>OU015747.1:44541120-44595116 GCA_907169655.1 Acomys percivali | reverse complement strand
CACACACACACACACACACACACACACACACACACACACACACGTAGTAATATGCTTTCAGAAAATAGCAAAAGCTGTATTACTTTAAACCTGAATTAAGTAAATAAGCACTTTTATATATAATTAATGATGTCAGTCAGGCTTTCACAGGTCTTGCATGCAAAGCATGTGCTTAGCAGATCTGGTGTGTGAGAATGGGTCCTGATGCTGCTCTCAGAAGGAAAAGGAAAAGGAAAAGGAAGAGGCAAAACAAGGTCACTTTCCCATCGATTCAGTGAGGGGTTGGGGAGGGAGGCTGACTTGAAGAGCTGCAGTGACAAAGTGTGTGGCAAGAGGGAGAGAGATTATAATGCCACAGGTTTTGTTATCACAGCTTCACTTCTGGGTCAAGTGTCTCCCTTGGGAGCACACAAGTGGGAAACAGGAAGCGAGCTCTCATGCACGACTTTCAGGAGCCAAATGCTATAGGGGGAAAAAATGAAAAAGAGCAAACCTATGTCAGCTGGGAAACTGTCAGCTGGTGCTTAGTGACACGGTGACCCACATCCTCTGAACCTGTGATCCTGGGAAATCACACGGGTCAAGAAAGCTCCTCTACTATTTTGTGCCACAGGAAATGGCTTGCTGAAATTGAATGCCCTACCTCTGCAAGATTTATCTAGGAGGCTGCTAAGAAGCTGGGCTCTGCTGATAAACACGGCTCAGAGAACAGCTCGAAACTAAACTAAATTTTATTTTCCAATTGCCCTGTGCTGGTAGCATCCTTAACTTATGCATACTCTCTTCAGAGAATATTTCAGCTTGGGGACTCACAGGAGTTAATAATACAGTTTCATTTATATTTCAAGTGAATTTAATTACATTTTTTTTGGTGTGGGTGGATGTGTGTGTGTGTGTGTGTGTGTGTGTGGGTGGGTGGGTGGGTGTGGGTGTGTCTTCGCACACCCGCCCATGTTGTGAAGATCAAATGACAGTTGGTCCTCTCCTTCCTCTATGCTAGTCTGAAGGCTCAAACTCAGGCTGAGGCTTGAGAGCAAGTGCCTTTACCACCTGAGCCATCTTGCTGGCCCAAGAATAAGACTTTCTAGTTTCAAAAGCATTACACTACGCAGGTAGACATGAACCACCATGAACAAGAGTCAGTGGAAACGTCCACCCAGAATCAGAGCAGAGCAATAAACCAGATATGCATGCGGATTTTTACCATTTTCGGACCCACAATATAAAACAATTACACTGACTTGGCAAAAAGGAATAATGGACATTTAAAGCATAACGTATAACGACGATGAGAGACAAACAAGATGAGGCGACGTTTTGAAACATAGTGGTATGTTTAGAAACTAAATCTACTCCAAGCCACCGGTGCCCGTTCCTCCGCGGTTCATTAAGTTCTTTGCATTTTGCTGTGTAATTTCATTCTACTGCTGTTCACTTTCAGAGTCAAAGCAAGTGTGCCCACTCCCTTTTCTAACTGGGGATGCCCTGTGTTGCCTGGGTACCTCAGTGATTTTGCCCAGTCCTCTACACTGACACATGTTCCTCCCGCTGAATGCTAGCCCGGCTTTTGTGCCTCCTGTGCTCTAGCCAGGCCCAGTAAGGACTCCGCCCCCCCACCCCAGACTTCTAGCCCTGGAGGGATAATTTCTCATCCCTCTTGGCAGAATTCAATAGACATCCAAACCCTTGTTTATGTGGCAGTCATTTCTTGACACATGTCACTTTCTAAGCATTATTTTATGTTCCTTAGAAGTGTGCATTAAAAATGCTTTCTCCCAAATAAATCTCTCGGCTGCTCAGCTGCTTCACCAGAATGAAACAGCCACCAATTTTGATAGCTCTCAGTCCCAGGCAATTGCTCTTCAAACCCCATTGTTTCATTCCCTGGTGACTTCTTGCTCAGTCCGTTTGAGCACACATGTTTTCACACATCCGTCTCCATATTGCCACAGTGAACTCTCTACTCAACAGCTCATGTGATCTGTCGAACATTTCAGGAGCCTCTCAGTTGTCTTCCAAGGACAGACCAGTGAGCCCTGGCATCCTATCTGAGTCCAGAGTCCCCAGGCGATGACTTGGAATCTTTACCCTCTCGCCTCATTCCTTTGCCTCAATTTTCACCTTTTCTTTTTTCACTTTTAAAAGACACATTTGTGTTAAGTTCAGTTCCCTCATTACTTTCAAAACAGAGTTCAAGGGTGCTCTTCATCAGCACTTCTGACCACAGGATGGGTTTGCGTGGACTCAGGTCTCCATCGTCCTCAGAAGAGATTCATCTCTCACCTATTCTCATCCAGGGATTTGGGTGCTGGAGGACACTGCAGCCCAGCATACGAAGCTCACTGTGTACCTCGCTATATTAGGATGCTTATCTGGAAAGCAAAACTACTGTGACTCTTGTTAAATTTTGGCATAGAATAGTTCAATCTAGAAAAAATAATAGATAAGAAGCTAAGACTACCATAAACTTTCAAATATATGTCTAGGGTCTGGTGGGATCACTTGAGTGACATTACTTGCTGCACAAGCATAAGGACTTGAGTTCAGATACCTGTGTTAGTGTAAAAGGCAGCTGTGCTGTGTAAGCTTGTAACTCCAGCACTGGGGGCGGTCAGACACAGGCAGATTCCAGGGGCTTCCTGGCTAGCCAGTGCTGCAAAGTCACTCAATGACATGGTTTATCTCAAATAATAATAATAATAGTAATAACAACAATAATGATAAATATGGAGAGCCATAGAGGAGGACACTAGACATTGACCTCTGGCCTCTATACACACACAAGTAAGCATACACAGGTATATACATATATACAACACACACATACACACTTTTCTCCTAAATTGTCTATGATACAAGAAAACACTTTACTAATAATTCACATATTAATTTCACACATTAATAAAATCTGTCAGTATCATCTGAGTGAGTCAAATGGGATAAAAGAACCCTTGCACAGCCCAGGACCTCCCAGCACATGTGTCTTGCTGTGTAAATAAACCCCAACCAGCCTGATTATTAGCCCTAGAGCCTTTGTTCACCCGGCAATAAGCTGAGCATACAACTTAGTTTATATTCCACACGGAAACCGTATCCAGGACACAGTTAACAGATGACAAGAACCAAACCATAAAGTCTCCAAACATTTAAGAATTACAGGAACTTCCTAAGAAAGAAACAACAAGAAAAAATGCTGGGGTTGTTTTACTGGCTGAGTCAACATGGTGAGCTTTTAATCCTGAAGATCCCCGGGTGCAGCAGAGTGGTCCGTGTTGAGGGAAGACATCCTGCAGGGTGCAGCCCCCCCCTCCACTGCCTGTATCCTCATAATCACGGGGAAAGGAGAGTAGAAGTGAATGCGTGCTGGAGGTTTGCTGCCTTCGCAGGGAGGCCATGCAAAGAGGCCCTGGTGTGAGCAAGCCAAAAAAAACCTTGTCATCCCTGCGGCTGCCTCTGAGTCCACAAGAACAAGGAAACCGACCTATGGAGTCTGAGGAACAGGCACAGACCTCGCACCACCAGGCTTTGATTTTCCTTCCTAACCAGGGAAGCAACTGGGCCATAGTTGCTGTGAGTTTGTTTTGGGGGTGTGGTCTTTGAAAAGCACTCCATGAGACAGTGTTGGCATCATCCAATGAAGTCCTACTGGGGGCTGTGCACAGTACACAGTAAGCTAGAGAGCTCAAGGAGCTTGTATGTTCTTCCGAAGTTTACACAGCTAGGGGAGAGGATGAGAATATAGCTCCAAGAGGCTGTGGACTGTGTGTTTGGGGGACCCTGAATTCAAGTGTTAAAGTCCTTACCCCAAGGTGTATTCGTAGTTGAGTCCCATGAGAGATGGGTAAGATGTAACGGCAAAACAATAATTAATGGAACTAGCTACCTGAGTAAAGAGACTCCCAAAAGCCACTTGTACACACAGGGATACAGTAAGAAAGCAGTCTTCTGCAACCAGGAAAAGTTCCTCACCATCACCCTACCATCATCTTCATCTTGGACACCCTACCCCCAGAAGCATAAGAATAACTTGCTTTTTTTTTTTTTCCAAAACCACTCAGCCTGTGTTCCTTGGCTACTGTAGGAGCCTGAAGGACCTCAGCCATCAGTTGGTCAGATTTCCAGTTCTGTGCTCATCACCACACCACATTAATAAATCATGGATGATAATATTTGGACAAGTTGCAAGAGACACTGCAAAAGACTTCAGAATCCCCAGTGTTGTGAAACGCTGTCCTGGGGACTACACTCGCTCCCTCTTGAACTCTCTGTAGCTGTAATTACCTATAAGAGACCTACAGAAGATTGGACCCATTGTATCTCATTAGGGATGGAATAGGGCTGTGGCCCTAAGGTCCTCCCCTTGTATGACAGTCACCTATCAGAGTCCATATTCCTTTAAGTAACCCTAATTCAACACAGTAAACTGGACTTGAGTGACATTGCTTCCTTCTTCTGTCACTGGTACTCTTATCTGGAGGGAGGCGGGGGCGGGGGGAGGGAGTAGATGTTTATTCACATCACGTGACTCGTTCGAACAGCACCCAGGAATGCCTCTTGCTTGGGTGAACTGGCAGCCCTGAGGAATTAGTCCACACAGATGGCAGAATGAGCAGACAGGCCCCTCAGCATCACCCCTGCCAGGCCTCTGCGAACCATCATGGACAAGCATTGTATCCTATTTCTATCTGAAGTAGCTCCTGGCTTCCCCTCAGCCTGACTCCACCAGCTCCGTGGTCAGACAACATGAGAAAAACAAGGAGCTCCTCCACAGAAGTCCTGGCCACGAGCAGTTGGAAGTGCTACAGTCAAACCGACCGTTTGACCATAATGCTTTTTCTACAGCTATTAAAAAAGCTAGAACACTGTGGCGAACGCCAATGAGAAGAAACCTAGAAAAGGATACAGGCAGAGCTTCTGATTTTGAGGGTAGGGTGGGAGTACTGGGAATGGAACTGCAGCCACATATCTGGGAAATGGGGCACCTGCTTGTAAAGCCTCAGACACAACAAATGCTTGGGAGGATGCAGGCAATCAAAGGAAACTGGAGCAGGCTGTTCACAGGGATGGAGTCAGGAGCTGCGCCCTGGGTGGCAACGTCAGGAAAGCATTCTGCAAGGCTGGAGGTGGCTTGGAAGGGAAGCTTGCCACAGCCGAGAATGTACTGTTCTTTGAGCCATTTCCTTTAACAACTTGGAAGGGATAATACTTAATATAAACAGTAGTCACCAGACTTGGCAGCAGGAGGAGAATCTTTGAAGAGCACAGGCTTTGCCGCCAGCCTCCTTCGGTGCTTCTCCTTAGCTGCTTGGTGTGACCCGGGAGACATTAGAGAGAGACACTGGGAGCCTCACTGCCCTCATCTGTAACACCAGCAGATACCTGCTCGCAGAGCTCTTAACATGCTGGCTTGCCTCGTGAGTAGAGAGAGAGCACACATGCTCCCTATTACTCTTTGGAGTAACTTTACGATCTATAGTCGGTGATTTGCAAAGACCTAGAGGAAATAGCAGCCCAAGCTGATAGATTCCAGGAAAAACTCTACCTTTCAAGGAACTTAAAGCCACAAGGAGTTCCTTCTGAAAAAAAGCTTCCAAAAGATATTATGAGGTGAACAGATGTCACATTTATTTTACCGAGCAAGCTTCGTTCTGTTTTCGAAGTAGAGTCACTATACACCACGAAAGTAAATAACAGAAAGACTTCTACAGAGTAACAACTGAAATGAATAAAAGATCGTTCAAAGGGGATGAAGAGGAGGCTCACGGGTTAAGAGAACCGGCTGCTCTTCTAGAGGACCAGGGACTGATTCCCAGCCACCCACATGGCAGCTCACATGTGTTTGTAACTCCAATTCCAGAGGTTCTGATGCCCTCTTCTGGACTCCTAGGGCCTGGGGCATGCACGCATGTGGTGCACATACATGCATGCAGGCAAAGCACCCAAACACAGAAAAACTCTTTAAAATAGTTCCTAAGTAGAATTCTAATACCAAGACTGGATGGGGGGAGAGGGATGGCATCTGCTTAATACAGGGACCAGTCCTCATTTCAAGGATATTTCCCTTAACTTGCACACATTAGATGGTTCGCAGAAAGACTATGTAGGAGAGGGAGGAAGAGGAAGGAAGGGACAGAGGAGACCCCCTCCCAGCATCACATGATGGTTTGATGTTCTAAGAAAACTATCGTCAGTACAACATGAAATATAGATATTGTACTGGAAAAAGTAAAAAAAAAAAAAAAGAAATTAGTTCATTTGTGTATTTGACTATCTGGGATGCAATCTGAGGACACCTGATTGAGGTATCATTTTTGTCAGAATCAGACAAAATCGTCCAGCATTTCAGGGAGGTGAGGGACTTCTGTCTGCCCATCTCACAGAAGTACTTTTACACAGAAGGTCTAAGGCCCCGAAGGAGATGCCTTCCCCCATGCTCTGCAAGCCTAGCATATATGTGCAGATTTGTGAGCTAAGTTGATCTTCAGCATTCTGCAAGACTGAAAAGTCCAAACCGGACACCCCAATGGTCTGCTTCCCCTGTTAGGCAAGAGCTTCACCAAAAGACAGGTGCCCTGGTTGAGATGTTTCTCCAGCAGGGCAGGGACTCCACCAAGACCTACCACTAATGTCCAAACCAACGACTTCCACGAGCACCTTCATGTCTCCCTTTGCTTTTGAAGAATTCCCATTAGTCCAACTCACCCTGAAAAGCACCATAGCTACTGCAGGTCATAGATTCTCTTTGCAGTGATATTCTATTTCTAATTATTATGGTGCTTTGTAAAATCTCTCTTTGGTTATTTATATTAATGACAAATTAAAAAACCCAAAGATAGGAAGTGAGTAAGACATTGGGGCAGTTGAGGATCCGAGAAGATATTGGCACTAGCAAGTAGCTCTTGAACGTTCTAACAATCACATCTAGAAAAATGAGACCACAAAGCCACAACATCACAAAACTAGTTGAGCCCTGATGCAGAATCGGTAAAGACTGAGCCCACAGCAGCAGAGGCCTCTGAGGAAGTGGGCTCCTAGGGAGCAGAGGATATGGACCAGAGCACCCACTGCTGATCACACCAGAAAGGTTCCTATGCTAGAATTGTGAGTGACATAATAAACCTGTGCCCCATCTGTCTTCCTGAGGAGTAATGAGGGTGTGGATTCACTAGCTCAGAGCAGGAGCCAAAGGCAGCAGAGTAGGAAAAATGAGAGACCAGAGAGCCGAGATTAAACAGAGACTAATGGTATATGAGGCTGAAAGGGGAGAGATGGGTGTGGGGTGAGGTGCTAAGCTCCTACAACTGTCACAGATTTGGAACTTGGGAAAGCATTCTGCAGAATGCAGAAATGACCTTCTGATGGACTTGTCCCATTAAATAAATAGGAGGATGGGACAACGGAGAGGATAAATGGCCTCTCAGGGGGTTTCTCCCCACTTCTGAAGAGCTCTTTTAGGGGTCTCTAACTCTGCCCCATCTATCTCCTTGCTGGACCCCCATACTTACTATTCTATCACAGAAATCCATGTGCTCGGTCATCCTTTCATGGACTTACTGTTCTTTGAGTAAAAGCATCTACACTTTGATCATTTTGCTCTCTTGTGAGGAGAGTGAACACATGTAAGTTTAATAAAGATCTTTATTTTTTTTCTCTCTTGTATTGATTTGGTTCCTAGATGAAGCCAGAGACCCTACCTGAAGCCTCAGGCCAAAAGTGGAAGTGACCTCAGTCTTCTGCATATTCTATTTGTAGGAAGTGCTGGCCTGTCTGCAGATTCTTGCTTTCACCGGCCCCCAGGCGCAGAGGGAAACCAAGTCCCATCCTCATCGTGAGAAGGTCAAGGGTTAGCCTTGGCTGACTGTGTGGTGCTTGGAAACTTTCAGGGCTATGGGGCTTGCTGAATTCAGTACCGGCTTGTTTCTCTTCAGTTATTTATCTGTTGTCTTCTCCCCGACTTCAGGCAGAGCCACCTCCATCTGTGGTGCTGAGGAGATGCTGGGGTCCAGTCTACACATTGTTCTGTGGTACCTGAAGGCTGGCATCCAGAAAGAGCCAGAGTTTATGCAATGTATCCTTGGCCTTGCTGTAGGTCACACTGGTGAATGTCCTCTGAACTGAGTCACACAGGGACCTGTACAAACCTCCTGACACAGCAAAAAGGCACCCACCACTTGCTAGCTTGTCACCTCTGCCAGAGAAGTCCTGATCTTCATACTGTAGTTTCCTAAAAGTATAAACCACTCTAAATGTGCCTGCTTAGTAAAATCAATTCAAGAATTTCAGATGAAAAAAGATAGTTCTTAGAGCATAGCTTCTGGTTTCTTGATGGTGCCAGGTATCATAAATAATGTCACAGGTATGTGTATTCCTTAAAACAGTTCTAAACATTTAATAATTGTTGTTTTATTCTCTTAGCTCTGCTTTACCAAAAGCAAAATAAAAACAACTCTCAGATCTTAATTTGAAATATCCATACTTAAGTCATTTTTTTTCTAACTTTTTGACCTTATGGGCAAGGCTTCCTAGTAGGGCATGTCACCCATCCCAGTATTGATCTACGTATGGTCCAACAAGATCTGTGAGCAGGTGTCAAAACCACAAAGGATTTGCTCTCCACTGAGTACTTCCCTCTCACATTTAACTGAACATTTGATTTGAGAAGCCAAACCCTTAAAAAACGTAGTTGACTCCGCAACCCCTACCACGTGGCACAGCACATGTTCCTCACTGGGCCTCCAGGGTTCGCAAAAACAACCTTGATCCTGAAAGCCAATGAGGTCCTGCGATCCTCCGGGATGCCTCCTGGTTGGTTTTACACACTCAAAGGCAGGCAGGGAAAGAGGAGGCTAGGATTTGATGTCCTCACTCTGTCTGTCTGGTCCAGGGTAGGGGGGCAGGGAGGGGGAAGGGAGGGTCTGTCCAGAGTTGGGTCACAGCCTCCACCTGGAAAGCCCAAGTGGAACAGTATGTGGTGGACCTGACTTCCTTTGAGCAGTTGGCACTACCTTTCTTAAGAAGTACAGGTCCCAACTGTGGCCCTGGACACAAAGTGTGTATCATCGATGAGACTGGGAGAATAGAGCTGTTCAGCCAGTCTTTCATGCAAGCAGTCCGCCAGATGCTGTCCATGCCAGGCACTATTGTCCTTGGCACCATCCCAGTTCCTGAAGGGAAGCCACTGACCCTGGTGGAAGAGATCAGGAACAGGTGTGACGTGAAAGTGTTCAATGTCGCCAAGAAGAACAGAAATAACCTCTTGCCAGGACCTGCGTGCAGGGCAGCCGGACCTGAAGCAGCAGCTCCCTCGGTCCAGCTGTGCCTGCTGGTCACTGCCTGTCCAGGATTGCTGCCTAGCACCAAAAGGCCTTGTACCCTCCATCCAAGAGAGCTGAGCAGCTACTTTCCTACAGATTTTCCCAGTACCCAGAGGGCCATGAGCAGCCAACAGTACACTGTGTCCTGTGTATGCTCTCGAGGCTTCTGTCTGTCTCCGCAGGTGAAAATGAGTCTGCCAAGTCTTACGTGGGATTTGCTTCCTTCAGGGTTTATAATATCTGGGGCTGAGAAGAGAGAGTTCATAGCCTCTCCGACTTTGTGTGCTGTAGACATTAAACACCTCTCCGGGTGCAGGCAAGAGCAGTAACAACTGATTCTCTTCAGTCATTTCCAAAGGGGAAAAAATTTAGTTTTCCTCTTCCTCTCCTGCTTATTCCTTTGTTTATTGCCTAATAAAAATGGAAATAAAATAGCAAAAGAAGTTAGTTGAAGATATAGACAAAGAGTCACAAAGATTTATCAAATTCCAGAGGTTGCCTTCAGCGCAAGACTGCTGTGGGTGTAGATACTGTACTTCCTGCCCTGGTAGAGTTGATTATCCTGGATGATGACCTCAGTCAGCATCAATCTTATCAGGGCACTGCCTTCTGAGGGTGAGTGAATGGAACATGGATGTTGTAGTTTCCATTCTGCTGCTGTGATATGACACTCTGGCCAAAAGCAACTGCCGGGGAGGAAAGGATTCATTTGGCTCAGACTTCTGGTCTTAAACCATCATGGATGGAAGTCATGACAGGTACTCCCTTGGCCTGCTCCTCACAAGGCTTCTTTATACAGCTCAAGACCACCTGCCTAGGGAATGTCATCGCCCACAGTGGACTGGGAACTCTTGCATCAATTAACGAACAAGACAATACCCCATAGACATGCCCACAGGCCACTGATCTAGGTGATTCCTCTGTTGAGACCTTTCTCTCAGATGAGCCTATGCTTGTCAAGTTAATAAAGGTAACTAGGACAATGGGGTAGAGTAGGAATTTTTTTAAAAAAAATGTCCTCCAGCTTGATTGTATTTGAGATTCCAGACCCTACAGTGCTCCTGACTTCCTGAGTTCGAAGTATTAAAGGAGTCAGACTGGAGAATTAGGGCCATATGGGACAGATGCATCTAAACACATTTCCGCTGATCTTCTAAGAAGGAGGAAGAAAGATCTGACTTGAAATGAGCTAATCTTCTGCTGTGTTTTTTAAAAAGAATTCACCTTAATGGAAACACTGATTTAATTTTCCGGGCACAACAGTAGTTGATGACATCATGGCTCAGGCAAGTAAAAAGGTGCTGCGCCGCATAGTTTTATGTCAACTTAACACGAGCCAAGTCATCTAAGAGGAGGATTGTCAATGGAGAAAATGACTCTAAGCAAGCCTGTGGGGGAACTTTCTTAATTCATGATTGTGGGTGTTTGCCACCCTGGGCTGATGATCCTGGGTTCCATAAGAAAGCAGGCTGAGGAAGCCAGAGGGAGCAGGCCAGTAAGCAGCATCCCTCCACTGCCTCTGCATCAGCTCCTGCCTCTAGGTTCCTGTCCTGTTTGAGTTCCTGTCCTGACTTCCATGATGATGAACTATCATATAGAACTATAAGCCAAATAAACCCTTTCCTCCCCAAGTTGCTTTGGCCATGGTGTTTCACCGTAGCAATAGAAACCCTAACTAAGACAGATGTCTTCTGAGTTTTCAAGCATGGAAAAGAATATGAGCTAAATTTTAACAGCGTAGTTCTTAGCCACTTAGAAAGAGATTCGGGCTGCCCACAAACCTTTGATGGTTTTTGCCTATTTACAAACTGAAGCTGAGAAGAGGGGGGCTTTCGCTGGCATTTTTTTTTTTTTTGGTCTATCAGCTGTGGGCTTCTGCACCACTAGCTGTGTGCAGCTGCCTGATCCCAGCCCACTGACCACTCATGTTCTAACTGTGACCACATCTTCCTCTACAAAGATGTGCCTTGTTAGAAGTCTCTTGTTCAAAAGCATCCCAAGAAGGGGTAGAGAACCCCGACTTATACACTGCAGACAGCCGCCAAACAGCCAGCACCAGCACAGCATGCAGACAGCTGACACACCCTGGTTCCCTCCAGGTAGTGAGCAAGGAGCTTGCTAATAATCACCTGAAGGCATCCTCTCTTTTCCAATCTCCATAGTTAGACCTGCTACAAAACACTACTGATGTTGCTTCAGGAAAAAAAAAAATCTTCACAGAAGACCAAGGCAACTTTTGTGACTAATGCTGGTTCAACTGAAAATCCCCAGCTAGCCTGCGTATCAAGATAAACTCTTGCAAGGCGCCGAAAGAAAAAGCAAATATTTTGACCATGAAAAGACCCTCTAAAATAACAAATGTCAAAGCCTGGGTTTTGTCAGGCAACTTCACTTATCGGAGGGCACAGAGGCGACCAGGCTATTTTTTCTCAATTCTCCAGTTCATTTACAAGGGACTGTGTCAAAGGAGCCGTGGATGACAAGGTAGTGGTCTCAAAAAGGAAAGCACTAAGACACATAGAACATTTGCTTTAAGTAGCATTGCTTCTCAGTTAAGTTTGAACTGCGGTGTTCTAAACCAGCCTCTTCTCGGAGCCTGGATGCAGAACAGTTTGTGCAAGGGACAGGGCACTTCAGCGCAGGAGTGGCCCAATCTTAAGGACATTTTCAAACAACTTGAGGTGATCCTGAGCATTCTTTCCTTTTCCATCACTCGGGTCTGTTTTTTCTGGGGGCTTTGGTTGAGTTACTTAGGCTAATTTCAAATCTCAAACACATGTTTATGGTATCTGGTTTAACTGCCTACTTAGAATTATTTAATCCTCCAGCAAAGATAGGAAGGATTTAAGGATTTAATGCGTGCAGGAATTGCTCACGTTAATTCATTCCATGTGTCCCTGAACACCTCCTGCTGTCCTCTGTGCACCGGAACCCCTGTGTGAGCTGGAAGGGGTTCGTCAGTGCAATCCATAACCCTGGTAATTAAACTTGATTTTAATGTGAGCCATAATCAAAGGAATTATGCATGAGTCACCACACTGTTTTATTTCTCAACACACTCCAGTAAAGTAAGACTGTTTTTTGTCCCATATCAGAAAAGAATAAACTGTCACACTGGCCACCGGGCCCCAGCTCAGGCCAGGAATATGTCCTCGGGTTTCCGCGAGCATCGTTATGATAGGGAGAGCCAAGATAGGAGTTCTTCCCTGAGTTCTCCTGCAGAAAACACAGATGCCGGTGTATCACATTGCCTGCCCTGGCAGACATCTGCTAAGTCAGTGTGAATCCCCTGCACTTGGTACTTCTATACGATGGACTCTACATGGGATATTTCTATAGGCTATATCCCAGCATTTGGCGTTCCATAGGGTGGACCTTTGATAGTTCTATAGTATCTACAGATACTTTATTGATAGTATGTATGTTGACTTTTGTCACTTCCTGGTGGCTTATACCATTTAGCTCCAATTTCCTTTTTTTATCTGGAATTTTATGGTATTTCCATCCATAAAAGGTGGTTCCTCTTGCCCACAGTAGGCATGCATGGGTCTAGCTGTATTTTCTTGATTCTGTCTATCTTCCAGTTACAAATAGTCTACTATGTATTGACCTAAGACATGTGGGTATTTCATGTTTTTCATTGTTGTTCTGTCTTGACTTTGAGAGAACTAGATCATAAAGCTAGGCCTTCCTGTAGTATAACAGGTGCTCTCTACCACTGAGCTACAGTCTCGGCCAGCATTCCAGATTTTAGTGAAGATTTTCGGTGACCACAGGGAACAACACAAAGCAACACAGAAAGAGAGCAGAAAAGAAGAGGGAGGGAGCAGGAAGAAGAAAATGAGCAGGGAAGAAGGAAGACTATGAACGTCAGTAGTTAGATGTCACCTTTCTGTAGCCCTGACCTCCAACGCCAACTCTCCAACGGCTGCCTCTTCTGTCCACATCATTGCTGCCTGTCGCCAGACTTATTCAGGTCTGGACAGACACTTGTGTTCAGATGATTTACTTGACTTTCTCCTTTTAAACTGGGCCCCATGGATTAGCTCTTCATCTTAAAAGTAGATTTATCAAAAAAACATAGAGGAACATGCAGCCATTTCTTCAAATTTTGAAATCCAAGGACAGAGTAGTCTGTAGTCACTGACATGTGATGTACATCTCATTCTAGAGCAGGTGAGCTATGGAGGAACCATTACCCGAGGCTCAGTACCTTGCCCAGGACCCAGGGCCAGGAAGAGGAAAAACAAAACAAAACAGAGCCTGGGTCCATATCTTCCCACCTTCATCCCAGACCTCCTGACAGTTCCACCTGCCTTCCAGAGCGTCACGCCAGAAAGAGTGAGCAGCAGGTCAAGTCCACAAAGCACACAGAAACCAAAGCAAAACTGCAGTTGTGATAGCTAGGTACAGGCAAAGCAAGAATGCATGGGCTGTGGGTAGTAACCCAGTCATGGTGACATAAAGAAAGGCCCATGAAAGGCAGCAAAAGCACATTTGTGAAGTAGAGGATTCAACAAAATAAAGATGAGAACTCTTGCCCAATCAGTCTTAGTGAAACTCTTATCAAAATCTCAAGAATGTTTTTAGAGATAAGCAAATTAATTCTCAAATGTATATGGAAAAGGCACAGAGCCTTACAGCTAAAACAGTTCTAATAAACCTGTTGAGACATTGCTTTCTAATATACACTTAAGACATAAGTTAGATAATCAAGGCAATTGGTGTATGATGGGTATATTTATGTGTATGCTGTATAATATTAATATACTAATACATTTTACATATTATGTATGTATTATTTACTTCTCAATTGCTGTGATAGAACAGTATAAATAATGCAACTAATAGAATAAAGAGTTTATTTGGTTTATAATTCCAAAGGCTTAGAGTCTATAATGGCAGCAGACAACAGGCTCAGAAGCAGGAACAGGAAGCTGAGAGCTGAGAGAGAGAGAGAGAGAGAGAGAGAGAGAGAGAGAGAGAGAGAAAGGAGAGAGAGACAGACAAACAGACAGACAGAGACAAACAGAGAGAGATAGAGAAAGAGAGACAGAGACAGACAGACAGACATGTCATGAGGCTTTTACTCTCAAATCCCACCCCTGATGATGTTCTTCCTCCAACAATGCCATACAACCCAAACCTCTTCAAACAGTGCCACCGTCAGGGAACCAAGTCTCCAGACACCCAAGGCTCTGGAGACTTTTCTCGTTCCAACCACCACAGTGTCTTAACGCAGATGTTGACAGAACATGATCTGCGGCCTTATTAGCATTGGAGAGATTATAAAGAATAACTAGACACCACTACACACCCATGAAAACAAAGCACAAACAATAAGTGTTGGTTAGGATGAAAAGAGGCAGGCACTCTCAAGCATCGGGGCTGGGATTTCAAAATGATCCAGCCACCTTGGACATGGGATTTGGGAGTTCCCTGAGACTTTAAATATAACATTACCATATAACCTAGGAATTCTACTCTGCCCTCAAAAGAGACGACAACATGTGGGCACATAAAAGTTGTGTGGAAATATTCAATGTACATTAGTCATTTTACTAAGGTTTATAAGCAATGTCTGTGACTTGTGAAAGGGATAAACAAAGTGTGTGTTCAGGCACAGAGATATAACGGATTGGACTGAATATAGGTATTAGAACACAGATGAACCAAAATACATTTCACTAGATGTTGTACGCAAGGCTGCATACTGTATGATTCCTTTTCTCTTCTTTCCCATGGATTTTTTAATTTTTTATTTATTTAATCACTTTACAGCCTGATCCCAACACCCTCCCTCCTCTCCTCCCAGGCCCACCCTCATGCACCTCTCCCGCCCCATGCACATCTCTCCTTCTCAGAAAACAGGAGGTCCCCAAGGGGTACCAACCCACCCTGGCACCTTTAGTCACAGTAGGACTAAACACACCCTCTCCCACCGGGGTCTGACAACACACACCAGCCAGGTGTGGTGGTGCACGCCTGTAATCCCAGCACTCAGGAGGCCAAGGCAGGTGGACCTCTGTGAGTTTGAGGCCAGCCTAGTCTACAAAGAAAGTTCTAGGATAGCCAAGGCCACACAGAGAAACCCTGTCTCAAAAAACCAAAAACAACAACAATAAAACACAGCCCAGCTAGGGGAAGGTCATCAGCATCCTTAGTCATCAGGGAAATGCAAATCAAAATGACTCTGAGATTCCATTTTACACCTATCCAAATGGCTAAGATCAAAAACTCAAGTGACAGCACATACTGTCGAGGATGTGGAGAAAGAGGAACACTCCTCCATTGCTGGTAGGAGTGCAAACTTGTACAACCACTTTAGAAATCAATCTGGTGCTATCTCAGAAAATTGGGACAAATTTCTGTATTATAAGCCTGGCCAGATTTCTAAACTGAAACATTATTTGCCATGCCTTTCTGGGCTCTGTCATGAGACTTAGTTGAAGAGTCTTTGAGTCTCTAACTCATAGCCTTTACAGCCTGGTGTACAAAAGATGCACAGAAAAGGCACATGGCACATGTGAACCAGTCATTCATCCATAAAGACATTTTTATAATCAAGACTGAATTCAGGCATTTATTTTTTTAAAGGCACGCGTGAGGGGATATTGCTGACGTGCCAGTGTTTAAAATGTATTCAGTGTTAATGACAATATGAGTTTTCTTTCTGTCTGGGGATCCTCCTCTATTTTATTCTGCTGTCCAAGTTTTTGTTGTTGTTTGGGGTCTTGAGGCCAGAAAATATGCTTACGATGAGTTAGAAGTGGTGTGGGAGGGTATTGGAAGGACAGGAAAAGCCCCATCCATCCACTTGCTCTCATGGACCCTCACTGAGAGCTGCCAGTGCTAAAAAAGTAAATAAACACAGGACAAGTCAGACTCTCGTCTGGGGAGCTTTTGACCTTTCCTGACTTCCCTGTTAGGCCTTGCCATCTTGCTGATGTTTGTCCTGATCTATTTGGTCTGGAGCTTGGGCTGGACAGCTCCTGACTCCAGGGGATTGTGAGACATGAGCCGGGGCTCTTCCAGAACGGACTGAACGGCTCCCATGTGGCTCAGCCTGGAGGTCTTTGTTATGATCCTACTTGACCCCAGAGGTCCAGCTCAAAATAGTTAATGATGCTGTGCCCGAGGAGAGCATTCATATACAAAATGCAGCACTGATTACTCGGTCTGTGGTGCAGGGGGCCCTACAGTATTTCTCGGAAGTCTTCAGGCTTGAGAGCCATTGAGATCAATTTCTTTCTTAAAAAAAAACAAACAAACAAACAAACTTTTTCTGTATTATTAAGAACGTTTTACCTGTATTCAATGAAATATGATTATATCTACTCTCCATTTGTCTCCCCCAACTATTCCCCTGCCCCCCACAATCAGCTCTCCTCCTCCCAACTTTATCTTTTCTTTCTTGGAGGAGTTGAGGTGGGGATCATCTACTACATCCACTTAGTGCTGTGCAGATGTGCACAGATGTTGAACCCTTCACTGGAACGTGGGAAACTTACCAGTGAGGGATGAGGCCCAAGAGACCACCTACCATAGCTATGCTGAAGCTTTGGCCAGCTTGACCTTGTACGGGTCTTGAGCAGGTAACCACAGCTGCTATAAGGTCATGACCTCAATAGCCGCGCCATGTCCGGAAGACAACATTCCACAACACTCCTCTCCATCCTGTGGCCCCTACGCTCTTCCCACCTTCTCTTCTATGATGTCCCCTAAGCCTTCCTGGTGGTAGGATTAATATAGATGTCCCACTTGGGCCTGAGCACTGAGTCTCTTACTCTCAGCACTTTGGCCATTTATGAATATCTCCATTGACTACTGGCCACTGCAAAATAAAAAATAAATAAATAACCAAAAAGTTTATCTCACTAAGGTTGTGAGCCCCCCAGGTCTAATGGAATAACCATCAATACTCAGAAGGCGATTTGACAGCATGACAATTGAGCAAAATAACAGTATCAGGGTAACCTCGGTTTATAAACTCCAAGCCATGGGCTTTTTGGTCAGGATTAGAGTACCAGGCATGAAATTTTCTCCTGTGAAGCAGGCCTTAAATCCAATGAGAAAGTGGCTAACTACCCTTTAGCATCCATGCCACTATTGCACCAATAAGCACACCTGACTACCGGACCATTGTCACAGAATGCAAGGTCCAATGCTAGGTAAAGCCATTGATGTCTTTTCTCCCCTAAGAGCTTTCATAACGTCTTCCTATACTATGAAAGCCAGCCAGCAGAGGGATGTTTCCTAGTCCTTTTGACCAGTCAAATTCTCTCTGAGCTGCCATTTTCACGTGTCTAATTTATGTGATGACCCTAACTGGGAAAAATGGGGGAACTCTATTCCTGATACTCTTGGGTCTGGACTTCAATCCAATCTCCTCATTAAGGAAAAAAGTGTGTGTGTGTGTGTGTGTGTGTGTGTGTGTGTGTGTGTGTGTGTGATGAAAATTCAGGCTGCTCTAAAATTTATTGACACACAGAGAGGAAGCCTCTCACTAGATGCACAGGCGTGGTTCATGAGAAGGGTAGTAACTAGGTCACCCATTTGCAGAAGCAGGAAGTACGGAGGCTACAAAAATGAAGACCAGAGAAGGAAACAGGAGATGGTTTCCCAGGGCCACCAGGATGCCACCTGTCATAAATTGGGCAACTCTTCTTCCTTAAGGAGCAGCTACAATTGTCCCATGGTGCATTCACTATTCTGAAGAACCAGGGGAACACCAAGTTTAAATTCTGAATAAGTTGTATCTGGCATCTTTCGAGAGAATGAAAACCAAACAAGTAAAAAATAAAACAAACAAACAACAACAAAACCCAGATACTCAGTTATGGAAAGAAACACAGTGTGGGGGTGGGGGTGGAGGCAGGCCGAACTTACCACTTAGCTGAGATGAATCCTCCTCTGCGAGAGTTATTCCAACTGTATGTTTCACATAACAACTCCATTGCATTTTATAGCTTAAAAAGGCTTAGTGTTGGCCAGGCGGTAGTGGCACACACGTTTGATCAAAGCCCTTGGGAGGCAGAACAGGTGTAGCTCTCTGAGTTCAAGGTCAGCCTGGTCTACACAGAGAAACCCTATACTTAAAAAAAAGCAAACAAAAATGAAAACAAACAAACCAAGGTTTAGTGTTGCCTGTTTAGTACATGTTAGAGACTGAATTCTCTGGCCCTACTGTGCTGTGTGCCTTTTATCTCTAAAAGGGTGTCAGAGCTGAGAGGACTGATCTGATTGCACACTGAATGTGCAAATACTACTACAGTCCAAACTGCAACTCAACCTCTCGTCCAGAGCCTGTGCTGGGAGGGGTGACCTGATGAGAGAGATGCTCAGGCAAAGACTTGTGAATAGAGTATCACTGTGTAAAGAAAGTTCCAGAAGCTTAGTTCTTCTGCAAGGTGAGGAAGAATCCCTCTGCTAGCCCATAAGCAGCTTCACAAGCCCGCCTCCAGGTTGCTTAGCAACCTCTGAAGTCATCACCTGCCAGGGGACTAGGATAAAAAGGACAAACACTCTTACTTTCTCCCTCTCTCTGTCTCTCTCTATCTCTCTCTGTCTCTCTCTCTCTCTCTGTCTCTCTGTCTCTGTCTCTCTCTCTCTCTCTCTCTGTGTGTGTGTGTGTGTGTGTGTGTGTGTGTGTGTGTGTGTGTGTGTGTCCGTCCCTGGGGCACCCCTTCTTTCTCTCCCCACGCTTCTATAATAAATCTTATACCATGTAGGCTGTGTGGTGCATATCTAACACCCTTCCATCGGGTGGATGCCACAATTAAGCACAAATGGGGCCCTCAGCAGACACTGAGCATGCAACCACCTTGGTCTTAGACTTCTGGCTGGCACAACTGTTAAGAAAGTGATTTCTTTTCTAAATAAGTTAACCAGGCTGAGGTGTTCTGTTATAGTCTCACAAAGCTGACTAACTCTGTTTATGGCACCTGTGTCTTATTCCAAAAAAGAATATTGTCTGTCTTGTCCTAAAGCTGGCCTCAGTGGCACAGCCCTCCAGTCTCAGTTACCCAGGAGCTGAAGCAGGAGAATGGCTTGGTTCAAGAACTACCTGTGTTTTACAGTGAGTTCAAGGCCAGTCTGGGCAACTTAGTAAGACCTATCTCAAAACTAAACGAGAAAAAGTGGCTGGGATGTAACTCAGTAGTCAGGTGCTTTTCTATAAAGACCCTGGTTCCCTGGTTCCAGTCCCCACATTACATTAATGCTGGGATATCAAAGTGAAAGATTTCACTCGTGCAATTTATAGCCTCTATAGTCCAGTGTCGTTAATTTATGGAGAAAAAAAAGAGCCAAGAGCTGGGCAAGCAGTAGTGTTGCACCCTTTACACACTAACGCCCAGGCAGCTGTTCCCAGAGCTGGGAGAAAAGGGGGCTGCAGACCAAACTGGCGCACTGGGTGTGGATTCAGAGCTGCCTTCCCCTTGACACTTCAGCCCAACCACATTTATTTCCATACAACCTCAGTGGGACAAACAAGAGACACTAGCTAAACACACAAAGGCTGTAACTTGCAGAACCAGAAAGGGATCAGAGTCGTTAGAGAGTACATTGTCATAGGAAATATTGACAGATCTGCACACAGCAAAGTTAAAGTGTCTTTACAGTGAAAATACTTGCTGCAAATACAACAAAAGGAACATTCTGGGGAAGTTGGATCTCCCGTCATGTTAATGAGGCATGAGTTCAAAACAGTCTGCATGCAAGGGTTCATTCCATGGCCACGTAAGAGCCCAGCCACGAAGATGTACATTCTTCATTCTCTATTATTTTTCTACAGAGGACTCCCTAAAATTCATAAGCTTCAGAAAGCACAAAACTTAAGTCTCGCCTAGATTTTCAGAGCAAAGAGAACCTACCAATTAGAAAGAAAACCATAATACAATTACAATACAATATAACAATGGACAAAGAATATTAATAATTTCTAGAAAAAGAAATGCTAATAGAATGTAAACACAAAACATAGGGCTTGCCTCCTTTGGAGATTGAGGGCATGCAGATTGAGCTAAAAATGGGATTTTACTTTCTGAGACGTGCAAACGTTCAAGGAGTTCACACTAATCACCCATGGTATAGCACAGGGCAACACATACTACCTTTAATGCCTTTAACACACTAACTTGGCTTCCTGCCATAGTCCTTACAGAGGTGCGGATGTGTGCTTTAACAAGAAGATGTGTGCCCATCAGTAAGTAAAGCATGGCCACACATGCCAGGCTTTAGGATTAGATTGGCATGCCCTGCTAAGAAAATGCCCCAGACTAGGAATACACTCCACATGTGAAATTCAGAAGTTAAAAACAAAACTCTGTTTGGGTCTCTCTATGACAAATGTTTACCAGGACAAAAATACAAGATTTACTGGTAATTAAACATTCTCATAGACCATTGGCTTAAGGCTAGCCTCTCCTTCAGGCACACCCAAGCAGAACTTCACTTCCTTCTAGACATTTATTCAAAGTTAGTTTCCTAAACTTGGCTTTTAGGATTATCTCATGGCAGCCCCCACATTCCTGGACATTGTGTCTTCCTAAAAATGTATGTGTTGAAATCCTAATCACCAAGGAAATGTGGCTGTTGGGAGGCAGTGCAATCAGGAGGCCTACATTCTAGGACTGGGAGCGGTGCCCATGTGAAAGGTCTCCAAGGGAACTCCCTCTGCCCTGCCTGCCATGTGAGAGCAGACACGGGACACTCTATATAAGCCGGGAAGTGCCTCTCAGCAGCCACCAAACTCACAGGTGCCTTCATGTCCGGTTTCCAACCTCCAGACCTTTGAGAAATCAACTTCTGTCACTGCTAAGCTACCATCTGATGTTTTTCTATTTTAATGGCAGCCCAGCAAGATGAAGACAGCACAGAGAACACAACAATGAAGTAAGACAAGCCCAAACTTTGGTCTCCTCCCATGTGAGGCCCGCAAGCTTCAAACATCACTACTCATAAGAATTGGCACATAAGTCAAGTCAGAGTGTCAAGTGCACAGACACCCTCCGACAGCACACTCTGTCAGTGCCTACAAAGTTATCTGGTTACCTAACAATTTAAAAGATTTGAATGCCAAGTCCAGGACAGCCAAGGCTACACAGAGAAACCCTGTCTTGAAAAAACAAAAACAACAACAAAAAAGATTTGAATGCAAAAATCACAAAAGAAAATTTGCTAAGTAGATATTTAAAAAAAAAGAAAGAAAGAAAAAAACAAGAAAAGAAAAAGGAAACAGTTGAGACTAGGCATAGTGACACCTGTAGTTGTACCTGTTGCTATACCTGTATTTCCGGTGTTAGAGAAGCTGAGGCAGTAGGCTGCCAGCCTGGGCTACCTGGGGAGAACCTGTTAAAATTGGGAAATGGGGAGAAACAGGTCCACTGGGAGCAAAAAAAAAACAAAAAACAGAAAACAAAAAACAGAAAAACAAAACACAGGCACAATCTTTAAGAGTTAATCTTCCCAGCCCCAATAGAACTTTGATGACTTCCCCAGCCTGGACAGAACCCTTTAGTCTGGCCCAGGCTTAGAATTCGCATGCCAATGCTACACTTTCTAACCCCCTCTACATCCCCAGCTGCAGCCTCTTTAGCTAGATCATGGAGCTCTTTAGCTAGAACCTGTGGTGTCCTTACAGGGTCAAGGGTGGTCTGCAGTGGTACCCTAAAAAGTGAATACCTCTGGGGCATGGCCAGGTGAGGTACATCATCATCTCAGACCAAAGAGGAGAGCCACATCCAATCTCCTCCCAACAGAAAGCGGCTAGGCCCCATGCAGATGCAAGAGGTAAATGCAGATGGTGGACCTCAGCTTCAAGGTCTCAACTCAGTCAGGAGGAGCACACCTCCAACACAAAAACACTGAAGAAGGAGTTGGGTGCCATGACAGAAAATACAAAAAGGGGAGAAATAGTGCAACGGGGGGGTGGGGGGTCTTCTTTCATGTCTGATGGCTGTGTTCACATCCTGCCTCTTGACAAGTTTTTCCCAACCCCATGCCCTATTGGGCTGTGATCCTCTCTGCCATATTTGACCCTGTGCTGCAAGTGCCTGCTCTCCTCACTGGGGGAGGAGGGTACCTCTACTGCCCCTTCGGCCTCAGTGGAAGGCATGGACCAGACCCTTAATCACAAGACATCATGGGAGTGGTGTGCAAGCCCCTGGAGCTGGTGAGCCAGTAGAAAGTCGGGCTGATGGTGGTAAGCACAGCTCCACCACACACATGTCTCAGATATCATCTACTGAGTTCAAGGCTTTGCAAACGTCCAACCGCAGAAGTCAGAGCAGAGTTTTCCAGAGCTGAAAGGCCACGTAGGATCTCCAGCTGAGCCCATTGACTGACCTTCTGGAAAAAGAGTGGACGACAGAAGGCGTGCATTAGACACATGAAAGATACCCAGCCAGGAATGTCTGGGGTGAGAAGATGGAGGCCCAGGTGTGGCAGCACCTAAATACTAGGCTGCTGGCGGTCCCCCGACGGGTCTTAAAGCACAACACACTCTGATAAACAGGGCACATGAAAGAAATAAGTACTGATTCAAAAGAATAACAAGGGGGAAGGGCTTAAGTAGGGCCACATTTCAGAAAGGATAAAATGGGCAGGAGCTTTGCCTCGCTTGCTATATTTTAGGGTCACGACACACGCTGGCAAGCCCGCTGGCTAAGATCTTCCATCATCTCAAAGACCCTGGTGAAACTTATACCCAAGTTCCAGACTGGACTCCACACTCAGACAGCGCCATCTAGTGGCGATAGAATGCCAGCTGCGCTTAAAAGGTTAAAATCTTAAAGAAATACTTTCCTAGTAAATAATACTGATTAAATTAGTATTTCCATTTTAAAATAAGACATTGTAAGCGGGAGGGAGGGAAGAATGGGAGGATACACGATATGGGATGACAATTGAGATGTAATATGAGTGAATTAATAAAAAATTATAATGCAAAAATAAATTAATTAATTAAATAGGACATTGTAAATTTGACTTTGTGTCTAGACACATTAGCCATGAAGGTACACAAATAATAAGGGAACAGATGAAGGACTTAACCCCCCCAGAAATCACAGACTTACCCCTTTGCCTTTCTTGTGATGCCTGCTTCTCCTCAGATCTGGCCCTGGAGAGACCCAGTGCTCCCCTTCACCCCAGCTTCCCTATGATCCTGAGTTCCTCCATGTTGCCACCTCTCAGCTACCTCATCTTTCTTAAAGAATGCGGGAGGAACCTGGGGCCGCACTTGGAATCCCAGCTCCAAACTCTCTTTCTCTGCTGAGAAGTGGAGGCACCATTGGCGGACTGTATGAAATGACATGAGACGGTGCTTGATATAGGAGGAGGAGGGAACCCACAGTCTGGATTTAGTAGAAGACTTCCTGAGAATTTAAGATAAGACATCTTCTCTTCATCACCCAGAATGCCTTAACCCCTGCCCCCCACACACACCCCATTTTTGGCTTCGTCTTCTGAAGAGGTACAGCAATATCTGTTCCACACAATATGGTGAGGATTAAACCACAGTTTAGAGAGAGAGGCAGTGGGACAGAGCACACAGGGCACGCTCTTCGCCACACCCTCCTCCCCCCTCCCCCCACCTCTCCCTCCTCCTCTCCTTCCTCCCCTACCTCTTCCCTTTCCCTTCTTCTTCTTCTTCTTTTTCTTCTTCTCCTTCTTCTTCTTCTTCTTCTTCTTCTTCTTCTTCTTCTTTTTTTTCTTTCTCAAGACAGGGTTTCTCTATGTAGCCTTGGCTGTCCTGGGCTCACTTTGTAGACCAGGGTAGACTCCAGCTCACAGAGATCCACCTGCCTCTGCCCCCCTGAGTGCTGGGACTACAGGCAATAGCCACCGCGCCTGGCTCATACCCAATTCTTTATGCTGAAGCCTGTATTCCAACATCCAAGGTCTACTGAGCTCAAAGCCCATATGCTCTCTCTCTGATTTTGTTAATGGGGAATGTATTTCAAATGCATTCTTCTTGTTCTTCCTAGATGGCATGGTGCTCGTGGGGGGGGGGGCCGGAGCACAGAGAACTGTGGGTAATGGCTTCTGCTGAGGACGAGACAACAGGAAGAAACAAGTATCATAAGTGCGCAGCCTTCTGTGGCGGTCCCCTTCCTTCCCCAAGTGAAAGGCATTCACAGCTCCACTCCCCACAGTGGACACCCCCATCCTAAAGAAGTCTTCAACCTTCTGCTTTGTGGAACTTCTGCTATGGTTTGTGGGAAAGGTGATTCAGAAAACCGTGAAGGGCTCTTCACCCCAACTGTGGTCCTATACTTCAGCTCTTATCTTCTCAAGATTCTGTGACCATGTCCCTCACTCTTTATTGGACAGGAGCATTTTTCAGAGTTCTGGATAGAGCTCCTGCTCTACGAGGCACCAAGGCACCCCGAGCATTGCTTTCACAGCAGGTAAGCCATGCCTAAGTCTGTCTGCGAGTGTGGCACAGTCCTCAGTACTTCAGGGTGCTGACAAACCACCCTGCTTAGTGTTTCAGTGACTTCTGGACACACATACGTATGCATGCACACATACCAGGTTCCTTCTGTCTATAATATAAGACCAATCGCAGAGTCCACTGGCTAATAGCATTGTTGGAGGTTACACTGGCAGAGCAGTATACATATCTAAGTTAGGAACTTTCTCCCCATTGTGTTGAAACTGAACACAAAGTTGGGCATGATGGTACACACCCTTAATCCTGGCATTTGGGAGGCAAAGGCAGACAGATCTCAGAGTTCGAGGATAGCCTGGTCTACAAAGTGAATTCCAGGACAGATAGACAGGGCTACACTGAGAAATCCTGTCTCAAAAGGGAAAAAAACTAAATACAAAGGGCTTTTGAGTTGGTTCTGTGACTCCAGCGATGTCTGCTTTAGGAGTTGGTTCTCTGTGCTCTTCGATCAGGGATGAGCCGGGCTCCCTGCTGGGCTGTGAGTCATTTCTTGCTGGCAGACACACTTCCAGGTTCCTATGCTTTCTCGGAGCACTGCTTGATTCAAACAACATGTGTCTAGAAAAATAAACCCTATGTCCTCACTTCACCTACGGAGAAGAGTACAGGCCCCTGGCTTGCTGTCAGCAGGAAGCACATCGTCCATCAGTGTCTCATCCATCCCTAGTGTGCTGTGGAAGGAAAGAGGGAAGGCAAGCCAGCATGTCATATGTAGGAGCTGACTCTCACAGGGGAATTCTGCAGTCAAATAAGTGGGTCACACGTGTGAAGGGACTGGGGCTGGGAACACAACCGTCGTGTAAGGACAGCAGGTCATCCAAATGTGCAAACTCCCGGGGAACGCTGGGAGATCTAAGCTTTCCAGTGAAAACACTGGAGGTTTTGGTCAGGAGATTAACAAGTTCTTCTTACTTAGAATTTCCTAGAAGTAGAAATTTATTAACTAAATCGGTAAACTGGCTCAGGAGAGATGGCCCACGTGAACATCCAGCTTTGTCCCTCAACAATTCCTGCCTAAGATCCTCTGGCCTCACAGGAGCCCCTCGTTAGCCACAGATCCACATGCATGTCCCAGTCTCCTGCTCTACAACTGAAAGTGATGGTGAAGGTGTTTAAATTTGTGAACACAAGCAAGACAGTGAAGATTCAAGAAAGTGAAGGGAACCACTCCTGGTCACTCAGCTACTGTAGGTTTCGTGGATTTAGCCTTAGCTTTCCAAGAAAGGGTTCCAGCCACCTTCCCCTGCATGGTCTGTCTGTCTGAGCCTGAGCCCCCTTCCCAGCGTGGAGTTATGAAATGTTTTAACTCTGCTTCATTTGGACTTTTGTTCTCACCACAAAAGCCCTTTTCTGTTTTCACAAATTCACATGGCAGGATTTTGCTTGGAATGACCTACACTTTAAAATGGAAACAGCTGATAAAAACTGTAGTTTGATGATTGCTTATGAAAGCACTGAGCTGATACAACTCACAAAGCACATGTAGCAAGAAAGAAAGAAAGAGAGAGAGAGAGAAAGAAAGAGAGAAAAGAAAGAAAAACAAAAAGAACTCTTAATGGGGACAATAGAAAGCCTGGTCACATCCTGACATTTGAGTGACTGTGTCCATGTGTATACATGTATCTACAAGCATATTTTTCTGAATATGAGAAAATGGATGTGATGGGTGTACAAGTATATGATATATGTGAATCTATGATATCTGAGTGTACAGGAGTATGCGTGTGTGTGTGTGTGTGTGTGTGTGTGTGTACATGAATACATTGTATGTATGTGTGGGCAAATGTGTATGTCACACATCGTCACCAACTCAGACATATACGTTTACTCACGTATATGCCCAGATGTGAGCAGAGGTCTAAGGAATCATGAGTTAGGTTCATAAAGCATTAACATTAACAAAAACATCAGGTCATTCTCCATCCAGCTAAATAACCAAATCCCCCTCCATTCCCAATGGAGGAACCAACCAAACGCAGAAGAGAAAGAATTCAGCAGGCAGTGGTGACTGTACATGGAGAATACTTGCATGCAGAATACTGGAGTGTGTCTGTGACATCTCAGCTTTCCACCCTTGGACTGAACACAAGTTCATTGGGGCTATGGAAAGGCCAAAGGCATTTCGAAGCCCTGGCCACCCGAGTTATCCTCAGTTAGTATCAGCCCCAAGTCTCTTTATCTTCAAGATACACGAATCAACAGTGCCAGGCAGCGGTCCTTTAGGGGGCTTGCATCCCTCATCACTGAGGTGTCTACAGATGTCAGTGGATGGTCCCAGAATATGCTGTTATAAAGGAGAGGCAGTGGGAAATGAAGGTTCTAAAAACAGGGATTGACATTTCCACAGTACCTGTGCCCTCACATCATCCTCAGAGAAAAACAAGAATGAGAAGGAGAGGGTGCCTGGGGAAGACAAAAGCCAGAGCTCTGTGGGGATTCTCTCTTAAAGCACTGCCCTGTTTCAAACAAGGCCCAGAACCCATGAAACTCGGCATGGCATGTGAGAGGGTTTGCGATGGCACCTAGAGAGGTCCACGTGAAGCCACTAGGAAGCCTTACTCTAGAAAAAGCTCATTTCTACTGCAGATCCTGGGAAGGCAGGAATTTTTTCTGTTGCATTAGTGAGATACTGGCATACACTAGAGGCTACATACTGCCAGGGCCTCGGAAAGGAAAGAACGCAGATGCTGGATAGGTTCCATACAGGGTAAATCCCTCCAGACATGGACTTGAACAGCTAAATGCCATTAGTTTAAAATGAGCCACCAATAGATGTCTCATATTGTCATGTGTATCCACAGACAGACAGACAGACACACACACACACACACACACACACACACACACACAGCTGTCAGGAATCTAAGGTGGTAGTTTCTTCTATCTATCTATCTATCTATCTATCTATCTATCTTTTTCATTTATTTATTTATTTAATCTCTTTACAGCCTGATCCCAGGCCCCCTCCTACTCCCAGTCCTACCTTCTCATCCTCCCCGCCCCCATCCTTTCCTCCTTCTTCTCAAAGAAAGGGAGGCACCCAAGGAATATCAACCCATCCTGGCACCTCAAGTCACAGCAAGGCTAAGCTCATCCTCTCCCACTGGAGCCTGAGAAAGCAGCCCAGCCTAGGGGAAAGGAATTCAGAGGCAGGCAACAATGTCAGAGACAGCCCCTATTCCCATTGTTAGGAGACCCATATGTTCACCAAGCTGCATATCTGCTACATATGTGTAGTGGAGGTGGGGGATGTCTAGGCCCAGTCCAAGCATGCTCTTTGGTTGGTGGTTCAGTCTCTGTGAGCCCCCATGGGCCCAGGTTAGTTGATGCTGAGGGTCTCCTTGTGGTATCCTTGACCCCTCCGGCTCCCTCTATCCTTCCTCCCAATCTTCCACAGCACTCCCCCCCCCCGCCAGCTAGGCCTATTCTTTGGCTGTGGTTTTCTATATCTGTCTCCAGCAGCAGCTGGATGAAGTCTCTCAGAAGACAATTATGCTAGGCTCCTGCCTGCAAGCATAGCAGAGTATCATTAACAGTGACAGGGGTTGGCTTTCTCCCATGGGGTGGGTCTCAAGCTGGGCCACTTAGCAGCTTGCCAGTCCCTCAATCTGCTCCACCTTCATCCCTACACTTCTTATAGGCAGGACAAATTTTGGGTCGAAGAATTTATAGATGGGTTGGTGTCCCCCTCCCGCCAATGGAAGTCCCACCTGGCTACAAGAGCAATTGTCTCAGAGCCATTGCAGAGATGAGGCAACATTTGAAATTTGGATTATTTCTTTTCTTAATGTTGGCCCTTTGTTTTCCTCCCATCAAAACAGATGTTTTGAGATGGCTATCTGTCACTTAAATCATGGGGGCTATGGGGTGGGGGTGGGGAGGCAACAGAAGGGGATTTTAAGAGCCAAAGAGCTTGAGTTAAGAGAGACTATGAGGAAATGAGCAGCAAGGATGACACACCTCTGACCACCCCCACAAGTCAAGAGTAGTGTTGTCTTCTGAGTTTCAAGAACCCTGAGTGCTGTGTACAATAGCCTGAAACCCAGTGGTCGAGTGGACTCCCAGCCCTGTACTGTAGCCAGTGAAGGGGTGGGCCCTCCGTGCTGTCTCTTTCCCTTACAGGTGAGTCATTTTTCTCTTATTCTCTAGTTTCAGAGTCTGTGGAATGGACATGGGGACGGACAGTTTGTGAAGGGCTGTGAAGTGTGTGACGATTGAAATCACAGGACCTCTAAGCCAGCTGCCTGTAGGATTTTCCAGTCACACTGGTCTGATCGGGGCAGGCTCAGAAGCTCAGCGAATGCTCCCCAGCTGACACTTCTATGGGAGGCTGCATTGATCTCCGTGGCTGAACACCCCTGGAACCCGTGCCAGACTTACATCGCTGTAATCCAAACACCGTGGGATCTTTCCTCTCTTCCCTCAGATCAACAGCCCGTCCCTCTTGCAACTCACTTGGGCACCATTTTGTCTAGCTTGATGGCTCTGGTTTTTACCCAAGGACCTGGCCATGATACTGGAGTCCACCTTCTGACCCTCTGCTGCCTTCTCAACTCGTATGATTCTTCGGCCAACACTGCCAATGGCGCCTCTTGGTTTTTGTCGCTTGGAGCCTTCATGGTCAGTCTCACTCATGGACTCCTACAGTTTCTTTTCCTGCTTCCGGCTCCACCCTCGCTGCCTCAACACACACCAGATGCTCCATCCACACTCTCTAATGGTTCACGGCACAGGGTCCTATTTCTCTAACTCTTGCAGAAACCCCGGTTCCCAATTCTCAGCATCCACAGGGCACCTCACAACTGTCTGTAACTCTAGTTTCAGGGGATCCGACACCCTCACACAGACATACACCCAACACAAAACACAGGTGCACATAAAATAAAAATAAATAAATCATGTTTTTAAAGTCACACAAGCTGTCCATTGTCCAGATCTTTCTGTCCAAGAGTAGCAACTATGGGGACATATGGTTCTGTTGATCTGAGCACCATGGGGGACTGTCCACTGCAAGTGAGCCAGACCTTTTCAAAGTAGTTCTTTGAACAAAAGTATATTTTGAGGCAAACGTGGAAATGTTTGAGTTGGAAGAGTTTTCCAGAACGTTGTTCTTGCACCTTGGGTCTTTAGTCTAGTAGAGTGTTTCTGATGTGGATATTCATATATGTGCTAAAATGTAAGGACTCGACATTTCAAAGAACTGTTAAATCAATTCCAGAAAGCCCGGACAGCTGTACTTAAAACAAGATCAATGTTATTTCAAGCTGATTATGGCAAAGCGATTGTTCATCACACTTCAGTGCGCCATGTTTCCATTTATTTAAGCTAAACTTGCCCCCTCCCAAGCCACATACACAAATCATCAAGTGTTTCGTGTAAAATATGCTGACAACCACAATACAACTTGATGTAATAATTAAAGGGACTGAAAGAAAAATAACGTCTCAAAATTATTTATAGAAAATGTAAGTACATAACAGATTCCTTTGATAACTAGCCAGTAACCGGACTTTAAAAATACACTTTCATCAGTATTTTTCTAACATAATTTAATAATCAAAGGTATACACTTAGTTCACTGACTAAATTAACAAAACCTTCCGAAAATGAGTCAACCACATCTGCGGGGGAGGAATAGAAGTTGTACTTTTTAATGCTAAGCCATGGCAGGAAATCGGCAGAGACGCTCATGGAAGCAGTTTAGTCAGAATCCTGAGCAACGCCATCAGTTCACCAGGCAGAGCAGCTGCCAGAGGTTCTGCGCCAAGACGTCCAAAACGTGAGCAAGCAAGCATTCGGGACATTTCATTCACAGCATTACCTCACGGGGAAGTCTGGCCACCGGCTGAAGAGCTTACCATGCAGGCAGACTTCAAAATAAGTTCAGAGACTCAAGCTCTGCCTATAAAACATAGGCCAGGCACCTCCCTAGAACCTACACACATCTCTTTGCTTTAAACCGTCCCTTGATCCCTTGTGATACCTAACACAATAGAAACCCTTTGTAAGCAGTTGTTACACCCTATTGTTTATAAATAATTGCAGGCACACAAAATGTGTACAGGTGCACAACAGACAAGATTATACGATTTTTGCAACTTTTGATTTGTAGTTGAATAAGCCCTTGGGTTCAGAAACCACAGATATGGAGGGATGACTGTACACAGAATAAACTTATGTGGAGAGAACCATAAATACAGTGCTTATGTGGAAGCATCCATAACAGAACTATCACAAGAAAAGTCACAAATAGCAAACGGTCTTCATGAGTTATTGGGAGCTACTGTTATGACTGATCTTTTTTCCAAGCTATGGGCTCCTTGGAAAGAAAAAGAGAAAATTAACCATTGGTTTGTAGTTCCTCTTTTCTCTCAGGCAAAACGAATATCAAAATCATGCCCAAAACATGCAAAAGTAAGTAAATAAAAACAAAACAAACAACCTGCCTGATTTCACCCAAGCACTTGAATCCCACACTGACACTTGTCTTCTGTAGCTGGGGAGGCCAAGCTGTCCCTTAGCTGCCTACTCTAGGTCTGGGCAGTCATAGCACTATTTGACAGGCTAGGCCCCCCTGACTGGGCCTATTCAAATCTCCCTAGCTCATCACCCCTGCAGCCTTGATGGGGGCCCATGCCACAGGCCTGACACCTGTTGAGTGTAGACCTCCCAGTTCCCCTCCAACAGCTAGACTAGTCCCCTGCATCTCAAAACTCAGCACAGGGTACCCTAGGACCCAATAGAGTATGGCTCTTAGGAGCAAAGCTCCACTCTCTATTATATGCATATGTGGTTAGTTAATTCTGATCTCAGCAAGATACATTGTTCTGAATGCATATCCCACATTAAATGTTCTGACAAAAAATTACAGGAATGTGTACCTAACCACTTTGTGCTGGATACTTTATGTCAAGGTGGCACAAGCTAAAGTCTTCTGAGAGAGGGGAACCTCGGTTAAGACAATGCCTCCATAAGATCAGACTGTAGGCAATCTTGTAGAGCATTTTCTTAACTAAGGATTGGTGTGGGATAGCCCAGACCATTGTAGGTCATGCCATCCTGGAATCTATATGGAAGCCAACTGAGCAAGCCATGGGAACAAGTCACTAAGCAGTCCTCCTCCATGGCCTCTGCATCACTTCCTGCCTCTGGGTTCCAGTCCTGCTTGAGTTCCTGTCCTGACTTCCTTCAGTAATGAACTGGGATGTGGAAGTGTAAGCCAAATAAAGCCTTTTCTCTCCAGTTTGCATTTTGATCATGGTGTTTCATTGTAGCAAACCTTAACTAAGACACACTTAAATTTTACCTGCATTTTAAAATTAAAATGTAATTACATCATTTTCTTCCTTCTCTTTCCTCTATTTCTTTGATTATTGATATATAGCAATAATATTTACTTCATGGCCTCTATTGATTTGTGGAGATAGATAGATAGATAGATAGATAGATAGATAGATAGATAGATAGATAGATAGATAGAAAGATAAGATAAGATGAGATAAGATAAGATGAGATACCTTGTTCAGTTCCTATAATATTACTTTTGTGTATACGATTTCAGGCCTGAGCACAAATCTGTCTCTTCCCTGGGGAAGACTATTTCTCTCCCTTTCAGCATTCGAGAGGGACTGAGTTCTTTGTCTAGGGTTGAAGTCCCATGGTTATTGGTTAGCAACAATAGACCAAAAGACTCCATAACACAAGTGACTGGCATAGGCAAAGAATTGTCAGCCTTAGGTCTGAGATCTTATGTGTATCCATCAAGTGCCTTTCAGATAGCCCTGGTGAGTCAACAGTGATGCAGAAGGCCTAGACCACTCACCCAGAGTTATTAGCTAATGAGAGACCATGAAGACTTCACACACATAATGATTAGGACAGGCCTCATGTGTTTCCAGGTCTCTCCTACTGGCCTTTTTTCTAATCCCTACATCCTCTTTTTGAGGAATGGAAGCAACAACCAAATGGTGAACAAAGAGCATCTTTGGGTGAGCCACAGTTACTGCCTGCAAGGGGAACCCCAGATTTCCCCTGCGCCACTTACAGAAAATGTCTGTTCTCCATTCCATGTCCTCGGCACCTCTGTTGCCTGCGAATGTGTGGATTTGTTTCTGGAGCTTTGTTCGTTTGGTTTAAGTGTCCATTTCTCAGAGTGCTACACTGTTTTGAGTTCTATAACCTTTTAGTGTGTTCTGAGGTCAGGTAGTATGAAAACCCCCCTCTGTTAACCTGAAGGTATTAAGGTTAAAATGTGTGCCCCTCTCTGGTACATCTATGCATGTACTTATGTTCTTCTGAAGGGCCTGCCATGTTAAGGGACAGAAAACAGCAGACAGAAACCTACTCTCTCCTTCATCTGCCCACAGCCAAGAGTCAAAATGGAGGGTCAGGGAGTTGGAGGACATTTGCCTCGCTCCTCCCACCCCCTGCATGCCTCTGGCTAAGTCATACCTCTAGTTAGAGGAAGGCAGAGCCCAATACTCCTTCCAGGCTCTCCCAGCATTCAACTTGTGTGCCACTGCCCACTCTGTCCACCTTCCCCACCCCAACCCCCATGCCACGTGGCCTCAGTTATAAGCGTGCTAGGACCATGCTACCTTGGCACACAAGGTGTCCAGTATCCAAGCCATTTCCTTTGGTCCTCAGATGCTCACTGCAGTAATAAACCCTGATACTCGCCGAACTCTGGATCAATACGTGAATCCAATCTAGACCACAAGGCCATCAACAAGCCACTCATTTCAAAAATTAACAAAATTTTTTTATATGTTTAAAATATATTCTAAAGGCTGGACTTGAACCAATACCAATCTTTTCTGAAAATTTATTTCCATGAATATAAATGTGTGTGCCTGTCTGAGCCTCTGTGCGCCACAAGCGTGCAGATTCCCACGGAAGTCAGAGGCAGTTGGATTCCTCTGGAACTAGAGTTACAGGAAGTTATGATCCACTTGATGTAGGTGTTGGGGACCTAATTTGGTTCCCTGCAAGTGCCTTAAGTGCTCTTAACCAACTAAGGTCTCTCTCTAGCCCCTTAAAATAATCTTTAGGGGGAAAGTTTATACTTTCTCTGGTAGGATGTACTCATACTTCCAATATTTCACCTGCAGTTGTGTGAATGAATGACACACGGCTTCGTGTTCATTTATATGCCTCAGCTGAGATATGACATGTGTCATATTTGTGTCTTCACAGGATGTCATTCCTGGTGTCTGTTTACATGAAAAGTTTCCAAGTATACATCTTCTTTCAACATTAAGTGGAGCTTCAGAATTCATTCTCACAGATGGGTACCCTACACAACCTCCTAATAACGCCATAGCCAGGTGTGTGGTGATGCACACCTTTAATCCCAGCACTCAGGAAGCGGGCCAGATAGATGCCTGTGAGTTAGAGGCCAGCTGGATCCACACAGAAATGTCTAAGCCAACCAGAACTACATACTGAAACTCTGTCCCGATATCTTTTCTTAAACACAAATTCTGTGAGCCATAACTGCTCACTTACTATACACCGTCTCCTCACAGAGACTTCTTTTCCGGATGAACTTGACTGTAAAATGTCTTCTAATCTCAGGAATACCCTATGCACTGGTGTTCCCTGAACAGACTACAATCCCCGTGACAATGCTGTCGTTTGTCCCTTACCTTTAGAATGGAGATAGGTGCTCTGATGGGCAGCCAGGGCTGCGATGTCTCCACCACACCAATGGTGAGAGAAAGTGAATTAGTCTGTGTTGTGAGAACATTTTGTATGTGAACTGAAGGGAAGGCTGCACCTGTGTTAAAGAGTCTACAAAGCCAAGTGACTGTTGTTCAAGGTCAATTAGATTGTCACTGACCAGAGCCAGGTGAGATTGCATAAAGCTTGTGGGATAATAGAAAGTTGTCGCTTTTTGTTGACATCACACAAAGGTACAAACTGTCTTTCCTTCCATCTCCTCCCATGTGCTGTAAAAATGGTTTCTTTATCACAGATGTTGAGCATTTCTTCCACACATTAAAACTTCTACATATCATTTCTTAGAAATTTCTGTCTATTTATCTGGTTGTGTAGAAATTATCTTTTCATTCCATGGTTTTTGTATTCAAAATTGATATTGTGAGCCAGGCGTTGGTGGCGCACGCCTTTCATCCCAGAACTCGGGTGGCAGAGGCAGGCGGATCGTGTGAGTTTGAGGTCAGCCTGGTCTACAGAGTGAATTCCAGGACAGCCAAGGCTACACAGAGAAACCCTCTCTCAAAAAAAAATTTGATATTGTGGATTTTTATCAAGTATTTTTAGCCTTTATCGAGAGAATTACATGGTTTTCCCCCTCAGACATATTATTAAGGTAATAGAAATATGCTTCCTAACACTAGACCATGCGTAAGCTAAGACAGGAAATAACTTGGGGAATTTTTTACTTTTAATGCAGTGCTGCATTTTGTTTGTTAGTATTTTATTTAATTTTTGGGATTATTTAAAATTTATATAGCCTTGAAATTTTTTTTTATGTTATGTTATTGGGTATGTAAGAAAGAACCAAACTGAAGCCATTTTGAATGAAACTTCCCATTTTGAAGAGGAGTCAGATAAAGTTTAAGTTCTCAAGACCTTCCTGGGTAGCTGGCATCTTGGTTGGCAAGTTGAGACATGGATGCTACACAAGTAGCCCCAGCACAGTTGACTAATCAACCAATGGGTACAGGATAAATGCATCATAAAGATGTGTTTCCAAGCAAGTCCCCTATCTCTAATCTTGATTGGTGGGAGAATGCAATTGTAACTTGACCCAGATATTTGTGGATTTGGGGCTTAAGAACTCTGTGACACTCTGGCTGTGGGAAGGAGTCATGGGAGTTCAGCTGCTGAGTGTGTTCTGTGGCCCTGGCCAGTTGTGGCCTGAGTACAATACATTTTTGTCATTTGCTTATATACTTATTAAAACACAGTCACCTCCCAAGGTTTTGATTGTCCCTGCCTAGTCAGATTTTGCTGCCTAATTCAAATAAAGATCTTGCTTTGTTGGACTCTTGTGATGCTTGGGTTGTTTTGGATATTTCAGACCCTAAAAGGTATAAGTACCATTGCTGTGTTCACATAAGAAGGAAGATCTGGGCATTTTCATCAAACAGCTAAAAGTCTGGTAGACATCTTGGAAATTCTCTAGGACTAGTGATTGCCTATAAAATATTTCTTAATACTTCATTCTAGCCATTTTTGGAAAGAAATATTGAAATTACTAAGGACATACAGTTTCCAATAAATTATTTTTTATTACAGTTTCCAGTTATGTAGAAAGATACAAAAGAGGTACTTCTAGTTTTCAGCTTTCTGTTAAATATTCTGTCCCACTTCTGCCTTTCACCTTTTCCCTCCTTCTCCTTTTTTCTTGACTTCTTCTTCCTCCTCTTCCTTCTATCTCCCTCCTTCTTCCCATTTTGTGGAGTCTATCATCTGCATATTAAGTCATTTTGCTTAATCCACATTTCCTCTGTGCTTTATCTGCTTATTAATCCTTTTGTTTTTGCTGAGTGTGGTGGCACACACCATTAATCCCAGCGCTGGGAGGCAGAGGCAGGTGGATCTCTGGGTTCAAGGCCAGCCTGGTCTTCAAAATGAGTTCCAAGAGAGCCAGGGCTATACAGAGAAACTTTGTCTTGAAAAACCAAATAATAACAATAATAATTAATAACAATAATTAATAATAATACATTAAACTAGTTTTTCACTTGTAATTTTCTCTTCTAAATGTTAAAAGTATAAGATATCTACTTAGGAATTTCTTTAGACATTCTAAGTTTTTGGGTTTTTTGTTTGTTTGTTTCTTTGAATATATTAACCTAATTACTTTAATTCAAAATATTTGACCCTATCACCTCAATTCTGTAGAACTTTTGGGGGCTTTTCTGTTATGTCTCCTGATTGTAAATCATGTAATTTTTCTGTCTGCATACACGTTTCTTTGTGCCAGTGTGATTGACACTGTGTATAAAAAAGTTGCCTAACAATCGAATTTTTCCATCAGCATGCTATCCTTTGCTGCCAGCTGGCCATCACAGTGAACATCTGCAGATGCTGCTCTGTCCATCAGGGATTCAGATTTCTCAAAGATGAGTGCCAGTCCCAGGGAAAACTGACCCATTTCCATTATAACCTTAACCCCTCAGCTCAGACCTTCAAAACTTACCCAGAGCTAGGTAAGGTCAGTAAGAGAAGAGGGGCTGGGAGTTTGTTGCAGCCAGAGCCTAGCCCAGCCATACCTGAAGTCATTGCATTAGAAAGACCCACAAAGGGGAAGGTCAGCCCTGATTTCAGCTAACATTTTTGCTCTCCTTCTTCACTTGAGTATTGACTTTCTACTCTTTGTTTTGATAGTGTCTACTGCCTTCAGTGACACGGTCCTTTATTTAGCCCAAGTGTGCTCAACTGTATTACTTCACCTGCCATTTGGGCTTCACTTGTATTTTGAATTCAACACATACCAAAGAATGTCATAGAGCAACACAAAGTTTAAAAAATCAGCCTGCTGAATCTTGGGTAAATTCCATACTCAGGGCCAACTATTTGGTGCTAACCCTTGGCTTGCAGGTGGCACCTACTCTTGTTGGGGACTCTACCGTACAAACATGTTGGTTTGGCACCACTGGCATTGTGTACAAAGGCTTTGGATGGCCAGCCAACTCTAGGAGGCCAAAGTGATCAAGAAGGATTCTGTTTGCAGAGAGGCAAACAGATTGCCAGATTGTAAAGGCATTATAATTCAAGCATGAGGAATGGAGTGTGGCTGAAGACATGGGCACATGTCCTAAGGCCTCAGCTGCACAGAGCTCTGAGCTAGGAATTTCCAGGAAACAGTACAAAAGCTCAAATGAGCACCACCTGCAAGAGAGTAGTGTTGAAAATGTAAGGTTTGCACATGGAGAAGTCAAGTAGTCGGCCCTGAGAACAACACAGGTGAGGATGTGTTTGGAGACACCGAAGAGGAGGCGCCAGGCTCTTAGAGCAGAATGCCACTAATGCTTTTCACATTGCTTTGCTTTGGTCCAGCCCTCTTGTGAACCATAATCCTGGAGAAAGGGTGTGGCATTAGGAAGCAGGGCTTTGCAGACTGTGGCCTGGCTCACTGCTCACACCAAACCCATCCTGCCACATCGTCCTGTCCTCAGTTTTCAAAGAATTCTTTATTAGTTGACTGTGTTGTGAGTTCAAGAGAAATGATCTGCCTCCCTACAGCTCAGTTTCATGGGCTTCCCAGAGCAAGGCCTTCCTTCTGTCTCCTACTTCACATTAAGGGGACTCACACTATAAGTCCTCTGGAGTTTGTCACTCAGGGCTGGCACAGACACAGCCTTGGGGCAGAGAAGTCCTTGTCATTTATTCAGTTAAGTATGTAGGTAACTTCACAGTGCTTATAGCAAAAACCTTGGCAATTTCCACTCACATAGAACTACCTCCCATGAGCATCCAGGCAGCCACACCCTTGGCCTCCTAAGTCTTCAAAAGCAAATGACTACGGAAGCCATTCCTTCTTGAAAGTATTCTACTCCAGGTTCAGAAAAATGTAGACTTAATTTAAAGGAACCAAAAACCTCCATAGACTCCTAGTAAGTTGTTTCTAAGGGTGATACGGAGAGAACAGATTGTGGTGTGGTTGCCTTTTATGCAGAGATGGCCTTGGAAAACCCCTAAAAGTCCTTGGAAGATGTGCCCTGCATTTAAACTTAAAATCCAAAGGAACAAACAACTATAGTGTTTATACACACAGGACAACCCCACTAGCCAGTTAAATTTCTGATCATTAGCAGAGTTTTTTTTTCTCTAAGTTTTCCATCAAAATTTGAGTGGAAAATTGTGAAACATCTTTGGTTTTCTGTCTACATAAAAAGACAAAAAAGAAAGAAAGAAAGAAAGAAAGAAAGAAAGAAAGAAAGAAAGAAAGAAAAGAAAAAAGAAAGCCCCTTTGAGCCCCTTCTATCCATCCTCACCAACATCAATGCTCTGTGTTCAGGGAGGGTACTGGACCACCTCCCTAACTCCCACCCATACTCCAGGGGATGCCAGCATCTCTCTGCATGCCACCACCTATCCCTGAATGTCCTTATCCACAGTCTTCATTTTGACATTATTAGCACCATCACCCAAGCCTCAGTCGGAAATTTACATTTAAATGTCCCAAGTTCCAGGTGAGTGTGGGATGCAGGCTGCGTGTGGTCCTGGAGGAGGAGAGTGGACCTTAGTGGAACTACAAATGACCTCCAGACAACTGTCATCCTGAAGCAATGAGCTAGCTCAGGGGTGGAAAAGGAAGGTGGAGCCCAGCAGGAAGTTGGTGGAGTATTTTGTGTCTAGAGTCACATTATTCGAGTTGTTTATTTTATTTTATTTTATTTTATTTTATTGATTTGTGGTAGGAGATGGAAACAAAACACATTGAAAGCAACATGGTGATAATGGGGATGGCAGCACCACAAGCGTTTGACAAATTAAGTAAAATAGTGATAGCTGAGTGTTTACTGCTGTGTGAGCCAAGCTCTGCATAAACAATGCCTGTTTCCATGGTGATGCCACATTAAGATGAAGAATTGTAGTAGTTTTCCTTTCCTCACAGGGAATGCATACCAAGCCATTCCACACATTATACTGAACTCCATTTAAGCCCTGTATTTCCTATGCATACATATCAACCATGAAGTTGAATTTATTAAATCAGGCACAGAAAGGAGTTAATAACAACTACTGATAACAGAGTGATAATAACAAAATCCCATAATAAAAGCTATTTCAAACTCACGAAGTTTCTTGTTTGAGGGAATTTTCATTTGATAGCTTTAGACCATCATTGCTGTGTACAATTGAAACCACAGAGAAGGAAAGCACAGGGAAAGGAGCGTGGCTGCCATTCCAGAGGAAATGTTCCAGGCAAAGTGCTACCCTGGCTATTATAGGATAGAAGGCAGCCACTGGGGCTGGAGAGATGGCTCAGCAGTTAAGAGCACTGGCTGCTCTTCCAGGGGTCCTGAGTTCAATTCCCAGCAACCACATGGTGGCTTACAGCCATCTATAATGTGATCTGATGCCCTCTTCTGGCCTGCAGGTGTACATGCAGGCAGAGCACTCATACGCACAAAATAAATAAATAAGTCTTAAAAATAAATAAAAGAAGGCAGCCACTGAGCTGAAGGCAACTGGAAGGAGGCATGAAAGCAAAAATCTGTCAGTGCCATTAGGCTTGGTGTGGTGGTACATGTTTTTAATCTTAGAGTATTTAGGAGGCAGAGACAAGTGGATCTGTGAGTTCAAGGCCCACCTGGTCTGCAAGTTCTAGGCCACCCAGGGCTATATAGTGAGACTTGGTTTCAAAAAAGAAAATAAACTGACAATGGGAAATAACTCCTCTGAATAGGGGTGGCTGTCCTCCTCCCCTCACCCCAGTGAGCCCAGGCACCTGAGAGAATGGAAGTGAATGCCTGTCAAACCGGACTCACTAAGACCTGAATGAAACACCATTGTTGGCTTGCACAGATGTGCTGTTTAGATATAGCTATGTTCATACAGTACAATGTGCGATGGGGCCACCTCAGTTTCTACAAGCTTAGTTAGTGCCCCCTTGCTCTGTTAAAGCCTTGCTCTCACCCAGTCCTGCAGAGGAAGGCTGAGCTTCCACTCAGAGGCCACAGTCAGTCAAGCTGGGAGCACAGTGAGACCCACAACCTCTCTCGTAACATTACACGTGGGCTCTGCGTTCAGGCCTCTTGGCCCCGCTGGGCCATGCAGGCTGCTGAGCGCAGATGCAGAACCTTCTAATGACTTTGTTTTTGTTCTACCTGCATTCAAGCCCTGAGTCTTATTTTCATCACTATGACTCCACAGCCCATGTTTACTCACTCTATCAACTTCTTGCCTGGCTCAGTGTGTTTCTCCCTTCCCGGAAGTTTTGCAGGTGCTTGCTAGAAATGGCAGTGTTCCCAGGCACCTGGGCTCTGTCGCCAGGTGTGCCCTCTACACCTCCTCAAGCACCTGCTGTGAAGGACCCAGGACTCAGGCACAGGGCTCTCACACAGAAGAGCATCCACAGAAGAGATGCCCATTGGTAAAAGCTCCTGCATCTTAACGTGAGCTACCCCACCCGGGGATGAGAAGGGGCAGGACAGAGCGGTCAGAAAGCCCTTCTTCAACCTTGTCTTCTGTGTTCCTGGTCCCCCTCCCTCCACAGAAGCTTTTCATCAAGGATAGGGCCATCACCAACAACCAACCAGGCCAGACAAACACAGGTTTCTGGATCTACTCCTCCCAAGACCTCCCTCTGCTGATTAGCTGCTGCTTCACCTTGCCCATCCCTGGCAAAAGGGCCCTACCCTTGAAACAAACCTGCACCTAAGATTCATCCATCCTTGGATGTGATCCTGGGGGGGGGGGAGGGGGACCTAATATCTATAGTGTCAATTCCTTCAGGACATCTATATTTTAAGAGATCTGTAAAATATACAGAGAATTATGCACCCAGGGTCCTGTGTAAAGGTCATCAACTACTAAATTAATTAAAGAGTGATATTGCTATGCCAAGATTATTCAGATCATGAGACCCCCCAAAAAGGCCACCAGTACTCAATGCCGATGCAATATACACAGGGTCCTGTATTACGGGCTCAGAGCTTCGGATCATCATCCTTCCTGGCGCAGCAGGTTAAGAGAGTGATACCGGAGCTTCAAGCATAATGGGTTTATAAGGAAAAACTGTAATTGGGCATTGGGGTCACAGGGAAGTAAGGAAAACACCATAAGCGGGGCGGGGGGGGGGGGTCATGAGTCTCAGGAATGTCAACCTTTAGGCAGGTTGGGTGGAGGCTGGATCTCAAGGGAAAGTTGTGAGTCTCAGGAATGTGGACCTTCCAGGCAGGTTGGGTCCAGGAGGCTGAATCTCCAGGGAGGTTGTTTATTTTCAGCGGATCATTGGGCGTTAATTGTATTTAATTGTTCCAGTGGAGTTTCTGGAGAGTGTTGGCAGAGTGCTGGCAGGCCCAGTTTATGACAACATGCAATCATTCCCGAAATGCAGGAAAGAATAGGGTCACCTGGAGACAAGTTCTCATACAGAACATGGTATTAAATGTAGAATATAAATTACATATAGGATATGGCATTAATATTGCCCCTACAATATCTCTCTATCTCTCCTCCTCCTCTTCTTCTTCTCTCTCTCTCTCTCTCTCTCTCTCTCTCTCTCTCTCTCTCCCTCTCTCTCTCTTTCTCTCTCTCTCTGCACTTGTGTGTTCTGGCAGCTGTAACAAAATTGTAAAAAACTGGGTGCTTAAAATGGAGACTTTTTCTTCATCATTACAAAGTATGGAAAGACACTCAAGCAGGGCAGTGGCTGATCAGTCCTGGTGAGACCTCTCCTCCTAGTGTGCAGCCAGCCAGCCATTTCCTTAATTTGCATCATGGCCCGGTGGGGCGATCATCTCTTTTAGATCTCTTACAAGGGTACTGAGATGAGGGCTCCACCTCCTGACATCAATCTGTGTGTCTCCAGACTGCGAGCATTCAGTCCATACTCCTGAAAGGGAAAGAAACCCAGAGACTCTCACCTCTCGTTGGTCTGCTCGTGACAGGGTTTCCTTCATTCTTGACTGACTATTCAGTTTCTTGACTTTCTCATTGTTTTGCAGACCATATTACTCCCGGAAGTCAGGAAGCACTGATGACCATGACTCGAAAGCCTCTGTACAGTGAAGGCAAGTGCTCAGGGCATCCATGAGGCCAGCAGGACTAGAAGCAGACCACTCTGGGCAATGAGGCAAGCCAGACACTTCAGGGCATAGTTAATACCTGCTTCGGGTTCACCCTGAATAGAGAATCTGCTTAATAAACTCTGGCCAGCTAAAGAACGGTTTAAAATTCAACCTATGCTAATGTACCATCTCCAAAATTGCCATTTTCCTGGTGAGCCAGATTCATTGCCAATTTCTACAAAGCTACAGTTGCCTTAAGAACCTGGTTCAACAACTTGCACTCACGGCATTCTCAGGTAATAAAGTTTATTTCTTCTCAAGTCTCTGAGGGAGTTGAAGACCAGGTAGATTAGTTTTACAATGAAGCTTAGTTGTTTAGGGGTTAAGATATTTTTAGGTCTAGATAGATATTTTTGTGACAATATGTGATGGAGATTGATTTACATTCAGAATTTTAGATGCACAGAGATAGGAAAAATATTTTTTTCAAGGCTGCCAAATACAAATAGCCAAAACACTAAGAATGTAACATTTATATAATTCCTGATTGTGTCATGGTTCTTCTTGCTATAGGTAGTCTATTGTACATATGTGTAATAATATAAATGTATATGTGAAAAATAAAAGATTTTTAATTAATTAAAAAAGAGCCTGGTTCAAGCCCTTGCAAAGGCAAGTTCCCATATCTAGGATGCAGGGCTTTTGGATTTCCCTCACACAAGTTCCATGGTCCTCAGTGAAATGGCATAGGAGCAGTTTCTTGTTGGGATGGGGAATATATTTCCACTGTGGGATGATGAGCCTGATGAGATATTATAGAGAAAAAACTATGGATTCTTGAGGAGCTGATGGGAGAAGTGTTTGCTGCTGAGGCATGCTTAAGAAAGTTACAAGATCAGGATGGATTTTCAAATAGAACAGAGAAGATGGGCCATTCCAACAGATGAGGCAGAATACAGTCATGGCCCTGAGTTTTCTGTCTCTAATAATGAAGACCAGCAAATAGTTCAAGTAAGAGGTTCCTCTTTCTGCAGAAGGCCACAGAAACTGGTCCTGTTCAGGGTAGATATCACTAGGGACATCTATGCTTTTGGAGGACATCCAGTAGTGACTGGAGACATCAGTGGCCATCATAGCAGGGTAGGCATATAGCAAGTAGTAGCCAGAAAGGCGGCCACATTCTGCAGTGTGCATGCCAGCCTTGTACTATACACATAGAGCTGTCCTGCCTCAAATGCCCATAGTGTTAAGGCTGAAAAATTCCTGACAATGGCAATTAATGGCCTTGCCCCTACTCCAAGTGAACACAGCACCTCTTTGATCCTAGTTGTCCACATCAGGGCACAAGAAAAAATAGAAGTATAGGCCAGTGCATCCAAAATAAGGCCTGGGCTTTCTAAACTCTGGCCAGTGCTAAGCTACTGCCTGAAAAGATAGCTGTTCCAAGAGCTTGGAGCCTACCCCAGCCTCTGGTCAGGTATGGAGTCTTTTCCTTTTGTGATTATAACCTGACTCAGCACCACCAACCTCTCTGCATCCTTCATGACATAGAAACGAAATGTTGCCATTCTGTTAGGGCCATAATGGCCTGGAGGCTTTGTGGGGACTACTGAAGAGGACTCAGGGACACAAACACATTAAAAAAAAAAAAAAAAAAGAGGCAGCTGACATCAGCCAGCTTCCAAAAGGTGCCAGCAGGTAACAGACTCTATTACATCTGAGATGAAGAGGTTTCCATGTAGAAGCAAGGATGCTGAGGACTTCCCAACAGGATGGCTGCTCAGGGTCCCCACCGGTGATGGGGTTGGGAAAACTAAGCGAGGGGCCATGCATGCTTCTTCCTGTTTATTGAGCATGACAAGGAGCCCTTCTCTCACACACGACCCAAATCCAACTGCTGGCTGGTATCTGCAGCCGTATTTGATCTTAGAGAAGAGCCGAGGGGCTGTGTCTGGCATGAAAATGAACCATACACACATACAGAGAATCATTTCCTGCTTTCCCATCAATTCTTTCCTTCTTGGTAGTGTAGAAAGTCACTCCTGGGAGTGTTTGGGAGACAGGTGGGAACTCAAGATTTTCCTGTGGCTTCTCTCACTGGCGGTGAAATCACCTCCACTCACCAGCAGGTGTTATTTTGTGTAGGAAGACCGGGAGACTTCCTGTGTGTTCCCAGCTGCACTCCTGCACCTTCTCAAAACATTGCTAATGACTCAGGCAGGGACCCATTCACCTCAGCCAGATCACTCTTGAGACACAGATTAAGGGAAAGGAGACCACATTCCAGGGAGTTAGCACTTGTTTTTGCAACAGCTAAGATACAAGGCTGCATTTTATGCTTTCACGGAGCTATAGTCAGCTGGGTGACCCCAATAATCTGCCAGCTGCCAGCTGCCTTCCTAAGGCTGCAGTTGGAAAATGGTGGCAAGTTTGAGGAAGAGGCTCTCAGGGATTATTTATGGATACAATTGTTGCCTGAAAAGCCTCCTAAACCTGTCAGCATGCATTGTGGCTCTTTCTCGTTCTTTCATTCTGATCATGATGTGGTCAGTATCAAGACTTCCCAAAAAAAAAATGCCCATGACGCAGCAAATAATGCAAAAGCCATGATTATAATTGCAAGTCATGGCTTTGGAGTCCCGGGGTTTGAACCACAGCTCCGTACCAAGGACCTCAGGTGGGCTTTGCTCACCTCCAGGCTAACTGGAGGTAGCTTCTGCATCCATCCTCTGGCTTGTTCACTCTCTTGCTTCCTCTAATAGGGTGGTGTATCACTCAGTTTTCTATGGCTGTGCTAAGACACCATGACCAAGGCAACTCCTAAAAGAAATGCTTTATTAGGCTTATGGTTTCCAAAGCTTAGATTTTATGTTAGCAGAGCAAAGGCATGGTGAGGTGGCTGGAGTAGCAGCTGAGAGCTCACATCTTGATCCACAGCAAGAGGCAGAGAGCACACTGGGAGTGATGTGAATCTTTAGATGCTTCAAGCAAGCCCTCAGTGACCTACCTCCTCCACATGGCCACACTTAATTCCCCCTTATGCCCTCAACCATTCCTCTAGCTGAGGACTAAGTAGGCCCCTAAGCCTACAGCGTCCATTCATATTCAAGCCACCACAAGTGGGATGTCTCCTGGGAGGGAAGAGAGGCAAGGTAGTGGCAATGAAAAACTGCATTCAGACATGACACATGGGTTGCAGACTTCATCTGCAGATGTTGGCACCTAACTTGGAAGAGATGTGTTTTAGCTACGAGACAGATGATGAGACCATCATAAATTGCTATACCTTGTACACACACACACACACACACACACACACACACACACACACACACCCCTACCTTCAGGGCAAGTTTGCTCCATATTCCTCCCATTGCTATTCAAAGGACCAACTAACAGGAGACAAAAGTTTGGTATTTGGGTGCTATATTAAAATGTTATCTGTCCTAAAGTTATCAGTTATACATAATACTATTTATCTGATGGTATATCAATCAACAAGAAGTGAAGTGAGAGTTGCCTCAGTACCACCCTCCAGTGGTGCCAAGCCACACCAGAACTGCCACTGGCAAGTGGCTCTAACCCTTACTCCTCTTGAAGCCAGAACAGCTCTGAACCCATGGTTTCTCCTTTAACAAACCTGCCTTATCCATGGGGGCCACTCACTTATTTCCAAGCGGGAAAGAGCAAGGCCCTGAATAGAATTGTAACAATGCTGTTGGCCCCACGCCACACTAGAGGAAGGCTTTCCTCTGTCCAGAGTTTCCTGGTCCATTTTCTCAAGGAAACAGGATTTTATAGTTGTACTCTCATTCAACCTAGCCCATTGTCTCACGGTGACTGGGTTCAGTGGAGACACCAGCTGAGGGGTTGCATGTCTCAAAGTGCGTAGACTGTTGTTCACCTGCTATAAGAGGGGACGAAATAGATGCAGAAAACTTTCACCCCAGAGCTAGAATAAGAGAGAAATAAAAACATGTCTAGCAACCAAAAAGCACGGAGAAGCAGCCTTCACCCTCATATGCAGAAATAAGACTCCCCATGACCTTGGACACAGAACAGACCATACCTGAGGCTTAGGATGTGAGCTAAGCCCTGGAGGAGGCCATTGTGATAAGCAAGCCAGGATTGGAGCCTCAGGGAAGAACAAGGAACCAGCCAGCACATGGTGTAGGGGGCAGAAACCAAAGGTGCTACCAGAGCAGGTTGTGACTGGAACTGAAGATCAGGGCTGAGTCTCTGAAAAGAGGTTCCTTCTGTCTTAGTTTAGCTTCCTGTTGCTGTGGTAACAGCAACTTACAGTTCACCACTCAAGGCCCATCTCCCAGATGATGCTGGATTTTGTCTAGTTGACAACACCAACCATCGAATTTTTCCTCTTTCTCTGCAGGTGACAAGGTCATTTTCTTTATGGAGAAAATAAGAGTGACACAAGAAGAGTTCTTATCTTTTGTTTTCATGTCATCTTGTTACACTTACACACATATCTCCTGTACAAACTTCAGAGTCGTCTTACTGGTTTAAACGGAGAATGTTGTTATTCACGGTGTTGAGACACAATCCATCTGATTGATTATTAGTGTGGATGGTGGTGTGTGTGTGCCACAGCATGCATGTGGAGATCGGAGGACAGCTTTTAGAATTGTTTCTCAACACCTTTTTATGGGTTCCCTGGGTAGAACTTTGGCCTCAAACTAGCAGGGCAAGCACTTCTATCTAATTTGGAATCATAATTTGGAGAAGAGCTTAATATATCACGATTTTCTTAAAAATTTCTTATTAGATCTTTTTCCTGAATAGTTGCTGAAAAACAACAAACAACAAAATTTTCCTGAATGTTTGCTACACAGTTGCTGTTGTCAAGGAGACTCTTTCAATTTATTTAATGATTTGCTACAAGTACGGAAGCAAGTGGCTCTTCTATTTAGCTTATATGTAGCCCATTTTCTCAACACTCCTTTTTTTAATATAGCCTCCTTTCTCCTCCTCTGCATCTTTATTGTCAACCCAGTAGAACGTGCTGAGCTCTCCTTCTCTAATTCATTGAAATTTCTCTCTCCCAAATCTTTCTTCAAAAGCAGCTATCTTGGTGGGCATGGTGGCAGAGGCCTAGACTCTGAGCCCTTGTGAGGCAGAGGCAGGAGTGTTGGGGGATGGTCCAATGTATTTTGATGCTAATTACTGCTTGCTGTCTCTGTGGCCCACCTTTTCTTTAATAAAAAGCCATCCCACCTGGGCAGGGCAAAGGAGATAGGTGTGGCTAAGGTTCCTGGGCTTAGAGAGAGGAATCCCTGGAAGAAGAAGAGAGAGAGAGGCCCAAGGAAGAGAAGGGAAGAGAGGAAGGCAGCCATGGGTTAGATGGAAGAAAAGCACATGGCCCGCATGTGTGGAGGATTCAGCCCAGATGAAGAACATTAGCAAGTATTTGGAATTATGGATGGGAGGTAGTTTGATAGATATTATTAGAGCCAGATGACATGGGATTGGGATGGGATACCTGCCCCACTTTAAGAAGTAGTTTAGAGCATTAATGTCTGCCCTGCCCGAGGTTAACTAAGGCTATTTTAAAATATAAGAAGTGGAAAAAAAATATAAGAAGTGTCAGTGTCTTAATTGATTGCTAGCCGGGCTTACTGATAATACAGATAATTAAAAACAATACAGGAGGATCACAAGTTAGCAGCCAGTATGGTCTACGCCATAAGCCATAAGGCGGGGCCTGAGAAGGCTATCGAGTTAGACCCTGTCTCCAAAAACAAGACAAACAAAAAGCAGGTAACTAAACCAGCTGCCCATTGCTTTTCTCTCCGACTCCCCATGAGGCTACACTCTGCTTCTGGAAGGGAGCTGTGCTCACCAGCCTGCGCTGCCTCCTGCCCTAAGGCTCCAGTCTGCAATGTACATCTTACCCAATTATTTGGGAAGAGAACAGGATTGCTGTGAATGGTATTGCACTAACAAGATCATGACATTTGACCAAGTATATATTATAGAGTGCCAATTACTGAATTTCAAAATAAAATGTCAGTTTGTTTCTAGACTAAATGGCTACACCTGGTTGCAGACAGCCACCCTCCAGCTACTTTAAGGTGTGTTTTGAGGGCGGGTTTTGAGAACCACTGTAGAAGGAATCTTTTATGTATTGGGTGGATGTATTGCCTGCCAATTAATAAAAACTATGGTCTATAGGAAACGGTAGGATAGAAGGTGGGACATCCAGCAGGCAGAAAGGATTCTGGGATAAAGCCAGGTGTGCAGAGATTTGCTTGGAAATTGTGAGGGCAGACAGATGTGGCAGAATGTAAATTAGAATGGATTATTTTAAGTTATGAGCTAGGCAGAGAAGAGCCTAGCTATATGGCCTAGGTGTTTGTAAATATATTTTGACTCTTATGAGTCATTATTCTGGGAGCTGAGGGCCAGAAGTAAAAGCCACCCCAACAAATCACCCTGGAGAATCAAACCCACGCTTCTCAAAGAATGACAGGACCCAATACTAAATCAGGTCTCTGTACCCCAACTGTCACTCTGCTCTACCAATATTCTATAGAGCAAACTAGTGTGACGAAGACCAAAGCTGTAAATCTTGGCAGGAAACTCAGTCTAAGTAGAATGCCCGACACGTCGCAGGTATATAATTTGCATGTGGAAATACATTGAGTTGGTTGGCTTTTTGCCAGTTCTTGAAGCCAATGAATGTCGTAGCAAGATCCTTTTATGTTTCTCAATGAGCTGTGCAAGACTGAGCATCAAGCTCACTTTTAAGTCACGTCGTTTGTCTCATCCTTGTAAATAACTTATTTAAGCTCAGAATGCTCATTATGACAACTGCCTCTGAATTAATAACTCATATTGAAATAATATTCATCTTTGGAATTAAACTTATCTCTCCTGGACAATTACCAAACAAAAGAAATGTCAGTCCAAGAGATAATTTGTGCATAATTGTTTCCTTGAAAAGAAATAACTTAATCCTCAGTGTGTCTCTTCCAGATGCCTAGTGTCAGCACCGGGATCATTATGTCGTGGTGATGCTGTCACATGTGCACTCAGACAAAGTAAAAGCTTCATCCAGGTTGGTGATTTGGTTAAAATAACAAGTTTACCAATTCTGTGTGTATATGGTGTACCTTCTTTCATAAGGGGAGTGATGTGTTTTAAAGCTTTTAAGTGGAGAAAAGCCACCGTCCTTGGCTTTGGGCTGCTTCTGTGGTCATTATATTGTTTAACTGGCTGGGATTATCAGTCAGCTCCTGGCTCCATGCAGAGTGTCTGCCAGGAATTTCAGACCCATTCCTCAAGTCCAGAAGCCCTTTACTTGAGCTGCTCAGCACAATTGGGCTGTGGCACTGTCACCACGGTGACCTCTTCCTCACACAGCAGGAGCTTAGTGGACAGTTTCAGCCTCATGAACACCTTTCACATTTTGTCTATGATGAGGTCACATAGATTGGCTTGAATTTTGTTTTCGGCTATAAATCAAATGACGCTTTTAAATTCTAATCACTAAATTACAAACAAGCAAGAACAACTATTGCAAATATTTTAAGTAAATTTCCTGTACAATAGAAGTTTAAAAAAAAATCCCATGAGCTGGGCAGCGGTGGCGCACGCCTTTAATCCTAGCACTAGGGAGGCAGAGGCAGGTGGATCGCTGTGAGTTCGAGGCCAGCCTGGTCTACAAAGTGAGTCCAGGACAGCCAAGGCTACACAGAGAAACCCTGTCTTGAAAAAAAAAATTTCATTATAAGTCCCCAGAGCTAAGACCCCATCCATACAGATGTGACTTTTAGGGCTGATACTGCATTGAGTTCTCTGTTAAAAAGAATTAAGGCACTGGCTCTTCCTCCAGTGACAATTTTTATTGAGTATGTCTTCTGGGTTGTCCTTTAACCATCTCAAAGTTTCAGGGCTTACACTAAAGTTTTTGGTTCATTTTGAATTTACTTTTGTAAACATAAATGACAGCTGCCTGCCTGGCGGTTTCATTCTTCTTCTACAGGTGGGAATTCCATTTTCCCAGCAGCATTAGTTCAAGAGGCTGTTTTTAAATTTTTGTAATTATTTTATGCGTGGGGTTGCTTAGCCTGCCCGTAAGTCCGTGCGTCATGGTTGTGCTCGGTGCCTGAAGAAACCAGGGGAGCACATCAGGTCCCCAGGAACTGGAGTTAGAAACAATTGTGAGCTATTATGTAGGTGCTGGGAACTGAACCCCGGTCTTGTGTGAGATCAACAAGTCCTCTTAACCACTGAACCCCAAGACTATCTTTTTGTCCTTAAATCTTTTTGGCATCTTCAAAATCAAATGTCACGTGGATTTGTTCCTTAGTCCTCTACTCTTTTCTTTTGGTTCATGTGGCTGGTATAGTGCAGTGTGTGCTGTTTTATGATGGCTCTGAAGTAAAATGGTATTTCAATGACAACAGCACTGTTTGGTTTTTCTTTTTTTTTTTTTTTTTTTTTTTTTTTCTTCACTCAAAATTTCTTGGGCCATTTGGTCTGTTGTTCTCTATGTGAATTTTGATGGTTTTTTTTCCTACTTCTGGAAGAAAGTCATTGGAAGTTTGAGGGGACTGCAATGAATCCACACAATGCTTGAGTAATGACCGTTTGAATGATACTCTTCCTGTTTATGAACACAAACTCTTTGCCTTCTAGTGTTTTTGGTTTCTGTTTGGTTTTTGTTAAGGTATGTTAGTCAGGCTTATTCCTGGGTATTCCTGAGCTGCTGTGAACAGGGTTACTTCCCTGTAGCACTTTCTTGTCTTCTCGTTATTTGGAGATAGAAGAACTGACGAGTTTTTGTGAGCTAGGAACGTTTTAGGCAGTCATGGCTGGTGGTTGAGGTCCATCCACAGGGCAGCAACAGTGACACCAAGAGCCAAAAGTCAGAAGGAACTACGAGGCTTTGTGAGGTAGAGCTAATTCCTCTGGCACCCCGTGGGGGAGTGAGATGCACTTGCCACTAGACACCAATTAGTGTGTGTCTAGTAGGTTGAGGAGATGAATGGAAACTAACTTAAATGTTCTCTATCAATATTTGACGATTTAATGGAAATGGTTGGTAAAGCTAATGACAGTATAAAAACCTCTTAAAATAACAGTGTTACAGTTCAGTTATTGTGTACACCAGACTATAGTAAAATCTTCCCATAAATTTCTGAATGCTGAGATTTAGGGAAAGACTATTTAATAGTATAAGAAGTGATATCTTATGTTGATGAAAGCAATAGCACTTGAAAACATCATCACCAATATTCATAAAGCATCTTTCAAGCATGAAGAGAAATACTATTAGACTGAAAAAACCCAAACTACATCAACATAGAAGCCCAGACATGTTTGCTCGAGGTTATTTGCTAAAGAGCATTGGTTCACTCAGTTGTGGAGGTTAAGTCTCAACCTGGAGACCCAGGACTGCCTGTAGGAGAATCAGTTCAAGCTCACAACCAGAGAAGCTGGTGGTATAGTTCTTAATCCAAGGCCAGAAGTCTGAGAGCCTGGGGTGTCGAGGAGACAAACTTGGTGTATGTCCTGGCGTTCTGGTGTGTAAAGGCAAGGGAAGGATACCCAAGCTGAAAAAGCTTGGCAGAACTCCACTTTATTACAGGATGTCTTCTTCTGGGGCACAGGACTGAAGGAGGCTTTGCCATCTGAAGTCACACTCATTGCCACAGCACAGCAGAGGATGCTGTGAGACCCCTTCACCTTAACCTGTGGACACCAAATTCTATCCACATAGCATAAGATAAAGCAAATCTCTTGGTCATGTACCTATTCTAGAGAAGAGAGACTTAAAGCTGGTTCGATCACTACAGACCATCAGGAACACTCTAAAGTTAAGAATCCGGCAAAAAGGAGCAGGCTGCCGTTAGCAATCATCATTAGCCCAAACTGATCATGATTCATTGCCTGGGGCACTTGAACACGTGTCCACGTTTCACAAAATCAAGGTTCTCTGGCAGAGAAAAGCAGGCATCTGTTGTAGTTTGGATGTGAAATGTCCCCACAGTGTTGTGTGCTTGAACATTTGTTCCACATCTGGTGGCACTGTTCGGGAGGTCGTGGAATCTTGGTGGCAGAAATCCTGCCTTTGCTGAGGTAGATGCCTGGAGGTGGGCATGGAGGGTTATCACTTGACCCATGTCCAACCTCAGTCCACTGCTTCCTGTTGCCACCATGATGTGACCTGCCACCCATCAGGTGTTTTGTCACAGTCACGAGGAAAACAGCTACCACAAGTCTTAGAAGCATGCCCTGACCATGTGCCAAAGAACAAAGTAAGTCCTCAGTGTCCCCAGAGCATGATGAAAGGGGCAGAGGGTCCTCCCCACATCTTATTGAAACACCATCTTGTTACAAGTGGCACAAAAGCAAGCTTCTTCCTTCCCATGCCCTAGTGTCTCTGGGTGTTTGCATCATGCTGAACCTCCTCCACTTGGCTCTTCCATTGCACTTTGACTAGAGTGTCAAATGGCCGTTCTGGAGACAGTCTCACTAACAACTCAACCCCATCACCAGCCCCTCCTCTGGGTACTATGATTCCTGAAGCGTCCCGTTCATTTAACAAAGTGTCCTCCTTCTGGGAGAGCCTAAGCCCTTGGATGATTACTTGTAACCCAGCAAGGGGGGTGTCGAACTTGATGGAGTTTAAAGCCTCCCCAGCTTCAGATTTAGCAAACAGGACTTGAACCTTCCTCATACTGTCTCCTATCTGATGGACCGGTGCAAATACAGCTGTAGCTCCCTGATGTAAAGCTGAAGTGACATCTGTCCTTCAGAATTACCTTCAGCGTTAGGGCATGTGTAAACAGTAATCATGATTTTTGAAAGAAATGAAAGTGTTGGCGGTGCCCTAATTTCCATCCACAGATGACCTCTCATTGAGTATTTTAGTTTTTACACTGATTCACTTTAATGCGTATTAAATTGAATGCTCTTTTAGACAAAGATTGCAATAAACTTAGCATGAAAAAAAAACTGTCAAGAAGCATTTCAAAAATGGATTGACTATATTACTATGAGAATTTCAGAAAAGCCAGCTACTTGAGAAAATTAATGTTTAAAAGCATCTAAGATTGTGGGGGGGGGGCTAACAAGATGGCTCACTAGGTAAAGGCACCTACCACCAAGCCTGACCACAGAAGGTCAGTCCCTGGTATTCACAACAGACACACACACACACACACACACACACACACACACACACACACACACAGAGTAAATACATAAATGCGAAAAGCTTACATGGGAAAACGTTCTTAAGAAACAATGTATAAGCCGTCTGAAATAAATGACAAGCATTGAGTTTCTCTTTAACTCTTTTTTTCTTCTTCTCCCCAGCCCATATCTTGTTTGTTTCCTTGAGGATGAGTCAAACACACAATGCTGTGATGAGTAAAATCTCCCACTGGACATATTGCATCATTACCAGTGGGATATAGCTTTGCTGTCTGAAGCAGCCCTAAAGATCTGATGTTTCCATGACCAACAGCTGAAGCATGAAGATTC
>OU015747.1:44528396-44540720 GCA_907169655.1 Acomys percivali | reverse complement strand
GTGTACATCAGAGAGGCTGTTATAGCAACACACTAGCGGTACATCAAAGAGACTGTTATAGCAACATTCCGGGAGTACATCAGAGAGGCTGTTACAGTAACACCCTGGGAGTATACCAGAGATGCTGTTAGAGCAACACACTGGGGGTACATCAGAGGGGCTGTTATAGCAACACCGGGGAGTCTTTTCTATAGATCCAGAATACTCTGATGACATGCTTAGCTTTTGGATCAGTGGAAGTTAGGACCAGCTTAGTGAAGAGACTGCACAGGTTTTTATCTGCTAGTCTACAGGATGTTAGCTCAGACACAGGGATGGACAAGGAGCAGGAGATAAAGCAATTAGCTTCTGGACCTGCATCAGTGCAGCCTCTCCACACCACTCCAGTTCTAATCAATCAGTCTCTGCAGACACAGCTTCTTTCCAAGAATTCTTTTTAACATCTGGGAAAACATTGACTGAGCTGGTGTCCATGGGGGGGAAAAAAAAAAAAAGCAAGACAATGCTTAGTCAGCATTTCTATTGCTGTGATGAAACACCATGACCAAAAAAGAAAGTTGAGGAGGAAAGGGTTTATTTGGCTTACACTTCCAGATCACTGTTCATCATTGATAGAGGTCAGGACAGGAACTCAAACAGGGAAGGAGCTGGGGAAGAGGCCATAGAGGACAGCTGCTTGCTGGATTGCTCACCATGGATTCCTCAGCTTGCTTTCTTAAAGAACCCAAGACCACCTGCCCAGAGATTGCACCACTCACAATGGACTGGGCCCTCCCCAGGCAATCACTACTAAAGAAAATACCCTATAGCCAGATCTTATTGGAGGTATTTTCTCAATTGAGATTCCTTCCTTCCAGATAACTCCAGCCTGTGACAAGTTGACATAAAACTATCCAGGACAGACACTTTCATAAGTAATGAGTCTATTGGAAACTGCCATGGACCACGCTAGTTGAAACACCGATACATAGATGAAAGATTTGACCTGTGCTCACTGGAGAATTTAGGTGACAAATCCATATTCATACTTTGTGGGGGAAATGGGAGGGGCTGAAATAAAGAAAAGCTGAACTGGCATGGAGAAAAAATGTAGTGGGAGACGTAGTCTGCAGGCGCTAGCTTGAGGACAGTGTCGGCCAGGGACATATGGAAGAAAAAAGAGAGAGGGGGGAGGGAAAAGTAATAAAAACACAACCACAATACCAAAGAAAAGGAAGCCTGGGAAGCAAAGGCTGCATGGGGAGAGTTGTAGAACAATGTGCAGAAGTTGGATGTGAAAAAGGAGAGGCAAGTGATGAAAAAAAATGGTTTTCCAACAAGATAGAGTTCCGTGCCGGATCTTAATGAGGGTTGAGGAAGGAGACAGGAGAGGCACATGTGGGTAGCACTTTACAGTTCAGATAACAATCTCTCCAACAAGCCTTTTGCTTGCCTGCTAGCCTGTGCTGCTACTGGGAGAAGTTAGACAAATCTTTAAGAACTAGAGCCCAGGAGGAGAAAGTTGGGTCACAGGGAGTGCGCACCTAAAGGAGACGTTGGAAACAAAAACCCCTTCCTGACTGTTTCCTGCTTGTTATGAGGTGAGCAGGCCTTTGCCTCTGCCTTGTTAAGTACAGTGCTGTACCCATATGATTTTTCTATGCCAGCCCTTTCTCTGAATAATGACATGGAAACTTTTATATTTATTATAGGCTTGGGCACTATGCTGGGCTGATACTCAGCTATTGTAACCCGACAGTAATGCTGGCATGGCCTATGTCCCGCCTGTTACCTGCCATCTTGGTCTCATTCTGGCACCTGCTGCTTCATCTGTGTCCCTACAGAGATTCCTCTCTCCCATCCCAACCTAAGACACCCTTTTTCTTCCCTTCCTTTCTCTTTCCCCCCTCCCCCCTGCCCCCAGCCCGCCTTCTTCTGACTGAGAGTCCTGCCTTAACCCTCCAGCCCAGCTCTTTATTTAACTAATTGGAAAGTAATGGGGAACAATGTTTACAAAATACTGAGACGGGAGATAATAATAATTACAACAATAATTCATAATAATTACAATACCAAAGTCTGGCCTGTAATCAGATCTCTGTCAGTACAGAAATCAGCACACGAATACATAGTGCCCAAAGACATCGCTCCAACACTGTGCTGCTGCCTGCCCAAGACAGGAGAACCAAGACCCACAGGCTGGATCATCTCAAGCGGTAGGCTAAAACACACTTGCTCTCTTACTCAAGCGTATCAGCTATTTTGTCAACCTAAGAGACAACTGACTCATGCGCTTTTCCAGAAATCAATTAAAATGTGTTGGGAAGAAGTTCATTCAACGTAAGGAACCCAAAGCAAACAGAGAAGGCACCAACGAAGAGGTGAGGGATGGCTTGTGTGATATGCCAGAAGCAAACATGGGAGAACTGTGTATGCATTCCTTAAAACAAACACACTTCAGTGTGTTCTGCAATCCTTGGGAGTTTTCCAGATAATCAATGGCGTTTTCTTTTTCTCTTTCAGCCAGGAGTATTTCTCAGAGGGACACAGTGTGTGACCTTTCAACGTGCTGTTTTGTCCTGCTCAGCTCTCTGTTCTGTGGTGGTAAACACCACAAGTCAAAGCAGCTTGGGGAGGAGAGGGTTTACTCGGCCTAGAGCTCTCAGGCCTCAGCCCATCGGGAAGGAAGGCCAGAGCAGGAACCTGGAGGTCGGAGCTCCAGAGCTGAAGCAGGGGTAATGCTGCTTCCTGGCCTATTCTCTCAGTTTACATTTGGCTCTTGTACCTTTCAGGGTCACCAGTCCAGGGACAGCACTGCCCACAGCAGCCAGTGCCCCTCCACATCAATTGCTAAGCAAGAAAATGCCACTCATAGATGCATCCATGTATCAATCTGATGGAGGCTTTTCCCAATTAAGGTTTCCTCTTCCCAGATATGTCTAGGTTTGTGTCAAGTTGACAGAAGATAATCAGAGTATGCATCTTTTTAGTGTTGCTTAGAAGTTTTATTGGGCCAGCCAGACTCCTCCAAATGGTCTTCAACCTCCATATGTCACAGAGAGAGAGAGAGAGAGAGAGAGAGAGAGAGAGACAGAGAGAGAGAGACAGAGAGAGAGACAGAGAGACAGAGACAGAGACAGAGACACAGAGACACAGAGAGACAGACAGAGACAGAGACAGACAGACAGACAGAGGACAGAGAGAAGGGGGAGGGAGAGTCGAAAGAAATAAAATGGAAGAAAAATCCTTACTTTATGTTTACGAGTAATTATATATACATCTATGGGTACAACTGTGGTTTTTAAAATACATTCAGTCAAGTTATCAGTAGCATGTTAGATTTCTGACTTTTTTTTAGCAAGCAGTATTCTTCATGTCAAAATAGTCCCTCATGGCTTCTTTGTTGGTCCCTCTGCCCACCTGCAGAACTGTGCTCTAAAGAGTCACTTTCACTTGCCCCTGCTGCACATTCAGGATGCTTTCCCATCAAGTGGCTCTCTCTCTGTCTTGAGAGTCAGGTCAAGGATGATCAACTCCAAACAGGAACTCCAGGTGTTTACAGAAGTGTCTTGGGGAGGAGATGGAGGATCATAATGGCCCAGGCTGGTGTGACCAGCCAACTGGTACTATGGCTTTAGTTCCAAGGACAAGTTTCCCCATATAAATAATGAGGTGTTTTAGAGCTATGGTCAATTTATTATACAAACTAGAGCTGGAGACCACAAACTACAAAGTGCAACATGTCAGTTCAAAATTGCTTAATATCCAAGGCCAAGAAAGTATTCTTCACAGAGTCCTTGAAAAGGGAGGCATATTACAATGCCAGAAGAATATTTCTGACTAAGCCAAGTGCAAAGCATGTATGTGTATGTGTGTGAACATTAGCTCAGCCAAGGTCATCTCAGCTGCAGACTAAATCTTCATCTGTCTTTATATTGCCTTCACAGAGAGCTATTTAATTTAGCAAGGAAAAGCTGAAGAAAAATTAATGTAATTTTTTTTCAGCAAATAGTTACTACCAATCATTCTTTAAGTAGCATTTGTATTTTATATATCTTTTTAATTTAATTTTGAAGTATTGGAAGTACTTCAGAATTATTTGAAATTCCACCACCAAATAAGCACATTTTGTACATTCTGTTGTAATGCTGATAATAGGAAAAATACGTGTAAAGATGTAAAATACAGAGATTCTCATAGATGTTATTTAATGACTATACATCATGCAATTTTAGATGTACCAGTATATATTATTTTGATAATTATCTATTGTTAAATATTTATACTTATCCCAATTGTTACCACTTTCAACAGTACTGGGAACAACTTTATACACACAAATATGTGTATTCAAATGTTTGTGTCAAGTTTCCTTCACATACCTCTTAAAATAAGACTGCTCAAAGAGATTGGAAATATTTCAAATCAGATAATAGAATGGCATTTGTGAGCTCATTGCTAATAAAACACAATTCCTAAATAATATCTTAGTTTCAGAGCAGGAACATTTTTTCCACTACCTATTAACTGCAAAAAATAAGAAAAACAGAGTGAACAATTGTGGAGAAATTATATGCATTCCTTTCATTGCCTTGACTTATTTGGTCTCCTCCAGACTTCCTTCTGCAATATGGAATCTGTCCGGGAGGTTTTGTTTGTTACTGATATTTCTGTCTTTCATGGAGCAGTGCTCTCCCACCTTAAATTGCCAAAAATTTTGTTTATCATGATGACAGAATTAGGGATTTGATAGAGGATATTGCTGGTTCCCACACTGTCACCCATCCTGGTTTTATTTGCCAATATGAGGTCATGGCATCAAAGAGAACCTACTGCCATTGGTTGAAAAGATAAAGAATAAGTTCTGGCCATGTTTGCTCCTCTGTTGTGAGAGCAATATGCATGACTAAGTTGTATTCATGCCCTGCAGCCTTCCTGCTGCTCAGTGTTGACTCTAGTGCCTTCACGTGGTCACTACAAGACTTCCAACCCCTTCACCAGTGATAAGGAAAGACGGGGTAAGAGTGCAGTGAGGCTGGTTGACCTAGGAACACGCACGTTTTCCAGTTAAGAAGAAATGCTCTCCAGCTGAAGGGGAAAGATGCACAGGAAACTTAGAGGGTTGGACATTGCTAAAAGGCCCATGACAGAAGTCACGTATAGGCACTGGCCAGCACCAGCCAACCCCAGTTGGAGTCACATAACAGGATGTTCCTGGTCCTGGAAAGGCCACACTCGGGGAAAGATCTGAGCCAATCAGCTGCTAATGTGACCATATATGACCTAATGCTTGGGACTGTAACTCAGATGACTGGCCATTCGGCCCCAGCCTATATCAGTTTATTCCCCCCTGTGACTGCCCCTTAGTCCACTCAATCAAATTAGAAGATAGTACACTCTTTTAGAAGTCCCCCTCGTTCTCTAAAAAGAGGCCTGTGCACCATTGACCGTCATTACCGCCACTTTGTACGGAAGGTATGGATCCCTGCATGCATGCTGTTTCTGCAGAGTGAACACTCTTTGCTTTTGCATACTATTTAAGTCTGGGGACTTCTTTCATTTATTTTCAGACCCTTACATTACAACTGCTTTGCAAGTAAGGTTTCCCTCAGAAATCAGGTCGATGTGACTCCGTCTTGTTGCTAGACTTCATCTTAGACCTGCCCTTGGGTCTGTCCTCAAGGTCACCCTAGTTATTGTAAAAGCCACAAACTGTTCCAGGAAAAGAACCACCCTAGACCTGAGCCAATCAAGGGACAGCAAGAAAGTAACTAATGTCCCCCAGATCTTAAGCATTTTGCTGTCAGGCTCGACCAATCCCCAACCTTTCTAAACGTCAACCAATCCTGTAACTGCCACAATGTCCACAAGCACATTGAAGACAAAGGTATGCAAATGCCAATTTTACTGTTAGCCCACCACTCCATGAAACAGGGGGAGTAAGGCAGAGATGGGGCATCCTCCTATAACCACTACAAAACACCTAAAGCTGCTAACTTACAAAGGAAGGGAGTTTAGTTTGTTACAACCCGCAAAATGAACAGCTTGAATCTCCATTTACTTGGCTCTAGTAACAGCAAAACGGTAGGATTAAAATGGGCGAAAGAGCAGGATCCCACAAAACCCCACTTGAAGAGATGCCCCAAAGTATCTAGTGACCTCCTCCTAGGACTCAACACATCCTTGAGTACAAAGCAGCTAATATGTGAACTGGATTGGCATTCAATATCCAAATTACAACAAATCACTTGATTACACTGAGGTTGTGTTTGAGAAGGGGACACTCAGCCAGCTACAGGCATGCAGAAGATTCAGAAGCACAAATGAATAACCCAGCCAAGCCTGGCCTGGTCATGAGGAATATGGGGGCCACTAGTGCAAGCAAGTAGATCTGCTCAGCCCAAGGACTTCAGTATTTTGCTCCTTAGTGTGCTGGATAGTTATTGCTTTCTGCCCTCATCTTCTAGAAGTCTGATGCCCTCAAAATACATTTCTTTCATTTATCTAAGATGAAATAGAGGTAAATTCCTCTTTTGTATTGACCAGAGTAGAGGACAATGTTTGTCTATAAAGAACACATTTTAAGACCTTCACGAGTCTCAAACCTCCACCTCCATTGCAGTATATGTTGTCATGGGCACACAGCAACCAGAGGAGCTAGGTGACCTGCTTATGTGACTTATTCCTAAAAATACCTTGTTAGGATTTGGCCACAGAGTACCTTGGCAGATCAGAGCCAAGGTATGCCACAGCAGCGATCACACCATGCAACATATCTCACATGAGATTTATTGAGAGGGATGGGGAGTGAAAGGTCTTCTTGAAGAGGAAACATAAGAGAAACAGAAAGACAGACAGACAGACAGACAGACAAAAATACCAGAAGACAGAGAGAAAGAACAAGACAATTGTCTGTGATGGTGTGACCCTTTTAATGGGCTGGTGACTTGTGATGACATAGCTTGGCTGCTGGCACTGAGAGGCTGGGGCAGGCTGGGACAGTACCCGGCTTCTAGCATACCTTTTACTGAGGCAAATATAAATTTAGAAACTCAGCCAAATATTAATGGTGACTGTGGAAAAAATGTAGCTGTTATGACCTATACACAGCAGATGGACTATTTGTTGTTCTTTTTTTTTTTTTTTTTTTTTTTTTTTTTCGGTAATTTACTAAGAAGCATCTCTTGTCCATTTGTTAAAAACAAGGGATCCGCTCTAACAGCTAACAAAGTGCATTAGGCAGGCTCTAGGTTTTCACTTTTGAATCCAGACTTGGGGGAAAAAAAGAGGAGGAGCTCAGCAGATGAAGGTTTCTTGGGAGCCCATCCAAGATTCTAGTGGACTGGATTTGGACACTTAACAAATATCCTGCTCTGGTTTTCCCTGCTTGCCCATCTAGGACTTGTCATGTGCCGACTCTTGCCTTTACTTCTGCCTCATATCTTTTTCCTGGCACCAGTCAAGGACTTACTTTCCTCCCTACACCTGGTGTTTGTACAAACCCAGTGATGCACTTTCGGGGAGGTGGGGGATGATGAGAACAGGTTGTAGAAATTGGCAGTTGAGGGGAAAAGACCCCAAAGAAAAGGAACAAGTTTTTTTTTTTTCTTGGCTAAAGTTATAAATGTCCTTGGGGCTCCTGGCAGCCTTTTCCTTGCCAGAGGCCAGAGATGTCAGAACTGTTTGGATACTCTGATTCCTGGTCTGGTTCCTAAGTGATTTTAGTGTTACCTCTTCAGAAGAGGGATTGTTAGAGTAGTAATAAAGTCCACTAAGAGAAAAATATACTCCTTCTGACTAGGAGATAGCGTCTGAGAACTTGGTGAGACCTAAGCTTCCAATTGGGCTGCGTCAGTCTGGCCAAGGGAACAGGTCTTGGAAGACAGGTTAACCCTAAGTCATGCTCAAGAGATGGGTGGAATAATTATCCCTTTAATGAGATACTGTATTTCTACTTCCCCAAGCCCTCCTCCCCCGGCACAGTCTCTTTCATAGCGCGGCCATGCTGGCTCTACCCACGTTTTTTACTTACTCCGAAAGATGTAACTTTTTTTTAACTTTTTGTGCTCTAAGCATGTTTTCCCTAACACTTTGAACTTCCCTGATATTTTGGAGTTTCTTACTCTCCCTCTAAGGGCCTCCTTCTTCATAATATAGCTGCTTGTCTACCATGTGCCTGATTTTTGTGTTGGCTTTTAAATGGCATTTTTTTTTTCTTTTTCCCTCCTCCATTCTCCTCTTCTGGGAAGCTACTGAGATTTAAAGCTTGTCTACCTTGAGTTGTTTTCCTTTTAAACTCTAATAAAATTGTTCTGGAGCTTTTAAAAAAAATTGAGGAAAGTCCAGGAAAAAAAATCCAAGTGTTCCTCACTCTTCAGTTATCAAATCTGAAGATATAGAAATAGGTGAATGGGAGGCGCAGGCAGGCGCATCGCTGTGAGTTCGAGGCCAGCCTCGTCTACAAAGTGAGTCCAGGATAGCCAAGGCTACACAGAGAGACTCTGTCTCAAAAAACCAAAAAAAATTAAAAAAATAAAGAAAATTTAAAAAAAAGAAATAGGTGAGTGCCAGACAAAGAATTCAAAAAGCCAATTTTTAAAATGATCAGTGACTTCAGACAGGTTACGTATAAACAGCTGAGTAAATTAATGAAGATAATGTGACAGAGTAAGTCAACAAAGGGATGGATGGAGGTTCTGAAACAGAGCCAAGCAGAAATCTTAGAAGTGAGAGAGATTCAGTAAATCAAACAACACTCAGAGGGATTTAAAAAAATATGATCAAGTGGAAGAAAAACTATCAAGACTTGACATTGTACTTTTATCATTCATTCATTTATTTGTTCATCTACTTGATGTGTGTGCTCCTGGGTCCATGTGTGTGCATATATGCCATGTTGCACATGTGGAGGTCAGAGGAGAACTTAGAGGACTCAGCTCTTTTCCTTTACCATGTAGCTTCCAGGATTACAACTCAGGTCTTCAGACTCCACAGCAATTACTTTCACTTGCTGAGCCATCTCACTGGCCCTACATCCATTAAAATAAATAAATAAATCTAGCTGGACGGTGGTGATGTGCACCTGTAATCCCAGCACTCAGGGAGGCAGAGACACGCAGATCTGCATGAGTTCGAGGCCAGCCTGGTCTACAGAGTGAGTCCAGGACAGCCAAAGAAGGCTACACAGAGAAACTCGGTCTCAAAAAAAAAAAACAAAAAAATAAATAAATAAATAAACAAATAAATAATAAATCTATCTACCTATTATCTATTTATATCTATCATATATCGTTTGCCTGTCTATATGTCCAACTACCATTTATGATCTATCTGTAATAGATAAGTATATATAAAAATAAAATATCTTCAAGCTTTATAGTTATGAGTTATGAAAATGCACATTAAAATAATAGCTTGACATTAGCCCTGCTGTCCCCAACCTCATTCTTTACAATGTGAACACCTATTAGCAAATGTTCATGGTATTTGCATATGAAAACCACAGAGCGGCTATTAAAAGCAATGAAAGTCCTCCAGATGCTACGTAGCCCCACTCACATCTGATCAGCAATAAAATTCTTGGAACTCGAAAAGTTTGATCTGTCTTGTAAGAACTCATTGGAAACGGGGGGGTGGGGGGGGGTTCAGGGGAGAAGGCAGCTATTAAAAGGGATGGAAAGAATTCTCCCCTCAGGGATTTAGAAATCCTTACTCGGATTTTGAAGAACAGTTAATTAGAATTAAAATTCACAAGGTCAGAGTGTAAAAATAACGGCATACTTCTCCAAGAACACATCACATGATGTCTTTACTCCATCCTGAATGGCCTAAGATGAGCCGAACAGTTTCGGCTGGGCTGCCTGAAAACCCAGACCTGCTCTTGGCAAATGTGTTGGCACCCCATGCCCAAGGACACAGGCCCTATAGCAGCAGTAATATGATTCCCTGGCATGGTGCCTTAGTCACATCCCACCCCGTGGCCCATCTGCATCTCCATGACAACCAGGGCTATGACTCTAGGGAAAGAATGCAGGCGTGGGAGTCCTATAGACTGGAAGTTGAAGTCAGCTACAGCAGCTTCCTGCTCTATGGTGTTTGGCTATTTATTTACATTCTCTCGGCTATGAGAAATAAATAAACTAATACACGGGAAGCATTGGACCAGTGAGCTCATGTGAAATCTTCAGCAAGCATCGTTTATTTTTTTTAATATTTTTGGAAAGTAAAAATATTTACTGTAAGACATGTGGGTTTATCACTCAAGAAAAATATATAAGTAAATCTTTATAAAAATTGAAAGGTCATAGTCACAGAAACCTTTTGCTAGAAATATTCCAAGTATATATATTATCCAATTAACAACTACAAAACCATGCCAGATCCTTGCAATGCCATAAAACTCCACCATAAAAATAAGCCCTGCTACATGTTACCACATGGATGAGACTCAAAAGTGTTACACTAAATGAAAGGAATTGGACCCCAGAGTAATTGTTTAATATCACAGTTATATTAAATATCCAGGAGAAGCTAGATTTTGAGAAATATAAAGCAGATTAGTCAGTGCCTGTCTCTAGAGATAAATGGAGTAAATGTTTATTCCAAAAGTGGGTTTTCTCTTGCAGGAAAGAAAACATAAGTAAATAAAGTTGTGTCATCGTGAATGTACTAAGTGTCACATCAAGAGGACTGAAATAATCGAAGTGGATAACTTCACTTCCGCTCTGTAAATTCAGTGGCAAACTCTACACCAAAACATCATTCAGAAAATAATCCAGCATGAGTAAAATGTCTGAAGTCTATATCATGATATGGATATGATTTCTACTTTAAAATCTTGCTAAAAATATTCATGTAGACAGTTCAAATATAAAACATAAGATGATCAAAAATTGCATTTACAAGCTGGTAAAATGATTGGTCACCTTGGGATTATAATCAAAACACAATAAGTTAGTATAGCTACTGGTCCAAATAGTTAACATTGATAACCCATGAACTGCAGGCCAGCGAGCTGCAGGGACCCACTTGGAAGATATATATGTTCCAACAACCAATCCAGCACAAATGAAAAACAAAAGTGTGGGTTCCTTTCTCCGGGAGGCTTTTTTTTTTTCCTCCTTCTGGAGGCTAGCTGAAGAAGGCTCTGTCCTGAGAACCTGAGAACCGGTCAGGAAGAAGGCCTTCTGGGCAGGAAGGGAGCACAGGGGAGCCAAGCTCAGCGCTCAGCCAGGGTTGAGACAATGAGAATCCACATCTCTTCCAGCGGGGGAAGGGAGCCTCTGGCTTGTGAAAGGCCAGATAACTGACCGCACTTGATTAAAATGAAAACAGTCAAGAGTCGAAGAGCTAGATTTTAATTCACTAAGCTTAATGATAAAAGAAAGAAATGGGTAATGCGTGTTTTGTGTTTTTTTATTTATTTTTTTAAACACATTTTTTATTGAAAAATAAAATAATTCATATTACATCTCATTTGCTATCCTATCCCACGCATCCTCCCATTCCTCCCTCCCTCCTTCTTTCACCCCATTCCCCTTCCCTATGACTGTGACTGAGGGGGGCCTCCTCCCCCTGAATATGATGCTAGGGTATCAAGTCTCTTCTTGATAGTCTGCTATCCTTCCTCCGAGTGCCATTGGGCCTCCCCATCAAGGGGATATGGCCAAATATGGGGCACCAGAGTTCATGTGAAAGTCAGTCCCCAGTCTCCACTTAACTGTGGAGAATGTTCTGTCCCTTGGCTAGATCTGGGTAGGGGTTTGATGATGACTGCATGTATCGTCCTTGGTGGGTGCCTTAGATAGAGCAGAACCCTCGGGCCCAGATCCGCCCATCATAGTGTTCTTCTTGTAGGTTTACAAGAAGTGCTCTGGGTTTTTTAACCAAGGATACCTGAATAGCAGGAGACACTCTCTGGACACTTCCCACAGATTGCCTCCAGGGCACCTTTGATATGTTTTTCTTCAAAGAGCCATCTTTTGACACCTTTTGACTTAGGATTTGCTTTTGAAGTGTCCCTTCAAGGAACTAGCCTTTTAACACATTTGGCCTTTGTGGGTTGTTTTGCCAGCCTGGGGTAAGGCTCACCTATGTCAGAAGCTTACCAGGAGGGATCCTCTCCTCCACCTGCAGACAAGGGCCCACACAAAAGACAGTAAGAATGCCCCTGGAAGCATCCGTAAAAAGATCTCATTTAATTTTCAAGTGTGTGTGCATATGTGTATGTGTGAATGTGTGTGTGTATGTGTGTGTGCATGCATGTGCCCACTAATGCATGCATGTGTGCATGTGTGCATGTGTGTGTGTGTGTGTGTGTGTGTGTGTGTGTGTGTGTGTGTGTGT
>OU015747.1:44491339-44520758 GCA_907169655.1 Acomys percivali | reverse complement strand
ACACACACACACACACACACACACACACACACACACACACACACACATTATCTGAAAATGGAGAGAGATTTTTGTGTCTTAGACTGGGATTCCTGATGGAGAACACAAAGAACACGGCACGGCCCAGCATCTCACTGTGAGGATACCATACTGCTTGGCTTTGGACCATTTCTGTTAAAACAGCAGGACCAACATGAGCCTGAGCCACTGTGACGGCAGTGCATATGCTGAGTGAGCGTTGGGGTGAAGGATGAACTGAAGGAACCCCATGTATGCCTTGAAGGTGGATAAAGGGCATCTCACAAGATACAAGTTAGGTCAGCCCCTATAGCTACAGAAGGTTGTCTGATTTTCAGGGCTGGAAGCAAGGCACCTCTCTCACTTCAGGAAACACAAAAAACATGACCCCTACTGTGGAAGATGCAATGTGATCCTGCTCCCAAGAAACCCTTGCACACCTGGGTATCCTCGATGTTGGAACAGCATCCGGAAGGGAAGAGTGCAGAGTGGGATGAAGTGTGTGCATAGAGACCAAAAAAAAAAAAAAGTGGTGGACAGGCAGAGCAGGGGCTCTGGGATCTGCAACCGTCCACCTGAGCGGAGCTCCATTCTCTAGGGTCACATGAGCCATGAGCCGGAAGAATGGCCCCTGAGCCCCCTCCACCACTGACCTTCCACAGCAGCTGGATAGGAGCACGTCCACGCCAGATGTTTTCCGTTCTTTCTCAAGAAAGTAACCCAACCCCTCTCCCACCTGACAAGCCTAATCCCAGCTGTCACCACAGCCAAAGACAGCATGCCTTTTCTTTCACTCTTCCAGGAAAACGATGGGATTCTCTAGGAAAAGATGTCTATTAGAAAATCTCTGAGACCATTAGCCCTGAAGCCTCAGGGGCCTGGAAACTAGAGATCTTTGACCTGGGGGAGGGAGATGCTGCATTTTGCCAGCATTTTTTTCCCCCAAAACCTGGGAGAAACCCACGTTCAATGTCTTGAGGGAAAGCATTTCTTCTTTATCATGCACACAAATCCTCCCCAGCAAGAAACAGACATTTGTTTTATTGGGTTTATAAATACTCTCCCTATAGATCATTACCTCTGAGACTGGCGAGGGGGTACCATTCCTGTTTCAACACTGCCATCTGCTGGATCACGGTAGTAACACCTCTTCTCACATGTCTTGCTTTGGTTTGAATTCAAGAGTGTCCAAGGCTGGTGAATTCTTACCCCAGCAGAAGGGTGTGACTTTACCAGTGATTGACAGGGAATTGGCATTGCTACCATCACAGACACTTTGAATCAGCTGTGGGTGTGGTTTTCCATCGGTTGGCCCTCTGTAGTGTTACTGCCTTACTTGAAAAATTAGGAAATTAAGGCACAGAGAGGTTAAATGACAAATACAAAGTTGTCCAGCTAAAAAGTGGCCCCAGGAGGTAGTTCTGGGTAGTTAAACTCCAAATTGAAAGGTTTGGATTGCCTTACATTGAGTAGAGGCAGTTCGCAGATGGAAAATAACAACCAAAAAAGGTGATAGGGAAGGGAAGAAGGATGTTGGGAGGCCCTGGAAAGGTCCCTCCCCCCAATAGAATGAAGGATTGTGGTGTATTCAGAATCATACAGACACACAATGGCCAGGTCAGAGAAAGGAAGGTGAGTATTACTGGTAGAGTTAGACCCTCCTTTCACAAGGCACCTTGAGCTTGCAATAGAAGCTTCAGCACAGCTGGGCCTATGAGCCACTGGGACTTGCTAAGTCTATGAAGAAAAGAAGGCAGGCTCCCAGAAAACTGCAGCAAGGGCGAGGGAACTGTCTCATACATGTGTATACCGTGGCCACTGTGTGAGTGGTCTAAGCCAGCCTCCTGAGGTCCTCGCCAGGGACACAGGACAGTTCCACTGCTGCATCTACAACGTTCGTGTGCATCTGAGGAGTGACCAGAGAATAGACTGAAAAGAATAGAGCTCTATAAGGATGGGTATAGTCCTAAGATGAGATGAAGGGCAACTGATGAGCCAGAAGGAAGTGTGCTGTCTCTGGGGCCCTTTGATCATTTTCAGGAACATGGGACATTGCTGAGTGGGCACATCGACTTCTGGAGAAGAAGCTGGAGAGAGCCCCCTTTATAAGGACTCTGGATTTTCACAGCCCATTGCTCAGGAACATGGCCTCCCTGGGTCCAGGTCACCACTCCTTCACTTAAGGATAGAAGATTCTCTGTGGCAGCAAACCCTGTGAGAGACAGCTGTAGCGTAAAAAAGAAAGAAAGAAAGAAAGAAAGAAAGAAAGAAAGAAAGAAAGAAAGAAAGAAAGAAAGAAAGAAGAAAGAAAGAAAGAAAGACAGACAGACAGACAACACAGCTCAGTCTCCCCAAATTCCAAATGCAAGAATGGCCTAGACTGGTGATTTCAAATCTGGACCCCTGATCCAGCTCTCTCCACCCACAAACTCTGGACCAGACTCTTCTCTGAATGCCACAGATGCCCAGGGTTCAAGTCCCACCAAGGACATCAGCTGCTTCCCCAACACTAATGGATGCTGTTTGCCAGTTCCTGCTATGTGTGATATGACCACAGGCCCCATCTTCCCACACTGACTACACTGACTCAGTCTCCCTTTTCAGATAAGGGGAAAACAACTTGCCTTTGTTATGCCAAGATTACACAGATCGCGAGACCCCCCCCCCCAAAAAAAAAGACTATCAGGACTCGATACCGATGCAACAAACACAGGGTCCTGTATTATGGGCTCAGAGCTTCGGATCATCATCCTTCCTGGCGCAGCAGGTTAAGAGAGTGATACCGGAGCTTCAAGGGTAATGCGTTTATAAGGGAAAACTGTAATTAGGGGTGGGGGTCACAGGGAAGTAAGGACAAAACCATAAGTGGGGGGGGGGTATGAGTCTCAGGAATGCAGTCCTTTAGGCAGGCTGGGTAGGAACCAGATCTCCAGGGTAAGTTGTGAGTCTCAGGAATGCAGACCTTCCAGCAGGTTGGGTTGAGGAGGCTGAATCTCCAGGGATCATTGGGTGTTAATTGTATCTTCTGGAGAGTGCTGGCAGGTTTAGTTTACAGCAGTGCAGTGGTCTTTCCCAGAATGCAGGAAGTAGTGGAATCACCTGGAGGCCAACTTTCTCACAGACCATGGCATTAATTGTAGAATATAAATTACATATAGAACATGGCATTAATTTTGCCGCCTACACCTTCAGAATACCATGCCCTGCTCCAGCCCCAAGCCTTGTCTTCTTGGCTTTCTGAGAGACAGCATGGTGCAGCCCTCTCTTACTTGCTTCTCTCTCTCTCTCTCTCTCTCTCTCTCTCTCTCTCTCTCTCTCTCTTTCTCTGTGTGTGTGTGTGTGTGTGTGTGTGTGTGTGTATGTGTGTGTATGTGTGTCTGTCTGTCTGTCTGTCTCTGTCTGTCTCTCTCCCCAATCAAACTCTTCACTAAAGAGTAGAAATGCAAGGAGTAATAAGACATTTTCAACTGAAGCCGGTCCATAGCCAAAGGGAGACACCATCCAGGAACAACTGGAGATGGTTGGGGAAGGATTTTTGTTATTTTCAACCATGTCCCTCAAACATCTAAAAATTCTTACATTCAAGCAATTTTCCTGCTTTAATGCCTTTCATCGAGTGTATTCTAGTAACACACAGGGATTGGACCATGATGCAAAGGACAAAAAAGCTTACACAAATCCTTCATTTTATTTCCAGTGGGCAACATAGACCTTTCATGTGTAAGCTTCAGCAGGAACTCTGAGCCCTGAATTTCACACGCTCCAGCCCAGTGGAGAAGTACAGGGTCACAGATCCATGAATTAGGCAAAGGCCTGTGGTGCTCCCTTCTGTGCCCACTGAGCCGCAGCACCATCATGAGATCTGCATCCTGAGTTTCTAAGAGTTGTGTGGGAACCCACAGATGGGATGCAAACAGGGACATGGGTAAGCTAGGGAGTGCTTAGAGATCCTGTCACTGTGTGGTGACTTGACTTCCTGTCCACACTGGGGAGAAGTCCCTCCATCTTTTCACATCCACTTCCTGTTGCACATGGGGAAGCATTCCTGGAGTATCACTGCATCTCATCCCAGAATGCTGACCCAAGATGAAGAGAACAGTTCCTACCATGTTCTGGCCCTCAGCTAAGAGCACTCATGCAGCCTGTGTACTCTGTGACCACCAGTCTCGACCTCACTAGAGATACCAGCTTCTCTAGCTGCCTAGCCTTGGGGAGTTCATGTCCAAGGCATTGTATGCATTCTCACTGCTGCCCGAAACACACTCTGTCCTCACTGTTCCCTGGCAACTGCCTTCTTGCATCTGGGTCCTGCCACCCACCTGGCTTGATTCTTGATACATCAGTCACTATCAGAAGCAATGTGCTTGATTCTATGTTTAATGAGTGGCAGCCAGGTTCCCCCACCCCCATCTGATAGTGGACACTACAGGACACAAGAGACTCTTCTACCTACCACTGTGTCCTCAACACTTAGAAGTATCAGTCTTAAATACTGGGCAAATTCAACATAGCTTTGCTTTATGTTAGCTGCTCTTGCCCCTCTGTAGCAAGGATTCTATACCCTTAGAGTCAATCAGCTACAGTTAGAAAGTACTCATAACGCAATACTCTACCTCTGTGTTAATTGGCTATTGGTTATTATTATAAAAACAGTTGGAGCAAAGAATCAAATGGAAAAAGGATTTCTTTTGGCTCATAGCTTTAAAGATATCTGTTTATCATGGTGGGAGGGCCTGGCAGCAGATGCTCATATCACAATGGCCAAGAGGCAAGGAACTGAAATGCCTAGGTAGCAAGTGCTTTTTCTTTTCTTTCTTTATTTATTTATTTTGTTCCATATGACTCCTGCTCTGTAATGGTGCCTCCCACATTCAGCAGTGCTCTTTCCCACACCCCTCAGTTATTCATATCTGGAAACCCCCACATAGGCATGCTTAGAGTGGTACTTGACTACTTTTGTAATGCTTCCCAATGGAATCTCGTCAACAATCTAGACTAACCTTCACAATCGGTCCTGAACTCTACAGAACAACACTGTGAGTCACCTAGAACCTCCTAGAGGTAGGAGTAATAACAGAGGAAGAAGGGCCGGGGAGGGGGATCGATGGTGAGTGCTCAGTTACAGCTAGATAGAAGTAAGTTCTAGAGATGGGGACCGGTTCTTCAAGTCTCAAGAAGCCAGAAGCAGTCAATTTACCATCAAGAAGAGTTCAGAATTTGCGAACATAGCTATCCTTAACCTGATTATGCTCTGCACACATATATTAAAATAGTACCCTGCTAATTTATGCAATCCCATTTCCTTTTGTTGTATCAGTTAAAATAATAAGGGCTGGGTAAGATACCTGCTGCACAAGCATGAGGATCTGAGTTCAAATCTCCAGAGCCCATGTGAAAAGCCAGATGATAACACACACATCTTCACATATGCTCACAATTGCACATACACACACACACACACACACACACACACACACACACACACACACATACACACGATGAGTTAATAACAAAGCTATGGGGGGAATGCATGTATATTACATACAAGGACTGTGACATTTCAGTGAGTACCTACAGAGGGTCCTAGAACCAATTCCTCTTTGGATACTGAAGGTCAATTGTGATATCTATGGGAGATCCTGAACAGAAGTCCTCAGACCAATTCTGTGAAGTAAGACCCTCCCAGACAGCTTCTACTAATCTATTTGAAAACTCATAGAGGAAACTTTTTAGGCAAATAAGAAGGCCCAGTCTAGGTCTCCCAGCATGCTTTTGTTGTTCAGGGAGAAAGGCAGAAAGCTGAAAGATGCCAGGCTAAGTTACCAAAAATGAGAAGGGAAGAAGGTACCAAACTTTTTTCCATAGAGTTAATAACAGCTGAAATTCAGAACTTACTGGCTGCAAGGTGTTTGTCAGCTCTCTCTGGAAAGGGTCCACCTATGAAAATTAGCAATAACTAAATTCAAAATCATGGTGGACAGGGCTTCACTTACTGAGGCCTAAACTGGCACAACTGACCCAAGACTTAGAATTTTTTGTTAACTTTTGAATTTCACTTGCGATTTCTGTGGATTTTGGCTAGAATTGAGATAAAATATTTGTGCTCGGCGGTACTGGCACACACCCATAATCTAAACACAATGGAGAAAAAGACAGGTGGATCTCTGTGAGTTCTAGATCAGCCTGGTCTTCACAGGGCATGAGTCCCTACTTATAAGTTACTTGCAGGGACAGCTTAGGATTTAAACTGACAAATTTTTCCTTTGTATGCTGAGCTGAGGTGTCACTGCTCTGGCAGCCGGCTTATCCCTCTAAATGTGAGCTACTTTCACGGGGGACAGGTGGCAGTCATACCAGATGCAAAATGACACAGAGGTCTTACACGTGACAAAGTGCACATCAGCCTAGCTAGGTCCCAAAAACTCAAAGGCTACAATTCATATACGTAAAAGGGTAAGCTTAAAGCCTTTTCTTTTGCTCAGAGCAACCGGGTTGTCTCTAAAACAAGATACATTTTCTCAGGAGACAGGTAATGGAGGGCCTATACATCAGGCACCATAGAGCCTAGAGAAGGACATTTAGTTTAAAAAGTGGAAGTGTCCATCCCCTATGGAGAGAAGGGGTGAGATAAAAACTCCCACAACAAATGAAAAAACCCAGGTACAAGATGCCCAGGGTATGCATAAGTTTATTTAAGGCTTAATGCCTCTTCTTTTGCTCAGGGCAACCAGCTTGTCTCTAACACGTGATACATTTTCTCGGGAGATAGGTAGCGGCCTGGCCTATACATCAGGTGCCTCAGAGCCTAGAGAAGGACATTTAGAACTATACAATATTGTGTTTATTTCAATTAAATAATGATTGTACGTTCTTTTGTAATGGTAATATTATACTTCTTCTTTGAAAGAGGTCGAATGAAACAGACCTGGAGGAAAGAGAGATTGCTAACTTAAGTCAGTCTATACGTACATGAGTTCAAACTACAGAACCAGCCTCTATTGTTCTGTGCATCCTGCACATCTCATGAATTTATAGTTTTAGAACTGTATAATGCTTGTGAGAAAGTATATATTTTCAGAACAAAAGAACCAGATGCTGATGCTCGATCAGACCCGACAGGATTCATCCTCCAGCATGGTGAGATGCTGACATACTGCATCCTTCATGTTCCAGCCACAAGTGCTTGGGTTGCTGTTCGTCATCAGAACAGAACAGCTCTCAGGACAGCTTCACAGAAAGCTCCTGGTTAAGCCTGAAATTTTTCAATATTTGGAGACTGGACCACAAATGCTATCTCTAGCTTGTTTAACCATTTTCCCATTTTTCCTTGGGCCCCTACCTAGGAATTATTTGCCCCAAGTCAGCCAGAAGAAGCCTTAAAAAGAGAAAGATGTCCCATTTCCCTTAAGGGAGCTTGGGTAAGGTTTTAGGCTATGGATGCTTATTTTCATTGAGAACTGGCTATGTTATTATTGACCTTATTCAGACAGAGAATGAGATAGGACTCATGTATTTTTCTCTAAAAATATAGAAATATATAGGGATGATAGGACAAAAGGTAGATTGTTGAATCTACTCTTCAACTTAAGGCCTTAATTGTTACTCACATGGCTATTTTTAATTCATTGGTATAAAATTTTGTATATCGATGTAAAATAAGTTTTTTAAAATTCATTATACTATTCGATTCTGTCACAAGAAAATACATCCTAGGTTCAATAGATAGATAATGTAAAATATTTAGACAAGGTCTTCAAAAACCTCAAAGACCTACAGAATATGGCATTTAAAGAATTTTTTTATTGTTTTGAGAATTCTTTTAAAATGAGACAGGTTGACTCCTGGCAACACCCAGCCTGCCTCAAAGAAGGTAATGAGCATCAGGGAACCTCCTTATGGAGATGGCTTCAGGTGTGGCAAACCAGCCAACGGGCAAAAATGTCCTTGTTTTCTGCCTCAGACAGAATTAAGCCTGAAATAGGCAAGCTTGAATACAGGTGGAGTTGACAGCCAAACTCTGCTAAGACAGAGTAGGCAAGTTCTCAATAGTCCCTGCTTCACAAATATGTTTGGCTGAATATGATGCTCCAACATGTTAGAGAGTTTTGAGTGACTGTTCGGGCAGCAAAGTGTCCCTGTCATTTTTTCAGTTTTGAAGCTGTTAACCTGTACTTCCTGTTTACTCAGGTAATTAATTTTATTCCTTCTCAAGTCTCTGATGGAGTTGAAGACAGCAAAACATGAGCAAAACATGAATATAATGATTATTTTGTGGTTCGTGTGTGTGTGTTGTATATTGGTGTAATAATATAAATGTATAGGTAAAAGGTTTTCTTTTATTATTAGACTAAAAAGGGGAATTGTAAAGGAAGGTCTAGAGTGGATATAACAACTGTCAGTAAAGCACTGTTTAGCCAATCTGCTGGGCAGAAGGACAGAAACTGGAAGGAGGGACTTCCTGGAGAGGGGGCAGAGCCAGGAATTGACAGCTGATGGGAGTTAGAAGAGAGAAGCAGCCCTAGAAGGATCAGATAGGCAAGTGCTTGGGATATATGTAGGTTCTGAGGATTAGAGTAGTTTATTTTAGGTAGGTTAGTAGCAATTTAAATTCTGCCTGGTGTAGAGCTTGCAGCTTTGAATTACATTTCAGTCTCTTTGTGTCAGTTATTCACTTCCTAGGCGTCCTGGTCCCTTCCTCTACCTTTGCTCTACAGAATCTGATTAGGAAAAGGCAGGTTGTTTAGTAACCAGAGAAATACAAATAGGAGCCACAATCCAGCACCATTTTGAGCCATCAATCTGGCAAAATAGGGAAGTTTGAGAATACTCACCGTTGCTGAGGCCATGGAACTGTGGAGACTGTTCACTCGTGATGTGAGGAAAACTTGGTCCAACCTCCTGGGAATCTGATGAAAGTTAGCAACTCCATGAATGAAGCTGACATGGACTCTGCCACACAGCTTTTCCATGAGGAGAAAAGAAAACACGTCTGCATGCGTATGCTGGGAGCAATGACAAGATGAGTAGATCAGAACTCAGACTAAACCGAAGTGCCCGAAAGCAAACAGCCCAGCAGAGGCACTGGCTAAAAAGAGTGGACGGAGGTGTGTTTTTTCATATTTCAAGTGTTACTGAGAGATGCAGGTAACTGAATGACCAAGGCCAGAGGCTAAGGGAGAAAAAGCACACACAAGTGTATCACTCTATACGTAAAACAAATGAACTAATAAGGTCTAAAACACTACTGAGTAAAAGGAAAGCCAGTTGCAGACAGTGCACAGCATAATCACACGTCTTTAAACATTAGCCTAATTTAACAGCCCAAATGAAGCCTTGAACTTTCTATCCTGCATGGTACATCTGAGAGTCAGACAAAAAACTAAGAAATAGAAATTACCCATCATTCAACTTGAGGTGGTGGTAGGAGGAGGATGGCAAGAAAGTTTAGAGGAGGGCCAACAGCAGCACAAGGCATTGTGCTACAGGACTATAACAATTCATCATTTGAAGGCATGTCACAGTTTCATTAGTCAGTGACCTACCTAAGATCACAACAGGTGTCAGAGTCCTTCATGTCAGAGCATATTTGACATTAGCATGATGCAATCAAAATAGATCTATAGATCAATTCTTCCCTCTGTAAGAAGGAAGCTGAGGATGAACACTGGGACAGAGATGGAGGCTGCACGCACATCCAGTCCTCCATTCCCAAACTCATCCTGTCATATGTCACGTGGATGCAAAGCTTGTTTTAAGTCTCACACTCATATGCCCCATCTCTGTTGGTAGCCATGGTTGTGATATCTTGGACCATTAGCACTCAGAGGGGTCAAGCCAGAAACCTGAAGAAACTATCTGGGATTCCTGCAGAGGCCTGGGATAGGTTGGGAGGCCAGAGTAGACCCTTCCCAAGCCCCCAGCACTCCATTCTCCCAGGGGTAATCTGTCCCTGTGCAGACCATGAGTGTCCTCGGCTCACCTCGTCTTCCTCTGCCTGCTCCCCCCTCTCTTCCATGTCATGGAGACACCTCCCGAGCAGCCTTTCTGCAGAGAGACTCTGGGCCTGCATCTGTTTCCACAATGGCCCCACCTGCCACACCATCCTTCAACTCTACCTAACCTCAGACCTAGCAAATGTCACCTCCAAACAGGATCTCATAGATTTCTTGTCCCTGACGTATAAACTGCTGACATGTGTATACCATATCCTTGGCAGATTTTAAGTGCAGGAAACAGCCTCAAGCCAAAGGAATACACACTTAATTCCCACGTGATAGCACCTGCGTCTCCCGCATCATCTCCAGCAGCCCCTTTGACCTTCCTCCAGCTCCAGCGAACCACTTTCTGCTCGGGAAATGACCTGGGAAACATCTCCGCTTTCAGCTATGCATGATCTGTATTTATTTCCCCCTAGCTTTCCCATCCAGCAGTCTCTAGGTCATCTGCAAAAAACCACCTGCAACCCATCCCTAGCACATGTTCTGTAAATCTGCAGGATATAATCTGCCTCCGCCTTGGGCTATCTCCTTCTCAGTCTGGCATCAGTGACCAGCTTCATCTCTGCTTGCTCAATTAGGTCAACCCAGAGCCTTTCTCAGAGGAAGGACCCTAAATTCCATTGATCCTTTCAAACACAGTGCCCGAACCCAGAGTGTGCTGAGGAGGGTTCACTGAAGGAATGTGTGAATGAACCAAAAAAAAATCAACAAAGCCCAGAGACACTCTCAGCATCCCCCACACCAGATGGACAATAGCTAGTCCTCCTTCTCACGGTATACACCCTGGTATGTAGATAGCCAAACAGATAATTGGGTGGTGGTCCAAGAAGCCTTGCACAATCTCTCTTCTCACTCTTTAACTGTGTGTGAATTTCTCTCTCTGCTTTGGGTTTCAATTTCCTTATCAGATAGTGTGCCAGCCACATCCCAGGACACCTTCGCACAGCAGTTACTGTGGGCCTGTAGAGTCTACCTGCCACATTCCTTCCCTCATTTTCTTTTCTCAATCCATATCTTAGACTGGAAGCCAAGGTGTTGGCAGGTACTGTTGTCCAGGTGGACGCACTTACCTCTTGGGAAAATATCTGTCATTTATTTGTTTCTCAGTTGATGCCAGGAAAGAAAGTCATCATAAAATGCTTTTAAAGGAGCTGGCAGAAGATCCAAGAAAAATTAAATGAGAACATCTGTGTATGCATCAGAGTCTAGTCATTCTGAGGCCTTGAAGCTGCCTTTTCCACAAGCAAAAAGAGTAGCCTTAAAGCAGAGCCCCATGGTCGCATAAGAGCTGGAGAGGGAGAGGGAGAAAGTGGGATTGGCCAGACAGAGGGATCACGGTAAGAAAGAAGGTATGAATTCATCCTTTCACTCTATTGGGGCTTACATTTGCAATGCAAATAGACATCTGAGTGTTGAGCCTGAGTGAGCACAGAGGACAAGCAACTTCCAGCCGACACTGGCCTGGCTATCTCTTTCTTTCCTGTGGGCTCATCTCTGTGAATCCCACCTCCACCCAGCATTTCCATTGAAATGGTTGACAGGCTCAGGAAGCGATTGTCTTGCCTCCCCATGGCTTCAGCCAGCCCACTACTTCTAGGCAAAGTGCATGGCCCCTATTGGACACTTTTTTTTTACCCCCCGTGGCTTATGTGCTGAATTTCAGATCCTTAAATCAAAATTATAGCTTCTATTTTATATCTTGCACTCAAAAAAAAAAAAAAAAAAAAAAAACACACACACACAAGGATATTTTCACACCATATGCTCTTACTCGAAATTTAGAAAGCAACTCTGCCGTGGCTGTCTGGAGGGAGAAAATTAGTACTGCTGAAGTGATCTCGGTGTCTAAGTCATTGTCAGTTGATCACTACAGCTGTTGAATTCAAATAGAAGCGTATATGTTGACCTTGTGCAAAATAATTCTTAGAATTGGCTGCAATGCCTCTTATCATTATCCTCATCTTTCCATTATTAAATTATGCCCTCTTTGCACAGAATTCCCTAGCCAGCTTCTAGATGATTCTGTTCCTGGTAATCTCATGTTCATGTTCCCTTGGTTTCCCATGCTGTTGTCTGGTGCATCTTACAGAAGTCCTTCAAGCCAGGCTGGTGAGTCACTCCCTGGCTTCAGCACAGACCCCGCTCACTTCCACAGACTTCCCCCTAATCATTCAGCTTGACTTTTCCTCTAGTGTGGAAAGCAAGCAGCTGTTCCATGGGTTCTGGCTCAGAGATGTCAGCCCAGGTGGACACATCCGCTTCTGGCCTGCACAGTAATGGGAAATGTAGCATCACAGTAGCTATAAAAGCCATGAATAGATGGGATTAGCTGTACCCTAACAGGTGTGAGCTATAGCCCCAGGACAGCAAAATGTCTGCTCTCTTCAAAACGGGGGTAAAAAAAAGAAAATGAAAAGGGAAAACATCTAGAGTCTTTGATAGGTAGCAACAGGAAGTCCCACACTTTCTGTGAGCTCTGCCCATCAGACTTGAGGGATGACTACAGGGCTTCTCTCTATGTCCAGGAAGAATTTTTATGTCCCCTCCCCTTTTTTTGTATGTTCTCATCTTCCTCATGGTCACCAAATTGCAAACTCTCTTGCCAATAGAATTGACTGGCATCTCTGGAACATCTGCCAAAATAAATCTTTATTTCTTTTTGTTGTTGTTTTGTTTTGTTTTGTTTTGTTTTGTTTGTTATTCGAGACAGGGTTTCTCTGTGTAGCCTTGGCTGTCCTGGACTCACTTTGTAGACCAGGCTGGCCTCGAACTCACAGCGATCCGCCTGCCTCTGCCCCCCAAGTGCTGGGATTAAAGGCATGTGCCACCACCTCCCGCCTTATTTCTTTAATCAGTTTCTTTCAGGAGTTTTATCCCTGTGACAACAAAGTAACTAATGTGGCGGTTTCTTTTAACATCTTCCCCTATTTCTATCTTCTGAAGGAAATGGTAGAGAGTTGGCACAGTTTATTTGCTAAATATATGATAGAACTTACTAGGAAACCTATCTGTAATGGCTACTCTTATTTGTCAACTTGACACATTCTAAAATCACCTGGGAATGGAGTTTCAATGGGGATTGTCATTAAATTGTCCTGTGAAAGTGTCTGTGAGGTATTATCTTAATTGCTTTAATGGAGATAGGAATACCTTCCCACTGTGGGTGCCGCCTCTTCCCTAAAAGGGAATCCTAGAATGACTATTTCTGTGTGGATGTTGGCAGATTGTGCTTTACTAAGAGTGGATCCATTTTATCAAAAGTATCAAACGTGTAAGTAAAGATATGCTCATCATATTTAGTTACTGTCCTTTAATATCCATGGGATCTGTAGTGAAGTCTCCTTTTTTTATTTCTGATTCTGATCAAGTATGTGGTCTCTTCTTTTATTTTCTTAGTAAGTACAGCTAGATGTTTTCCAGTCCTGTTGAATTTTTTTGAGAGAACCAGTTTTTAATTTTATTGATTTTTTCTATTGATTTTTCTGTTTTCAATTTTATCTCAAAATCTTATTATATTTTTCTTATTTTCTGTTTATTTTGAATTTTATTTTTCTAATATTTTAGGTGAAAATCTCTGTCATTTTTGTGTACTAGGAATTTAACAGTGTCTTATGTGAGGGAGTGCAATAAAGAAACTGCTGACATGACCACTCTGTGATATAGTTAAGATTCTTATTGTTGATCTGAGAAGGAACCACCAAAGAAATATGGAAGAGTCCAGAACAGAGAGAGAAAAAGAAGTAGACTGGACATATACAGGGTTATCTGTGAGAGAGAGGAGAATAGAGAGGACATAAGGAAAGTAGTAGCAACAGTCCAGGGAGCGGGGCACCTTCTTGTTATAAAGAGAACAAATGGGAAGGGGAATCCTATGGAGGTGAGAAGGCCCTGGCTGCTAGCATGGACTTTGAAATGTATAACAAGTACTTGGGAGGGAACTTGGGATGCTTTGCTATGCAACCACAGATATAATGTGTCAATGAAGCCATATATTCCTTCGACCAAAGGAAAATGACTCCTTTTGGTAGATGGGAGTTGGTGTCACAGCTTTCTTAGGAAAACTTGCCTTTATCTAACCACAAGAAATCCTCCTATTGTCCAAGTTGAGTCCATTTCTGGATAGTTGGACAGCTTATTGGAGTTTGGGGGATTGAAGTCTTCAGATATCTAAGAAATAATTCTACCATTGAGCTTTAGGGTCAACCCTTCTTCTAGATTTTTAAAGATGGTCTTCCTAAGTTTCCTAGGGTGGCCTTGAACTTGGAGTCCCCTTTCCTCAGCCTCAAAAGTAGCATGGATCTCTAGCTCAATCCATTTGTCCACAAATTTCGGGAATTCCTTGTTTTTAATAGCTGAGTAGTATTCCATAGTGTATATGTACCACAGTTTCTTTATCCATTCTTCTACTGAGGGACATTTAGGCTGTTTCCATGATCTGGCTATTATGAATAAGGCTGCTATGAACATGGTTGAGCAAATTTTCTTGCTGTGTGCCGGTGCATCTTCTGGATATATTCCAAGGAGTGGAATAGCTGGGTCTTGAGGAAGCCCTATTCCCAGTTTTCTGAGATAGCACCAGATAGATTTCCAATAATGAGTGAGTTAACCCAGAAGCAGAAAGACTCAAATTGTATATACTCACTTATATCTGCATACTAGCCCAATGGGCATGTCCCATGAAAGCCTTCCCTTACCAGGAAACTGGGACAGAGGGGAGGACATCCTATTGGGACTCTAGATGAGAGAACAATGGGAGAATAGCAATGTAGAAGGATCCAGTAGGTCCTAGAATCCTACAAGTAGAACATTACGATAGGCAGATTTGGGTCATGGGGTCCCGCTCAAACTAAGGCCCTAGCCAAGGACAATACTGGCGGTCAAATTTAAACCCCTACCCTGATCTAGCCCATGGACAGGACAGTCTCCACACCTGAGTGGAGAGAGGGATTTGACTTTCTCAAGTACTCTGGTGCCTCACATTTGACTATGTCCCCTGGCAGGGGACACCTAGTGGCACTCAGAAGAAGGACAGCAGGTCACTGAGAAGAGACTTGATACCCTATGAGCATATACAGAGGGAGGTAATCCCTCTGAGGAACAGTCATAGGGGAGGGGAATAAGGGGAAAATGGGAGGGAGGGGAGAATGGGAGGTTACAAGGGATGGGATAACCATAGAGATGTAACAAGAATAAATTAATTAAAAAAATAAAAATAATTAAAAAAAAAAAAAAAAAGTAGCATGGATCACAGACTTACTTTACTAGGCCAGGGCCATTTCTAATACATACATCCAATGTCAACACTCTCCCACTAAATACTGCTTTACATCCTAAGAATAAATTCAATTTTCATTAGCTCATTATTTCTTGTCCGCTTTCGTCTTTGGCTCATGTTACTTAGAAATAGATGATTTAAAATCCAGAAACTTTGAATGTTTTTTTTTAAGTTTCAAATTCCACTTGTTTATTGTTTGAACATAAAGATGGATTATTTTTGTATATTGACCTTATATCATGCCACCTTATTGTAATTGTTTCATTCAAGGAGATCTGTTCATTCTAATTTTCTGCTTAAGTAATCATGTTATTGTGAACAAAGACAGATTTATCTCTTAGAAGTTTTACTTAGATAATGCATTTGAGCTTGAATATAGCTCCCTGGGTCTAGTGAAATATAATAGTCAATTGTTGTCAAGTTTCTCTTCCTATTTATGACGGTAGTCAGCACCCTGTAAGAAAATGATAAATATAATGCTTAAATCCAATTCAAGGGCATACAATGACATCTTCTTACCTCCACAGGAACCATGTGCACAGATGTATGCACAGATACAGACGTTTATAAAGCACACATAAAATAAAGTGAATAAATCCAATAAAAAAGAAATAAATTCTAAATCACAGAAGATGGTCCAAACAAACAAACAAACTAACAAAACAACTTATCTATGGGCTTGGAGAAGTTTAGGGGTTGGATTTTATCTTTTAGATGAAAACACCTTGTGCTCTGTTAGATAGAAGTGCATATAGAAGGTGTACAGTCAAAACCGAACCAAAACTAAACGTTGGTTGCAACATGGTCTAGAAAGTCAGACGCTGTGATCACCTGGCTCGTGTGGGAGGGAGAGCATGGTTTCAGGTTGGAAAGTTGCCCCTCCCCCTTACTGACACATTGAAATAGTGCCATGAAGATGGACTGGAGAACAACTCCTTTGAACAGTATGTTGGGTGGGTCTGAGGCTGTCGAGTCTCTCAGGATATGTGACGTCATTTCCTGCAAGGAGATTTCTTTCTTCTTTCTTTCTTTCTTTACCACCTTTTCTTTTTAAAGGTAGGAAACTTGCCCCTTTCTTTAATTCTTTGAAAATCGCACACATTTATATCATGTGTTTTGATCCGCCCCTTTCTCTCCCCTTCGTCTGCCCCCAAGAATTCCCAAGCACATCTCCCTCCCAGCTCCATGCCCTCCTTTTCTTTCCTTTCCTTCCCTTTATGTATTCCTTCCCTTTCTTTCTTTCTTTGCTTCTTTTCTTCCTTTCCTTCTGAGACATGGTTTCTTTGTATAGCTTTGGCTGTCCTGGAACTTGCTCTGTAAACCAGGCTAATCTCAAATTCTGATATCTACCTGCCTCTGCCGCTCAAGTGATGGGATTGAAGGCGTGCGCCACCATGTCTGCCTATGTCCTCCTTTTCTGTTTGTTTATTTTTATCCACTGATTCTTATTAGATCTGCTCATATATCCCATGCATGTGGTCATCAACTGGACATTAACTTACACAGAAGCCATTAACTGCAATAGTTGCTCAGCTAGGGATGAGGCTTCAGGAGTCCCTCCATTCTGGAAATTTTCACCTCATTGTCTGCCATCTTCTCTGAGCCTTTGGGAAAAGAACAGTTGATACTGATGTCCCATCTATAGCTGAGCATGCTTATTCTCAATACTTGGAATAGTGTCATGTTTCTGCATTTACCAATGCCCACTGCAATAAGAAACTTTCCTGACCAAGGTTGGGAGCTGCAGAGATCTATTAATATAAATATAGATACTTAAATGTAGTTTACAACATGACTATTTTAGAAAAACAGTTTCAGTAAGTACATCCCAAGGGCCTATGGCTTCCCTAGCCATGAGTTTTGACCATGTTCACAATACAAAGCATGGATTTCCTCACCTGTAAGAGCAGGCCTCAAATTCAATCGAGTGACTAGTTAGTTACCCCATAAACAGTCAACCACTATTGCATCCATGGACACATCTTGACCATGGTGGGTTGGTAATACAGCATGCAGGGTCCAGCTCTGTATAAGGCCACTGAAGCCCTTGTCCCTTCAGCAGCCTGCATAACACCTGCTAGCACTATGAAAGCTAGCCAGCATGGAGTTTTGTGGTCAGCTCAAGATTCTACTTCTCTATGTCCTGAAACCAGTATGTGTGACATCTTCAGCAACAGGGTCCTATCATCTACTTGTGGTAGGCAAATAAGAGCAATGGCTGTAGCTTGTTCTGTTTAGGACACTTCTGGGGCCTTTCTAACCAATAACTGGTAGGGAAATAAGCCATGCCTGGCACTGAGATTTTCATTTAATAACCCACATCTTCTGAGAAAAGCACTGTTCACTAATGTAGAGAATCAGAGCTTAAGCTCCTATTTAAAATTATTTTTTAACTAGTTTAAAAACTAGCCTAGGGGCTAGAGAGATGGCTCAGAGGTTAAGAGCACTGACTGCTCTTCCAAAGGTCATGAGTTCAATTCCCAGCAACCACATGGTGGCTCACAACCATCTCTTCGGGCCTGCAGGCAGAATGCTGTATACATAATAAATAAATAAATAAATCTTTTTTAAAAAACTAGCCTAGAACATGGTTCCCATATATAGATTTCTAAAATCAAAACAGCTCTTTTCTTTATACGTATGTAAAACATAACTCCCCAGCTGGTAAAGTGTAGTGATGACAGAGATGAATTCATAGACTTAAAGGGACGAGTTTTGAAGTTGTGCAGGTTTCATTGGTTTACATCTGCCAGCCATACCAGAGAGGCCATACTCTCTTTCTATAAAGTCATTATCTATAGAAAGCTGGTTGTTTGGTTTGTGGTTTCTTTTTCCCTCGTGTGCACAGAAAGAGAAGATGCAGAACTGATGGCTAATCTTTCAGCTGTCTGACTGAACAAATGTGGCATGGCCCTTAATCCTCGCTTGGCCATTGTACTAGTGAGGAAGCTTCCTGGGAGCCAGAGGAGCTGGAAGATGTCCCATGATGCCTATGAGTTTTCAGGCACTGAGCTAAGCCACCTCATAGTCAGTGACAAGGTTTTCCAAAGGCCTGGGAACCAAGATTGAGTTGTGCGAGTCTAAGGACTCTGGACACAAAGTCATTTTCCAGGGGCATCCAACACTCCAGGACTAATCCAGAGGCCTTAGTTATCTCTGACTGTGTGGATTCACATTCTCCTTACACCAGGAAGGTTTTGTACTGAGCTGAAGGCACAGGTTCCAGTTTCACCAAAATCTTGCCATGAGTGTCAAAAAAAAAAAAACGTGAAGGTAAAACCCTACTGCTAAGGACACCACATACTTCAGACACAGTACTCAGTGCAACTGAGATAGAACTGACCTGGAATCTGGGCCCAGGGGTCCTGCTCAAACTATGGCACCAGCCAAGACAATAAGTGCAGTAAACTTCGAACCCCTACCCAGATCTAACCAATGGTCAAGACATTCTTCGCAGTCGAGTGGAGAGTGGGGTCTGACTTTCACAGGAACTCTGGTGCCCCATATTTGACCATGTCCCCTGAATGGGAAGGCCTAGTGGCACTCAGAGGAAGGATAGCAGGCTACCAAGAAGAGACTTGATACCCAATGAGCATATATAGGGGGCAGAGGTCCCCCCCAAGTCACAGTCATAGGGGAAGAGAGTAAGGGGAAAATGGGAGGGAGGGAGGAATGGGAGGATCCAAGGGATGGAATAACAATTGAGATGTAATATCGATAAATTAATAAAAAAAAAAAAAGAACTGACCTAGAAACCACCTTCATGAGGATGAGTTCACACCATATCCAATGATGCTATGCAAACTGCCAAGGGAGAAAAGCAATCCCTAGCTACAAAATTTATGAACCACAACAATGGCCAGACTAGTAAGATAGCCCACATGGTACGATGATGGCACTTAGATTGTGGGGTAACTAACAGCTGTCTAGCTTGACTTGAGGCTTCTCTCAATAGGACGTGATTTTTTTTTGCATTATAATTTTTTTATTAATTCATATTACATCTAAATTGTTATCCCATCCTGTGCATCCTCCCATTCCTCCCTCCCTCCCTCTTTCACCCAATCCCCTCCCCTATGACTGTAACTGAGCGGGACCTCCTCCCCCTGTATATGATCATAGGGTATCAAGTCTCTTCTTGGTAGCCTACTATCCTTCCTCTGAGTGCCACCAGGCCTCACCATCCAGGGGATGTGGTCAAATATGGGGCACCAGAGTTCAGTCCCCAGTCTCCATTCAACTGTGGAGAATAGGATGGGATTCTTACCTGGTACTCTAAACCTAGCCAGGGCTGATAATGGGTCCTAGAGTAGAACCTATAACCACTACTCTCTTTAATCCGTATAGTTCCTAACTGTGCTCTAACACTTTTAAGTGTTTAATTTAGGACTTATGGTTTCAGAAGATAAGAGTCCATGATGGCAGAGCTGAGAGCTTACATCTTGATCCACAAATTGGAAACAGACACACACACACACACACACACACACACACACACACACACAGTGGATAACAGGAATCTTTTGAACCATCAAAGCCTGCCCCCAGGGACACACTTCCTTTAACAATGCCACAGCTCTGACCACACCCAAACATTGTCACTATCTGGGAACCAAGGTTTAAAACATATGATCTTTTGAGGGTCATTCTCCTTCACAGCACCACAGGTGCCCAGTCACGGCAGATACCTCTGCAATTCAACCCCTCCACCGAAGGTTCAGGGGAGACTTCAGAAAGGGAAGTGGAAAGACTCTGAGAGCCAGAGAACTAGGATGTCTGCTCAGATATAGTGTCTCCTGTTTGTGACGGAGAAGCTGCGCCCAATAAATCTCAACAATATGGCTAACTAAACAAGACCTGCACAATTAAAGCACCAGTTGACATGCCAACGCAGATGGGGGAAATCTCATAAGACCCTACCCTTAAATTTAAAAAAAAAACTGCAGGCTCTTAGTGGTTGGCGAGAGAGGGATGACAGTCCTCTCCCAGGACAAGTCTCTTAATAAGTTATCCAACCACCACTGATCAGCCTCACACACATATGCAAGAAAACAGACTTAGAGTGTGTGTCCTGTGTGTGTGTGTCCTGTGTGTGTGTGTGTGTGTGTGTGTAAAAATAGTAAAGAAGACATCAATTATTTAGGCGGGTGTATGGAGAAAACAAGAGGAGTTGGGGGCGGGGAAGAAGGAGGAACTTATGTAAATATTGCACTCATGGATGAAATTATCAAAATGAATCCAAATTTTCAGAAAAGCAAAGAAAGTGGAAAAAGAGGCTGCTGGGGATGAAAGACACAGGAGATGGAGGTGGAAGGGAGGAAAATAAACAGGAATAAGTCTTGTCTTAAAATGCCACCGTGAAACCTAATTCTTTGTATGGTTTTTTTTTTTTTTTTTTTTAAGTTTAAAAAAGAAAGGTTTAGATCCTTTGCTCCAGAAGGCCTGAGGTTGAATGTGTCTCAGAAGGTCTGGCTTCAGCCATGGCTTCAGGTTTCCCTGTTGCTCTGTGTGGTGGAGAGGGGGGCCAGGCACACAAGCACTTCCCAATGGCATTAGCATTGGAGGCCAAGGCCCCTTGGGTGCTCCCAGAGCACACAAGCATGGCTGATCTTGCCCCCATGGCAAACGGCCGGCCGCTCTGAAAAGCAGAAGTGCAACAAACAAGAATGTGAAGGCCCAACACAGTCATGGGCTAAAAATCTGGACAACTTTGTCTTTAAGAGCTATAAATCATGCAGATCAAAAACTCATCTTTTGGCAGGGCTAAGGATGACATTCCAGTGGTAACTGCCAGGCACCTGGAGACAATCCATGGCTCAGACCAGTCCTCTCAGGCCAGCAGCTGTCACTACCTCATCAGTGTCGGCTCGTCTACCCTGCACTGGGGTTGAAGAAAGGGCTCTTGGTATCTGCAGACTTGGCATCAGGGTACCACTGAGTGTACATACCTAGTCCTCCCCCCGCCCCCCGCCTATCCCTGCACCTAACTGCTGCTGCAGATTTGCTCTCTTTTCCATTATGCCCATTGGATGTGTCACGGGAGGCCAAAAGTGGGGTTGGTGAGGACAAAGCCGAGACACGGCACTTTGAAAGCTTGACAAACTGAATCCATTTTCATCCTGCAGTGCCCTGATGAGTGTTGTGGTTAATTATAATAATTAATTATAATTATTGTTACAGCAGTATTTTCTAACTTGCTAGCAATCAGTCAAGACACAGACACCTGTTGCATTTTAAAATAGGCTAAGTTAACCTGAGGCAGGGCAGATATTAATCTCCTAAACTACTTCCCATAGTGCCATCTGCTTCTAATAATTTCTATCAAGCTATCTCCCATCCATAATCCCAAATACTTGCTAATTATCATCATCTGGGCCAAGTCTCCATCCACGCCGGCCATGTGCTTCTCCTCTGCCTAATTCATAATGGCACAACCTTCTTTTCTCCTCTCTTCTGGTCTCTCTTCTCCCAAGATTGCCTCTCTCTCTCTCAGCCCTGGAACCTTAGCCACGCCTATGCTATTTGCCCTGACCAGGTGTGATGGCCATTTATTGGTCAAACAGGTTAGGCTCTTAGGCAAGGTACAGGTGGGGCACATAGACAGCAAGCAGTAATTAACATCAAATGCATCAGAGCAACCTCCAACAGATGACTCAGCGCAGTTCCTCACAAGGCTGATTGCTAAAATGCCTAGGATGAGTGCTTGATTTCATTTAAAAAGCACAAAACTATTTTCTGAAGTAGTGACTCCATGTTTCATCCATCCTAGTGCACAGTGTATGAGCTTTGATCAGCCGAGCACCCATGCCAGCCTTACTGCCCAACCTGTCTTAACTTTAGACATTTTAGGTGGTATCTACTCGTTATGGTTTTAACTTAAATTTCTTTAAAGATGGAAGACACTAGGTATCTATCCTGTGCTTAAATGTCCTCTGTTTGTCTTTTCGCATGAACCATCTGCTAAAATCCTTTGTCTTTCTCCTTAAGGGCTGCCTTGTTTGTCTGTAAATGTCCATACAAGTTTGTTTTTTTTTTTTAGGATCTTTCTTTTGTATTCTAAGATTTATTTATTATGTATACAGTATTTTGCTTGCATGTATGTCTGCACACCAGAAGAGGGCACCAGATCTCATTATAGATGGTTATAAGCCACCATGTGGTTGCTGGGAATTGAACTCAGGACCTTTGGAAGAGCAGGCAGTGCTCTTAACCTCTGAGCCATCTCTCCAGCCCCATACAAGTTCTTAATATGCATATTTGGGAGAGTTCTTTTTGGATCTCTTTTGCATATCTTGTGTTTCGTGACCTAGTTTTTAGCTAATTCACTGTGTTGTTTGACAATGTCTTAGTCAAGGTTTATATTCCTGAGATGAAATACCATAAGAAAAGCAACTGGGGAAGGAAAGGGTTTATTTGGCTTACACTTCATATCACTGTTCATCATTGAGGGAAGTAGGGTAGGAACCCAAACAGGGCAGGAACCTGGAGGCAGGAGCTGATGCAGAGGTCATGGAGGGATGCTGCTTTCTGGCTTGCTCCCCAGGGTTTGCTCAACCTGCTTTCTTATAGAACCCAGAACTGCCAGCCCAAACGTGGCACCACCCACAATGGGCTGGGCCCTCCCCCATAACTAATTAAGAAAATGCCCTACAGGCTTGCCTTCTGCCCAATCTCATAGGGGCATTTTCTTAACTGAGGTTCTCTCCTCTCAGGTGACTTTACCTTATGTCAAGTTGACATAAAACTATCCAGCACAGACAAGGAGTAGTTTTTAATTTTGGTGGACTCCATTCACCTGCCTGTTCTATCACGGATCATGGTGTTTACATACACATAACAAATGACTAATCCCAGTCAAAATCTGTTTTTCTGCATTTCCTTTAGAGGTTCTGTACACTTTGGTCTCTGCTCCACTTGTGGTGATGTTTTGGTGATCATGTGAGACAAAGATTTAGGTTCTCTGACATTTCAAATTGATCTCCATGAATCCAGAATCATTTGCTGGGAAAACAAACATCCTTACTAAGTGTGCTGGCTGGTTTTTATATCAACTTGACACAGACCAGAGTCATTTGGGAACAGGGAACCTCAGTTGAGAAAATGCCCCACTATATTGGCCTGTGAGCAAGCATGTGCATTTTCTTCATTGATAACTGGTGTGGGAGGGCTCAACTGCAGGTAGTGCCAAGCCTGGGCTGGAGGTCCTGGGTGCAATAAGAATGCAGGCTGAGGGAAAGCCATGGAAGACACTAAGTTGCCTCAGTATCTGGGGTGGAATGAATTCATATTCCTGGGCTCTCGTTCTTAGGTTCTGCTACTTGATCTATTGATCTATATGTCTGACCCTAAAATAAAGCCATTTATTTAGTTAGTTAGTTATCCATTCACTTAGTCATTTATTTATCTTTGTCTTCAAATCAGAAAATCTAAGTTTTCCAACCTCAGTCTTCTTCTCCTCCTCCTCCTCCTCCCCCTCCTCTTCCTCTTCCTCTTCCTTTCCTCCTCATCCTTTTAAATCTTATTTAGCTGAGCATAGTGGTGCATGCTTCTAATCCTAGTCCCTCGAAGCTGAGAGGGAGGACAGCCACAAGATCAAGGCTGTGTGGTTAGGTTTTAACTGCCAACTTTTTTAAGTTGTTGAGGTTTGGTTTGGTTTGCTGTTGTTTGATTTAATGTATACGTTTGTATCTATGTAAGTATATGCCTCATGTGTATAAAAACCTGAGAAGTCCAGACAAGTGTCAGATTCCTTGGAGTTAGAGTTTCAGGCACTTATGAGCCACCTACTATGGGTGCTGGGAACTAAGGAAGATCAGAAAATGGGCTTAACTTCCGAAGCACCTCTTCAGATCTTTCTTTCTTTTTTTCAAGACAGGGTTTCTCTGTGTATCCTTGGCTGTCCTGGACTCGCTTTGTAGACCAGGCTGGCCTCGAACTCACAGCGATCCGCCTGCCTCTGCCTCCTGAGTGCTGGGATTAAAGGCGTGCGCCATCACGCCCAGCCAGATCTTTCTTTAATGGATCTGAAGCCACCTGAAAATAGTCTTGAGGAATTGTCTGCATCATGACCTGGGGGCATGTCTTTGGGAAGGTATCTTAATTGCTAATTGATGTGGACCCAGTCCACTGTGAACAGCACCATCCCATAGTCAGGAGCCTCTGAACTGTATAATAAGAGGAGAAAACAGGCAAGCTAGTAGGCTGCAGTTGTTTAATTTTCTCTGCTCTTGACTGTGGATGTGATACATGTACATAGAGGGGTATGTACACATGTGTGCATGTGCATGTGAAGGTCACAGGACAATTTCAGGTGTCAGTTCTCAGGTACCATTTCCTTTTTTTTCTTTTTTATATTTTATTAATTTATTCATATTATATCTCAATGGTTATCCCATCCCTTGTATCATCCCATTCCTTCCTCCCTTTCATTTTCCCCTGACTCCCCTCCCCTGTGACTGTGACCTCCTCCCCCTGTATATGCTCATAGGGTATCAAGTCTCTTCTTGGTAGCCTGCTATCCTTCCTCTGAGTGCCACCAGGTCTTCCCATCCAGGGGATATGGTCAAATATGGGGCACCAGAGTTCATGTGAAAGTCAGACCCCACTCTCCACTGAACTGTAGAGAATGTCCTGTCCATTGGCTAGATCATAGCAGCCTTATTCATAATAGCCAGAACATGGAAACAGCCTAAGTGTCCCTCAGTAGAAGAATGGATAAAGAAACTGTGGTACATTTACACTATGGAATACTACTCAGCTATTAAAAACAAGGAGTTCCCAAAATCTGTGGACAAATGGATTGAATTAGAAATGATCATAATGAGTGAGTTAACTCAGAAGCAGAAATAGTCAAATGATATATACTCACTTATATCTGGACACTAGCCCAAGGGGTATGTCTCATGAAAGTCTTCACTTACCAGGAAACTGGGACAGAGGGGAGGACATCCTATTGGGACTCTAGATGAGAGAAGCATGGGAGAATAGCAAAGTACAAGGATCCAGAGGGTCCTAGAATCCTACAAGAAGAACATTACGATAGGCAGATTTGGGCCCAGGGGTCCTGCTCAAACTATGGCACCAGCCAAGGACAATACGTGCAGTAAACTTTTTTTTTTTTTTTTGATCCAGTGTCACTCATTGGGCTGGAACATACCAAGTACCCTAGGCTAGCTGTCCAGTAATTCGTAAGAATTTACTCAACTCCACCTCCAAAGATCACATCCAGATCTTTTTTTTTTTTTTACACAACATATAAAACTCATGTTCTCCCACCTACACGAAAAGCAGTGTTCAGACTGACCTGCTATCTCGGTTCATCACTACCTAGTTCTACAGCTTTCCAAGACTCTAGGCCATTAGCATGAACCTAACAGCCCTAGAATGCTGAGTGGGTCAGCCTCGATGGCACAGTTGTCTTCATTTTCTTTTCACTGTCAGAACTGACCATGGAGTGTGATCCTTCCCAGAGTGGAGCATGGTCAGTCCCAGGCTGTGAGCAGTCCCAGAGGAGAATGATTCAGACGCTGGGAGTGGAGCAGAGCTCAGGGACGTGGGAGTTTATACTTAGCTTCAACTGTGAAATATTGGGGAGAGTGGGAAAAAACAGAGATGATGGTCAGAAAACATGCTGAAGGCCTACATAAAGCACAGAGCAGGTAGGGAAGTTGGCATAGAAAGCGTTAGTGCTGGGAGGGGAAAAAAGGAGGTCTGATGCCATGATGCCCACATAGGGATCCACTCATGAAGCAACAGGCAATGCCAGACGGAGGCAGAGTGATAGGGTAAATGGCACACGCCCCTAACATTTCACCAGCTTCTGTTAGCCAAGATAGGCTACTATAGGGCTGGTAACAAGTAAACCCCCAATAGCTCCACAAGACAACAAAATAATTATTCAGCCTTCCTATAGGCGCACAGAAATATCATGGCACTGCTCCCTGAGAGACACTTCCAAGGTGTGACTCCAGGATGTGGTAATCCTCTAAAGTACGTGTCTGTCGTGCCCCCAGGTGACATCTAGAATTGGCATGGCAGGTGCAAGTTCTTTACTGCGGTCAGCTATGATGACCCCAGTCTCTCCATCACAGCCGGGGAGGCGAGGGAGTCATGTGGCTCTGCCCACCTGCAAGAGTCTTCTCTGTGCCGGGGAGGAGTGACCAAGAGGACAGAAGTGGCCATGGGCTCTAAGTTTCTTCTGAGCCAGTCGCTGTTCGCTGGAGAACGGTGCCACAGCAGGCATGTTCCTGACGCTTCTTTCCATAAGATTTTAATTTGCAATTTGGGTTTCAGAACAAATCTACTATTTTGCAATTTAATTTTCTTAGTGACAGAGAGACCTTTAAAAAAAAACTACTCATCTGGAAGAAAGGGGGATCCAAAAAATAGTAATTATATTGATTTTAGTAGCCTCGGTGTTAAATATTTTTTTTAAAGGCATTCTAGCAAAGATTTGGCTCTGTTGCTGTGGAGTGGATCTCTGGCCTTCTGACGTCTAGTCGGAGGAGCTCGGAAAACAGCAATTCCTGGGCCTCCACGGTGCCTGCCTTCACTTCAGCCTGCCACATCCCAGAACAGTACCCACCTGGCCTCCCAGGCTGCAGTGCCAACTCCATCCTGGCATCCCACCATTGGTTTTCTAATGTTCCCTCTATCCGGTTCTCCTGAGAGTCTATGTGGAATCCCTGGCTACCTCTCCAGGCTTCCAGCTTAGGTTCAATTTCTGGTGTCACAACGTTTCGAAAGTTCCTCTTGTCCCCCAGAATTCTACCTGCAGCTCAGCCCTCTTGGTCCCTGAAATGCCACATGTATCCCCATCTCTCTTCTTGTACATGGTCAGGCGGGCTGTTACTCCCATAGTCAGTATGGGCGTACAGCAGAAAAGCACGACCCTCCTATCAGTTACAAGGGGCAGGGACTATCTTCCTGAGCACACCTCATCAACACGGTTCTAGACAGATCCAGTTCGGACCCTATCTTGCCTCAGAAATCCACAGGTGATGTTTTGCAGGTGGCAAAGCCAGGCAGAATTCATCCTATAGAATTGTTTCTTCTTCTTCAAGAAAACTCAATGTGACTTCCACAGATTTTCACTTCAAAGTGCATTGGATAAAAAATGTTAATCGTATCTTTTTTTTATTATTATTATCACAGCAGTTTTTAGGCCAATATCGGAGCATAAAATTAAACAGTGTGGCTTCTCCAAAATGATGCATAAAATTAGCCATCACTCATCCTGTGCAAAATGTCACTGAGAGAACAGTGCTGCTCCAGGAGGCCTCCCTGACACTACCCAAGTCCTCACCGCAGTCTCTAGCTGCTCCACAACAGCTTTGGAGTAAAGGGCTGGCGCCAGCCTCTGTATAACTGGCTCTAAACAGGCATTCTAGCTCAAGGACCCACTTGAGAACACCCTCCAGAACTGGCTTTCAATTCAAGTGTTTTTCCCTTGGTTGGTTTGTTTTACTTGCCAGTCTCAGTCTGTGTTCAGTCGGGTTTCGGGCCGCTCTGATCCCTGCGGCCCTCGTGGTGCCGTGCCGTGGTGCCAATTTCATGTTGTTAGAGAATTTACTCCTTCGAATTCTTGCCCTCTAACATTCGTGTTGTTAATTTTCAGTTCGCTGAGGTTTTGTTTTTGGATCTTGGCGCTCTCTTCGCCTTTGTTGGGCCCTGTTTGTCACGGTTTGTGTTCGCTTAGCTCCTTCTCAGCCCCGCGGCTATCTTTTTCTGTCTTCTTTGACTCATTCACTGTTGGCGTTCAGGTCAGTTTTCTATCTTCCTGGCTCTTCTTTCTCCACTTTGGGAGGATGTTTATGAAGATAATTCTTTGCAGCCTGTTAGTCCTCCTCTTTTATAATTCATTTTAGTGTTCACATTTATCACGATCTCTATCTTCTCCATCCCTCAAAGGCCCATGTGTCATGGCACAGTGCCTGCTTTGGCTCTAGTGAGAAAAGGTGGGGCCTTGAAGTGACTTAGTGAGACATTTTAGGTCACTTGGAGCTTTTCTTAAAAGAGGTTTATGTGATCCTGATGTCTTCCTCTTTTGCTTCTTGGCCACAATAAGGGTGACAGCTCCATCATGTCCCTTAATTACGATTCAGTGTTTCACGATGGTCCAAAAGCCATGCACTGAAACCTCCCAGACCAACACCCCAGATACCCTTTCCCTGTAAGTGACTATGACGAGTATTTTATTACAGTAAAGGAAAGCTTACTGACAAACTAAATGCCTGAGATACTGTTGACACTAGTTTACGAAGAGGAGTTTAGAAGTGCATAGCACACAGGCGAAAGACCTGAACAAAAGCATGGGAGCCTGTCCTGCGCATGCCCGTGTGCAGGAGTTAAGGGCTGGAGAGATGGCCCCGCAGTTAAGAGCACCAGAATGCTGAAAAGTAATCCAGTCAACTAAACTTACTAGGTGATGTTGATGGGCTCAGAAGTCCAGAGTCCTGACAGGAATGCAGACTGTAAAGATGATATTGTCACTAGGAGTGGACCACAGACTGTCAGCACTACTGTGGCAAAGAACTGAATTGGGATGAGCTTCATCTGTGCCCTGAGCCTGAAGGGGGTTCAGTTTAAAGCACACAGACTAGCTTACATTCGTAGCGGTGGTCCTCAATGTGTGGGTCGCAAACAACCCCGTTTGGGGGCTGAATGACCCTTTCACAAGGGTCGCCCAAGAGCATTGGAAAACACAGATGTTTTCCTCTTTTGGACATTATGAGTCATAACAGTAGAAAAACTACAGTTATAAAGTAGAAACAAAAAAGTTTTGTAATTGAAAGTCACCGCAACATGAGGGACTATGTTAAAGGGTTGCAGCCTTAAGGAGGTTGAGAACTGGGGGCTGGAGAGATGCCTCAGAGGTAAAAAGCACTGTCTGTTCTTCCAAAGGTCCCAAGTTCAATTCCCAGTGGTGGTTCCTAGCCATCTATAATGAGATCTGGTGCCCTCTTCTGGTGTGCAAACGTACATCTGGACAGAATACTGTATACATAATAAATCTTAAAACAATAACCAAAAAAAAGATAATTTGGTAAGAAGAAGAAGAAGAAAAGAAGAAGAAGAAGAAGAAGAAGAAGAAGAAGAAGAAGAAGAAGAAGAAGAAGAAGAAGAAGAA
>OU015747.1:44455124-44491329 GCA_907169655.1 Acomys percivali | reverse complement strand
AAGAAGAAGAAGAAGAAGAAGAAGAAGAAGAAGAAGAAGAAGAAGAAAAAATAAGGTTGAGAACCACTGCCTCATGAGAAATTTCAAGCAGAACACTGCTCAGGTCATGAGGGTTATTTGCTGCCTGCATTACTCAAACCTGTAGTGAAAATCAAGGAGGAACAGAAAAAGTTCGGGAAACTTGTACCTTGGTGAGGACATGATTTAATGTACAGAAATGGTCCAAGACAATGCAGCTACTAAAGATGCCACAGAGAAACTGAGTCACCGCCTCCAAACTGAAGGGTGCCTAGAGGACATCTCAGAAACCAGCAAGACCTTCTCAGCCTCCTCAGGTTCTTCACAGATGAAGATGAAATTGTCTCAAAAAACTCCAAGGGTGAAGTCTCCTGAGATCTCCTGAGCCAGCATGGTACTCAGGGGCCAGGGCAACCTTGGATCAAGTATGTCCACATTCATGGCACACAGGCTCAAGACCTGAACATGAGCTTGATTTTCTGAGCAATCAAATATGCAGGCGCTAAAGGCTGGAGAAATGGCTCAGCAGTTAAGAGCACTAGCTGCTCTTACAGAGGACTTAGGTTCAGGTCCCAGTGCTCACATTGTTAATCACATCCATCTGTAACTCCAGGAGATCTGATGCCCTTTTCTGGCCTCTTCAGGCACCATGTATGCAGTGTGTGCATGCACACACATACATGCACATACATACATACACACGTAGGCAAAGCACTGATACACATAAAATAAAAACGAATATATCTTGTTTGAAGGTAGGTGCTTTGAGGTAGTGCAAGCTTTGGCTGAGACCTGAAAGAAGCCAATAGGCACTACAGCATGTGGTTAGGTCCAAGTCCCTGCAGTCTTCCCCTGACAGGGCAACGTGTGGAAAAGAGGCTAGAGCTACGATGGGGACCCTAGGAAAGAAGAGAGGCCAGAAAATGGGATGCCAGCCAAGAGTGTGTAAAGCCAGCCACAGAAAGTATGTGGGCTTTCCTCGGCAAATTTGAACAATAGAGCTCTCACAGCCCTTAGGAGGCCACAAGGAGCCATAGTGAGCTCTCGGGGCTTGACAAGGAGCTACAGGATTGAATCCTGGATTTCCACAGCCTTGTTTCCATCTGGTCCCTCCCTCCTAGTGTCTGTTCCTCCTCTGTGAAGGATAACTGTTGCACCAATGTATCTTGGAAGCATGCACATTGGGTTTTTATGATTAAGAGGCTCCCCGATACGCTGGTCTTCTGCCTTGGAAGAGATTTTGGATTTGGTCTTGTGAACAATGCTAGAACAGCTAAGACTTTGGAGACACTTTAGAGATGAAAACAAACTAACCAATTAAAAGTAAGACAGGAGCCTTTGGGTGCCAAAGGTAGAAGGCTATGGCTTATACATAATATGTCCCTGGAGGTCAGTGTGTTAAATGCTAAGACTCTGGTGGTGTGCTCTTGTGAAAAGCTTAAGAGACAGAATATACAAAAAGGTCTATGTCATTGGAGGTATGTCCTCTCAGAGGCTGTGCGATCTTATCTCTTCCTCTTGCCATTCATTTCAGGCTGCATGAGGTGGGCTGCTTTGCTTACACTCTCATGCATGGCCTTGCCACTAGCCTCCAAGAAATGGGTTCTTCCAGCCCTGAACTGAAATCCCCCAAAATAAACCTTTCCTCTTCTTAAGTTGATTAGCTCAGATCATTTATTACAATAATGGGAAAGTGACTCACAGATTTTCTATTCAGTTCTAAAAAAACATTTTCTGTTTAATATTTTTCCTTTCCTCTTATTATTTTCTTAACATTTTTGTTTCCTTTGCTATTTGCTTTCATATACCACTCTGTGGCTCTCCTTCAAATGAAGGTTAAGCCTTTGTTTTGACTACAGACCAGACAAAGTAGGAAGAGAAATTCGGCTGCTCGGTCAAAGGGGACTCTGGTCCCTCTTTTCTAGTTCCTCTTCTTCTTTTCCTGTATCTTTAAAACTCTGCATAGATACATTTCCATCTTTATTTTATTTATTTATTTATTTATTTATTTATTTTGGTTTTTCGAGACAGGGTTTCTCTGTGTAGCCTTGGCTATCCTGGACTCGCTTTGTAGACCAGGCTGGCCTCGAACTCACAGCGATCCGCCTGCCTCTGCCTCCCAAGTGCTGGGATTAAAGGTGTGCACCACCAGACCCAGCACATTTCCATCTTTAAGCCTCAGAAATACATTATTCTGCAAACAGAAGTGTAGTTACGGTGTGCCAGCCTGCAGAAGAGAACACAGCACCCATGGGCTCCATGAAGCCATGCTTCTCCAAACTCACCTCAACACCATTCCTGTGCTCATCTGGCCTCTCACTCACCATCTTCCTTGAAATGCCCATCAACTATTAGTGTGCATAAAAGGTTTGAGCAAATGGGTTCAAGAATCTGTGGACAAGAGTCCTGTCTTCGCAGGATGTGGTAGCGCACACCTTTAATTCCAGCACTCAGGAAACAGAGGTAGGTGGATCACTGTGAGTTCAAGGCCAGCCTGACCAACAGAGTGAGTCCAGGACAGTCAAGGCTCCACAGAGAAACTCTGTCTCAAAAAACCAAAAAAAAAAAAAAAAAAAAAAAAAAAAAAAAAAGCCCTGTCTTCTGTCCAGCTGGCCTCCCATCCTCCAGTCTACTACTCCAAAAGGCCCCCAGGCTGTGTGGTATCAGCTTCAGGGTGAGCTCCTTCTCCGTAAGATCCTGAGTCTTGACCGTGTGGAAGGGACTCCCACACACTGATATACCTTGATACCAGTATTAGTGTGTCTCCTTTGATCTGCCTTCCCCAGAAGCAGTGGAAGAATAGAGCTTATCCACTTGTGCTTGTGGCCCAGGTGTCCCCACAAGAGCCATCTACCACTCACGGGGATGCGGACTGTGGGAAGTTGTCAGGCCATCCCCACCCCTGCTTCCAACAATGACCGAGAGCTGTACTATGCACCTATATCCAGAACAGACAGGTAGGTAACTCAATCTGATAGGCCAAGAAGGTCCTGGAACCCTTTCCCCCACCCACCCCCAGGCCCTGGCAACCAAAGTTTAAAGAGAAGACCTTGCAGCAGTGACCTGGTGCATCCTGAGGCTAGCTCAAGATTGGGGACCACGGGAGGGAGGTGAACAGTACACAACAACGAAATTGAAGGAGAAATGGTACAACAACAATATCCCAGAAACCCCTCTGCCTCAGTGCCTGACCTTTACAAACAATGAGGAGAACAGATTAATTCCCACCACATCCTCTGCCAAAACTGATCTCCCAAGATAATGACCTTCTATGGATGTGTCAGTTTCCAAGAAGAGCCATAACAAAGCACAACAGGCTGGGCTATTTACCCTACAGAAAATGTGCCTCCTTGTCCTGGAGGCTGAGGTCCAAGTCTAGGGTGTGGCTTCTCCTGAGCCCTTCTCCTGGGCTTGCTAGTGGCATCTTGTCTGTGTACCTTTGGGTGGCTTTCCCACCATATCTGCACCAGTATTTTAATCTCCTTCTCTTGCAAGGACCTAATCAGGGACTCTTTCTGAGGTGCTGAAGGTTGTGACTTTCACACACTAATTTGAGAGGGGACAGGGTTCAGTTCCTTACCGTTGCCAAACACAAAGCTGAAGCACCAGGTAGGTCTCTGTCCATTCCATCTGAGTTCAGTCCTGTAGGTGCCATGGGCACCTCTGCTGAGGGGGACCACACTAGGAAGTCTAGGGACTCATACAGTGAGTTCTTTGACGTGTGTCTTGGCTAGTCCACTCTGCTCTTCTGGACATGGTCACAGACTGCAGCTTATGAGATCTTCCAAGATCTGCCAGGTGAAACTCCTAAACAAAAGCCCATCTCCTTCAGTGTGTCTGGATCTTTTACCACTTGGACTCCATTTCCCCAGCCAACTCCAAACTGCCAAATGTCCCGCAGAACTGACCTCGTCTCCCCTTGTGTCCTCTGGGATTATGTCTTAGAAGTGTTTACTTCCTGTTTTCATGTTTTCTTTGGTCTTCTATTTTAAAACTCTAGGCTAGGAACCTAAAAAAAAAGCCTGAGCTCTAAGCACAAATACCATCATCATCATCATATGACAGTGATGATCACATCAACTGTGTAAGAAGCTTCTCAATATAAGGTTCTCATCTCTCCCATGAATGGTTTTTTTTTCCAATTACAATGTACAGATCATTTTTGAATTGAAAAAAAAAGGCTGAGGAGAATCAAGAAATACATACTAATCAAAATCCACAGCTGCCATGAAGACTAGCATCTCTCCCTGCTGTCAGAAGCTCCAGTTCTAGCCCATAATATTGAGACATGTTTGCATGCCATGCCAGGAATGCCAAGTCCTCTGTTGGGAATCAAACCCTCTAGCCCTGTTCCTAATTAGGTCCTGCCTCTTCTAACATTTAGAATATGTTTTAGGATGAAGCTCCAAAATAGATGTCTGTGGAAAAAAAAATCTTTCTCTAATTTTGCCACAATCGTATAGTCAGGCGAATCTGAGCTAAAACACTCTAGCCTTGTTCTTTTCTAGGAATGACCTTACCAGAGGTAAGAATGAGATGGCTCTTGTAGGAAGAAAGGGCTGCCACGTGTCACTGCGGCTTCTAGAATCATGGTGCAACTGGGTTTTTTAGCCTTCTTCGCTGGGGTCATTTAAACATGCATGCGCGATTGTGATGCATCAACAAATGCTGCGAATGTAACGGAGAGAGGAAACCCATATTCTTCCCTGGTGCTGGATGATTCTAATAAAACAGAGCCATTGACACAGTACACTGCGCATGTATGTGTAGGGTTATGTGTGTTTTCCTATCTCACATATCACGATTTATCTCATTAGATAAGGGATCTGGAGAAAAAAAGTTGAGCATAGAACAAATTATAGGAAAATAACTTACAATGTGTAACCAAACTAATAGGTTTTTACTTTTACACATTTTTAAAAAAATAAATTTCCAATTGATTCCAAATTTCAATGTAGAGTACGCTATCAAAATGATTTATGGTGGGTAATGGGCATACGAAGCATGAAGCAATAAAACACAGCAAAATGAGAACAAAATGAAAACCCTGGTGTCATAGTATTACATCTTTACATATTGTAAATAATATACCAAACATTTATGCAAGATATTTGCAACTCGTCTGCCAGAAGCTATGTGATTTATGTGAAGAATTTGCAAACAAAATGCATTATTCCCTACTACCATAATACGCACCCTTGTGTCCATGAGTACATGTATTATGAGATACTGACAATCAGCATAGGAAGAAGTGTGAAGGATCATAAGAACATGAAGACAACAGATAAAATGATACACATCTGTAATCCAAGCACTGGAGAAGGGAGAGGCAGGAGGATTGCATTGGAAGCCAACCTGGGATGCGTATAATAAAACCTGTTCTCAAAAATCCATCAGTTGGGACAGCAAGATGGGTGAGGAGGGTAACGTGCTGCTACCTAACCTAATGGCCTGAATTCAGCACCCATGACTCAGGTGGTAAAAGAAGAGAACTGACTCCAGCAGGGTTTCCTCTGACCTCCACACTGTCCCAAGTAACACACGCACACACACACACACACACACACACACAGAGAGAGAGAGAGAGACAGACAGACAGACAGACAGACAGACAAAGACAGGGAGAAGAGAGAGACAGAGAGACAGAGACACACCACAAAGAGAGTGAGACAGAGACAGAGACAGAGAGACAGAGACACAGAGAGAGACAGAGACACAGAGAGAGACAGACACAGAGAGAGACAGAGACAGAGACAGAGAGACAGAGAGAGACAGACAGAGAGACAGAGACAGAGACAGAGAGAGAGAGAGAGAGAGAGAGAGAGAGAGTGCACTAGTTTCAGCCAGCGCCAAACAATAACACTAGCTGTCTCTAGGACAGCTAGAACAAGTGCTGAGAGACCAGGCATAAGAAAAAGCCCTCCTGCATGAAATAGAAGTCTGAGCTCTGCCTGCCTGCTTCCAGCACTAAGGTTAACCCCTGCTGTGTACACAACATTCCAAGTCCCAGCAGGCAATAAGAAGTGCCAAGGTGCCCTGAGACTGGAGGTGGGGAGTGTTTTCTAGGTATTTGCAAAACAAGAACCATGGACTTTTGTCTACAATGCATCCAATAAGGAGCTGGTCCAGTCCCTGGTGAAACATTGTGTCATGCCTGGTGACAGCACATGGTACGGACAGTGGAGCCCCACTCTGCGCTGCCTCTGGGGTATTAGAAGAGGCCAAGCTCTCTCGAGGAAAAACAACTGAAGAACATTCAAGAGAAACGTGATGAAAGGAAAAAGAATGCCAAAATCAGAAGTCTCCTGGAGGAACAGTTTTAGCAGAGCAAGCTTCCTGCTTGCATTGTCCCAGGGCCAGGCCAGTGTGGCACAGCAGAGGGTTATGTGCTAAGGGGAAAAAAGCTGGTGTCCTAGAAAGGCCACTTAGCCATCATCCTTAGCTCCTATGATATTGGTGTTTATTGTTCTTTGTTTAACAAGCGAATCTTGGGGTGGAGAGATGGCTCAGTGGTCAAGAGGATTTGCTGCTCTTCCAGAAGATCCACATTGGTTCCCAGTGCCTATGTTAAATGATTCACAACAGCAACTAACTCCAGAGAACTTAATGTCTCTGGCCTTCATGGGCTTCCGTACACATGTGTTATGTACACACACAGAGCTGCATACATATGCACCAATATACAAATATTTAAAACATTTTAAAAATAAGTAATTTTTCTTATAGACATTTTCTGTTAAGTCACAGCTAGATCACTGTCACATAAACATTTTCTAAGTAGAAATAAGACCTGAGATTCTTAAGACACAAAAATGGTTTCTTGCAGCATATTCATATCAGCAAAGTGAAAGAAGCAAATGAAATTTAAACAGCAGTTTGAAAAAGAAATTGACCAATGAACCATACCTTACTGCATTTGTATCCTGGCATCGTTACCATTTACGTGAGCGTCTTAGTCCTGTGCAGCCAACGGAGTGTGACGAAAGCAGCCTGCATGGCTTCCACAGCTGTGCCCTGAAGAAAGCTGAAGCTTCTGCCTTGTGCATGTAGACTATGGGTTCAGGGCAAGTCCAGCCACCAGATCCAGCATCTGACTGCCTTCAGACAGCCGTGGAATAGACAAGAAAGCACAAGCAGATGCTTGAAGGCAGAATGGCTATGGTGGGGGTATGAGTGCTCCCTCAATTGATGATGGGTTGGGAGCTTGGCTCCATGGTGGCTGTGTTGAGCTGGGCTGAAGGGGAGGCACCTGGATCACTGGGGACATGAATCTCAGAATGGGCTAAGATAATTCTCAGAGAACCTTGAATTAGTTCTCAAGGAAGTAGGTATCTTTTTGAAAAACCCTTCCTCTCAGCATAGCCCCCCATCCGCCTGAACACGTGTTTCATACAATCCAGCATTGTGTTCTGTTTAGAGGCCCCATCAGAACTGTATCCTCCACCTGATCAGCCAGAGGAGCCATCAAGGGAGAGAGCCTAGTTGACCCACACAAGCTGAATATAATATTTTCTACCAAGCCAATACATTTGAGTAGCTTGGGTATATGACAATACCCACCCATCCAAAAAGCTATTAACGGTTATAAGGTTTGAATTTCATAGAAAATGCTTACAGCATATTGTTTTTCTGTTCTATTGCTGTGAGGAAACACCATGACCAAGGCAACTTTAAAAGAAACTATTTAATTGGGGACTTGCTTGCAGTTCCAAGGGATGAGTTCATGACCGTCATGAACAACATCACAGCAACGGGCAGGCATTGCACTGGAGTAGTTACTAAGAGCTTATATCATGATCCACAAGCACAGGGAAGAGAAAGACTGGAACTGGCATGGGCTTTTGACCCCAGAGACACACCTCCGCCAATAAGACCAGACCTCCTAATCCTTACCAAACAATTCCACCAACTGGGAACCAAGGTTTAAGCATATGAACCTATGAGGGCCATCCTCACTCAAACCACCACATAAAGACTAAGCTGGGTGTGGTGATGCACGCCTTTAATCTCAGGACCCATGAGGCAGAGGCAGGAAGATCTCTGAGTTCAAGGTCTACAGCACAAGTTCCAGGCCAGCCATGGTTACATAGAGAGATAGAGAAACCTTGCCTTTAAATATATATATATAATAAAAATCAACTGACCAATCAATCAATCAATCAATCAATACAATATACAACAAAAACATTTACTACCTTCACATTTGCCCCAGGTACTAAGATTATGAGTCATCTGCTGTCTAATTCATTTTATTCTTTGTGTTTTTTAACTTTATGTCATTAGTGTATGATAAGCAACACAAAAACCTCTCTTTTACCATGCATGGAATACGTGGTTCATAGACTAACTGTCCCTGGATTTATGTGTTCCTGTGCTAAATGACAAAATGTCTGTTGTCATTCTGAATACAGTTACTGCCAGGCTCGCCAAGTTTCAGTGAGCAACGCATTGAAGACAGATGTGGTTCATGCCGCTGTGGCCTACAATAGTGTTCTTCCTCCCCGCCCCCAACAAAATAGTAACGGACTCAAATTTACCAGCGTCTGTCTTCAGAACACCTGTGACTTCCTTCCTGGCCTCTCTTTTTTATTTAAGGAAGAATTCACGTGCTGTAAAATTCACCAGACTCCCTGATGCTGGGAACTAAACTCTAGTCCTCTGAGAGAGCAACGCATGCTCTTTACTGCCAAGCCCTCTCTCCAGTCATTGCTTGTATCTTGGTATCCTAAGAAGCCACCACCTAGCCCATATTCATGACTATGTGTTTTATCGCTCATGTTTAGATCTTTGATTCATTTTAAGCTGGCTTTTATGTGAGGCAAAGACCTAATTAATTATCATGTGTGTGCATATGTTCTAGAAGCATTTGCTGAAAATAACTTTTGGGCTCTACTGGAGTTCCTGGGCACCCTTATTGCATTTCAGCTGTATGGGCCTTTTTGTGAATTGTCAAATTGACTCTACTGGTCCCTGTCCTCCCAGGTCCTGGACCACAAGGCCTTTGGAGTAAGTTTTGAAATTGAGAAGTGTGAGAATTTCAACTTCTTTCACAGGCTGCCCCTCCATCACCAAGGGCTTTCACAGTGAGCATCAAGGATGCTTTTCAGTATTCCATGTACAAATTTGATATTCCATTAGCCTTGCTTACAGATAATCTGTTTATGTTTTCTATTCATGGGAATGTTATTTTGCACCACTGGTGGCATTCAGAAGGATGGCAGACACTGTGTATTTATTTGGTGTCCTGTAATGTTGCCTAACCCTTTCACTGTCTTTAGAGTGTGTGATTTCAGGCTTTCTACACCCTAGATCCTGCCACCTCATGCCATTACAAAACAGGTCATTTTTCTTTCTCTGTCCAATCTGGATGCATTTTGCTTCTCCCTAGTTTATGAACTCTGTTTCATTTAAGGTTTTAGTCACCCCCGATTGAAGCCAGAAGAGTGTTTTCCAACTTACAAAGCTTAGAGTAAAAGCCATGCTCCCCTCATGAAAAGTGGAACCCTCACAACCCTGAGCATGTCCCTGGAAACAGCCTCTCCCATTGGCATCCCGTGTCTGCCAGAGCTGAGAGTCTCTGCAGCTGGGAACCTCTGAGGAACATGCAGGTCTAGAGTCTAACTATTCCCCAGCCTGTCCCCTATAAGTTACTTCATTTAGAGAACTTGGCCTTAAGTGGCTCCTTGACTCTGTAACCTGACTTGCATATCCCTATGTCAGACTGAAGATCTACTCTCTACACTACCTAGTTGTCTCAGCACAGCCAGAGATGGTTCTGGAAGGATGCACTGCCGCTTTGTCATCTGGCTGTCTCCTGCTGTATTGAACTTTTCCAGGGCCACAAACATCTCAGGCTATAGCAGAACTCAGGCTATAGCAGAACCCAGCCATCCTCACACCAGGACCCAGGCTCTCTAACGGTGCCTCACCTATCCCAAATGAGGCAGCTCCTTGGGACAGGATTCCCCAGAGCCACACCAGGCATGCAGAGGGGGTGTCCAAAGAGAAAATGCAAGGAGCCGGACCGGACATAGCAGAAGTGGGAAATGCTGACTGTCCATCACTTTAGGAGAGCGTGGTGATCCTTTTTCATAGTTTATTGCATTAAATGAACAACACCTATGTCATACACATCTGTCCTTTTCATAGGCCGAGTCTAGATAGCTTATTCAAAATGATGTATTCTACTTTTAAAATATTCTAGCCATGTTTCCACCAGACTGCAAGATCCAGGCTTTTCCTAAGTCAAGGGGCCATATGTTCAAAGTAAATCATAGAAACAAGTTCATTCAAGACATTAGTGAGGGCCTGGAGAGCTGGTTCAGTGCTAAGAGCACTTTTTGCTCTGACAAAGGCCCCAGGTTTAATTTTCAGTGCCCACATGGCATCTCACAACCACCTGTAACTCCAGTCCCAGGGATCTGACACCTTCTCCTGACCTTGAGGTCATGGACGTGGTACACATATACACATGTAGACAAAAACACTCGTACAAATAAAATAACAATATGGATAAATGTTTTAGGAAATGGTTTAACTTTTTAAGAAAGGCATTAATGAGCAAGGAGTGTGGAACACAGAGCTTGGGAAGCTGTTCCGCGTTCGTTCTTTGTCGAGTCCCCCACTCAGGGTTATCCCCAGCTGAGGAATCAGATCATGGATCCAGTGGCTTGAAAATGGAGCGTTGGACTTCAGGAAACTACCTACAAACCTAGTCAACACAGCCAGGCTTCACTGAGGATGAGTGTGAAGCTCTGAAGCAACCCTTTGAGAAACTGCCTCCACAGCCATGCAAACCTGGGAAGTTTCCTGAAGGCCAGGCCATCCTCACTGGTTTGATGGAGGAATAACCTGTGACTTTCAGACCCTGGCCTGAGGAATTTATACAGATCTCCACCAGACCCTGACTTCACTCTGAGGACCACAGACTATCCATCTCTTCCCAGTATACACAGTACAGCTCTCTTGGCAAAGGTTTGTATAGCGTTGTTCTTTACCATTCATCAGCCATCAAGCACTGTCTCCATTCCTCACGCCAGTGCTGGACACCACCGATGAAATTCACAGCAGGTTCCCATAGCTCAGAGTCCTCTCTTGTCAGATCTTAGGCTGCAGCAGGACCCTCCCCCCCACCCCCATCCCTGCCCCCGGCCATCACTGCTGTGTCCTGCTGGCCATTTCTGTCTCCTTAGGTCATCTGCCTGGAAAGAGGCAATTCCCTGGCTGTCACAGCTCAGCAGCTAGATCTCAGACATGCCCTTTGCAAGGAAAAGGGGTGCACACTTCCCCCATTGGGTTACATAAACACATGTGGTTGCAGCTCTGTAGAGAATATTGAGTCCTCTGTTCCTCCTCATAAGCTTCTCACTCCCGGGATCATAACAAAGTCCTTGGTGCCTCAATTACGGGCTGACAACATGTCTGCTCAGAAGCACCTGATCTCCCAAACCAATCCAGCCTGCCAGGCGTTCCTCTGTGTGGCTCCTGTTCGGAGCTGTGATGGAGAAGCTGAAAGGAACTAGGGCCTTGACCTTTCTTTCCTCAGAGGCCTTTAATGGTAGACCCACGGCCACTTGGAGCCCAGGATACTCAGGGTGGGAAATTAGCATAGCCACAGAGCACAGGCATGGGCCGCCCCAGTAATACTCAGCATTGCTCAATATTCGCAGTAATAAATAATGTAACCCTAGAGTCCCTCTCCTGTCCTCAGCTCCAGAGAGTCTCCGTCTGGCAGAAACACAAGGCGCCACTGGGAGAGGCTGTTGCCAGGGTTCTGAGGATAGGGGTGACTCATCTCCCTCTCACCCCACAGTGGAGATAGGAAACAGCGCCCTAGAGGCCAGCTGTCACCAGCTGGAACTAGGTCACTCAAGAACCAGAGGATGTAGGGTGACTCCCTAAGGCCTGTTGATGTTGTTATGTAAAACAGGTTGGTCTGGAACTCGCAGAGATCTGCCTGCCTCTGCTTCCTGAGCTGAGAATAAAGGCATGCAAACCACCATTCCTGGTTGAAGAATCAGTCAGGGGCGGGTGGGGCAGGTTTAAAAGAATATAGGAGGCAGCGGTACCGGTGATGCTTTGTATGTTTATACGTTAATTATTAAGTGTATGAATCATGGGAACAAAAGCAATGGGATTAGTGATTAGCATTGGGTTGACAGGAGGGATAAAGAGATTTCTGTAGCTGTAGGAAGGTAGGGGACAGGCGCTTTTTCCCTCAGTGGTGCCAAAGCCTAGGGCTGCCCTTTGTATTGGTTTGCTCAGATAGGGGAGGTCAAAATTAAGCTTGTGTGTCCACTATGAACTGAGTTCCATGGCTCTGAGCTGCCTTGTAGGTTAACCTTGCTGTGTGGGTACTCCCCGTTCTAAGACCCTGGCTTTGATGCCTTGGTGAATGACTCTTTGCTCCTAGGCACGCTGCCATGGGTCACCAGCCGCCAACTAATTCCCCACCTCTGCCTCTATGTGCAGTGTACCTCTGTATGACTTGAGCATCCTCCCTGGATTCTGTTCCCTGCCTCCACTGTCACACAGAGTGGCTCTCCATATTTGGATGCCCTGCCCTCAGGAGCCAATGGTCCTGTTCTCTCCTCCATCTTGTTTTCTGAGACTACTGAACGTAAACTTGCCATTTCTGTTAGACTGGTCAGCCAGCAAGCAGAACCTGTTTGTCTACAGCTCCCCTTGCTGAGGCTACAAGGCGCACACTACATGCCTGGCTTTTATGTGGCCTCTGAGTATCTGAACTCAGATCTTTGTGCTTTTGTCGAAAGGACTTAACCCACGGAGCCACCTCCCCAGCCCCACAGAATTGTGTTCCGAAAAATTGTTACATTGGTTGCAATGACACACACCGTTAATCCCAGCACTCAGGAGGCAGAGGCAGGGTAGATCTCTGTGAGTTTGGGGGTCAGCCTGGTCTACACAGTGAGTTCCAGGACAGCCAGAATATATAGTGGGACCCTGCCTCAAAACAAACAAACAAACAAACAAACAACAATAACAAAAAAAAATGTTAAAAATGGGCTGAGGGTGCATCTCAGTTGCAGTTTCATCTAGCATGCACAACATCCTAGAGTAAATTCCCAGTGCTGCCAAAAAGAAAGGAATAAAAGGATGAGCACGGTCTGTGTATGTTATCTCGTAAAGTGTATCGACCAAATAGTAATGCTGATTTCTGGTTTATAGGACACGTTTGTAGTTCTGCGGTTTCCTCAAGTATTTTTTTATTTGTATGTGCTACCTTGATAATCATTTCAAGAAGGACTATTTCACAGGAGCACTTTAATGTGTATAAGCGTAATGTCTACATATATATACGTGTGTTTGTGTGTGTGTCCTTGGTGCCTACTGAGGCCAGAAGAGGACATCAGATCCCCCAAGAACTGAAATTATAGATGGTTTTGTGGGTTGTGGGAATCAAATCTAGATTCTCTGCAAGAGCAACAAGTGCTCTTGACCATTGAACCATCTCTCTAGCTTACTTAGAAGGATTTTTAAATTTTTATTTATTCATTAATTTTACATCCTGATCTCAGCCCTCTCCCTCCTTTCCTCCTGGTCCCACCCTCCCACCATCTTCTCCCTTCCCTGCTTCCTCTTCTCCTCAGAAAAGGGGATCCTCCATACTGTACCAACCCACACTGCACATCAAGTCCCATCAAGACTAAAAGCATTCTCTTCCACTGAGGCCAGCTAGGGAAAAGCGGCAACAGAGTCCATGTCAGAGACAGCCCTCACTCCACTTTCTAGGGGACCCACATGAAGACCAGCTGCCCATAGGTTACACCCATGTAGGAGGCCTAGGCTTAGTCCATATGTGCTCTTTGGTTGGTGCTTCTGTATCTGTGAGCCCCCATGGGCCAGGTTAGCCAACTCTGTTGGTCTTCTTGTTGAGTTCTGGTACCCTCTGGGTTCATCTATTTTTCCTCTCATTCTTCTACAAGACACCCCGAGCTCTGCCTAATATTTGCTTGTGGGTCTCAGCATCTGTTTCTATCTGCTGCTGAGTGGAGCCTCTCAGAAGACAGTTATGCTAGGCTCCAAAAGCATTTGTTTGTTTGTTTGTTTGATTGATTGATTGTTTGTTCAAGACAGGGTTTCTCTATTTAGCCTTGGCTGTCCTGGGATTCACTCTGTAGATCAGGCTGGCCTTGAACTCATAGAGAGCCACCTGTCTCTATCTCCTGAGTCCTGGGATTAAATGTATGTGCCACCACTACCCATTAGCAGGATTTCTTATGCATGAAAATTGGAAAGAAAGAAGTTAAAGTGTCAAAATTTGTGACACATCGCCTATATGGAAGTAACTCAAGAATGTACAAAAACAAATCTTTCCTCATCTGTTGTGGTGTGGGGATAACTGTTTTGAAGGCAGTTTTTGGGTTAGGATAACCAACCAATACTAATGTTATCATAGGTGGCAAGTGTCCACACCCTTTCACCTCTGGTAGACATTACTAATTTATCTCAAACTTTCCCACAGAATAAAGATGTAGCCTCTATTATATCCCAATATAGACTTCAGGTCATCACTCCCATGAGAGGATGGTAGCCTGATTTTGCACACATTCTATAGTTCAGGTATCCTACCAAGAGGTGCAAACTCTATTTGAGTTTATAATTCACATATCATATGTCCTAATGATATAGGTCTTTGAGAGTGATGGGTTCTCTCCTGGTCCATATGGCCTTGACTCAGGAACTAAGATGCCAGACAGTCAACAGTCACCCAAAGTCAATATGAATAAAGAAAACTAACAGAAAGTGAGGTGATTCTCTAGGATAGGAGGGGATCCCAAGAGAGGGATACAACTGAGATGCTTGCCTAAGACCTTTTGTTGGATTTCAGACAGAAGCTAGACAAGCACTGGGCTAATTCTTATTGAGTCTGGGAGAGTCATGGACCAAGCCATGCAAGTTCCCCCAGCCCAGCTAGAAAAATGATCTCACACCGCTGCTCATTCAGTCAGGAAGTTGGAGCCCTGCTGTTCTTCTTTGCCTTGTTAGCTACTGCCTTTGGTTTACTCTTTAGGCTGCCAACTTTAGCTGGGGGTCACTGGTCTCTAATCTTCACTTGTTTTGCTGGCGTTTAATAAACTGTGCTCTCCTTATTACCTGGTTACAAGACTAGCTTGCAATTTCTTTTCTATTTTTCTTCAACTGAAGATAGATGTTTTTTCCCTACAACATCTTGCAATATATCCTGATTACAGTTCCCCTCAGCCGTATCCTCCCAGATCCTCCCCACCTCCCATCTAATCTGAATCCTCACACTTTCTCTCTCTCAAAACAAACAGGCATCTAAAGAAAAGTAATAAAGTTAAAACATGATAAAACAGAAAACCCAAACCAGGATAGGACAAAATAAACAAAGCAGAAGAAGAAAAGTTAAAGAAAAAGCACATGAAACACATAGGGATGCATGTTTACACACAGAGAGTAATCCCACCTAAACCCAAAACTGAAAAAAGAAAACATAATATATAGGAAAAGGGACCTGGAAGGTTAAAAAAAAAAAAAAAAAAAACTCAGAAAAAAACATAATGAGACAAAGATCCTCCACAAATGGCATTGAGTTTGTATTGGCCATCTACTGCTGGGCATGTGGCCTGTCTCTAACAGTGGATTATGTACCCTGTGAGACTCCATGGAAGAAAACTGTTTCATTTCTGAGTAGCTATTATTGGATATAGCTTCTGGCTTAGAGATGGGGGCTTGTGTCTACTTCCCAGTTTGCAATTTTAAAGTAGACATTTTTCTTTACTCTCCACAGTGAGCTGATGCCCACCTTTATCAAGAATCCAATCACCTTAACCAAGTTACAAACTGTAGACACAGACAGGCTACATATAGAGGAAGGGACTCTGGGGAGACGCATGGATCTCCTTGGGAAGGAGAAAGAGAATAGAGTTTATGAGGGGACAGGATGGGAGGATCAGGCGAGGATAGGGAGGGGAGATGGGATTTAGGGAGGGAATGAGGGGAGAAACAGCTAGAATTAAAGGGTATTTGAGGGATGGTATAGAAACCTACTGCATTGTGGAAACCTCCTAAAATATATCATAGTGATCCTATTGAAGTCTCCAAATAATGAGAGAGGCAGAGTCAAGAGACAAGTGTCAATTGGCCATCTCTCGTCACCAAAGCTTCCAGTATAGACCTGGGTTACTCCAATTGAGTTGTTGGCCAAAGGGGTCCCATGGAAATCCCAAACAAACCAGGATGTTGCCAAGACAATAGGTTGCTCTCCACAAACTGACAACTAGGCCCTGTTGCTGAAGATGACACCCATACAACTCATTGAAAATGAAGAGGTCAAGCTGGTGCCTACATGGAACCTTTTCCCCTACATTCAAGTGTCCTTGGTATAGGAACGTGCTCTTAAGGCTACCAAACTTAGAGAAGCATAAACATCAATCCAGTCACAAGACCTTTGATCTACAATATTGTCCTGCCTATGAAATATGCTAGGGCAATGGTGGCACAAAGCTTGTAGGAGTGCTACCATACCCAACACTACTTGAGTGACCAACAGCCAGAGACTAGATAGCTCAGATTTAGGGTAAAAACAAATACTACTGGTCTTAAAAAAATAGTGTGGTGATAAAATGACTTTTAATGATACTCTGCTATACTCATAGGTCAGTGCCTTATTCACCTATCATCAGAGAAGCTTCCTCCTGAAGCAGAAGGAAACACACACAGAAACTCACAGCCAGACTTTATTCAGAGAGAAGGAGAGAGAGAGAGAGACTGAGAGACATAGAGAGACAGAGACTGAGAGAGACAGAGACAGAGACAGACAGACAGACAGACAGACAGATAGATAGATCTTGGAACACACAGCTGTAAATGGGTTGTCTCCATTAAATCCCTCATGTCAGAGCTCAGGGAACCCCAAGAAAGAGGAAGTAGAAACAGTGTAAGAGACACAGGTGATGGACCACACCAGGAGAACAAGGCCCCAAAATCAACGGAGGAAGGCTTATATGAACTTGCAGAGAGTGCAGCAGCAAGCTCAGGGCCTGCCTGGGTCTATATCAGGTCCTCTAAGTATAAATTATAACTTTCAGTTTAGTATTATTATGGGACTACTGAGTGTGTGACTGAGTGGGTCTCTGATTCTTGTGCCTTCTCTTGGGGCTCTTTTCCTTCTGTTGGGTTGCCATGTCTATATTCAATGAGATGGTTTTGTTTTATCATGTACTTTATTTTGCTATGTTTCATTATCATCTCTGAGGTCTGCTCTTTTCTAGAGACAGAAAGGGAGTGGATCTAGATGGGAGGAGAATTGGCAAGGAACTGGGAGGAAGTAAGAGGAGGGGAAACTGTAATCAAAATATATTGTTTGAGAAAAGAATCTACTTTCAATAAGAGGGAAAAAAGAGGAAACTAAGAATCATAATTAAAGGGAGAAAAAAAAAGAATCCATTCACCTGAAGCAGAGCAAGGACCATAATCCTCTAGCCATTAATGGTATTTAACCAAAATGGAACTTTTTGCTGAAACACATGCACACACTTGTTATAACCATATAAAGTTGTTTTGAAAACCAAGATGCATATTAGGTTTGCTTTGTGAAATCAGACCTTCTAGGGAAGCTTCTGATATGCCTGTGTTCCCTCTCAAGAGATAGGAAAGTGTCATGCACACAGGGGTATTCCTTCTGTTTAAAGTCAGATGAGGACATTGGCACACCCAGGACGGGGAGGGACCATGAACTATATAGTTTCATGCTTCTCCTACTTATCGACTGGTCTTCTGCCAGTGCTAATGGCTCAAACTCAAAACCTTCCCTATCTGAGCCATGCATCACTTTCTTAAAGATATATGTTTCTTGAAAAGACAACTTGGGAAAAGCAAAGCAGCATAAAGCTGTATATCTATTTAAAAACTAAGATAACACAGGCAGCGAAATCAGGAGCAGAACCAGAATAATCATAAACACAGAGAAGGTTCTCTTAGGTGTTATCCTGATGTGAGCTATTATTTCACAGACCAGATACCCAAAAAAGCCAAACTTCTCTCTGTGTGCCTTTCATTAAAAATCTTCCTTTGGAGCCAGGCATGGTGGGACATGCCTTTAATCTCTGTGAGTTTTAGGCCAGCCTGGTCTACAAAGCGAGTTTAGGACAGCCAAGGCTACACACAGAGAAACCCCCGTCTAAAACAAACAAACAAACAAACAAACAACAACAACAAAGAATCTTCCTTTGGATCTAATCACAACTGGTGGGTCTCTGCTCTTGCTCTGTGCTAGTTAGAAACACTTGCATTTTCTATTATTTGGAAACCCCTGATCTCATTCCTCTAAATACACTGTGGGATCTTACTTCCCTGAGATTTGTCCCAGAAGACCTATGCAATAGAAATAAAGCCTAGGAGATCATTATTCTGGGACCTGCCCTTTCAGCTATTGTCACCTCTGTACCCTGAGTAGCCTATGCCTGGGACTGTCTACTTGACCCACCAACCACTGCTTTTCAGGGATTTATCAGTCAACATGGCTAGACTCTAAATCCATAGCAATTGAAGAAATGAGTTATTATTTTTAAGTACAAGAGAGGTAGGTGGCTTTGTTTTGTTTTCCCGGTACTGTGACTTGAACATTGGGTTTCCAACCTGTTAATCAAATCTACTAAATCCCCGCATTCTTTTTCCTTTGGAGAGGAGGTATCCCAGAATTGTAAGGAGATTAATTTTCAAGTACTTTACAGATTTGATGGGAAATGCTTATGGTTTGTTATTGTGGAATCATATAAAAATAAAGAAAAATGAAAGGGTAGAGGAAAAGAGAAAGGGGAAAAAAAGACAAAGATGAAGAGTGGAATGAAAAGAAAAAAGAGGATAAGGAGATATTTCAGTAGGTGAGGTGCCTCCTGGATAATCATGGATACCTGATCCTAGATCCCTAGCACGTACCTAAAACACCAGGTGTGACAGCCACCCCCGACACTATCAATGATGCTCTGTTATGCTTGCAGACAGGAGCCTAGTATAACTATCCTCTGAGAGGCTTCACCCAGCAGTGGTTTGAAACAGATTTAGAGACCCACAGCCAGAGATTAAGCAGAGCTCAGGGAAACTTGTGGAAGAAAAGAGAGGAAGGAGTGAAGGAGCCAGAGAAGTCAAGAACACCACTAAAAGACCCATAGAGTAAACTAACCTGGCCCATGGGACTGGCAGAGACTGAACCACCAACCAAATAGCATCACCCGTGAGACAGGCCTAGACTCCCTGTGCATAAATTAACAGATGTGCACCTTGGATTTCATGTGGGTTCCCTAACAACCAGAGCAGGTGATGTCTCTGACTCTGTTGCCTGCCTTTAGAACCCTTTCCCCTAACTGAGCTGCCTTATCTGGCCTCAATAGGAAAAGACACCCCCAGTCCTACTCCAACTCGATATGGCAAGGTGATTTGATATCCATAGGAGGCCTCTCCTTCTCTGAGGAGAAAAAGAGGAATGCTCCCTCATTTAAATTTGTCTGGTGCCTTTTATCATGACTGAGGGTTTTGGATCCCACCTTATGAGCAGTTTTATTTTTTTATTTTTTATTCTTCTCTCATGTATTACATCCTGAATGCAGTTACACCCCACTCTCATCCTTTCAGTGTCTCCCACAACTCCCTTTTCCCCAAGATTCACTCCCTTTCACCTCCCCTCAGAAGAGAGCAGCCCTTCCAGGGACATCAACCAAACATGGCATAGCTTGCTACAATAAGACCAGGCACATAGTCTCACATCTAGACTGGATGAGGTAACCCAGTAGGAGGAACAGGGTCCCAAAGGCAGGCTAAAGGCAGACACATCCTCTGCTCCCACTTTTAGGAATCCCACAGGAACACTGAGCTTCACAAGCCATACCATATATATGTAGAGCACCTACGTCAGACCCAGGCTGGCTCTCTGATGTCCGTGAGCTCACTTGAGTCCCCTGGTCAGTTGATTCTGTGGGCTGTGTTCTTGGGGTGTCCTTGATCCTGGCTCCTCCAATTCTTCCTCTCCCTCCTCAGTAAGACTTCCTGAGCTCTACCTAATATTTGGCTGTGGGTCTGCGCATTTGCTCCATCAACTGCTGCATGAAGCCTCTCAGATGGATAATGATGCTAGGCATTGGTCCCAGCACATCCTGCAGGCAGGACAAACTGTAGGTCAGAGGTTGTGTGGCTGGTTTGGTGTCTTAGTCCCTCCACTTGAGGCCTTGCCTGGTTAAAGAGGATGGCCGGTTCGGGCTCTGCGTCCCTCGTTACTAGGAGTCTTTGCTAGTGTCATCCTTGTAGCTTCCATTGTTTCTATCTCTCCTGAAATACGCCCCAAGTACAGCTGTCTCTTCCAGTATTCTCCCCTCCATCCCATTCACCTGATCCCTCCTGTTCCCATCCTTACCCACCTCCAGTCCACCTGCAAAATCTAGTTTCTTTCCCCTTCCCAGGAAGATCCTTGTGTACCCGCATAAGCCCTCCTTGTTAACCTTTCTGGGTCTGTGAATTATAGTATGATTATCTTTTATTCGTCAGCTAACATCCACTTACAGGTGAGTACATACCATGTTTGCCTTCTGGGTCTGGGTTACCTCACTCAGGATAACTTTTTTTTCTAGTTCCATCCACTTGCCAGCAAATTTCATGATGTTATTATTTTTAACAGTTGAGTAATGTTCCACTGTGTATGTTCAAAGACTCCAGGCCCTAATCTCTGTGTCCACTTCAGAGGCTGTGATGGGCACAGGAGTCTTGTTCTTTTCTCATGTCCTCAAGACCTGCTCATTTTTCACTTTGTGTGTGTGTGTGTGTGTGTGTTCTTAATGCTGTTTTATTCCCTCTGCTCTGTCCTATTTCACAAATTTTTCTTCTGCTATTGTTATTCTGCAGGCAAGTCCAGGGCTAGATTGTATTTCAGATTCTGAGCTTTGCAAATTCTAATATTTTCCTTAGTTTCTTCTGTATGTAGTTTTTATTTGTGTCAATGAATGAAGCATCCTTGTTTTAGATGGCATGTAGATTAGATGTGACATATTTGGGCCCTCAGATGAGATATGGGGGGAAACACAAGCGCTTTCTTTGATGTTAAATACAATGATCTGAATCTAGAGCAAAGACTGGTCACTGCCTGAAGTACCGCCAAGTTCTGTCAGAACTTAATATGCTCCTGGGAGAAGAGATTTTTTATAAGATATTAATCAAATATACCCTTTGGAGATGTGTTTACAATATGCATAACCTGCCACAAGGATTCAGTACTTTGAGATAGGAATACAATTTGCTAACTTTCTTCAGATAAGAAAGTGTCTCTCTTGCTTATATCACTACAAGGTCTACTACTGAGACATACATTTCAAGAGGGGAACACAGGAAGTGGCAAGAGAATCCGATACCAGCTATTTTATAGTTCAAAATATCTCAAATGTTGAACCAAACCAGTAAGACAGAAAACTAGTCTGGTCTTGACTCATATGTGAACAAGTGCTGTAACTTTATACAAAACATTTCACCTTTTGATCTAATTCTCCTTTTAAGAATATCATTATTGTGTCCGTCTGTCTTGTTTATGTAAGTGGGTAAAACCATTTATCCTCTGGAGACAACTCCAAACAGAGATGGCAGTCAAGTGGCACAATAGCAACACAAGAAACAGAATGAGAGACTGGGAAAGTGCTACATTCTAGGACGACAGGACTGCAATGATCACACCCCATCACCTCACTCTGTTCCACTGTAGACAAAAGCAGAGGAGGTCTTCTTTGCCAGTGGGATGCTGGGAAGTAAAAAAAAAAAAAAAATCAGCACGGTCATTTGACCTTTGTCCTGTGTGTGATGGATACTCTCATCTACAAGTTCAAAGAAGCAAGAGCTCTTGAGGGAACTGGCGAAGATTCTTTTTCCACAAATCAACAGATGACTATAACCTGGGGTGTTGAAATTTCACAAGGAGTTGTGCTGGGAGCATCTCCCTCCAGAATAGCAAGTGCCAAAAGTCTTGAGAAAGACAAAAATCTGAACAGATTCCCAGCCTACCCTGACATGTTCAAAGTTAGAGCAATCCCAAGTCAATAAGATCGATGCTAGGTGCGACATTCTTTTGCAAACAGTCAGATGGTCATGCGATTTCTATCATAATACGGTAGACAGAAATTCCCTGTGAGGCTTCCTCTCGTACCTTTAGATGTATTCATATCCAGGATGGAAGAACCGAAAACAAGAACAGGATGTCCTGATAGTGCTGGGTCTCCCAGGAGAGATAAACAAGGCTATCAGATGCCTTGAGAAAAAGTAAAGTCAGTGCATGTGCATCCATTTGTGCCAAGCAACTGGCAGTAGCTACTCCACACACCTTATCTCGATAGATGCTCACTGTACCTGTATTAGTGACTTTCTTGTCACCACGACAAAATAGCTTACAGGAACAGTTTAAGGGAGGAAATTGTTACTTTGGGCTCATGGCCTTGGATCATAGTCTATTGCAAAGGCAAGGGATATCATATCAGGCCATCTTGACAGATCAGAAAGCAAAGTGCTCAGCCCTGAGCAATATCAGGCTAGAACCTTCCAAGTCCCACTGTTCATGACTCTCCTCCACAAGCCATGTCTCCTACCCCAAAGGTTTCTTAACCGCAAACCAGCACCACCAACTGGGGGCCGTATGTCACACATGAGTCCTGTAAGGACACTGCACGTTCAAACCATAACAGGCCCCAGTGAGGACAGGACATGATTTTTGTTTGACCAGGCAAAAAGCAGAAGACCAAAGACAGACACGTGGTCAGTTCGGATGTTGCCTACAGAACTTGCTCCACCAAGACCACGCACTCTTGGCTTCCAGGGGTCCTGGGTCAGCATGGGTAACATCATCTCTGCTGTATCTTTGGGTTCTCCACAATGGCATCCCCAATTCTATTCCACAGGTTGCTGAAAGAAGAACTCAGCCACAACACAGTTACTAAGAGTTCACCTGAGCAGAGGTGTGGGTCTAGGTCCAAATGACGTTTTGAGTTTTAAGTACTATCAGGTGCCCTGGACCTGTAGTTGTAGACCATTATACGTGTGTTCTAGGAATGGATTTTTGGTCCTCTGCAGAGTCATTGTCTTAGCCAATGTTCTATGGCTGTGAAGAGACACCAGGACCACAACAGCTCTTATAAGAGAAAGCCGTAATTGACCCTGGCTTATAGTTTTGGAGGTTTGGTCCATTACCAGCATGGCAGGGAATGTGGTGGCATGCAGGCAGACATGGTGCCAGAAGACAAGCTGAGGGCTCTACAGCTTGGTTTACATGGAAGCAGGGAGACGACAGAGAGCCTCCAGACCTGGTTCAGGCTTCTGAAAGCTTAAAGCCCACCCCAGTGACATGCATGCCTGCAGCCATGATGGACTCTTATCTCTTTAGAACCATGGGCTGAAATAAACATTCTCCTCCGCAAGTTATTTTGCTCATGTTTTTTTTTCACACAGCAGAAAAGTAACTAATACCCTATCCTTTGAATCGCTGTACTTCATTTACTTTACTAACACACATACAAACCTTCTCAGTCTAAGAAGCAAGACTGCTAATGTACTTTGTATTCCTTCTCCAGGCAACTGCCATTATATCTGTGGAAGTTTCTCAGGCACAGAAAAACCATCGACACACAACATGGTCTGTTCATCTTTTAACCCATCCATTCTAAACTTTTTATTCTAATTCAGTAGTTATTTTAGAACTCGTATTAAGCAGACTTAAATGTTGATACTACAGATAAATGTAGTAGTAGCTAGGTTTTTTAATTGTTTCAGGTAATTCAATTGACCTTTTACTTTTTAGGCTTTATGGAGATATAAGTGGTATATAAAAATGATACATATTTAACACATGCCTCCTGATGAATTTGAGCGTATCACATGCATCATAATACTGTCACCACATTGATGGTAACACACACATCTGTCATGTGTGTCACCCTGACGCACTTGTGTCTCTTTGAAATTTCTCTTTGTGTTACTTTGCTCGTCTTTCAGCAGCAGCACTTTGTTAAGTTCTATACTTATACTCTTATACTTTACAGTTCAGACTAGTGTATTGTTGGTTATAGGCAAAGCCACGATGAGGTGTCACCTCGCACCTGTCAGGTGAGTTCTTTTTTAAGGTTTATTTTTTATCTTATCTTAAAGATGCATATTATATGTTTGTGTGCCTATGTGTGCAGGTGCCATTGGGGTCCGTCATGGCAGCAGGAGCAAGAGGCTGAGAGTTTATCTAGTATCTTGAATAGCAAGCAGAAAGCAGAAAGAGCAAATGGAAATGGCTGGTCGCTTTTAATACCAAAGCTCTTTCCCAGTGACGTACTTCCTCTAGCAGCGCTGCCCCACCTAATCTCCCTAAACAGCACCAACTGGCCAGGTCTCAAATGCCTGAGTCTATGAAGGACATTTTGTGATTCAAACCACCACAAACAGGAAATGTTTATCAAGGAGAAGTGAAGATCAAAGTTTCTCATCAACTATTGCTAAGATCACTTCTAGACAAATGGAGTACAGCCCAGTAGGTATTTTTAGGGAAAAAAAAGTTTCCACATCTTTTAAAAAAAATATTTGTTTATTTTATTTATTCATATGAGTGCTTTATCTGCAGGAGAGGGTATCAGATTACATTTAGATGGTTGTGAGCCACCATGTGTTTGCTGGGAATTGAACTCAGGACCTCTGGAAGAGCAGACAGCACTCTTAACCACTGAGCCATCTCTCCAGCCCCTCCACATCTTTTATATACCAAAGGCTGTAGTCATTCTATAGACAAAGAGTCCAGTCCACTCTGAAAAGCAGGAGATGGAGGCTTTGGCTTCTCACTCCAAGACTCGTGAAGAACACTTTGGGTCATCTTTCTAGCAAGTGCTGGGAAAACACTGGACAAAGCACAGATAACAATAGCCAGAGAATTCTGTAAATAACAGTAGAAAGGCTGCAAAAAAAAAAAATGGAGTTAAAGCTCAAAGAATGACCAATATACTGGTTGTGTTTCCTTTAGATTTGTCTCTCATGTATAACCAAGTGGTGGACATGGCTGAAAGTTGGGTAATGGAACAACTGGCAAAACTCTAAGATTATCTTATGGCAGAGGCTCAAGATGGAAGTTCCCACAGTATAGATAGAGGCTTCCTACTTGCTTTCCCTGTCACAGTCTGTGTCCCTGTCCCTATGGCTATGACCAGGCCACCAATCTTGAAATTACTGTGTCTTAGTAGCACCAACATCAGAGTCACCTGACACTGATGTAAAACCCATAGCTCTAGAACAGTGGTCCCCAACCTTCCTAACGCTGCAACCCTTTAATACAGTTCCTCATGTTGTGGTGACGCACCACCCCCAACCACAAAAGTATTTATGTTGCTACTTCATAACTGTAATTTTGCTCCTGTTATGAATTGCAATGTAAATACCTATGTTTTCCAATGGTCTTAGGCGTCCCCTGTGAAAGGGCCATGTGACCCCCCAAAGGAGTCAAGGCCCACAGGTTGAGAACCACTGCCCTACAGCAAGGACAAGAGAGAAGCTTTGTGATGTGTAGCTATGTGGTATCCTTGTTTCTCCTCTGTGTCTTTACTCTTGTGTAGGAACCTAGTTGGACAGATCCAGAAAACAAAGAGGGAAGTAAAGCTTCAAAAGGCTCCAGGACTGCATGTAGAACAACTAAAGCACCAACTCCTGCATACTCATGTGAAAGATGCTCTTGTACAGATTACTTAAAGCAGGAAGATCCACCTTAACTGTGGGTGCCATCTTTTTGTGGTAGCCCATTTACAAGGACATGGAAGGAGGAAACATTGCTTTTTGCCTGCTCTCTCACACTCTTGATGGCCGGTTCATCTATCCTGATGCTGTGCCATACCTTTGCCAATATTAACATAAACTTCTTCAGGCTTCCACCATAGACTGAAGGCCAGCAGATCTCTAGGACTCCTCCAGGCCCTCTGCACCAGATTGAGAGGGAAGAGACATGCAGCTTCATGGACTGAGAAAGTTATGAATTCTTGGCCTTTTGAGTATGAGATAGCCATTGTTAGACTATTCAGACCACTTCCTGTAAGCCAATATGATAAATCTTTTAATTTAATACACACACACACACACTACACAAGATCCCCAGGAACATGAAAACTCCCAAGAAGGGATATCTCTGAGAAAAGAAAACTGGAACTGAAAATAAGAGCCCCAGTCCTTTGCAAAATCTCAGACAAAGACAAGGCTCATTCCTAGCCTATGAGGTTGAGGGACAAACAAGCATCAGAAACTCAACTGTGGCATCCATACTTCCCAGTCCTAGGCCAAACACCAAGCGATGTTTGTAACTAACAGAAAAGTTTGTCCTGACACTGAACCTGCCACTCACAGAAGACTAGAACAGACCTGACATGGGAGCTGTAGAGAATCGACTTCAAAAGCATCAATATTCTCCCCTGGCATCTAAGAAGATTCATACTCCAATGTCAAAAACACAATCCAAAATTGCTTGATATATGTGAACCAGGAAAATATGAGAGCAACACTTAAAGGAAAGGGCAATCTAGATTCAACTTCAGAATAGTCCAGATGTTGAAACTATCAGCCGCACTCTGCGTAACTGAAGAGATTAAGAGTGGACATTCTTGACACAAATAATAGATACAATTTTTCAACAGCAAATAAAAACTACACACAAAAGAAACTAAGGAAAATATTAGAAATTGCAAAGCTCAGAATCTGAAATATAATCTAGCCCTGGACTTGGCTGCAGAATAACAATAGCAGGGAAAAAAAAAAAACGTGAAATAGGACAAGGCAGAGGGAATGAAATAGCATTAAGAACACACACAAAAAAAAATAAAATAAAATAAAGTGAAAAATCAGCAGGTCTTGGGGACATGAGAAAAGAACAAGACTCCTGTGCCCATCACAGCCTCTGAAATGGACACAGAGATTAGGGTCAGGAGTCTTTGAACATAACATTAGCTAAAGCTCACAGCCTTAATGACAGATGTAACTCAATTGAAGAAAGGATAAAAACATTTATGTGGTACATTTACACAGTGGAACATTACTCAGCTGTTAAAAGATAATAATAACAGCATGAAATTTGCTGGCAAGTGGATGGAACTAGGAAAAAAAAAGTTATCCTGAGTGAGGTAACCCAGACTCAGAAGGCAAACATGGTATGTACTCACCTATAAGTGGATGTTAGCAAGCGAGTAAAAGATAATCATACTATAATTCACAGACCTAGAAAGGCTAACAAGGTGGGCTTATGTTGGTACACAAGGATCTTCCTGGGCAGGGGAAAAAACTAGACTTTGCAGGTGGGATGGGAACAGGAGGGATCAGGTGAATGGGATGGAGGGGGAGAATACTGGAAGAGACAGCTGTACTTAGGGCGTATTTCAGGAGAGATAGAAACAATGGAAGCTACAAGGATGACACTAGCAAAGACTCCTAGTAACGGGGGACGCAGAGCCCGATCCGGCCATCCTCTGTCACCAGGTAAGGCCTCAAGTGGAGAGACTGAGACACCAAACCAGCCACACAACCTCTGACCTACAGTTTGTCCTGCCTGCAGGATGTGCTGGGACCAATGCCTAGCATCATTATCCATCTGAGAGGCTTCATGCAGCAGTTGATGGAGCAAATGCGCAGACTCACAGCCAAATATTAGGTAGAGCTCAGGAAGTCTTACTGAGGAGGGAGAGGAAGGATTGGAGGAGCCAGGATCAAGGACACCCCAAGAACACAGCCCACAGAATCAACTGACCAGGGGACTCAAGTGGGCTCACGGACATCAGAGAGTCAGCCTGGGTCTGACCTAGGTGCTCTACATATATGATATGGCTTGTGAAGCTCAGTGTTCCTGTGGGATTCCTAAAAGTGGGAGCAGAGGATGTGTCTGCCTTTAGCCTGCCTTTGGGACCCTGTTCCTCCTACTGGGTTGCCTCATCCAGCCTTGATGTGAGACTATGTGCCTGGTCTTATTATAGCATGCTATGCCATGTTTGGTTGATGTCCCTGGAAGGGCTGCTCTCTTCTGAGGGGAGGTGAAAGGGAGTGAATCTTGGGGGAAAAGGAGTTGGGAGAGACACTGAAGGGAGGACAGTGGGGCATAACTGTATTCAGGATATAATACATGAAAAAAAGAATAAAAAAAATAAAACTGTTCATAAGGTGGGATCCAAAACCCTCAGTCATGATAAAAGGCATCAGACAAATTTAAATGAGGGGACATTCCTGAAAAGTCCCAAAAGGCATTTCCAAAGCCATCAATAGCCTCAAAAGAAAGACTAAGACACTTTTTCAGACCAGAAAAGACTAGGAAATGATGAAGACCATGCTCACGAGACATCCTGAGCTCGATTCTGCAATAAGAAAGAAAGGACGATAATCAAGTGTGGGAAATGGCCAGTTTTTCTTCCCATCTAAAACTATCCCAAAACAAATTGTTCAGATTACACATATCAAAAGCTATGAGACCAAGTTAATATTAGGAAAGTCCACTTCAGAACAATAACAACACATGATCAGGAAGAGATAAGGGTATGATGTAATAATGAAGGGTGGGTGCACTAAGATGATGCAGCAGTCCCAACCACAAAACTCCCTCATCTCAGTCTTCATGACAACCGGCAGGCCTCAAAAGAGACTGAGCAGCCCCTCTGCTCATATTGGAGATGTCAGTCTCTCTTCCGTAGTTATCGATAGACACAAGCAACTGAAAAGCATTTAAGGGAGCAGTTTATTTCACAGAGGAATATACTCCTTAGGAAGATTCTCCAGCACACAGCACCTCCAGGCTCAGAAAACAGGCACCCAAAAATGCCATCAAGTTCAACTGTACAAATTGGGTTTCCTAACAAAATGGAATTAACCTAGCAATCAAAAACAAAGGAAATCTGGGAAGATCCCCAAATATTTAAAAATTAATGACACACTTTTATATAATGACACAGTCAAAGCAGCCATCTCCAGGGAAATTAGAAAGAGTTCTGCATGGAATGAAAGTAAAGCCGTTGCTAGTGTCGACCAAAGCACCGAAACTCGGGATAGAAAATAGTCTTATTAGAAATCAGGGTCAGGCCTAGTGGTGCAGACCTGTAGGCCCTGCTGTGTGGAAGCTGAGGCAGGAAGCTAGCAAGTTAAAAGACAGCCTGGTGACTTAAACTTTAAAAAGAAAAAGGTAAAGACAAACAAACAAACAAAGTCAAGGAGTACAGCTGAGCAGCAGAGTGCTTACCTAAACACATGGGTTTTGGGTTCAATCCCCAGCACCAGAGACAACAATAACAAAAAACAAAAACAAAAACAAAAACAAAAAAACAAAAAACAAAAAACCAATAATGTAATTTAAACATTTAAGCTTCTGTATAAAGAATCTAGAAAAGTGCATAACTCCAAACCAAACAAAAGGAAGAAAAGAAGATAATACAAGTTACAATGTAGAAAATTGAAAATAAAAACAAAAAGGAAAACCGATCAAAGAAAATCTAGCCTTTGAAACCAATCAATAAGTTCTAGCAAGGCTAAGAAAGATTTTACAGAAAAAACTCAGTGCCAGAAATGAGAGGCTCAGACCTCACAGGCAAAATCAAGGGTGAAGACAGGAGAGCCAACTCTTCCTGTGTGCTGCCCAGATGAAAGACTCTAACTCATTGAAAACCTCAAAGTATAAAGAACCTATGTGATTTTGTATTTCTTGAAGAGCTATTTTGGTTAAAACCTTTCATGGTTTTTTACTTTTTATTTTTAAAGATTTATTTATTATTATGTATACAGTGCTCTGTCTTCATATACGCCTGCACACCTGAAGAGGGCATCAGATCAACCATGTGGTTGCTGGGAATTGAACTGAGGTCATCTGGAAGAGCAGTCAGTGCTCTTAACCTCTGAGCTATCTCTCCAGCCCCTCATGTTTTTTTTTTTAAAGAGTTGAGATCTCCATGAACCTGTCACACTTAGCTAGTTTAAAGGAGTCACAAGATCAATTTTAAATATATGCTAACAATGATCTATTCATAAAATTCTAAATTAATTTGATATCCAATATTGAATCTTTCTTATTTTGGGTTTAAAGATGACCATCCTCCATAAATTGGTATACAGCTATGATCTAATGCCTCCTATCAAATTCCTAGAGAGTGTTTGTGTGGCAGTTGACACGCTGAGTCAAATGTGTATGGAGACACACAGACCCTGGACAAATGGAAGGTTCCTAAATGCTCAAAATGTGATGACCTGTGTGTGTGTGTGTGTGTGTGTGTGTGTGTGTGTGTGTGTGTGTGTATGTGTGTGTGCATGCGTGCACGCGTGTGTATGTATGCCACCAGAGCACCATCTCTGTGTTAAGATATATATTCAAAACCAGCAGAACAATAGCACTCCGCTTATTTATATCAGTAGGTAAATGAAACAAGGATTTCAAGTCCAGACATATCTAGAGGCCTCCAGCCCATGCCACCACGTGATTCAAACACCCAGGCTCTAACATGTGTCACCTCTGCTATGTGTAGTGACCTGGCCCCATAAAGCAAAGATAGGCAGACCATCCTTGGTGGCTGGGTCACACCTAGGTAATAGCAGAGGCCCAGCAAGAGGATACGGACTTAACCTACAAGTCCAAGGTCAAAGAGAAGCATCACCAAGAATATATAATAGTCCTAAATGAAGATGACGTCACAACGGGCTCCCGTGCCGGATTAAGAACAGCGGAAAGCGTGTCAGGAAAACCTGCACCTGCCTAAAGCCTGCCCTCTGTGGATGAAACAGTCAGTCAGACCTTCTTCTGCTGTGTGTTTAGCAGTGTTTCAGAGAAAGAGATGCTCAGAAGAAAAACAGGCACAACAGAGGCTTCCCTAAGACAGAGTCACAGATCAGTGGTTTTTGTAATCTTCATATAAAGGACTTTAGTTAGCCCCCTAGCAAACTCTCATAGGTCTCCATTATAAGCTAATTACGGATGTCTCTACCCACTCTTTCCCTCAGGGGATAGGGATACGATTTGTTTTCTCACAGGCTGAGCTCCCATTTCTCACTCATTGGGCAAAAGCAATATTCTAAAGTGGGACAGAAACATGCACAGCTAAAATCACCTTTTGAATGTATGTGTCACCACCACAATCACTACCACCACCCCATACCTGCAATCTCAAGATTGCCCCTAGCTCAAAAGATGTCCTCCCTAGGGTTTCTGGTTGGTCCTCCACAAGGGCCTTGGCTATAAATGTAACAGAAATCACTGCCCTGGACTGAGCTCTGGACCACAGCAGCATCACACCAAAGTCGCCCTTCCCCACATCACCTGAAAGCCTGAGGCCACCTGTCAGGCACTATGCCTGTACCCTGCCTAATAGCATGGGGCTTTGTAGAACAAAGCAGCCTGGAATAGGCAGGCACAACAGAGAGACAGACAGAGAGAGACACAGAGATGACAGAGAAAGACAGAGAGACAGAGACAGACAGACAGACACACAGACAGAGACAAATAGATCAGTTTAAGCTGCATACCCAGTAGCCCTGTGATGTGGAAGATAACCCCAGGCCTGGGGAGCAGTCTGCAGACACAGACCCTCCTTGGTAGCTGAGGTGCTCACTGACATGGTGCTGGGCAAACAATATGATGACCGTCCTGTCTCTCTAGCAAATCTTTGCTAAGATTTTTATGTTCTCACAGGAGGGAGCATAGGGAGAGCTGCATGGATTTGATTTATATTTAAGCATCAGTCACATTTTAAAACCATTGCTATCTTATTGCTTTACTTATCATCACCACGTGTTTTCTCCATATTTGATTTCTAGTGATTGTTCTGAAATTGTTCCTAGAGTTTACCCCTTCATTGATTTAGCCCAGGATCCTTATTTTCTTTTCTTTTCTTTTCTTTTCTTTTCTTTTTTTTTTTTTTTTTTTTAGTTTTTTTTTATTATTTTAAATTGTATTACTTTTTTTAATTAATTTATTCTTGTTACATCTCAATGGTTATCCCATCCCTTGTATCCTCCCATTCTTCCCTTAATCCCAGTTTCCCCTTATTCCCCTCCCCTATGACTGTTCCTGAGGGGGATTACCTCCCCCTGTATATGCTCATAGGGTATCAAGTCTCTTCTTGGTAACCTGCTGTCCTTCCTAAATGGATAAATAAATAAATAAATAAATAAATAAATAAATAAATAAATAAATGAATGAATATAGTCTAAGAAAGCTACATGTGCCTAAACCAAAAATGCTCTGGATTTCCCCCCCCAAGTTGGTTCTTTGCAAATGTGTTTCCCTCTCTCTAAGTTTTCCTCAAGGGGTTTTATTATCCATGATCTTCCCAGCATTTACAACAGAATCAAGTTGCACACTTAACATTCTTCTTTAATTATGAAGTTGAAATAAACATTAGTAGGTGCCAGATAGCAGGGGTGTTGATGGGGACAAAAGTGCACGAGCCAAGAGAGAGAGAGGAGTGTCCATCTCTCTATGACCACTCACCACAGGAAATAAAAATGATGGATAGTCCACATTATCACCCTTTGAAAGGACAAGAGAGGGAGAGAGAGTTTCTATTTTGGCAATCTCTTTGTTTACAATAAAAAAAGAAAGGTGGGAGAGGCACAGCTTTCTAAGTGTGCTCTATTTTGCAACCTCAACCTCGTTACAAAGCTGCCAAGGGGCCAGGGCCTTTACTCTCAATAGATGAGTCCTGAGGAGTGGGGGTCTGGGGTCACTGAGAGGGCCAGTGTGGAGTCCTGATGCCAAGCTCTGGGCTGCCCTTGGACACTGCCAGACATAAGCACATGCATGGATAACGAGTCTCCAGAGAAAGCTTGAGTTTCCATGTGGCCATAGGCTATGGTTCCTGGGCGTACCTCCACCTGAATCGCATCTCTAGTTGAAACACTAAGGAGGTGTTCCGTGCTCCAGGCCCTCCTCCCTCCCTAGCTTCTTGTCATAGGCCAGCTCTTGCCTTTGTGCTCAGCATCCAGGGTTCTTATGACTGGGGGTCTCCTCCTTCTTCTCAATGCAGACTACTCCCTTGGGTCATCTGCCTCTGGAGTCAGCTGGAACCCTGACTGGAATGACTGAATTGCTTGATTAACTGTTATGTATAGAAGTCTACTCCAAACCAAATGAAATGCCTTGTACAACTGCGAGAGGCTGGGGGTTGAGGGGATGACAAAGACTTAAGTCTGGTTAAACTATGAATTGTTATGAATTATTGACGGCAAAAACTAAGAATTGCAGCTTTGTCACTCTAGATGTTTACAGAGACTGCTCCCTGCAGAGACCTCCTACGCAGACTAGCCAGTTCCTCCTGGGCAGTCCTTACTGAACACACTGAGGTGCCAGTTTCATACTTGGTGTCGTTGCTGTGGCCCCGTCGGAGCTCACACAAGTCACTTAACCCTAGCTCTTCTGTCCTTGTGTCTGTGTCCTTGTGTCCTTCCTTTATCCCCTCGCCACCATCCTGAAGGCATGCAGGATGCAGTGATTTAAGTTTGTGGCCAGAGCTGATGGGGGCTGAGAGAGGAGGAAACAAGCCAGCCCTTCCTGCTGTCTTCCTTGGTTCCACCATGGGCAGAGGAAACAACTCTTTACCTCATATAATTTTTTAACGGAGCTTGCTTGTCAAGACCCCTTGCAGAGTCCCCCAGCATCTGGAAGTCTTAGCTCACTGTAGCAGTGTGACACACCCACAACAAAACACCTGATGCAGAACAAACAAGCTGCCGGGAGTTGAGTGATACACATTCTAAGACAAAAGGTCGGAACAACCTCCCTGCCCGCCTCCTAGTAGGTTCTCCAAGCCAGTACTTGCCAATTAAGAAAGTGTGGCCACCTTCCCACTTCAGCTCTGTGTGCAGCAGGGTGAGACACTCGGACCCAGTGTGAACAGGCCCCTGTGCGAGCCCAAGGAAACCAAGCAAAGAGCAAAACCAGCTCCTGAGAATTGGCTTTCCCAAGGGACAACGACCAAAGCAAGTACGTGTCTTTAGGGTAATGGGAGGGGCAGGGGAGGGTAAGAACCACAAGGCACAGCAGAGGGTGGTGGCATGGCATGGTGCTTGGTTGGGCCCATTTGTTCCAGGAGTCTTCTGATGCTTGCATATGCCAGGGACTCATGCTGAGTGTGGGTAGACAGAGGAAGAATGAAGATGCCTTCTCTCAGAGGGGGCCATTAAGAAGTGGGGAGCCTATGGGCCCTCAACTGTAGCAGGAGTTCTGGAGACATCCACATTGAAGGCCTACTTAAAACACGTTTTAATATTCTTAGCTTGGCCTAAACAGAGCACTCATTAAAAAAAATTTTTTTTTAAGATTCATTTATATATACAATGTTTGACTGCATGTGTGCCTCCCCACCAGAAGAGGGCACCAGATCTCACTATAGATGGTTGTGAGCCATCCTGTGGGTGTTGGAAATTGAACTCAGGACCTCTGGAAGAGCAGACAGTACTCTTAACCTCTGAGCCATCTCTCCAGCCCCCAGATCATGCTTCTGAGTTTAGCTTATGTATTTTTCATTCTCCTTGCTTTTTTTTCACATTTATGTTCACAATATGGAACACTGTAGGGAGATGTGGAAGAAACTAACAGCAATTTTCCCATGAGCTTTTACAAACAGAAGAATCTCATCACCGATGTAGAATCTCCATATCCTAACAGGCACTTTTTCTTTCTTTCTTTCTTTCTTTCTTTCTTTCTTTTTTTTTAGACATGGTTTCTCTGTGTAGCCTTGGCTGTTCTAGACTCATTTTGTAGACCAGGCTGGCCTCAAACTCACAGTGATCCATCTGCCTCTGCCTCCCAAGTGCTGGGATTAAAGGCGTGCGCCACCAGTCCCTGGGCCGGCACTTTTTCTTTTTCTTCTGCTTTTTGGGAGTAGAGAAATAATGTAAAAAGGCACCTTTTGCTATACAGTAGAAGCCAATACATTACTATTTCAACTATATTACCATTTAGCTTAATCTCAAAGACACATGGGTCTTTATGGGGAAGCCTCAGCCATAAGTGCTCACTCAGTATTGTGTGAGCACTGGGCAATCAAGGAAGAATTCAGAAGTATTCTTCAAACTTAAAGCAAGTTAATATGCTCTCGTGGCAGTCACTATTAGTGAGGGCCTATGACATTTCCTAACATACTCCTTGTTCCCGCACACAGACTGAACTATCTTTGTCTTCTCAGAACCACAACCCTGCAACCTGCCATTACTTTCCTCTCCAGATGGGCTTCTCCTTCCTCCTGGGAACTAACACAGAGACCCACAACCAGACAGTGTGCACAGGATAAGAGATTTTGGACCAAAATCTCAGTCCTAAATGAGATATCTTCATGAAACGTTCAGGTCCCAAGGAGCTATGGTGAAGAGGCAACAGGAAGATTGCCAGAGGGCGCGGATGACACCAAGGGTGTGAACAGTGTCTTCCAGACACAACAGGACTGATGCACATGTGAGGTCATAGAGACTATGGCAGCACGCTTGAGACTTATACACATTCAAGCTAGATGGAGTCCCAGTGCTAGGAGGATGAGGTGGACACAAGCTCCTATTCCCGGCTAAGATGCTATATGCAGTTGGCACCACTGCACAAGAAAAATCAGTTTTCTCCAGTGAAGTCTCACTGGGTATATCAACCACACCTCAGGTCAGGTCCCATACCCAGCAGTAGATCGCCAAAAATGTACTCAACGATATTTCTTCTTTTTGTCTCATATTTCTTGGTTTGGACTTTTTTTTTTTTTTTTTTTTTTTTTACTTAATGGTTTGTTGGTTGTATATTTTGGCTTTAGATTTTGAGGTTTTGTGGGGCTTGTTTTGTGTGTGTTTGTTTCTTGGGATTTGCTTGTTTGTTTTGTTGACCAGTTATTTTAAGGAGAGAGAAAAAAATGTGTGGAGTTGGGAAGGTGGGGAGGAGCTGGGGGGAACTGGAGAGGGGAAAGCCTAATCCGAATATATTGTGTGAAAAAATTTTTAATTAAAGAAATCTTTTGAACAACAAACTGGGAAAGGAAAAAAAAAAGATGGTGGTCTCCTCCACAAGGTGCCATCTCATTACATTCATTTCCTTTCCTATTTCCCGCTTCCTCCCCAAAGCATTTTACCTCCAATATTATACTGCAGCAAATGTAGGGAAACTGCACATCTGCCTAAAATCTTATGTGGTTTGTGTGTGTGTGTGTGTGTGTGTGTGTGTGTGTGTGTGTGTGTGTGT
>OU015747.1:44430463-44455114 GCA_907169655.1 Acomys percivali | reverse complement strand
TGTGTGTGTGTGTGTGTGTGTGTGTGTGTGTGTGTGTGTGTGTGTGTGTGACTATTTCTCCATCTAGGTTTCGCTCCTGAGCATTTCATAAGCCAATCAGTGCATGCCTAGAAAAGTTCTCAGCAGATATGGCCCACAAAGCAACAATCTCGGGAAAGGTGGGAACGGCAGTGGCCAAGCACAGCCGTAGCTCTGTGGAGATTATGATAAGGATATACCCAAAATAAAACTAGAAACTGTTAGCCCCACATCTCCCTCACATGCAGTGCAAAACATATTGTCAGAAGAAGCAAAAGTTATTTTAAAAATGCATCGGAAGTGACCTGCCTGGTCTTATATGTCTCGGCTCGCTTTAGGGCCTTGGAAGACTGGCTGCCTCTCATCTCATGTGCGCATCCACCCTTCCCATATGCCTCTGGGAGATCACATGCCTCATTTTGAATTCTCATTTCCTGTAGAGGTGGCTTGAACCTGGCCAATCTGGCTGTTTCCTTGGTCACAGATAGACCCAACACTACATCATCCAACAAGAACCAGGAGGAAGCTCAAGACTCCAGGTTCTGGGAAAAGTGAGTTTCATTCTGGAGAATTTGAAAGCTGAAAGGATGCCAGACCTACATCTTGATGGCGTCATGCCTGAGGCAAAAGTTGCTGGGATCAGATGAAGGCTTGGAGCTCCAAGCCAAACTGAACGTCATAAGTGGCCAGGCTAGGGTGTCCTGACCAATTCCTGGCTACACTGTGCACAGAAACAGACTGGGAGTTGGATGGGGGTCACTGTTTTCTCCCTATGCCTTTTGCTTTAGGTCTCTGTTTTCCCTTTACCCACTCCACTCAGGTTGGAGTTTGTCAGTAGCCTATGCAAGGACATTATTACTGCCTATGTTAATTCACCACCCACTCACTCTGTGTAACAGAACAGCCGCTGTTCAACCGCTAAGTTTCCTAACCCTGGGAGGAAGCGCCTGCCATGTGACCTGCTGTAGCCAATGGGACATGAGAAAATGAGACAGAGGCCACAGACACTGTCAGAGGCATTTGCCAAGCTGTAACACTGTTTTCTTTTCTCTCTGCTGTGAAAATAGTGTCCCGTACAAGAAATGGCATGAGGTGAGCCCAAAAGGAAGATGGGGCTGCCTTGTGGCCACATGCATGGCTCATACCACCCTTGGTTAACGTGCTATTTCATTGAGTTAGTGGTGTTGGCTCTCTTCTGTCATATGCACTATAGATAGCTGCTCCCGAGGCCCTCTTGGGTGGGAAAGTCTCTAGGCAGATGACCCACCAGCCTTTTTGGAGTTCTGTGGGCTATTGATTTCCACTTTATGACAATTTATTTTCCTGCTATTTTCACGAGGTGCCTCTGTGCCAATGAGCCAGATTCCATTCCATGTGGCTGCCTGGCTGTGGGGAACACAACAGCTCTTCAAAGATGTGTCATTATCTCGAGAGCCATAACAAGCAAGAGGCTTCTTTTCACCCATCTTACCTGAGAGCTTTAGAGCCAGAAGGCTCTTCCCCCTTCAGAGCCTCTCTATTCTTCCTCACAAAGCAGATATTTCCCAGAAATCACCAGTTTGTACCATCCCTTTGAGTTAAGTACGCTGAGAACAGCAGCAAAGCTTTCTGTCATGTGGTTTAAAAAAAAAAAAAAAAAAAAAAAAAAAAAAACCATTGAGTTGGAAAGAATGAGGGAAAATGTTTGACAAGTTTCAAGTATGAATTTTTTATGACCTGTCTCTGGAAAGGGGTTGACTGTGAGAGCAGCCAATGTAGTCAGCTCTGAGGGTTACTTCCGCCAAGAAGAGGTGTCCAACAGGGAGGCTGGGGCTCCTTGCTTTCCACTTAGCTTTATTTTTACTGCATTTCAAAAAAAAGACTTAGAGATTTTGTTTTACTTTCAGACTATGTGTATGTGAATATCTGTGTGTGGGCAGGTACATAGGAGTGCAATGTTGATGGAGGAGAGGAGAGGGCATCAGATGCCCTGGGAGTAGTGTTATAGGTGGCTGCGAACTGCCTTACATGGGTATAGTGAGCAGATCCAGATGGCCTGTGGAGGAGGAGTCTGCTGTCTGGGCTGAGGAACCATCTCGCCAGCCCTTTTGTTACACTTAATTTACTCTATGTGCATGAGTGAGTATATGGAGCGGGGCATGGACCACATATGAAGGTCAGAGGGCAACCTGTGGGAGTCTGTGCTCTCTCTCTCTCTTTCTAGTCACAGACCTGAAGGCACTACATGTGTCTTTGTACAAAGCACCAGCTTGCAGTCAGCAACTGTGTGGGCAGTTCCTGTGATCCCTCCCCCCAGACTTTGTTCTGACAGGCCAGGAAAGTAAGGATGAGGTTGTCTTTGCTCAGAAGTCAAATTACCATCAAAGTGGACCAGATAACTCAGGGCAATCCCCAACATGGAGACTTTCTTCTAGTTTCTTCTAAGATTGTCAGAAAGCGTTACCCGCATCCACCCCTGCCCCTGAAACTGATATCCCACTTGTGGGCAAAGTGGTATTCTTCTTGGGGAAATGAGGCTTGGCCCACGTACAACCAACCAGATAGGGGACACCACCGTGAGAGCAAGTGAAGGCTTTACCGCTGCCCCATTGTTGTAGCCGCTTGCTACATTTGAAACTTCTCCCATGCAAACCAGAGCCCTGAAATCCACCTCTTGACACCCTCTTATCTAAGAGGAACACCCATTCCCAAACCAAAATGGGAGGCCAGCCCACACTTTGTGTCAATCCTCACCTTTGCATGGCGCACTAGTGTGGATGCACAGAGGTACTTGTGCCTACTAGTAAGTGATACGGGAAACTGGACTGTTCACACACAGGGTTGCTCCCCGCCCCCCCCCCCCAAGGGAAGGAATGCAATGGCTGCTATTTGCCCAGAAGGCTAGAAGTGGGCATGTATGCTATCCTGGTAACATTTGTGCTGTCTGTATCGTGGGGAGACCACACCAGACCCTTATTATAAGCTATTTCTTCTCTGTTAATACATAGAACCTATGTTTTTGGAAGGTGTCACATGTACTTTACAAAGAGTTTCAATGTAGCCACATCCAATTGCTTACTTTGTTCCTTGAGAAGGCTTCATTGCACACACAAGATTCAGTTAATTATCTCCAGAAAAGTTCACCAAATTGTGTGGTGCTTATATATGACTAAAATAAACTACTCAGAGACACACTACAGAAGTTTGGACCAACCCTGCTACTTAACTGCGTTCAACCAAACTGCCTTCTTGCCTTCCACAGAACATTACTCCCCTGGCCCTGGAGGCCACAGAGGCACACTCACAGGAGGCCCACAGAAACCCAGTACCGACTTGCACAGTGAGTAGGAAGCATTCCACCCCCAACAAGGATAAGAAATTGTCTCCTGGGGAGGCCCCCAGGATTGCTGAGAGAGTGATTAAACAGTGTAGCCCTGACACCTGGGAAAGAGTATGTCAAACCAGGTTAGTAGCAGAGCAATGGGAGGGAGGCTGGAAGCAAGTGTGTGGGAAAGGAGGAGGGTTTAAAAAGAAAAAGGCAGAGAGCAGAAAGGACTTGCTGAGGTCAAGCAGTGGGGAGATATACTCATGTTACAGGCACAGATTTGAGTCTGGAGGGCAGTCGCTATCGTTTCCGGGTCCTTGGGCCTCTTTGTCATGAACTGGACAGGGATGCTCAGTGAATAAAAAGAAAGAAGACAGTGTATGAAAGAAGCTGTGCTGAATAACTTTTATGTCAGCCGGACAGAAGCAAGATGACATCACTCTGAGCAAAGCAACAGTTGAGGTTATAGAGAGAAACAGTGTCCAGATTGACAGCTGGTCACATGAGTGAGAGCTCCAAAGAAGAAAGAGTCAGATAACTAAGAGCTACAGTTTGGTTGGCTTTCTATTTCAATTGAAACGTTGCGTCATATATTTATTTTCCCTACTGGGCATGTCCCTTCCCATAATGCATCTTGTTTTAATCATATGCACACCAAAATTTGCATAGGTATAAGAAGGCAAATAGATGCTCCCTGAAAGTTCTCTTGAGAATACAGTTTTACTTTAGTAAGCATGCACCCAAAACCAGTTCAGATTGGATATGGCTTTTCTACTTTTAATACCCAAATACACTGGGAATATCTTTGCGTAGAAACTGCCTAAATTTGATTGTTGCTAGGAGTGGGGAAACTACACTATTACTCAGAAATAGGAATATGGACTTAAGGGATGCTCGGTGCATTGTTTGGATATAGTGTTTGTGTGTGTGTGTGTGTGTGTGTGTGTGTGTGTGTGTGTGTAGAGTACATGCAGCCAAGTGCATTATTATTGCAATAGGAGAAGTTTATGCATAACCAAATTGAATGTGGAACCAGGTTACTAAACTGTCTCCTGAGCTTGCTCGCCTCAAATTTACCAAATCCCATGTTCCATCATGGTAGCAGTTTAACAGATTGTTTACAGTAACAGAACAAAGAAAGTCATAAATCAAGCAGTGGCTCAGTACATAAAGTCACATCCCATGGAAGCCTGGAGACCTGAGTCTCCTCCTCAGGACCCACATGAAGGAAAAAGAAGAGAGCCAACCCCATAAAGTTGCCCTCTGGCCTCCACACACATGTTGTGGCATACAGATCCACATATATCACACAAAATAACAATAATAATACATGTTAGAGACAGTTTTCTTTTTCTTTCTCTCTCTTTTTTTTTTTTTTTGGTTTTTCGAGACAGGGTTTCTCTGTGTAGCCTTGACTGTCCTGGACTCGCTTTGTAGTCCAGGCTGGCCTCGAACTCACAGCGATCCGCCTGCCTCTGCCTCCCGAGGGCTGGGATTAAAGGCTTGCGCCACCACACCTGGCCCTAGAAACAATTTTCAAGCATTACATTTGTGGCAAGTATGGGGAGGCAGCTACAACAAAATGAGGCCTCTTCTGTAGGCCTCACATGCCACCTGGCTGCATCTTTACCTTTGGGGTAGTAGGAGCTAGTGGCCTTCTAAGTTAACAATTCCAAAGGTTTCACATGACAGTCACAATGATGTAAGGCCAGACAAAGGACCAGGCAGTGGACGGCTATTAATGGAACTAAAGACATCCTCAGATCATTTGTAAAGAGGCTCACGGCCTGCAGCACTCTAGTCTTTCGACAGTAACGAATGAGCTTTTGGGGGGCTTAATGTACAGTGTAAGGTGGAGTTCTCTTCCAGGAGCTTTTATTTTACACCATGGTGGAACCCAGTATGTGAGTAAAATTCAGTCTGTGTTCTCAGCCAGGGTTACTATATTTGACCCTAGTCATAGGCACACCCAAAGACCCATCTCCCTGGTTGAGTCTAGACTCTGCCGAGCTGACAATTAACCCGGTCCTTTACATGGGGGACAGTTGGGGTGTTTCCTCCTTCCTTTCATGTGGTGCCTCAAATGCTAAGGAAAGCAACTGGGTTATCTTTTCTTCTTAAGATTAGCGTGATGAGGTGAGGTCATCATTTGAAGAAAATGACAGAGGGGCTCATCTTACATGGCTTCCAAGCCTGCTAACGGATTGACTAGCTACTGAACTAACCATAAGCTAAATTACCCTTTCCTCTTTATTGTTGGGAGGGGAAAAAAAAGCAAAAATACAAGAAAAAGTCCCCCATTCTAATGAGCAGGCCATGTGTGCTCAGAGCCTGACTCAGAAACCTGTGGTGCCCTGAACAAACAATTACAGCCTAATTCTTAACAAGCTCACCTCACAGGACCAGTCACAAGGAGAAATTATGTAAAATTTACTACCTAATAAGATGGAGAGCTGCCCCTCCTCCTGTCTGTTAAAAAGACTCCATTTCCTATTGGGACCATGATACGCTCTGAGAAACCACCCATTGTGTGGCTGTCCACGGGTCTACTCCTTATTAAAACTCTTACGTCAGCTTTGTTCTGGTCAATATTTTTATGTCCCACATCTTAGACTCGAAGTTCTGGCTGCAACATTTCAGTTGATGGTCTCTGGTGTCCTCAACAGAGAGCTAAGTAATAAAGGGAAGAACTGGGTTGGTCCAAGACCGTCTGGGGACCTTTCCCACATTCATGTCCCTCCTCTATGACTTCTCTTGGCCTCCTAAAACAGGTCAGGTGCCTATGCAAATTGAAACCACAACCCCTACTGAAATAGCTAAGACCCAAAGCAGACATCAGCCAATGCTGGTAAAGATAAAAAGAAAAGCCCCTGGGACAATGTCTGAAGAAATAAAATGTTTATTACCATGTTGGCAGAGCTGAGCAGGCTCTTACAGAGCTGCACTGTCCTGAAATGCTAGGCTAGGGCAGTCTAAGAGCAACTGGAGAGCGTTGTTAATGGAAGGAAAGCAACTTCCTCATGGTCGGGCCTTGGAAAACACAGGAAACTTTTCTTGAGTTCAAAAATGTTAATGGCTTCGGTGGGTTTCCCAGGGAAGCAAAGGAACAAGGGGCAGGGCAGGGGCAGGGCAAGGGCTCCCACCCCAGCAGGCCTTTTCTCCAGAGGCCTTCTTCAAAGGTCAGCAGAGACCTGGAACCTCCTCCTCCGGGGTCAGCATGTCCTTTTTTCTTTTCAGACAAGCCCATTTGTCTACAATTACCTCCCTAAATTTTACTTCTACTTCTGCAATGTTACATCTTACCTAAAGGTGAGACGGTGTTAGAAGCTTCTCTTGGAATCTGAAATGAAAGGAGGGAGGGTTTAGGTAGGCAAAGGTTTAGAGAAAGGATGGGAGATGAGCTAGGCATGGAATGGCAGATGCCTGTAGTAAAGGAATAGTAACCCCCCTCCCCCCAATTCACAGGTTCAGAATATGTAAACCACAGAAACAGCCCAAGCATCCACAAAATGATGAATACATGAACAAAACAATGTGCACCCCTACTGAGGGCCACAACCAAACGCTAAAGCAATGTAAGATTCCAGGTGGCCTGAGCTCAGCCACCTCAACAATAGCATTGTAGGCTGATAGCAAGAACAGAACAAGTTAGCAGTGCTAGCCGAGCAAGAGCCCTCCACCTCACCCGGCCTGCTCAGAATTTATTGCCTCTACCTCACCCTGCTCGGAATTTACCAGCCTCCGAGAAAAAAGCCACATCCATATGTCTTACCTCAAACATCTGCCAGAATCAACTGCCCCCCACCCCCCCCCCCCCAAAAAGGCACCCTTGTTAGCCGCTCAGTTGTTTACTAACCGCTGTTGCTGAGTTCTGCTTCTGTGAAAGGTATTTAAACCCTCAGCTTTTGCAGGACGGGGGTCCTCAACTCTTCTGAGCGTGATGGACCCCGATGCAGTCAGCTCAATAAAATTCCTTTGCTCTTGCATCGATTCTGGACTCTGACTCTCAATTAGGCTTCGAGGAATAGACCCTGTCGACCTGAGTCTAATAGTAGCAGAGCGCTAATGTGGTTAAACTTGGCAGACTCAAACTCATACTAAACAGAGAAGACAGCCTCGCAAGACCATGATCATGTGATTCCAGTGGAACAAAATTTGTGCGAACTTTTCTCTGCAGAGACCAAAACAACAGCAAATTCTAGTGTTTGCTTGGATCTCAAAAGGTAGCAGAGGCTGGTTACAAATGGACACCAGGAAATTTGTGAGCTAAAAAAAAAAAAGTTAGGGGTTCATGGAGACAACTGTTTGCCTGCATAAATTTTCTAAAGTCACTGAGCATGTACCTATACAATTGCGTGAAGTTTAGTGTATTGTCAGCAACAGGAAGGACAGGAGCACAGCTCCACACTCCCCCATGCCCCAACAGCAGCCTGGGGAGTTGCTTCCATCTTTTAGGGGCCTTGGTTCAGTTATGGAGGAATTTCAGGATGAGCCACTAAGAAGTGGGCCTGGGGTTTGTTCATTCAAAGGCATTCTAATGTAGATTTTTAAGCAGGATACTTAAGAGAAAAAAAAAAAGGCTTGGGAGAGGAGTGTAAGACATCCGGCCAGGCCAGAGTTGGTGTGGGCTCCTCACAGAGGCCAGACCTCCTCGTCTTAACAATCAGCAGTCACGCACAGGAGTTTTGGAGTGTCTTAAGATCGCAGCCTGGCTCCTGAGAGTCACCTGGAAGGGTGGCAACTGATGAACTAGCACAGCGGGTAGGGAGCGGGGATAGCGTCACTGTAAACAAAGTTGACGCACCTGTCTGTCTGATTCTCAGATGATAACTGCGAAAGAAACCTGGTGATCCTGGAGGCGGTCTTTCCCTTCTGTCGCTATTAGAACACAGAATAGAAGTGTTTTACCATAAAAGAAACACTATGTCTGTTTCCTTGCAACCTTTACGGCAAATGTCGTTAACCCTGCTGGAATTTGTGACTTATAGCTGGAATTTGTGACATAGTGCACGATGCGGGACTCTTTCCTTCTATGCCCCCCCCATGTCTCAATTTTGCCTCAGTTTAATGATAAAAATCTATGCCGTTTTAAGACGTATTGTTTTGATTGCTATGCAATAATCCATTCTGTAGACATGCCATATTTCTCTAAGCAACTACAGAGTGAAACGATTCCCAGATCTTCGTAATTTTAACTGTTTAAACCCATATGTACCACAAACATCTATGTGTATTTATGTATTAGTGATTTCCTTGAAGCCAATACTCCAAAATAAAGCATAAAACAAATGACATGTCTCTTGCTGCAGTTTTTGATACTAAGGGCTTGGACAGCTCAAATGGAACTAGACAGTAGTAGACACTTCTGCTGAAAATTGGGAGCCCAGAAATGTACTAAGATTGGCAGACAAGTGACCAGTCACACTCGGTCACCTTGTGAAGGTTACTAAACACAAAGTTATAGTAAACCCTGTAGCAGTATAGGGTGAAAATCAAGAGCCTCTGGGTTTTCTGTATAAACTATATGTCAGGATCACAAGAATCTGACAACTGGAGGATGCAAATGCCTATGGGGCCCAAGCTGCTGTGGAAGAAGACAAAACATGGCCGCTTTGGATAACCTCCCAGCCACTTTCACTGCGGTCAAGAGGAGAAAGAGCCTCGGAATCCTGGGATGTTAAGAAGCAAGTTCACAGCATGAATCTCAGAAGAAGCCGTGGGCGATCAGCAAAGTCCTGTGAAGAAAGTGTACAAGCGGCCTGGCCAAGCTCACTCACACTGCTGTCTTCCTGGGCAGCAAGGGCTAGCTGAGCCATTGGAAGCTGAGCCTACTCCCATCCCAGGAAGGGTGAAGTCCTGAGGTCCAGAAGAGAGCCACTGGGAGGCCTGCAGCCAGGCCTCCTCCCAGCACTCCTAGGATGGAAGTCTTAGCATGAGCAGCCATCTGCCGCCAGATGGGGTATTCTGGTACACACCAGAGAAGCCACTGGACCTGGGCCTGCTCCCTCAAGGCTGTGTCCCTACTGAGGAGGAGGGGAGGAGGGGGCATGGGGGAAGAGGGAGGAAAGGAGGAACTGGAGGAGAGGATGGAGGGGCCTGCGATCAGGATATAAAGTGAATAAATAAATAAATAACTTTTTTTTTTTTAAAGACTAGGCATTTCCTAGTCTTCCTTTCCACAAATCAAGGTAGTCTTCTTAGCAACAATGTTTCAATGACTTACAAACACTCCCCTTCTGTGCCTGTACTTTAAATTCACACAGCATCTCAGCAATCAGTTTCCTCAACACTCCTCTGCAAAGCGGGAGAATAGATCCCTCCAGAAGTCAGCTAGTAGATCCCTCCAGAAGTCAGCTGGTGGGTGCAGAGCCCACGGGTTCCTTTGCTGGCTTCCAGCCAAAGGAGTTACATCTGCTGTTAGCAAGTTGTGAAAATAAAATTGCCCAACAAGAAGCCCGTCAGTGAGTACCCACGCAGACTGAGCGCTGTAGAAAGAGACTGCTGGCTGGGCCCATCCTATGTGCAGGTGACAGACAGTTTCCTGTCTGTTCATCTTGCTTATGGAGTCCCTGTCACCTTCAGTCAGCTCAGTGCTGGATTAGGCAACTTCCTGCAGCACTCACCTTCAGGGTAGCACAGGCCCTTAGGAACTGACAAGCCAAGCAAGCACTACCCAGGAGCTCTGTGCTCTCTGTTGCTAGGGTCCTTCGGAGTCCTGGCCACCCTGGAAGAGCGCGAGCGCCATCTGCCGGCCTTTCTGCTCCAAGACACCAGCCCAAGCATGCACTAGTACCCATCAAACTGATAGACGTTTTTACTATAGACTTTTGCAGGTGCATGGCGGGGTGGGATCGGAAACAGACGTTTTTGTTGTGTCCACCTAAAATACAACTCTTTCCCACAAGATAATAAGAGAGAGTTTATTCTGGAATCAAGTATAAGTGAGCGTGCCCTTGAGAACAGATTCAGGTTACCCCGAATGTTAAGTTCCAAAGTGGTATGGCCCTAGGCTATTCAGCACCTACCTAACTGATTTCAGTGATCGCCTTCCTGTGTGAGAGTCTAACAGCCTGTGTAGGACAGAGGACAGGAAAACCAAGGGACAGCAGAGAGGAAAGTAGCAACCCACCGAAGTCAGCCTGCAGTCTCCCACCAGCTGAGAGGCCAGAGTTCCAGGCTATTACCCAGACCTAACATTCTTCTTACAGAGAGATTTAAAAATAAGAGTTCTATGGTATTGAGCCATGTGTAAGGGCTTCCTATTTTTCCATTTATGCTAAAAGATATGTCTTAACTCTTTTTGAGAAGCCCTTATGCCTCTTGATTTTTCATTGTTCAAGTGTAGTCTATCCAAAGCACCTCAGGATTTACCACCCTGTGGTCTCACTTGTACACACAGGGAACACACACACACACACACACACACACACACACTTGATTGCTTTCTCTCTCTCTCTCTCTCTCTCTCTCTGTGTGTGTGTGTACACACATACACGCATGCTCTCTCTCTTCTTCTCTTTCACACATGCACACACAAATCCTTATCCTTGGCAATTCTTTGAGATGACCTTCAGAAACCAACAAGATGTATGTGTGTGTGTATACATATATATGTATGTATATCTGCTAATCATATATGTGTATATATATATATACATATGATATTGTTCAGATATTTATATTTTCTTTGAGAAGCCCCAGCCACATTTAACTCACTTGAGTGAGCACTATCCTTTTGCTAGGGCCCTCTTTTCTCTTACATACACACACACACACACACACACACACACACACACACACGTCCAGCCTTAAGTTTGTGTTACACTCTCTTCTTACTAAACCTCATCTCTGCTTCACGCTGACTTTTCCACAGCGAAGTCAAGAATTGGACCTTCAGCTTAGTGGAGGTTTCTGAGAACTCCTCAGATTTCTGTAGGTGGCACTATGAAGCTACATCTTCACCCACACCCCTCCACCTCTGATGACCCCTACTAGCCTCCAACACGCACATACTTTGGCAGAGTCTGCCTTACAAGGACCTGTCCTCAGCAAAGTGTGATTTGTTGTTGTATAAGTCTGTCCTCTGAGCATGCATGAACTGGACCTAGGCCCTCTACGCAGATGTAGCAGACGGGCAGCCCAGGCTTCATGTGGGTCCTCTAGTAAGGGGAGCAGGGGCTGTCTCTCACATAGACTCTATTGCCGGTTTTTTGATCACTTCCCCCTAGTGGGACTGCCTTGCCAGGCCACAGGGGAAGAAGATGATGTGATTTGATGAGCTGAGGTGGGTGGGTAGGGTCTCCCCTTTTCTGAGGAAAAAGGGGGGATGGAATTTGAGACTGGGAGGAAAAGAGGGAGAGGGCTACAACAGGAATGTAAAGCGGATAATTAATTAATTAATAACTCTCCTCTGAGCTCCACAATAAGACCAACTGAACCAACAAATCTGGGCCTGGGCAGGTGGGGGGGGTGTGGGCAGGTGGAGGGGGTGTGAGCGGGTGTGGGTGTGGAGGAATGGGAGGGAGGGTGCTGCAGAGACTGATGCACCAACCAAGGGCCATGCATGGAGAAGGCCTAGACCCCCCTGCTCAGATGTAGTCCACAGATGTAGCTCATTCTCCATGTGGGTCTCCTAATATGGGGAACAGAGGCTGTCTGACATGGGCTTTGCTGCCCACTTCCCCCCTGGCTGGATGGCCTTACCAGGCAGTCCTGCTGCAGGGCGTGGCTGGCATGGCTGCCCTCTACCTAAGGGTGGGGCTTCCCCTCTCCCAGAGATTCACTATATAAGCCAGACACTTTGGTTCCAGGGCCTTCTTCCCCCCCCCCCTCCGCCTCCCTACCCTCTCTCCTCCCCCCCAGCACCCCCAGGGCACATACTCCCCCTTCCCTCCCCCATCTTGTGCCGCTTCCAATAAACCTGCATTTATATTATAGCTTCGACTCCAATTAGCTCATTCTGCTTATTTAATCAATCACTGATGAGACTTGATAGGCTGGAGTCAGACGATAGGGAGGAGGGCTCCCCCTTTCTGAAGACTAGGGGAGGGGGATTGGGAGAAGAGGGAGGGAGAGTGGGACTGAGAGGAGACAAGAGAGGGGGCTACAATCAGCATGTAAAGTGAATCAATTTTTTTAAAATAAATTATTGGGCTGGAAATGTAGCTCAGAAGTTAAGAGCACTGACTGCTCTTCCAGAGGTCCTGAGTTCAAGTCCCAGCAACCACATGGTGGCTCACAACCATCTATAATGTGATCTAATGCCCTCTTCTGGCCTGCAGGAGTACATGCAGGCAGAGCACTGTACACATAATAAATTAATTAATTTTAAAAATTATTTTTAAAAAACATCCTTGAGCTCATCAGGAGTTGTGCAGAGCCTGCTTGTAAAAGATCATCACAGCTCAGCCTCCTGACTATTTCCCTATCTTCCCTATTAGACTATCTTCCCTATTAGAAGGAGGGGGCAAGGAAGTGGTGGTACCCTCACCTGGGTACCCAAGCAGCTGTGTGCAATTCTGCCCTAATCTCACGCGCAACTGAGGGACTAGCTGGACGATACACGTGAGAGAGGACGAGGGAAGGAGGCTCTATCTAAGATGCCACAGGGAAGCCATCATCCCTGCTGTGCCTAGAGCATCCTGTGTGGCTGCTTTAATGCCTCCCACATTTCTGGCCATAACCCCTGGTTCATTGCTCTGTAGGAAAGCCTAATAAAGTTGTAATGGTTTCTGCTGGGTGACCTTTGGTGGATTCATATTTCAGTTTGTCTCTGGTACTTTTTGTGGAGGGGGTAGATACTATTTCTTTCTCCTAGGGAGGGATTTCCTTTTTTTTTTTTTTTTTTTTTAATCGATTCTTTGTAAGTTTCACATTATGCACCCCAATCCCACACATCTCTCCATCCCTTCATGTCTGCCCTTCACCCTTGCAACACGCCCCCCCCAAAAAAAGGAAATAGGAAAAATAAATAAAACAAAATATCTCGCTGTGGAAGCTGTGGTGTGTCACAGCTTTGTCCTCTGTTCACATATCTTTATTTGCAAATGTTCATTGCCATGAGTCATTGGTCTGGTTTGAAGCCTCTGGCTCCTGCTACAATATCAATCCTGGGTCCTCACTAGGACCCCTCTTAGATATCCTGTTGTTGCCTGTATTATGGAGATTCTGCAGCTTTGGTTTGCTCCAGCAGCTCATAGATGGGGTAGATGTTGTGGTGGGCCAACTCAAAGTCCGGCCTCTGGTCCTGCGTGGTAGCTGAGTTAATTAGTCCACCAGTTCCCCAGCATCCACACCACCAGGGCAAGCTCTCCAACACTGCCCTGTGAGCTCACCCAATGCCACAACCAGCAAGGGGCAAGGTCAGCTCTCCATCTCTCATGCCTGGATCCAGATGACCCATGCCCACCAGGACCAGCTCTCCTGTGCAGCCCAGGCTAGATGCAGGGCCTGCTTTCCCGAGTGCTGCAGCAAGTGAGGGGTGGGAGCAGCTCTCCTACTCTCATGACCCTGAGGCCAGATCCCCCACCTGCAACCAGTGGCAAAGGGTGGGGGAGAGGGAATGGGGGGGAGGAATCTCTCCCTCGCCCATGCCATCACACAGCTGATGAAGCCAGCTCTCTAGGGAAGGAATTTTATCATCGTTAGTGATACTTCTGCCTAAGCGCTTTGTGCAGAATCAAGAAAAGCCAGGTCCAGCATAAGCTTCTCCCCCTCCCCTTCTCCTCAAAGAAACCCAGGACAAATGGCTCACTGAGGTACCTATTGGCATACCAAAGTCAGTGCTGGCCTTTAGGCTCCCTCAGTACCTGTGGCTCCTCTCTGCTATTCTCATCCTCACCCCGTACCCTAAAGCTCTCCAGTACAGGGGCTTCCCTTACCTCCCTCCAGCTGCTCTTTCCTATATACCTCTATCTCTTGGTCCTCCGCTCTTGGCTCCATGTCCCTCTCTCTCTCTCTCTTCTCTTGATATTTCCCGACTCCTCTCGTGGCCCAGTCCAGTCTCCTAGCCATGTTCAATCTGATACTTCCTCTCTCTCTCTGCTCTGGATCCTTCCAGATGCCTCTAGCTGTACTCTCCCTCATATCTACAATACAAAAATAAAAATAAATAAAAAATAAACATTTTCCTCATACATACATGTCTCCAATTTCCTCTCTCTGTGTGTATATGTGACTCCTGGCCCCCTCACTCTCACCCTCCCCCTACTGCTTAAGCACATGTATCCCCACGGCCAGCTCCACAGGCATGTCGAGGTACAGTAACCTTCTCTCCTTGAATCTGTAGCTACCGTGTTGTATGTGACGGGCTTTGTCGTGTTGTATGCTCTGACTCACCTGAGTGGCCTTGATTTTCTCCTGGCCATCTCCAAGGGTGTAAATTTGCTCTGCCTTCACTAAGAGCCACAAAGGTGTCTGCTGGAGTGACGCTTGCCCACAGACCAACACCAAGGCACTTTGCACACCCCAGGACTTTGGAAGTGGAGGCAACAGGAGAGTCAAAAGTTCAAGGCCGTCCTCAGCTCCATGGTGAATTTAAAGCCAGCTGATTTACATGAAACCTTGCCTCAAAAAAATTGTTTTAATAAAACTAAAAGGAAACATAGTGTAGTAGTTTGCCCTAAGATAAACCTCCATCTGGGAAGAAAGTTGATTAGAACACAGGGAGTTAAAAAGGATGTGAAGCAATAAGGTTTCTAAGGGGGAAGGGAAACATTCCTTCAGGGAAGCTCCTTAATCTCAGAAGTTAACAACTTAAAGGCTTCAGGAAGTCATCCTCCCCACCCCCAGGAACTGACCAGATTCCCTAGGCCCCTCCCTTCTCAAACACGTATTAACTGCAAGGACTGCTGAAGCACTCTCGGAGAAGCAGATAGAGAGAGACCTGGAAAAAGCAGCAGCCAGCTAAGCCACCTGAAAGAAGAAAGCAGCTAAGATGCTTGGAAGAGATTCTCCAACCCTTGAGAGCTGCCTGCAAGTTGAGCAGTGAGTGCAAGGGTCTCTGCACTGTCCACCACCAGCGGAGGGATCATGTGACGTCATCCGCAAGAAGGCATTTCAATTCAACACAACTAAGTAACTTCAGGAGTCTGACCCTGAGTAATTGATTTATTTTAGCCAAATGTACGTACAGTGCAATTTGGAGAAAAGCTTTCTGGTGATAATTAACTCAATCCTATGTACACAATAAGGCATGACCCTCCTTGAGGAGCAAAGTAAGCGAAATAAAGATTAGATATTGTGGACCCAGGGAGCCAAGGAACCGGGCGAGCCAGTCTGGAACAGAGTGGGATTAAAATGTGTCCAAACCCTGGGAATCTCGTCATGAGATCAGCTGGGGTAGGACAGCTTGCTCCCTGCTCTGGATCTGTGTGTCCTGGTGCAGGTAGTCCTGCACTCCAACCCTTGTCACCCTTGAGAAAGTCACGAAGCTTGACAGCCAGGTTAAACTTCCTTTCACCTTAGAAGGTAATTCTACAAATGAAGCATCCTCAGGACCCTGGCCTTAGTCAATGATGTACACTCACCCAGATAATCCCTACTCACCTCCAAAAGTTTAAATAGCCTTGTTCTCCCCAATTAAATGAGCTGTCTCACTGAAGTTGTCTCCAAAGAAGTCTGTTTCTCTCATGCCTGAGGTCTCCTTCATCCCCATCGACTCCACCCCCTGCTTCCTCCCCTCAGCATCTGCTGTGTGCAATTGAGGCCTGACTGCCCCAGGACAGGTGGGAAACTGAGCCCAAGCAGCAGCAATGGTGCTTGGTGACTACATCAAAATTCTTTGTAAACTACACGTGACACCTCCCATAAAAACAAATTCTATAGACTGACTAGTAAAAACAAGCTCATGATAGTGGTCTGAGGAAGAAGTCCAGTTTGCTCTCGGCCACACAGATAACACACAGGAAGGTCACCAGGCTATTAAGCACATGCACTTCCAGCCATCTTGGTAGATAACAGGTTACACGCTCCTTCCTGTAAAGGGACAACCCTGTGTCTTTAACATTCCAGGTTCCCCTAGTGCTTGTCTGTGAGCGGTATGAGTGCTTGCCTGCTCCTTTTTATTCAATCCCAGCCCACAGTAGGGCCACTCAAGATGGCCATTCAGGATGGGCCTTTCCACCTTGGGCCCCCTGGAAACACCTCTCCCCGCCCGCACCACCCTGGCCATGCTCAAGGGTTTGTCTCCTAGGTGATCCTACATCCAGCCAAGTTGACAACACAAATTAAAGTCACACCTGGCTGGGAACAGCGACCTCCTCTATAAGCTCCTATCCCTATTTTCATGCTGGATTTTGTTCATGTAAAATGAAGCTATGAAGATGCACACAAGTCTTTTGGGAAGCTGGCTGACCTACTGAGAGTCTGTCCCCAGGGCACACTCCATCTGGGAGGTTTGCCCATCTCAGGATCTTATTCCATCTTTCACATCTCCCTTGGACTTATCCCTAACCGGCTGGCTGTCTTCCGCACATCTTGCTGCTGGGGCTGCTAAGTGACCCTCGTGCATCCACGTTCCCAGCAAAAGGTCACAGCTATAATAAGGATTTCACAAGGCTGACTGATCAGACTGATTGGATCTGCTGTGCATATGCAGAGTGGGGATGTTACAGAGCCAGAGCCAGAGCCATTCTTTGGCCACCTCCCTGCCTGATCCAAAACAGTTCAACTAGCGGCTTAAACCTCTGGGGTGTACTAACTTAGGAGACCACTGATTTCCATCAGCCCAAAAGCCAACAATGTCTTCAGAGAGTTCTCAGAACTTATACTAGAGTTCCCTGCTATTCCCACCCGTGATTTTTATTTATTTTGAGACAGGGTTTCTCTGTGTAGCCTCGGCTGGCCTGGACTCTCTTTGTAGACCAGGCTGGCCTCAAACTCACATCAATCTGCCAGCTTCTGCCTCCTGAGTGCTGGGATTAGAGGCGTGCACCACCACTCCCGGTTCGTCTTCTTGTTTCTTAAGCCAACAGCAACCTGAAAAGCAACCTGAAAAGCAACCGTGGATAAAATCAATTTTCAGCTGAGTTTACAAGCAGACATCCCCAAAGTTGCCCATGCAGGACCATCACCCCCTCCTAGGAAGTCAGCAGGGCAGGGAGACAATCTTCAACAGCTGTCGCCATTCCCAAGGGCTCTGAAGCTCATCTCTGGTGTTGAAGGTCTCCTTCACAGTGGCTGTCTATGTAAGGCATGGGTGGCATATGATGTTCTACTCATAAAATTAGACAGCATATTCACCATCACCGTGGGTTTAGAGCTTGCCTGCTATCCCATAGAGAAGACTGCTTTTGTTTAGTCTCCAGACACAAAAATATACATATATACATATGTATATATACAGAATACACAAGAGAACTATGCTCTCAGTGAGGTAATAAAGAGGAAAACTGTGCAGGCAGTAGGGTTTGCAGCTATACAGTGTGTATAAGTAACAGGTGACATAGCTACCGTTCTACTCACAAAGTTAAACTGTTGGAGCATCTTCACATATAGAGAGGAAAGAAGGATAGCACTCCCTCTCCATCCCTTAGCAACCGCCACAGTACCTGCCTCAGCTCCTGGGGGACCACGAGGACACAAGGACAGTACTCAGGGGTACAGTCAGCCTCCAAGCCAGGTCCAACTGTGGCCATAAGCAATAGGGCTTCAGCAGCCATGCTCTTACAGTCTAAGCCAGCGACTCTCAACCATCACCCTCACCAGTTCGTGCCTGCTACCCTCTGTGCTGGGGGTGGGGGGGGTCCATTACAGAGGATGGGTGACTATTTGTGACATTACTCATGAGGCCAATCTCAGTGTTTCAGAGTCGGAACGCTGAACTTTTGCCACTACGACCGTCTCAGTAGTGGGGGTGATAACGTTACTTCGCTGGTACTTTTTAAAAGATGTGTGAGGCTAAGAAAGGAATCCCTGTTGGCCACATTCTAGCCATGGCTGTCTTGGTGCTTCTGGCTTCTACAAGCCCCATCTACAAGCCCCATTCATCTGTGACTGATCAGAGGACTGAGGCCTGGAGTTGTTAATAGCTAGTGAGCTCTGATTGACTTCAGGCTCTGCCATGGATTTCAGGCCCAACCCTGGCAACAAGCAACAGGCTTTGGCAGCCATAACTCTTACACACTAAGGCAGTGGTTCTCAGCCTTCCTATTGCTAATACAGTTCCTACTGTTGTGGCGACCCCCAACCACCATTAAATTATTTTCCTTGCTGCTTCATAACTGTCACTTTGCTACTGTTATGAATTGTAATAAATCTGATATGCAGTATAATCTGATATGAGATTATATGAGAAGGTCTGTGGCCCTCAGGTTGAGAACCACTTCTCTAAGGGACCTACTATTTGCCATTTCACAGATCCTCCCATCTAAGCTGACAAGGCTGGTCAAGCCAAGGAAGCAGAGTACGGAAGATGTTGTGTTGTAGGAAGCTATGTTATCCACCAGGGGGCAGGACCACCTCGCTGAATTCTCAACAACTGGCTGGCTCCATGCAGCAGGGCACTGGGGACAGAGGGAGGAGGGCAGGCACATTGATGGAGGCTCTGCTGGGATCTTGACACTAGAATGGAAGGCAGCCTGCACTTTGAGGGAAGCCCAGGAAGGGTGTGTACACAAAGACAGTTCAAGACTGAGTTCCTGCAGTGTCCCCTACTGCTTTGCTGCGTATTCTGAGACAGAAGGTAGGGAGGGGAGGTAGGGTATAGGAAGGACGGTGTAAAACAGCACAGTCTTTGCAGTTTTTCATTTGCTGGCGGTCAAGGCACATCCCTAACCTTTGTGATCTGTGAATGGAGACTGGGCCACTGCCAAGACAGGCTGAGAAGCAGAGTATTCAGTAGACATGACCTCAACCACTATTCACATCCTAGTGGCCAAGGTCGCTTCCCTGTTCTCAAACCATTAACCGTAGGCAGGGCCACCACACCTGTGAAAGGTTAATCATAAGGCAGTTGTTACTGCAGGAAGCAAGGGATTTATCAAGCCAGCGCACAGAGGTGATTCTTGTTGACTTAGAATTTGAGGTCATATCCTCAACCAGATGGAGGGAAAACCTATGTGTTTGTGCCCAGACTAGTGATTGCCAGGACGCTTCTCAGCAGATGGCAGCTTGGACATGGAAACCAACCAACACCGAGGTGCGTGTTCTGCTCTTAACAAACAGCAGGCGCTTAGCCAGTGTCTGCTCTACAGACCCAATCAACTCATTGAAAGGCAGGACTCAGGAGACCTGGCATGGTCCGTGAAATTGTTTCTAATAGGCTAACATCTACCCTATAAAGATACACACATCCATGTAACGAGGATCTGGATGCTCTTTGACAAAATGACACTTAGTGACTTTGGTGACACTCCCCCTACCCAACTTTGCCCTCCATAATGGGCTGGAAAAGTAGCTCCGTTACATTGATAAGCCAGTCTCTGCATGATGAGAGATGAATGCTGACCATGCAGTATAGCTAATGGATAAAGGATGAAGGTCACTTGCTCAAGTACCCCTGGATGTAAAGGAATGTAAACTCAGAACATGGCTGCTCTGGCAAGAGATCACATCCAAAGACCTTCTAGGTCTGTGTGATCCACCTGGATTACAAACACATGCTTAATCCAGGAGACAGAGGCAAGCAGATATGAGTTCAAGGCCAGCCTGGTATAGAGCAAGTTTCAGATAAAGAAAAGCTTAGGTCCAGGAGTGGTGGTACATGCCTTTAATCGCAAACGAAAGTAAAGTCAGTTTGTAGAAGGAAGCATCCATATTTAAAAGTGATAGCTAATTGAGCAGCAGAAAAAGTGACGAATCAGAGGAAGATTTGACAGAATAGGATATTCCCAACTCTCAGGAGAGAGCAAAGGGAAGCTACTTAAAGAGGCAGTTTTACAGAGAGAAAAGGTAGTTTTACCCAAACAGTAATAGAGAGACAGGCTGCAGAGAGAGAACTCATGTGACAACCGAAGGAGCCAGAGAATGAGAAGGATCCAGGGGATTAGAGAAGATTGCTGGCGTTAGTTTGAGGCCAAACAGAGCAATTCAGAGGTGGAGAGAGAAGCCAGACTGAATAAGTCAGCTGGGAGTGGAGTGTGAGCCAGAGCAGCTGAGTTGAACCACCAGCCCAGAGCTCAGAAAGAACAAGAAAGGGTGAGCTCATTAAGCAATAAGTCTTAGAGGCTGAAAATGTTCTAGGCCTAGGTTAGATTGTATGGAGTCTGGAAGCTTCCAGGATTAGGCCTAGGTTAGCAGACAGAGACAGTAATCCTCTGTGACAACAATTGAAGCAGGCAAATCAAAATGCCTTTTATACTTGGAATATGACTCTGACCCCCTTACATGTCAGTCTTGAGGGCTTGCCCAGTAAGGAGCAGGTAGCCAAAAGCTTGCTTACCTTTAGGGATTAAAAAAGTCACATTGGAAAAAGATAAGCTGGGAATTAGAGAGCCACAGAGAAAAATGCTCAAGTTATAAGGGAATAGCTCAGTTAATTGTCATAGCGTGGACATACCCAAGCCAAGGAACACCACCGACACCCCCCACTTCCCTCAGAGTCCTTCTCTGACAAGTGCCTTCTTTGCCCCCCGCCCCGCCCCCCCCCCCCGCCCTCTACTCATAAGGCTGCTTTTATAGAGGGAGGCTTTAGCTCCTGCCCTTTTTGTCCCATGTTGCTTAAATTTCACCTCAGCTGTGTGTGACCTATCCGGTTGCTAACGCCTCTCCTGCCAAGCTTCAGTAAGCCCTTGTGACGTGGCAGGGGTGGGGCGGGGGGGAGTTGTTTCTAAGCCTCTTTAGGTGGCTAAAGTGCTTGCAAATAGGAAGTCCATCTCAGGCTCCACACAGCACTGAAGGAGCACCATGATTTCAGCACCTGTGATGGGTCACACATGGATTGGGGTGGTAGGTGTCACTGCTGCCCAGGCCACATCCTGTTATTGCGGTCAGACCTTTCATTTCTAGTACAAGCATTCAGAACTATACATTTCACTCTCACTTCTGCCTTAGCTACATCCCAGTGATGCAAGTCTTATTTTCTACAGAATTCATTCTGGTCTATGTGAAACAGTTCCTTTCAGGCATCCTTGCTGCCCTTACTCCTCTACTCCTACTTAGAAGAGAGTTCTCCAGATTCCATATTGTAGACATATTTTCTCCCTGTTGCCCTTGATTGATTTCAAGTATGATTTATTATGATCCAAGAACAGACTCTGTGAGGGAACAAGGTAGGAGAGGGTGCTCAGAGAGACATGAGGGTGGAGCTCTGACCTGGGGAGAGCGGGGGCAGGAGGACAGAAGGCTTACAAAGAAAAGGGAAAGCATGGATGGGACATCTCTGTGACAAGCTAGAGACCAAAATTAGGGTAGGCTCCTGGGAGAATATGAAGGAGGCTCTGACAAAGACTCCTAGTAGCAGGGGACATAGTGTCTGAAGAGGACACCCTCTAACTAGACAAGACAAGCAGAGGGAGGGGAACACCAACCCACCCACAAAAAACTTCGACTCAAAATTTACCCTGTCTACAAGATGTGCAGGGATAAAGATAGAACAGATAGAGCAGAGATTGAGGGAATGTCCAACCAATGCCTGGCTCAATCCGAGACCTACCCCAATGGAAGAGAGCCAACCCCTGACACTATTAACAACATTCTGCTATCCTTGCAGAAAGGAGCCTAACAGAGTTGTCCTCTGAGAGGCTCCATCCAGCAGTGCTTCAAAACAGATGCTGAGACTCACAGCCAAACATTGGGCGATGCATATGGAATCATATAGAAAAGTGGGAGGAAGGAGAAAAGGGCCTGAAGGTGACAGGAGTCCCACAAGAAGTCCAAAAGAATCAACTAGCCAGGGCTCAGAGGGGCTCGCTGAGACTGAAGCACTAGTCCAGGACCATGAATGAAGTAGACCTAAGCCCCTACACAGATGTAGCCAATGGGCAGCTCAGGCTTCATGTGGGTCCTCTAATAAGGGGAGTGGAGGCTGTCTCTGCCATAGACACTGATGCCAGTTTTTCGGTCACTCTCCCTTGTTGTAACTGCCTTGCCAGGCCATAGGGGAAGAGGACATGCTCAGTCCTGATGTGACTTGATGAGCTGGGGTAGATGGGAGGGGGGCTCCCCTTTTCCAAGGAATAGGAAAGGGGTGAGGGGGAGAGGGAAGGTGGGACTGGGATGAGAGGAGGGATGGGGCTATGACCAGGATAGAAAGTGGATAGATAAATAAATAAATAAAGGGAGAACAGACTCTATATGGTGTACGTTGAGGGTTTTTTTTTTGTTTTTGTTTTCTGTCTGACAGCATGATCTGCTTTGATGGACATTCCAAGAGGATTGAGGAAATGGCCAGCTTTCCTATTTCTGTGGGGCATTCTATATGCCAGCTAGAAGCTGCTAGAAGCATCTGTTCTTCAATTTTTCTACATCCTTTCTGATTGTCACTTTCTGATTGTTTCTCTGTTTGGGGGCAAACATATTATCAACTGAATAGCTAATAAAAATAAACACCCTTCAACAAAATGATGCCTGATGGCTTTTGTTAGCATTCATATAATTTACCCATTTTATATCTTCCTATGTAAAAGTAACTTTTATTTGCCCGATTTAATTGTCGTCTCTCAGGCTTACTGCCTCTGTCTGCTAACCTAGGCCTAGTCCGGGAAGCTTCTAGTCTCTGTACAATCTAACCTAATGCTTTCTCAACTGCTGAGTCTTACTGCTAAATAAGCTCACCCTTTCTTGTTCTTTCTGAACTCTCATTCAACTTAGATATCTGGCTCAAACACCTCTCCCAGCTGACTGATTCTAACTGGATTCTCTCTCAGCCTCTGGCTGAATTGCTCTGCTTGGTCTCATACTAACGTTGGCAACGTGTTCAAATCTTCTGGCTCCTTCTCAATTCTCCAGCTCATTCTGTCTTCACTTTAGTTTGTTCTCTCTTCAAACTCTCTGTAAAACTCTCCAGGTAAAAACTGCCTCTGAATTCCAAACTGAACTGCTCCATACAAACTCAACACCACTGCGCTGCCTCTCAACTCACTGTTAACCAAACTGCCTGGAGCTCAGAGATCTGCATGCCCCTGTGTCTTGGGTGCTGGGATTAAAGGCATGTACTACCACTAAGCTTTTCTGTATCAGAAACTTGTTCAGTACCAGACTGGCCTTGAACTCAGAGATCTGCTTGCCTCTCTCTCTCCTGGGATTAAAGGTGTATCTATATTCCAGCTGGATCACACAGACCTAGAAGGTCTTTGGATGTGAACTCTTGCCATAGCAGCCATATTTTGAATTAAAAATCCTCTACATTTCTTTTTTCAGTCTCCTGAGAGTCTGCTGTGAAATCTCTTGTGAACAGCATGTGATTGGGCCAATCTGTGAGCCACTCAGCCAACTAGTATTTTCATTGGTGTAGCTGGGTCATTTATATATAAGGAAATAATGATATATCGGAACGAATCTGATGTTCTATTTATTTCAGCTTGTTATGTATAATTTTTGGTTTTTCTACTTTTATTTTCCTGTCTTCCCTATGGGTTGGTATTTTTCCAGAGATTCTTCTATCTTGATATGTTTAGTGTAAGTGAATTTCCCTCACCCCGTTTTTGTAATAGTTGTTCTGATAATTATAATAAAACAAGTGAATTCATTGTTGTCTAGGGGTATTACATTTTTGTTACATGGTGATGCTTGAGAGATGGCTCAGTGGTTGAGCCCTGGCTCCTCTTCTTCTAAAGGACCTGAATTTGTCCTTTCTTGACACAAACCACTGCCAATTCAAGGTTGTATGTGCCCATACAAGACCCAGAATTTCTCAGTGGCTCCTTGCAGTATTTTTCCTTTATTTTTAGTGTTCAGAAGTCTTTATTTCTTTTTTTCTTTTTGGAATAAGACAAATATTATTTGTAATATTTAAACTGTAGAAGTTACAACAGAAAACTAATTATGAAAACTTTGAGACTAAGCATTTTGGTCAAATGAGCCGCTCATTTCTAACATCATAAACAGTCTAGAAGTACAATCCAAAGGGACTGAAGAAGTACCCTCTAGTCACCTGGGGTCATTTTATGACTCTAATACTTGGATCATATTCTTTCCAGAACTCTGACTTTTTTCTTTCTTTTTTTTTTTTTTGAATTTTTATTTTTATTTTATTTTATTTTTTGTCACTGGCATTCTCAATTATATATATATTTTTAATTTCTTGTCATGAATTTTGAAAGTAAATTTTATTGTACACATTCAAGGTATACACATGATGTGATACAGGATCAGTAGAAAGAGAAGGATTAACGTGTCCATCATCTCAGAGAGAGAGAGAGAGAGAGAGAGAGAGAGAGAGAGAGAGAGAG
>OU015747.1:44407689-44421106 GCA_907169655.1 Acomys percivali | reverse complement strand
AGAAGAAGAAGAAGAAGAAGAAGAAGAAGAAGAAGAAGAAGAAGAAGAAGAAGAAGAAGAAGAAGAAGCGAGTTTGCTCAGAGTCATCTGCTGCAAAGTAAGAGGAGAGGCTCTGCCCAGCAAAGCCATGTTCTCAGCCCAACAGCTTCATCCTAAATCAGTAGGTGTAAGACTTTGAGCCCTTCAAGTAATTCAGGAGCTTCCGACAATGTTTTACTTAAGGAACTGGCTCTGGGGAAGGCACTGCCAGTGTGGGGCCCTCAGACAGGCTCTGGTGCCCAGAAGGCTCAGGATCAGCTGCGTCCCATGCATTTGCCACAAGGGCTTCTAATACCACACTGTGTTACTTTGATCAAAACGAGCTGTCCACCAGTTATGGAAGTAATGATGCCAAAACAGAAGCCAGTAAATTCTGGTCCATCTCTGTAATGATTTAAAAGATACTTCATCTTTAAAAAAATAAAATAAAAAATAAGAATCCTTAAAAGAAAATAGCCTTGGGGCTGGAGAGCTGGCTCATGGGTAGCATTTACAGCATGGGGGTGGGGGTGGGGTTGGGGTTGGGGGTGGTACATAGACAGACTGCACGGCATGGGACATATCCCTGGGGCTCACTGACCAGCAAGTCTAGCCAAACCAGAGTTCCAGGTTCACTAAGAGATCCTGTTTCAAAGAACAGAATGGAAAATGACACTTACTTTCTCTGATTGTCAGTCAGAGTGATGCCCTGGGCTGACACCTTGAAGTGTACCACTGTAGACACTGGAGGAGGTTCTTGAACCAGAGTCATAGACAGGGCCTTCTGGACTGCCTGGTGACCAGTGAGGGACTCCATTTCCACAGAGTTTAGGTACCAAACATTGCAGGCTGTAAAACAATGGGGACGGGTAACAAACACATTAACTAGGACTGTTGGGGACATTCACGCTCTGGCATTGGGGCGGGGGAGGAGGTAGACCAGAAGGAGGTGGGGTCGGCAACAATTTGAATGTGTGACACAGCCCAGAAGCACTGGTAAGCATGTGATCCCTGCTCATTTGTATTAAAGATGCTCTTGCTCCAGTGCCAAGGAGAGGCTATAACAAGCATGTTAGTGAAAGAAGTGCTCTGTTCTTCCAGGACCTTTCCTGGCCTCAGCAAGAGTGAGAACAATGGTTACGTTAATAAAAACGTTCAAAATGTGTTGAGTATGGAGACTCTGAAATTCCTGAGGAACATCACAAGGAGACTGTTTTTTGTTGTTGTTGTTTTTAAATATTTGTTTATTATGTATACAGTGTTCTTCCTGCATGTACAACTGCAGGCCAGAAGAGGGCATCAGATCTCATTATAGATAGTTGTGAGCCACCATGTGGTTGCTGGGAATTGAACTCAGGACCTTTGGAAGTACAGTCAGTGCTCTTAACCTCTGAGCCATTTCTCCAGCCCAAGGAAACTGTTTTACATACCGCCTTGCCTGACTTGCTGGAAGGGCACACAGAAGGGCTGTGGGAAGATGGCTTGCAGACAGATGCCACCTCTCGTGTCCCAGCTTCCTACACTGCCTATACTTCCTAGAGTGCTCTGTGGTCATCTCCTCTCGGGCCAGGAGATAACTGAGCAGAAGTACAGCTCCAAGGACCCACTGCCCCTTCTAGCCCCGGCTCTGCATTGCAAGGAGGTGTTAACACAGAATTGACAGTGTTGAGGCTGGTTTGCTGGCACAGGGGATGCTGCTTTTGGCTCTGCATGAAGCTCACTCACTGCAGAAAACCAAGGCCTCCAGTGCAGAGCCACAGGGAAGAGCCCTCCCCTAGAAATGGTCCTGTTTGTCCCCTCTGAGCCTCCTGCGGAATCCTGTCACTGCAGAGGCCTTCAGAGGTGATGAGGATGTTGAGGGTTTCATATAGCTTCGATCAGACTAGAGTGGGTGGCTATGAAAATGAGGCGTCCTTAGCTTCCCTTCTTGCTCTCCCTCTCTGTATTTTCCTCACCTGCCTTTGTTTTCCATCCTGACTAAAAGCAGCACACAGTCCCTCTCCCCCGCAAGCCAAGCAGATGACAGCACCATGCTTAAACTCCAGCTCCCTCCTTTATAAATGATCCCATCTTGTATACTGTTATAACCACAGAACAGGGCAATAGAATTGCCCTTGCTGGCTTCACTTTGCAGAAAGGGGGAAGGGGATGTAGTAACTCTGCTTTAAAGGCCTCTAGAGGCATGGTTCTCAACCTGTGGGTCACGACCCCTTCACAGGGGTCACCTAAGACCATCAGAGAACCCAGACACTTACATTACGATTCATAAATGTAGCAAAGTGACAGTTAATGAAGTAGCAATAAAAATAACTTTATGGTTGCAAGTTATCATGACATGAGGAACGGTGTTAAAGGGAGGGTTAAGAAGCACCGCTATCGAGTTTCACTAAGCAGAAATAATGTACGCCCCCCCGCGCCCACCCCCGCCTTGTGCAAACCCACACAGAGACTCAGATGAAGGGTGGCACTCAGGCGCTGACTGTGTTGGGCAGTGTGCTTTTGGTGAGGTCCCTGGAGTGGCTCTGTCCCTCTGCTCAGAAGCAGCAGGTACCACATCTGAGTCCAGCCAAGGGGGCCAGGGAGGACAGCAACAAGAGGATGCCCCAAGCAGATGCAGCACAGGGCTCGCAGGAGCTGCAGTGCTGTTCCCCTCTCTACAGTGTAGGCTGGAACGCACATCCCGAGGGCCTGGGATCCTGACCTTCAGTGATCTGACGCATAGGGTGGCCGTGATGAAGGAGGGATGGGATGTTTCACTGAAAAGAAGCCCCGCCCTCGTTCAGAAGTTAGAAGTCAGCCAAGACTGAAGCCTCACTGGCCCACAAGAGAAGGCAAGGGGATGGGGGAGGTCTGTCCCGTCTTCAAACCCAAGCAGATACGCAGAGGAAACAGCCAACCTCAAAGACTTGACACAAGCTGTCCTCACTGCTTTTAGTTAGCCAGGATTAGGGCTATGAGCTCAGCTCCATGGCTGAACACTTGCCCAGCCCACGCACTGCAAACCAACCCAACATAGGACTTTCAAAACTTACAAAAACAGAAGATCCATCTGAGATACTTTTGTTGTGCAAACTCCTGAACATTTTTACTTATGACAAGGAGCCTGGTCTTCCCGCTACCTAAATGTCATTGTTCCGGAAGCAGAACTGAAGAAGAAATTTCTAACCCCAATACAACTTCTGCATCACTTTGAGCTTAGCCTAGTATCTCTCATTAATCACAGTCTCAAAGAGCCCCAAGGGACAGTCTATTAGTCTCATCCCCCATTTGTAGATGAGGAGATCAGGCTCAGAGATGTATGGAACATTGGTAGTCACCCATGTCCAGAGTCAGGTCAAGGCGACTTTGCCAGCATTCAGAACTGCCTCACAGTCCCAGGCGGAGACCACTCCAGGGAACTGTAAGCCTCGGTGGTTTACCTGCATGCTGACTCCCTGCTAAACTAGGGCTTTTCCTGTGTGCTCTTGGGAAAAACAGCAAGGTGTCAAAAGTTCTTAGCATTAAAATTGCCCAAGGCTTAGTACCCACAAAGCTCTGATGAGATGGGCACCTTTAATGCTGGGGTAACCTGATTAAGTTGAGCCACATTTTATCAGGAGGATCTAAAAAGCCCAGAAACAACGTCAAGGTCTCACTTCTGCCATAAGCACACAATACAGCTAATGTACAGAGGAAGATGTCCCTGTCCATTTGCATTGCAGCAGGGGAAAAAAAAAAAGAAAAAAAAGAAAACCGCTTATGTCCAAGAATAAAGAAAGGGTTAAATCCACCCTCTCAGTGAAATACGAAGCAACCAGCAAAGGGTAATCACGAAAATTATATAGCAACATGGAAAAATGGTTAGCAGGTAATTGGAAAAGCAGAATAAGCCATCTCTGCTATGATTAGAACTACAAAATCAAAAGCATGTGTGCTGTGGACAGACACTGGAGCAAGCCTGGAAAGTGGAAAACAGACTTCAGGATGGTGAACACTCTACCTGGGATCCTGTCCTGTTGCTCTGGCAGTTTCAAAAGGCATCGTGTACGCCTGTGTGCCTGTGTTGAGTGTGCATGTGTGCGCCGTGTATGTATTCTGACCTAACTACTATGAAAATTCCATAGACTTGGCACACCTAGATGTGGTTCACAGGAAGCCACAGACGAGACTACTGTCTTGGAGACGCCACAGGGAGCTTCCTGATAAGGACTGGCCCAGCTGCGGTGCCAGGCAGGAGGGAGCCTGGCGTTGGGAGGTGTTGGGAGAAATATTACCTCCGAAGGCCGCTCCCCTATGATCGTGACAGTGGGCCAGCACCAACTCCCACAGAGTCAGGCTCTCTGCAACAGAGACCGTGTGGCCTGCAAAGCCAAGTGCTCTGGGTGGAACTGTGGGTGGTGCATCCATGGAGAGAACTTTACATCTAAAAGCAGTCTCAGGTCCACATATTTTAGCTCATCAGTGTCACTTCTGGGAGCTAAGCTTAAGGCAGTATGAAGAATTCAGGAGCAATCAAGGAGAAAGATGGATCCTTCAAGCACGGCTTGTCTCACTCAAGAACTTGGGGCAGGCTACCTGGATGACCGTGATGAGTTGAGTTACACAGGAGAGAGCTACATAACCACAAAGCACCGAGATGTGTGTTGCGTTTGTAAAAGCCATGAGCAAGCTCATTATACAATCTGCAAAGAGGAACGCAAAAAGTCTGACCGCGAAGGACAGCCCAGGGAGAGGGAGGGGAGGTGCTAGAAACACTGCTGGCTGATACTCAGAGCAGGCTCTGGTTTAGAGAACTCCCAGCCCGCCTCCCTTCTTCCCAGTGTTCTGTGGCTGCACAAGGAACAGGTCAGGGTCATTTACTCCCCCCCCTGCTTTTCAGCATTGCCCTGCCTTTTAATAATAATAATTTTTAAAAAAATTAAAAGAACACATGACATTTATTAAATTACATGCGCACTAGGCTAAACAGCCACACTCTTTACAGACATGGAAAGTTTGCTGAAAGAGCCCCCTTTTTCAGGCTTAGCTCACACACTCCTCAGTTTCAAAAAGAAACAATTAAGAATTGAGGCTTAAAATACAGAAAGGAATTGTTTCAGCTATTGGAACAAAATCATAATGGCATTAGCATCAAATTTCCCATCCTGAGCTGACTGCTGTGTTGCTGCGTCTTGGCTTCTTTTTTTTTTTTCTTTTTTTTTCTTTCTTTTTCTTTTGAGGCAGAGTTTCTCTGTGTATCCTTGGCTGGCTGGGACTCACTATGTAGACCAGGCTGGCCTTGAACTCACAGCGATCCACTTGCTTCTGCCTCCCAAGTGCTGGGATTAAAGGCGTGTGCCACCATGCCCAGCTGAGTCTTGGCTTCTACTGTAAAGATATGGGATATTTCCAAGGACCTTAGCAGGAGCCGAGGATCAGGATGACAAAATGAAAGTCAGATGGGTTGGGGGCTGCCGTGATCAGAGATGGGAACAGTCCCACCTGTTTGATCCAATGCCTGGGTTACAGGCATTCTATGTAAGTGACCTCAGGTGAGGATGGTGACAAGCCCTGGCCCCAGATCTGCTGAATCCTTGCCTTTGTAGTGGGCAGTGGAGTGGAAATCCACGCCCCTGATGTGCTTGCTATAGGTTAAAGGAAAGAGTCTCAAAGCAGCCTTAAGTTATGCCTCATAGCTTAATGCCTAAGGTAGAGAATTTAACAGACCACAAGGTTTGACATGAAGTCTTATCATTAGGAAAATCCATCCATTCAAAAATAACAAACAATGTCACTTTAAAAGATGGGACAGTGGGGGGGGGGGGGGGCGGCGGCCCTGGAGAGATGGCTCAGAGGTTAAGAGCACTGACTGCTCTTCCGAAAGTCCTGAGTTCAATTCCCAGCAACCACATGGTGGCTCACAACCATCTATAATGAGATCTGGTGCCCTCTTCAGGAATGCAGGCAGAATCTTGTATAATAAATAAATAAATCTTTTTCAAAAAGATGAGACAATGTATTATTAAAAATAGTGAGCTGTTCAGGCAGCAAACTGTCACTGTCACTTTCTCATTTTGGAAGCTGCTAACTTGCACTTCCTGTCTACTCAGATAAATAATTTTATTCCTTCTTAAATCTCTGATGAGGTTGAAGACCAGATAGTTTGGTTTTACAATTAAGCTTAGTTGTTAGGGGATTAAGATGTTTTTAGGTCTAGATAGATGTTTTAAGTAGATAGAGATTAGATATGATATATATTGATTTATCATTCAGGATTCTAGGTGCACCAAGATAGGAAAGATGTTTTCTTCAAGGTTGCCAAATACAAAGAGCCAAAACGCTATGAATGTAATATTTACATAATTTCTAATTGTTTGGGGGATTCTTTTCATGGTAGGTAGTTTATTATATATATGTGCAATTATATAAATGTATACACACACACACACACACACACACACACACACACACACACACATATATATATATATAAAAGAAAAAATGGTGAACTGCAGCCATACATGGGACATCTGTAACACACCTCCTCTATACAAGACTCAGGGGACACGGATTGATTAAAGAGCCAGATCACAGAGGACAGGAGAAAGGAGTGTCTTCTGGAGACACCATGAGTACAGCACAAGATCAAGACATTCAACCTTCCAACACACAAGCTCCAATCCCAACCCTGACAACTGATGTGTGGTAAAGGAAGTGAGAGCCAGTTTTCTTTAGGGGGTGTGGTTCCTGGCTGGTTGGCCAAGCTTCAATGGATGCCCCACTACCTGGACTCAATAAGTTATTAAAATAAAAAAAGAAAGAAAGAAAGGGAACATTTTTGGTTCTGTTTTAATTTTTCAAGTATGTTTTTAAGAGGTAGAATCAAAATAATCAAATCAGCCAGACGTCATAGCAATATCTTAACAAGGGGCGCCAACCTCAGAGGGCTCCAGGGAGCACCTAAAACAAATGTGGGGTCTCTGAGTGTCTCTCTTTTTGTGGTACTCACTGTCTCCTGTAGCCACCATGGGCCAGTCTGTTCAGGTTCAAAAGGGATCAGATGAGAGAAGGAAAGGCTGGTTACCTGGGGAAATGCTGTTCTCTCAGATCAGAAAAACGATCTCAATGCCGCTCTCAGTGTCTGCTCATCTGTTCTCTATCTCCTCGGGACAGGGAGAAAACTGTCCGCGTTGAACGACATAAACCTGAGGTCTGCATAGCTGTGTGTCCATGTCAGATAGCTGATGCGATTAACTTTACACAGCAGGCCTACATTAGAAGAATACAAATTTCCCACGACACTCTAGATAGATAGTAAATCATTTAGAGAGGTAACAAAACAAGGAGATGCCGCTACCCATCCGCTAGAAAGAGTGCATCCTTCAGAGTGACACCACCTGTAGTGAAGATGTGGAGCACAGGGGTGCATGCTCCATTGCTGGTCGGAATGCGACATGGTGCAGCTGCTTTGTAAAAAAGGTCTGTGATTTCTTTCAAAGATAACCATACTCTTGCTACATGATCTGGCAATCAGGCCCCATCGTATTTAATCAAAGGAGTTGGAAACATGTATGAGCCAAGACTTTCTTTTGGATATTTTTAGAAGCACTATTCATACTTGCCAAAACTTAGAGACAACCAGTAGCTGCTGTGTGTTTAAATAACTATGGTTCACCAAGGGCTGGGGAGCTAACTTTGGTTGGTAAAATGCTTGTAGTGAAGGCTGCAAGCACCGGGCGTGATGATGCAAGCCTTTAGTCCCAGCCCGTAGGAGGCAGAGGCAGGCAGATCACTGTGAGTTCGAGGCTAGCCTGGTCTACAAAGCGAGTCCAGGACAGCCAAGGCTAACACAGAGAGACCCTGTGTAGAAAAAAAAGAAAAAGAAAAAGAAAAAAAAAAAAGAAAAGAAAGAAAGAAAAAAAGCTGCAAGCTTGCAGGTCCCCAGCAAGCACATGAAAGCATACTGCTTTAATCTTACATACTGCTATAATCTTAGTGCTGGGAGACAAAAACAGGTGGGCCTAGCCACATCAGTGAGCTACAGGTTCAGTGAGAAACTCTGCTGCAAAAATTAAATAAATAAATATATAAATAAATAAATGTGTAGAGTAATTGAGGGAATGCACAACATGGACCTCTGCCTCTAAACACAGGTTCACACACGTGTTCAGGCACCCATATGTATATGTACAAAGATTGGTATGAACACATATGTAATCTTCTGCTCTACACATGATGAAAGAAGCCACCAATTCATGAAAAGCCATACAAGAAGCTTAATGCATATTACCAAGTGAAAGAAACCAGCCTGAAAAATGCTACATAGTTTGTGTTTACAGCATAAGGCATTCTAGAAAGGTCCAAACTATGGAGGCCATAAAGTCAGTGGGCGGCAAGAATAGGGAGATCAGAGGTAAATTTTAGAGCAAAGAAAATACTTTGTGTGACATTGCACTGATGAAAGTATGTCAGAGGTATTTATTAATCCCATTAACACTAAGACTAAACTCTACCTTCCTGGGTGGAGCCCTGTGAAATGTAGAGCTATAGGCAATCAAAGGCTGCTGAGAGGGAGAACCACTTTCTTCACAGATGAGTGCCCTGGTAAGTTATTAAATCCTACGTGGTCAACCCTAATTACATCGGAGCAACACTAAACGGACTCAGTAGACTCGTGTGTGTGTGTGTGTGTGTGTGTGTGTGTGTGTGTGTGTGTGTGTAGCAATAATAATAACTAAAGAAACAGGTGTCATGAATATGACAGGGAGTAGGAGGGGAAAAGAAAGGAGATGAAATGATCTAATTTTTCAAGAAGTTAAAATTTTTTAAATAGAAAGACTGAGCTCTAAGTGAACTACAGACTTTAGTAATACAAGGACATAAGCTCCTCAGCTCTAACACTAAGGTGTGAGGTGCAGTGACTGGAGGACCAATATTTACACGGGCTCTCTATACCTTCTATACCCTCCCATAGTGAATCTAGGAAATAAAATCTATGAATAAGGACTTCACCAAAGCATCATCGGAGTAGCCTGGTCTCCGGAGACCTGGCTCTCGGTCGTGCGTCTCACCACACAGATGGCAGAGTGGGGCCAGCAGCTGACTCACACTGCCTGATGACTGAGTCACAGCTTCGGAACATTTTTGCATTTTCAGCTGGCAAAGCAGGTCACCCACATCCTGCCTTACTGCACACCGACCCCCACACCAAATGCACGACTTGACATTTGTTCCACTGAATCTGGTCTTGTTCAAGTCAGACCAACAGTCCCAGCCCCTTACGCCCTGGCTGTGTCTCGTCCCAGCTGCACCCCACCCAGCTGAGCCAAGCATCTATAAAAGGAAACTTCCTTCATGGCGCCCAGAAAAGCAGGAAATGACTGTCCAAGGGGAAGTTCTGTCATGGGAGTTCGGTTCTGCCCGACAACTCGGAGATGCAGAGATACAGAAAGCAGGGCTGTGCCCACTGACCTGCCCCCTGTTTCAGGAGCTCGGCTGCTGAGTTGGCCGCTGTCTGGGTAGAGTTTTCTGCTATTTCCTCCAGTGGATCTGCAGGAAGAGGGGTGGGAGGACAAATGAGTGCTCGCGATGCAGTGGTCCACGTGGCCAAGTTAATTTGATGACAGAATTCCCAGACAGTGACAGCAGGGTTAACTTTCTTTTGAGAGACAGAAATCCAGCCCACAGAAACTGCAAGCCCATCCAGAACCCAGATGGGGCTGGCATGGTCCCCTACAACATCTTCCTGGCCTCTGAATTCATTTACATAAATCATCAAATTTTAAAAGAAAAAAAAAAAAACAAAAACAAAAACCATTTACCTACACGTCAAGCCTCCTAATTGCCTGGATATTAATTTTTAAAAATTATTATGAGTATTTTCTAACAAACATAAAAGTAAAGAGACTTGTTCATGACCAAAACTTAAACATAGCAGCATCTTGGTCATTTTGTAGGACTGTAAATCTGTAATGCGAGTGACCTTAAAAATCAGTCTGACCACACACTCGCACATGTGTACGTACACACATACACACACACACACACACACACACACACACACGCACACACACGCACACACACACATACACGCACACACACACACACACTGTACAGGCTGACTATTACTAATCTCAAATCTCAAACCAGACTGAAAGCCTCCCATATGGACCACAGTGTACAAGCTCGCTCTTCTCCCTTCTCCATTCAGGGGGTTAGCAGTAAGAATCTTTGATAATGTTCATGAGCTCTCTGTGGGTTCCGGGAGCAGGCATGCTCTGAGCAGCGCAGAAGATCCCACATGCCTCCGCCCCCGTACCTCTCTCCGGGATGAGCAGCTTGCAGGGCAAAGCCAAGGGTGTAATGGAATGCTGGCACACCAAAGCCGTCAGGCTCCCTGTAAAGTGGATAAGAACAAATGAGTATCACCAATTTCTTCACCCTCTCTGTTTAGCCAGAGGATCCGTTGGGACAGAACTTCCAAAAGCCACGCCTTTCTATCACTGTGGGATGCAAGCCAAAGCTCCAAGAAATGACAAGGCTGCAAGACAATGAAGAGGTTGACCGAGGGGCCTGCAGTGTCTTCTGAGCATACCGCCTTTCTAAGTACGAAGTGCCAGGTACTTCCTAACACAGGAAGTGAGGCTTCCCTAGTCTACCCGAAGGCTGGGGCAGGCTTACAAAGTGGGAGGCTCTGGAGGCAGCTCTGGGAGTCACACTGGGCTCCAGTCCTGCTGGGAGCCATCTGCTGACTTTTGCCTTATCTTATTCTAGCTCTGGAAGGGTCCTTTCCGTTTATTTTGCTTTGACAAAGCCGCTGAAGCACAAGCTCACACGGCTCAGACGGCAGCCTGAGGCCTGGGAGCTGAGATGAGAGCAACCCACCATGGCACAGAGGCCCTCGAAGTTCAAGCCACTGAAGGAGGGCATCCATGCACCAGTAAGGACCCAATGAGCTTCTCAAGTAACTCACCGAAATATGGTTCATTCGAGCACCCTTTCAATCGCACTCCCTTTGGGGTGCACTCAATCAAGAAGTGCCGGACAAGTTCGTTGGATAAATCTCCAGCTGTGGAAAGAACAACAAAAATTTAATTCAGTGCACAGGGAGACTCAGGATAGGGGGGGGATAGGCTAGGAAGAGATAAAGGAGACACAGAAATATATAGATGATGGATGGACAGAAGGAAGGACAGACAGACAGACGAACAGACAAGCCAAGAGTTACACCTATCAAGGGTCCCTTTGAATAGAATTAAGCCACTGCACTATGGGGTCATGTAGAGCCACTTTTGGGATGGTCGGAGGGCAGTACCATAAGCCAAGTAGGTGGTAAGACTTGTTGGAGCGGAAATGTAGAGACTGAGAGATGTCTCTGAGCGACATCCTCTAACGCGACAAGAACTCCCAGAGAAGCAATGAACTGGCCTTGGAGCACTAGCTGCATTCCTCCAAGAGAGGAAAGGCCACTAAGGCCCAAGCAGAAAAGACTTTAGTTTAGCACTGGAAGGACGCCAGCCCTCCGGGTGAGGTGGAGACGCCAGCCGGGTACAGAAACGCCTTCAGCAACAAGCATTCTGTTGTGAAGGAGGACCGGTCTACCAAACTGCTAGTAAACAGGACACTTGTGCTTAAGCCAGCTGCTGAGCCCAAGGAGGAGTGGCACGAGGGGAGGCCTCTGAACGGAAAAGTACAAACTGAACCAGGAGAAAAAGAACCCGCTGCCCGAAGCTGCGAGAGTCAGGGGACACCCTGTGTGCTGGCTGTCCTTAGCAGCCTATGTGGGGTACGGGACTGTCAATCCTGCTGACGCTGAGACCTGCTGGATTTGTGCTTGGAGGTGGTGCCAGAGGCTAGCCTCCTGTGCAGGCTGAATATTGCTAATCACAAATGCAAAATCCGGCAGACTTTGAGCACCAGTATGAGACCATAAATGAAAGATTCCGTACCATAAGACTTTGCTTCTTGTACAAAACAGTGGAAAATATTACATAACATTACCTTCAATGCGTATGAAGGGGGTAGGAATTCTACACAAAATGTAAAGGAATTTAATCCCATGTTGTTCTCAGCACCCGCATGACAGTGCACAACTGTCTGGAACTCTGCTTTCAGGGTATCTGACACCCTCTTCTTGCCTCCATAGGCAACAGACTTGTACATACTATACAGACCAATACACAGGAAAAACACCATACAAATAAAATAATAATAAAAAAATTTTTTTTAAAGACTTGAGCCTCATTCCCAAGATATCAGATTACACAGGTACAAATACTTTGAAATGTGAAAATAATCAGAAACTTCGGATATATCTGTTCGGAGCCATTTATGATAAGGGATACTGAGCTGGTATTAGGCTCCAATGTTTTTATGAACAGCAGCACACATTGGTAGCAGCGTATGTCAGCACGCTCTAGGGGCAGTCAAGCTTGCAGAGAAGGGATGGCCTGTGTCCATTATAGTCTGTGTCAGATAAAACAGACGGAATAGACACATGACCCTTCCTCTGTGGGAGGAGATGATGCGGAGCACCCAGGCTAATGAGAAAACCCGTGGAAGGCCTGGATTCTACTTGTGGGAAACGGCTTTGTGAAGATGCTGCTGCCGGGGGCTTTTTGGAATGCAGAGTCCATAATGGCCATGGCTGTCTCATCTCGGGATGACTGGAGGTGTCGCGGTGACTTGATGGCTCTTGTTCTCTCAAATCTACCACTGGACTGTGAAAGATACGTGTCAAACCCAAGCCTGGGTGCAGGCACGGAGGAGAGACTGCGTTTCACCCAGTGGAGACCTCCATGCTAGATTTTTCACATCTGCTATTGACATAGCGTCCGTTTTGTTCCTTCATCCTCGGACTTAGTACAAAGTCTTCCCAAAGCAGGTTATGTTCCCAGCCGTTCTAAGGCTCTCCCTGATCTGTCACTAGCCAATGCTCCCACGTAAGGCCTGGCTGTCCTCACCAGCCAGATCTGAGTGAGTGCTCAGTGCTAAAGGTCTTGTTTCCCCAGCAAGAGTCAGTGTTCTGGTGAGCTTCATTTTTTTGTTTGTTTGGTTGGTTGGTTTTTCAAGACAGGGTTTCTCTGTGTAGCCTTGCCTGTCCTGGACTTGCTTTGTAGACCAGGCTGGCCTTGAACTCACAGTAATCTACCTGCCTCTGCCACCTAAGTGCCCGGTGAGCTTCTTATGTTGAAATCCTAGATAGTCTACAGAGCCACATCTGTGTGATGTCGCTTATGTTCCTCCTCACAGGCCTCCTGCCCTCTCACCAGAAGCCCCGTCAGCACCCACAGGTTTGGGGACTGTGCTCTCCGAGTCCCAGGTGACTCGCAGGTGCACATTCCTGGATGCAGGCCAACCATCTGTGTGCCTGAGGCTGGCCTATTGGCAGCCACTTGTGTGCCTGAGGATGGCCCGTTGGCAGCCACCTGTGTGCCTGAGG
>OU015747.1:44390643-44402224 GCA_907169655.1 Acomys percivali | reverse complement strand
TCTATCTATCTATCTATCTATCTATCTATCTATCTATCTATCTATCTATGTGTAACAGCCCTGGCTGTCCTGGAACTCACTTGTAGACCAGGCTGGCCTTGAACTCAGAAATATCAGCCTGCCTCAGCCTCCTGAGTACTAGGATTAATGGTGTCTGCCACCACGCCCGGCTAGTCCCCTTTATTTTGACGGGAAGGGAAACTGGGAACCGGTATAAGAAACACAGGGGAATTTAGTTCTACTCTGGGCCAGAGTGGCAGCTGGCCTTACTGAGTTCCTCAAGGCCTGCATCCTTGTCAAACAGAAGGACAATTTGGTCTGTCCCTTTCTTCCTTTCCGTTTTTGCAAACACCTCGAAGAGCATTTTTTTTTCCCCCTGAGGAGCAGTGTCCAGTGCAGTCCCACACATGGGCTCCTCTTCCCCATGCCTGAGGGGGGGGGTCACACTCAGGGCCCTGCTCCACCCACTCCTTTCTTTTCTACCCTCAGCTCAGAGCTCTGGCCTCTCACGACAAGGTTGAAGCCCCTCTTCCTACCTCTCTCTCCTCTGGCCGGGCCCGTTGCTTGAAATTGTGCAGGAAGATGCAAACACCTGCTGGAAGTTGGGTGTTGCAGGCCTGTCAGCCCGAAGCATGATGGATTTGGGTCCGAGGGGGCTCTCTGACATCCCCACGGTGTGGCTGATAATCTCTGCGCAGCCTCGTGGTTCTAAAGGGAGGAAACAGAAAGCAGGGAGACCCTGATTGTGTGACCCATAAAGTCACAACCTCAGCCCTTGCGTGCGTCTGTAATGAACTGAGCCGATTTCTGAAGCTTTCTGTGGCTCATGGACACAAGGAACCATGACAGCAACAGCACAGAAGACTGGAGGGGGTGGCTCTGTTCCGCTATGTGCGGACTGTCCCCCATCGCGGTTTCCAAAGAGAAAACAATTAATTCCGCATGTGCACTGCCCACCCTGAGCTGGCTACTTATGTTGAGGAATAGATGCATATAGGGCCCATCCACGCCCACCCACCCCCACCCCCGTAAACCAGCAGGAACCTTCTCCACAGAGATGCTCTCTCTGGTGAGTGCAGGCACCGCAGAGCTACTGCATGTTAATGTTTACTTTTCTTCCTTTCCCTCAACCTCCTATATTAGTGCCTTGGAGGCTGCATGTCCTGGGACCATGGGGCACAGATTTGATCTGCTACATACTGTTCTTGGGAGGTGAGGATGCAGGTTCTGAGTCGCCAAGGTCATAGAGAAAGGGGGCATGGTATAAGCCAGGCATTCTCAGTCCTAAGCCTTGGGGGCTGGCACCAGATGCCCAGTGATCGTGACAAGTGGCTCCTGGGAGCTAAAAAGGACTTGAGTGTTTTCCTTTGAGTGGCAACAAAAATCCTGTGTGTGGGAAATGCACCCAGGAAGCATGGCCCTGGCTAATAACAGAAGCTTCCACTGTCGTATGCTCCAGGGCACCAGAGGTACAACAGCTTTCTTTCATCCAATCCCACCTTAAAATCACATCGGCTCTGAGGAACAGTCCACCCTCCTCAACCTGCCTCCCATTCCATCTCACTCTAATTTTGATACAAAATTCAATTTCTTACAAGACAAGTAAAGAAAAAAAATATATCACCACTCTCTTCCAAACAAAATAAGACACCCCCCCCCATAACAGACATAGCAGGTTCAAAACTTAAGAGTTAAAATATTCAGACTATAAAGAATCAGAAAAGAAGAGAAACTCAGATTTCAACAAAGAACCTGAGTCTCCAGGGATAATCAAATAGAAAGAAACTCCAGAAATGAAATTCAGAACAAATAAAATAAGAACAGGGTTAGGGACTCCCATTGTGGACTGGACTCAGCAGAGCAGAGAGCCGACTTGGGGGGCGGGGAGAGGAAGCACACAGGAAGATTCTAGAGCAAGGACGGAAAATAAAATGCAAGCATCCTGGCCAGGGATGAAATCGTTAAGTATTACAGGAGGCCACACTGAACGGGCACCGCGCGAAGCAGAAGCCATACTGGAAAAGACATTTGCTGAGGACTTGCCAAAATACCAAAGAAGTCAAACCTCAAGTTAAAAGAAAATTGTTATGGATACTAAAACAGGATAAATTAAAAGGGCATACTGCTACTTAGTATGGTTTAAAAAAAAAAATCTTTGTGACAACCAAGACAAAACCTTAAATGAGGTGCCTTGTCCGTTTGGGAGGCCATGATGGGACACCAATTTTTGTGTCAATTTTTTCAGCTCTTATTAACATTCTCAGTATAGGAAAACACAGTACAGGTGTGCCATTTGTATACAGCTCAGGGTGAATGTCTGTGTGTTTTCTGCATTTATCTGTAAATCCTTGGGACAGGTACAGCTTCCTTACCCTGCCCTCAGTACAATTCACAATAAATATTTAATAATATTAAATCTGTTGCACTAATTAGCTAACTGCATGGTCATCCAAGTCCATCCTATCCTTCAAATCTTCTGTGGCACCTACGGCAGAGAAACAAATACACAGTTTACACTGTCCCCGCCTCCACTGTCTTCCATGTGATAATGTATCTTCACTCACCTCCACCTGCATTTATTTCCAACATAAGATGTATGAAAGAAGGAAACCAGTACAAGGGAGTGACACCAGCATGGTTCTGCCCTTGGGACTGGACAGGGGTGTGCCTGGGCTTCCAGGGGACCCATGGATGGCTCCCTTCTGTCTAGAGGGAGCCTAGATGCTTCCTAGTGTCTAACAGTTACTCTGCTTGTTGCTGTTAATGGAGGAACCGTTCACTTTTGCTCATAGGCTGAGGGAATCCAGCCCACCACAGTGGAGCATGCATGGAAGCAGGAAAATGAGACAACTGATGTGTCCACACTCAGGAAGCAAGTGTGAGCAGGAAACAATCACTGAGCTATAAAGCCTCAAGCTCTGCCCCTAGTGATCCACTTCCTCCAATGAGACTCCACCTCCACAGCCTTCTGAACCGTGATTAAGTGTGCACAGACACAGCCTGGAGGGTGGGTAGAATTCACATTTAAACCACAACACAGTGGAAGTGGCATTTGATTAAGGCCAGGAAGGACAGTGGGCTTCAGGCAGGTACAATAGCCTTGAAGAATACCAACCACTGGCCTGCTGCTCATGGGGAGAAGCTGTCCCCACCCTTCCCTGGTGAATTATGGATGGATAGACAGATGGATGGATGGATGGATGGATGGGTGAGTGGGTGGAAGGAAGGAAGGGAAGAAGAATGGATGATGAATGGATGGATGGGTGGATAGGTGGGTATGTGGGTAGACGGAAGAAAGGATGTATAGATACATGGATGGGTAGGATGGATGGACGGATGGATGGATGGATGGATGGATGGACGGACGAACGGACTGATTTATAGATGGGTGTGAGGGTAAACAAGTGGTGAACAGGTGGGTAGGTGGATGGATAGATAAACAAATGGGATGGACAGACAGACAGACGAGGAGGAATGACTGGTTTAGAGCTTGGAGCTGAAGCCCAGAGCATGATGTGGAAGTTTTGCCAGAGTCTGGCTGAAGGGAAGAAGGAGATGTAGATCGCTCCCCCACCCAGTCCAAAGAAGCAAGTATAGATCTTTGGAATCTTAAGAGCAGTTCATGAGTGAAGTCTAAGACTTCTGCTTGAGGATTACGCAAAAGCTAGCAGGGCGTGGAAGAGTGAGGTGGTCAGCATCTGTTCCTGTGACTGCTGCTCCAGCAGGCCCCATACAGCATCACTGGGCAGTCCTCACTGCTCCTGTCTCTGCTTGCTGAGTTCCTGAACCTTGAGGATCCGGGAAACTCATGCCAAGATTCAGAAGCACTGAATATGCTTACATGGTGCCAAAGATTCCCTTCGAATGAGCACAGGCGGAAGAAAATCAAATCCCACTTTGTTCCTGTTATCACCCTGTTTTCCCAGAAAACAGCAAGCCCAGCACTTCCCATGAAAGTGGCTTTGTTTATCATTCATTAGCACCAACTCTGGGGGGTACTGTGGCTGGGTGGTTCCCTGGCCTTGTGTCAGTACTTAACCCTTTCTTTACAGAAACAGCTGCCTAAGCAGCAGGCTGCATGTGCATGCTAAGTGCATGATGAGAGGACGCCCAGGCATTTGGTACAATTTCTTCTGAAGATCTCCTTCCCTTGCCTGCACTCAGAAATGTATGTCAGCAAGAGGCAGCCCCTGCACAGCTTAACACCACAGCAGCGAACGTGGTTACTATCTGGACTTTTGCACTCACAGATACACGGGTGCTAGCTGCTTTTTTAAGGTGGCAGGATGATGATCAAGTCCAATGACCAGATTGCAAAAGCAACAAGACACTGGTGGAGGTACCAGTTTGCATGGCACCTACACAGAGCAGGAACAGAGCTGCCATTTTATGAGGCTTCCTTTGGGGCCATAGACCCCCACAAAGGCTTTCCCCATTTTGCATGTGAGGAGAGTGGAGCCTGGAGTTTGGTCCACCTTCCTAAATTCTCCTGTGCACTGTCTCCGCCAACGGTGCACTGCATAAAATAGAAATCCCACAGAATGGGGGAGTACGCTGAAATCTTACTCAAGGAACTAAGACAGCCTCCAATCACACAGACCTCTGAAGATCCTTCTGCACACGGTTCTAGAAATTCGCGCATGAGAAGAGCAGAGTACTGGGCACACTGCTCATTAACTTCAACATGAGAGTCCTGGTAACACTGTTGAACTGTCACCAGCCAAGATGGTGAGGAGACTGTCCTGGGGCCTTGGGTCTATTTTCTCAAGTTTGCACCCAAAACAAACTGAGAAATGACCCAATATAGGGACAGAGATGATGAAGGAAAGAGGAGACCTCTACAACCAGGAAGAGGCATTTGAGGAATCTCCATCGCTACTGTCCCTTGCAAAGTGAGCAATGACCTTCAAAAAGAAACACACAGACATCACAGAAGGGGCAACAGGTTTTTAAAGCAGCTACTCAGAGGAACTACAGGGCAGACAGTCCTTTCAAACTCTGCCTTCCTGAGGGATTCAGTCCTCCCCTGCTAACATGAGTTTCCATGGCAGAGAGAGGTCTGATGGGGTCTTGCCCAGACACCAATCAGCTGCTGAGAATCTTCTTGACAGTGTTGTTTTTATCTTTTATCTGCAAGATACACTCACATTTCCCATCTGCTGCTTAAATGCACAGAAAGAGGTGGAAAGGATAATAAATACCTCATTTAGAATCCCAAGCTCATCCTATTCTCTGGGTTGTGCTCCTAGCTGGTGTGCCCTTGGGTACCCAGAGACCTCTCCCTAGCATCCCTTCCAGGCCAGGCCGGAACTGGGGGGCATATGTTCAGCCTCTTGGGATCTCAGGAATGCCTGCAGTCTTCGCTCCCACTTCCTTTGCGAGAGCAAGGGTGAGAAGAGGTCACTGGCATTCTTCCAAATCATCTATTTTTATGCTTTCTTTCAAAAGCTGCTGCAGGAGTGTTCTGTGGGAAGCTGAACACCAGTCATTCTGCACTGGCCACTGTTGACTTGTAAGTTAACAAGAAGACTCTGTGTTTACAGGGAGGACCACTGCTAGGCTGGGAGCCTGGACAGTAGGAATATTATCTTCATCCGTCCATTTACTCACCCACCCACCCACTCATGCATCCATCCACCTACCCACCCACTCATGCATGCATGCATCCATCCATCTCTATCTGCCTCCTTCCTTCCTTACTGGTCAGACCCAGTTAAATAAGAAGCCTCCTTTGCCATCACTTGAGAGTCCTGGCACATCTCTTAGCCTGAATCTTCTGGCACAACACATGGCAACCTGGATACATTCTCAGGCTCTGTGGACTCCCAGGTCTTCTTCCTTATCATCTTATCAATGGAGGTCCTAATAGATGGTTTCTGGAGTTTGTTTATATAAGTATTTTTAAATTCTATTTCCAGAAGGTTTGATAGTAGTGAACTTTTAAGAAGTGGTCCTTGGCTTATAATTCTGCTCTCTAATAAACAAAAATCCAATTAAAAGCAGCTTTTCAAAAGCAAAGGGAAGATGGGCAGACAGCCATTTATAATGAGAGTTATTTTGTGGAAGCCCCAAACACTGGAAGAGCAGCTTATGTTTCTTGGTGAGAATCTAAGTCCTGAACTCAAGGCCTCTAGCCCGTATACAAACATACATATGAACATATGAACAGGAAGGCGCATGCTTTCTTCTTGCCAAACTTCTTCTTGGTACCATCTGAGGTCAACGTTCATGGTGAATTCAACTCTGTGCTCTGGACACAAGGCAAGGTTTTCATTTCCCCTGGAGGCCAGAGGTATCCTAGCTATTGCTGGAGTTTCTAGTAGTCATAGTAGTTATTTTAAACAGGGTCTTGTATAACCCAGGTTGCCCTCAGACTTACTGTGTACTCAAGGCTGGCCCTGAACTCTGGATCCTCTGGCTTCCACACCCCAAATTCTGAGATTATAGACATGTGACAGCACATGTCTATAGCTTTGGGGTTGGAATTCCCATCTGCCAACAGCTGGATCACCCTTTGGTAACATTCTCATTCAACAGGAATATCTCCTTTAAAAAGAATCACACCAGTCTTCCCTTTAACCAGTTAACTGGGGAGGAAACAGAGGCACCGATAAAACAGCTCACTCCATGCAGGGCCCTGTGTTTTCCTGCTCTTTGGAGATGACCCATTTATTCAGAGACTTTCAGAGGAACTGGGACACATACACCCTGTCCTGCTCACTCGCTGCTGTGTACATAATCCCAATGTCTCCCCACAGAGTGCCTCCAAGTAGCCTGGACCCTGGGGTACAGTAAGCATGGCCAGCAGCTCTGGAGGTCCTCAGCTACTCCCAGGGGATGAACATCCTGAAAACCCGCTGTGGTCTGCGTTCTCAAGGAGCCAAACACTTCCTGCCTGCTAGACTTTCAGGGAAAATAGATGGAAGGATGTCTTGGGGTGGGGAGACCAGGCTACCTGGAGACCACAGGAAGCTAAAAGACAAGCCTCGGAGTGTGGGTATGGGACAAAGGACAGAGAGAGGCCCCATTTGCCTGGTGACAAGAATCCTTGCAAAGCCAGACCTGAGGTCAGGTCCCCAGGATGTTCATCCACACCTCATTGTTATGTAATTGTGATAAAACAGACATTGGTTATTATCATGGCCTTAAGACCAACTTCAATGTTGTTGAGCCATCGCTGCCATCTAGCTCCAAAACTTGTTCTTATAAACTAAAGCTCTGTCCCCTGTTAACCAATTCTCTTTCCTCTCCTGCTCTCAACTCTTGGCAACTCCAATCTCCTGTCTGTCTTTATGATTTCTCCTGTTCGGGGACCATATTAAGTAAATCGTGCAGCACTTGTCCTTTAGGGACTGGCTTACCTAGCATAAAGTCCCTGTCTTTCCTGAGTGCAGGTGGTGGCCTGTGCCAGGAAGTCGTCCCCTTGCTCGGGCTGAAGACCCGCCAACTGTGTGGAATCCCTATTCTGCCACCCATCACTGCAGCAACCCTTTCACTGCTGCAAGGACATGAGCATTAGGTGTGGGATTAGTTATAGTTGCTCCTTTCTTAATCCTTTAGCCAGTTTGGATGGGCACTGCTCACTGCAGCAGAAACTGGCCTCGGTTCCTGAGCTGCACCCACCACCCAGTGGGAATAGAGACAAAGAGGCATAAATGAGGATAGAGTGGCTAAGCTGCAGGCAGCTAGGGTAAATGGAACAGCACCAGGAATAAAAGGGAAGGCATCAGCCCCCTGCGTCCCCAGAGAAGGCCTCCTTATGCAGAGGAAAAAACAGCAACACAAAACACCTCCAAATGCAGAGGTTTTCAACACACTGGAGAACCAGTCTTAGTTCCTTCAAGATCCCTGGCCTGACTGGGCCTGGGACCAAAGCTACATCAGCGGCAGACCAGTGTCTCCAGGGGTATGAACCATAGACGGGTCAGTCAGAACTTAGTGGTGATGAAATACTCCCAGCAAGCCCTAGTTGTTCCAAATCTCAGTCCTGGTGGAGAATTTTAGTCCTATCATTGGCTCTGCACACTTGGTACTTTGTGTCTGTGGTCAGAGTCCCCAAAGGTGACTCCAAGTCCAGCTGACCTTTAGAAATGGGGCACGTGGAGGATGCTGAACTTTCCTTCGGCCCTACTTAGGCGAAGAGCTATCAGTCAGTATTAGAGGGCTTCATGCACAAAGCCCACAGAGTCAGGACCCGAGTACAACCTTTCTCCTATAATGAGCACACCACTGTGTTCTGCGTTATGCTCAGACCCAGGATGTAGGGACACCATGCCTGATATTATGTCTGGTGTCTCTGACTGAGACGTCAAAACCTTTATCTCCTGTGGAAGTTTCTGATGGACGTAAATCTAAAGAAGTCACCCCTAGAGGACCATTTTCTCTTGTGCATTCTTGCACCCCGCCAGCCTAAAGATACCCAGGACCACAGACAGTTTGCAGAAGGCTCTCCGCTTCCTTCCTGAAACTGGAACATCACTGGTCAGATTCCCAAGCAAGGCCCTAACTAGATGATGGTACCAATGCCCAGAACTTCTGACACTATGAGCTACAGGACAGGGTACACAATACCAAGAGGTCTGCAATACCTCAAGACCTCAACTTTGATCAGACGTAACAAAAAGTTATGTTCTCACTGGGTGGGTGACATCTGGCTGCAATTGCACCTGACACTCAATGCATTTGACCTGTCTTTCAGAAAAATTCATAGACTACCAATGCGTTACTAGTACTCACTGTCTCTGTGGCACTCAATGGGCCTCCTTAACTTTAGAACAACTGACAAATGCTCAACGCCAGCACCCATATAGTCACTTTCATATCTAATGACTCCACTATGGAAATCTGCACTGTGTTAGAAACATGGGTCCAGGGACAGTGGTTATCAGCTAAGGCTTGTGCCTTCAAGTCTGCACATGGAGGGGACTGGCATTCTCCCTGCCCTGGGATCCCAACCTGACTCTCGGTCTTCCCAGCCTTCCCTCTTTAGCATACACTTGTCGTTTTTTGCTCTGTGCAAAGCACTGTGGGTTAGAATTCTGGCGTCTCGATGAACTCAGGGTCATAGCTCAGTCTACACTAGCAAACAAGCACCTACTGATCTGTCACCGCTTTGGATCTAGAGGTCAGCAGCTTCCCCCTCACTACTCTCCTGCTCTCACAGGCGCTACCCTCTCCCCGTGCCTCCCTTCCTGAGTCTACATCCTATTCTCCTCTTCTGATGAGGACTACAGCGGCGCTGGACTAGGCTCCATCTTGGGGGACTCACGTCAACGTAATTACCTGTGTGAAGATCTCCTGTCCTCATCAGTTACTTCTGAGGTCAGGCGAAGGCGTCCACGCAGTCCTAACACAGGGATAAGGTTTCAGCAAGTGTAGCCTTGCTTGACCGGCAGCAGGGTGGATGAGGGTCTCTATCAGGTTTCTCAAGGCTCGACGAAGGAAGGACATGTGGTGTGCATGCAGCATGATCAGGCTGTGACCACCTTCTAAGGCACTGGTCCTCAACCTACCCAGCGCTGAGACCGTCTAGTACAGTTCCTCATGTTGTGGTGACCCCCAACCATAAAATTATTTTCATTGCTTCCTCATAATTGTAATCTTGCTATTATGAATTGTAATGTAAACATCTGTGTCTCCTGATGGTCTCTGTTAACACCTGTGAAAGGGTCTTTTGACTCTCTCCAAGGGGTCGCAGCTCAGAGGTTGAGAACCACTGTTCTAAGGGTTAGTCATAAGGAAGTAGCGGCAGGGTGGCCTGGTGCTGTGTGTTGCATGGAGGCTACTTCTGAGTGCTCTCTTCCACACCTTACAGGATGGGGATTCTGACTAGGCTAAGCCATACCTCCAAAGTAGACAACCCTGCCCCAAACCATGTGTCCCATGAGGCCCTGCACCAGGCAAAGGGCTGAGGAAGACCCAGCCCACAATGTCTAGGATACAACCTTAAGTGGGCAACTGTACATGTGCCCAGAACTTCTGGCATTGTGAGCTGTAGGACACACAGCAGGAGCCTTTCAGATCACAGCCACTTTGGGTTCTGTGTTTCCCTCACAGGTTTCTGATTGTTTCACACTATCCATGTCAACTGAACCCAGAGGGTAAGCTCATCCTTTAGCTATGGTGTTGCCATTTTGCTTTTGGCTGGCTTCTCTTTCCTGGGAGCAGTGCCTGGCAAGCATCACATGCAGTGTGCCGCCGCATCAGGGCTGAGGGTACTGCCCAACCAGCTCCTGAGGCAAGTCCAAATCTCAAAAATCAGGCCAGGATACTTAACACTGCCCAAATGCTGCCAGGCTGTTTTTGGTACTTGGCTGGACTTTCTAATAATGTTTCAAGCGGTTCATTAAAATTGTTCCAAAAAGTAACAATTACCCAACAGGCTGGTTTACAGTTTCTGTCATGGAGGATTCCTTTTATGAGAAGGGCATCCTGTGACAGAATCTTCCGTGCCCGAGGCTCTTAACTGGCTCAAAAGGAAGGGCTGTTTCTTGTCTCATGGTAGTGAGTTCAGGGTTCCAATGCTGAGCACTGTGCTTTGAGGGGAAGGTGATACAGCAGAAAGTGACAACGACCTGCTTTACTATGCACTGTCCTCTCGAGGCCCGGCCGGTCAGCTGAAGTTCATAGAGGATGGGAAAATGTTCACTTACTGTCCAGCCAGCAGGTCAGGAAAGATGACTGCTGGAGAAGGCCCTGGGACAGCCACTCATATCTAGTGACAGCATCTACTGGGCATTTCCTGGATTCCCGGTGGTCCTCGGTCATGACAGAGGCAGGAGGTTGCAGCACACAGGCTTGTACTAGAACATCTAACCCTGGCCAGAAATGGTGCCCAGCCCCAGGACATTGGTGTAGAAGGCAACAGAAACACTGAATACAATGGAGAAATGTGTGAGTTTCGGAGAGAAAGTGAAGCAAAAAACTAGCTATAAAATGGAAATTACATCCCACTCCCCACCCCACCCACCCCCTGACTCAGGTGGAATACTATGAGGTAAGGGCGAGAAAGCGGGAATGGTTGCTAATTTAGCTGTGACAAACACAGGACTGAGAGCTGAGGATAAACGTTCTAAATAAGTTGTCAAAATGTCTATCATGCAACTGTGCCCGAGACAGGACTGAAGAACACACAGAATCAGAAATTCTGTGCCCAAGGAGGGATGAGCCCCACACCCTCCACAGCAACAGTGCTTTGTGCCCTGATGTCCTTGTGCACAGCCCCCCTGCCCCACAAACTCTGCCCTTCTGCTGAGGACCCTGAACCTCCTAGGCAGCCTAGCACACAGCCACTGTGACCTCATAGGCCGAGGAGGAGGGTTAACTTACCAGGTGTCACCTACTCAGGGCTGCCAATGCACGAGTATCTGTCCCCAGCTTGGGGAGGCAGAGGCAGGTGGATCTCAGTGAGTTTGAGGCCAGCCTGGTCTACAAATCAAGTCTAGGACAGCCAAGGCTACACAGAGAAATCCTATCTCAAAAGGAAAAGAAAGAAGAAAGAGGAGGAGGAGGAAGAAAAGAAGAAGAAGAAGAAGAAGAAGAAGAAGAAGAAGAAGAAGAAGAAGAAGAAGAAGAAGAAGAA
>OU015747.1:44358974-44390633 GCA_907169655.1 Acomys percivali | reverse complement strand
AAGAAGAAGAAGAAGAAGAAGAAGAAGAAGAAGAAGAAGAAGAAGAAAGACGAAGTAGTAAGTAGTAGTAGTGGTGGTGGTGGTAGTAAGTCCCCCAATGGACAAATATAAAAGCACATGGACATAAAAGGAAAGCTGGTCCCAGGTCTGTGGAGAAAGCTTTCTGCCCAGCTTCCACATAGCACTGGCACCTACCAGTCTAACCTGCTTCCCCTCAGTGGGCAGCTATATGCCACTGTCTGTTCTTTCGGTATTAAACACAAGGCGGGGGGATCAGAGAGGTTGAGGAAGGAAGGAGCCAGGAGGGCAACAAACTGTCCTCAATGTCATGCACTCACCCAGAACTAGGGGTCACCACAGTCCCCACCCCATCTCACGACACTCTCTCTCAGTGCTTCAGGACAAGGATGAAGAGCTGTCAGCGTAGAACTGCATGCTGGCAGCCGCCACTCACCACTCCCTCTCAGGACTACTGAGAAATCCTGGTGCCGTTACACACATAATTCCATGTATGTGCCAGGCACCCTGCTAAGACACATGCAGGCAGACAGACCTCACTTCATCTGAACTCCGCCATGTTCTCATATACATGATCACTCCTCTCTTAGGGACCAGGAGGCAGATTCTTGCATGGTGAGGTAGGGAAGCTGGTTCACAGGAAATCAATGGGAACCTTGCCTCCTCCCGCCCCCCAGCCCACCCCAGCCCCCCTTGCCCCATCAGCATCACTGAGGTCTCTGCTTCTGCAGCCCACCGCTGGAGCCACCCCCCTCCACATGCATGCATCGTAAGGCTTGTCTTGGAAAGGACAAGGAACCTGTTGCACAGGTTTGCTCTGAGCATAGGGAAGACACAGGGTTCTCAGGAAATAATTTATAGTCCTGTTGTTGTGCCTCACCCCTGTCCCGCCCCCGTACCCTAGGCTCCACTGAGGCTGATGATAAACATGAGCTCTATGTCAATCCAGACGGATGGAGATACTACATTCCATCTCACCTAATACTAGGAAAACGTTTCCATCCGAGGCGGCCAATTTTGAATGTACTGACATACATATGGGATTCATGGAAAATGATGATTTTGTGTGGATTCCATTAAAAGAACAGGAAGCTTTTGAAAAGGCATTTTCTTCCTTTTTAACTCTAAGTGCCTCTGGCTCTTAGAAGGAACAACACATAAAACTTACAACCAGGAAGTTTTACAATGCATAAAACTTACAAGCACAGGGCAGACCCTCACCTGCCTGGGCATGCCTTGGGGCTTGTGCAAGGAGGGCTTTCTCTCCAGAGTCTGGTGCCTGCCTCCTCTCTCCCTTTATCTCCCCTGCGATGCGAGCCGCAACACATACACACAGCCTTGTATCTGTAATGTGTCCACGGGAAGAATCAACAGATACCCGCAAGAGACCACAAAACCTCCCACACCACTTAGAGCCCTGAGTATCCCCCCCGCCGCCCCTCGCCCCCCATGTGGAGGAGGCAACGGCAGCCCCACCCCAGGAGGGAAGGATACCGAGGGTACCAGTCCTCCTGGGTGCTCTGCTAGCAGTCTGAACAGATAACTTCCGTAAATGCCTGTTTTGCTTCAAAGTTCATGGATTTGTTTAGAAATCCATGACTGCTCCAAGCACAGAAGAGACCAGAGATCCTTATTAAAAGGCCAGCATCTGCTCTACAGGCTGCCTGCTTCCTTAGTGCGGGGCAACGGCTGTCTGCAGAAGCTGTGCAGGGAGCAATCTTTTGAGGGCCTATGGGGTGGGCTGTGATAGAGAGAATGGGGCAGGCCCATGGTCACATCAGTTGAACGCACAGAAAGTTGCACATCTGTAATCCAGGCTTTTGTTCCACTCCCCAAAAAGAATCTCAGCAAAGACAGAAAGCTTGCCTTCCCCTGAAGGAGCAGTCTGGCTGGCTCAAGGGTGGGGTATCTTGTCCCAAAGTGGGGACTTGAGAAATGTCATGAGGTGATTAAGGGGACTCAGAGCAGAATACTGTCTTGCTATCTTTCCAAGCCCCATTTCATCTAGGTGTCCTGGCCACTAGAACTAGGTCTGTCTCCTCCTCCACCACCTCCCTACTCCCACCACTACCCTCCCCCCACGGCCCAGATCAAGTTTCAGCAACTGGATGTGTCCAAAGGAGCCAGAGCTCAGAGACACTGGGAACCCAGAAATAGCTCCCAGAGAAGGCACAAGGCCATCTGTTGGCTTACCTGGGCACCTAGGGTCTGGTCAGTCCATGAAAGGGCCTGGAATCTGTGAGCCTTATGGAAGGCACTCTGCAGGGATTGTCCCCAGCAGCCCCGGGTGGTGAGTCCCGTCCCAACGGCGTCCCCCCACCCACCCTGGGAGGGCTCTGTACTCTGCCAGTCCCGGGGGAGTCAGGGCGAGAGGCGGGGCTGCCACCTCCAAAGAGGCCCATTCAGAGGGCAGCGGGGAGCGGGTCGCAGGAAAGAATCCGCGGATTGTTGGGCGGCCACGGGCTGCTGCGGGCCGCCTGCCCAGTCAGTGCCTCCAGACTTGGCCCCGCCCGCTCCGCGCTGCGTTTGCTTCCTTTTCATTCTGCTTCCCTTCTTCCTCCTCCTACCCCCACCCCCCACCCCAAGCTCTGAAAACCTCCCTGCCAAAAAACCCACCCTAGCTTAATGCCACACCAAGGCCCTGGTCAAGCAGCCACGCCTCACACCTGCCCTTCTCAGCAGGCTGAGGAGGGAGGAGGGAAGGCTGCCTCGGTTCGGCAGCTGAGCCTCACCAAGGAGGACCCTTTCCTGGTAGATGGGGGAATCACCTCACCCCCACAAAGCCTTCACTACAGCCTTGCTCAAGGCAGCCAGGAAAACTTCTCAGCTGCAAAACCCACCCCCCAAGCCTCTGCTCAAACTACAGACGTTCCTCCTGGCTGTAGTTGGAGCCAACAGAGACTGATCTGGAACCAGCCTGCTTCACCTGGCTAGTAAACGGTCTACCAACGGGTTCTGGGAAGCATCCATACCTACACCTCTTCTTCCTTCTACTCTGTGCATGCAAATGCTTCCTTCTGGCTGAAAGAACCCCTAAGCCAACTACTGGACTCCGATAGAACCTTCCAAACTGCTTACAAACTGACACCGCATTATTTTCAGTTGGGGACACTTTCCTGCCCATCAAGTAGAATACAGGTTTTACTACTTGAGCACTGAAGCCAGCCCTAAGGCAGATCGCACAGCCTTTGTGTTTTGTCTTAGGGACAGACACAGGACTGCAGGTTTTACCATGCAATAAAGGCAGCACAGAGGGGACGGACATCTGTCCTGTCTGATGGGTAAGGCCAAGTCTCACTCTGCAGATGTGAGCTTCTAGAAACTTCTAGAAAAGTTCTCCTTGAACTTCTTCTGGAAGAGAAGGTTCTTATGGTCCCTCCTGCCCCACCCAGGGATGTTTCCTTGTCAGCATGTGCTAGTGTTGCTTTCGCTTCATTAGCACAGGGCTCTGCACAGACAGACATACCGGTAAGTTTCCAGCACAGCTTGCTAACCATCTTGTTGAATGAATCCTAAGCCTGCCCAACAGCAACTTGGGAGCCTAATCAAGAGAGGCCCCTCACTCCAGGCCCCTCCAGGCCACATGTCTAGGGCACAGCCAGGAAGACCCCTGAGAAGATACTTCCTCTCCCTGTTGTTTATGTGCCTGCAAAACAGCTGCTCCTGCTACGTAGGGGGGGGGGGGGGGGGGGGAAGCCTGGCCCCAACAGCCTCAGCAGAGGGCTCGGGGCTAGGCAAGGTGGATGTACCAGTGTTTCCAGTCCATGACTTCCATCAGAGGAAGGACACTCTCAATGGCAGGTCCATCTCCTCTGTGGGTCCCACCCACCCACAGGCCAGAGGCCTGGGAACAAACTCACAGAGACAGGTGAGGAAGGAGGAGGCTGGGTGTACTGCACTTCTGACTATGTCAAAGCCATGATCCCAGGCAGTTCTGAGTGAGCCGCAGGGAGACTTGTTTATCACCCCCCCGCCCCCCCCCCCTCGCTGCAGAGTTGGGGACTGAGTTAACTTTGAAGCATCACTTCTTTTAAAGTCATTCTCAGAAACCCTACTATTTCCTCTAGAGATCAGGGTCAGTACCTGGACAGGAGACGGGCACCCTGAACCAGCTAGGACACCCATGGAAGGACAGCAAAATCCTAAGATACAGCAGAACAAAAAAGAGAGGTTTTTTTGTTGTTGTTGTTTTGTTTTTTTTTTTCAAGACAGGGTTTCTCTGTGTAACAGTCCTGGCTGTCCTGGACTCACTTTTGTAGACCAGGCTGGCCTTGAACTCATGGCAATCTGCCTGCCTCTGCCTCCTGAGTGCTGGGATTGAAGGTGTGTGCCACCACACTTAGTGAGAGTTCTTGATAGAACCGCCGCCCCATGAATGGGCTCGGCCAGCCCTTACCTTTGCCAGCAAGGAGGCTTGTCCCATGATATCTGGGGCCTTATGCCACATACTTGGTTCTCTGGCCCACTATGGAGCTGACGTATTGGTCCCTAGACTAGAAAGCCTTGTCTTTATTACTATTCACTATACAAAAAAAAAAAAAAAACTTTAGTTTTTCAGTATGAGAGATGAACCCATGACCTTAGAGGCACATCCTACCACTGACTTAAAGCCCCAGCCGGAGGCAGCACAAGCTCGCCTCCAACTCAAGAGTCTCTTGTCTCAGTCTCCCGAGAGCTGGTATCACAACACTCCTCATGCAGCTAAAAGGCTCATGCCCTGGCTGGAACTCTGACACTTGATACAACCCCCCAGAAAAAGAAACTGGGTGCTTTGTGTGTAAGTTGGGGGTTTAAGAGGGTTGGTGTTGATGTAACCTGAAGGTCCTATCCACAGCAACTGGCACTGGCCCCAAGACAGAGCCAGATGGAACCTGTCCCCGCCGCCCCCCACCAGAATAACCACCACTACAGCTGACAATTCCAAGTCACTCTAGTGCCCTTTTCCCTGTTTGTCTGAGAATCAATCACCCACCAGCAGACCCAAAGGCAATGCTCCCAGACAATTTTGAAGAAGAAGGCTTTACTATCCATCCAAATCCATGTGCTTACCACCTTACGATCACCCAATAGCATACCCTTTGGAGAAAACTGAACTCCAACAGCTGGTGACACTGACTTTCCACCAGTGTGCCATGCTGAGACACGAGGAATACCAAATCTACCCATAATGCCCTTTGGGGCACTTAGGTGCTGTTTTGCCCTTTTCCCCACAAAGACCTCCTCTGTGTCTGCCTGTGTTTTCTGTTAAATGTGCTCACTGGTCCTTCCTCACAGCTATGGGCATGTCAGTGGACAGTTCCTATGCGGCACTCATACACTCCCAAGTGCGGGTGTAACCAGGAGAATTTACAGACATGATCACCCATGTGCTGTGTACTTTGCATCTGTATACAGTGGTCCTCTTGAGGTCCTCAGGTCTATGCACGGGACAAAAACCGTGCTTTAAAAAAGGTACCTGTACTATACATGAATGGAATTTCTGCTCTGTCATCCATCCCTAAATGATACAATATATTAACAGTTGGCCACATTTGCAAGGCATGGGGGTTTTAAGCACATAGGAGAATGGATAAACAGAGTAGCGGGCGTGGTGGTGCAGGCCATTAATCCCAGCACTTGGGAGGCAGAGGCAGGCGGATTGCTGTGAGTTCAAGGCCAGCCTAGTCTACAAAAGTGAGTCCAGGACAGCCAAGGCTACACAGAGAAACCCTGTCTTGGAAACAAAAACAAACAAACAAAACAAAAAAAACCAGAGTAGACAAAGTCCACACTGCTACACTCAGTATACCCTAAAAATGGTATCTACAGGGTTCCTAGAGCCAACAGACAAAAGTCCTAAAGGAAGAGTGTCCACAGTATCATGGGATCCGGTACTTAACTATATTAAACTGGTCCACCTCCCTCTTCTGAGAAAGCGCCCTGATCTGAGGGGGCACTGGACACCTCTCAAAGGCCTCTGCTGACGGCAGGGAGCAAAGGGAACAGTCACATGTTCACATCCTCACAGCTCTCAGCAACGCAGTTCATGTGCCTCTCCTTCAGATCCACCCCCCCCACACACACACACCCATCCCGCACATCAAGCGCAATGGGACACCCTGGCCGGGAAGGCTAGCCTGAGGGGACAGTGGCATCAGAGTTCCAGAGGAGACTCCAAAGCATTATGCTGTTCTGAAGCCAAAGGCTCTGTGACGCCTAGAAAAAAAGCCTGGTTGTGTGCTGGTGCATCTTCTGGGTATATTCCAAGGAGTGGAATAGCTGGGTCTTGAGGAAGCCCTATTCCCAGTTTTCTGAGATAGCACCAGATACAGCAGGTCACTGAGAAGAGACTCGATACCCTATGAGCATATACAGAGGGAGGTAATCCCTCTGAGGAACAGTCATAGGGGAGGGGAATAAGGGGAAAATGGGAGGGAGGGGATAATGGGAGGATACAAGGGATGGGATAACCATAGAGATGTAACAAGAATAAATTAATTAAATAAAAATAAATAAATAAATAAAAATAAAAACACATAAAAAAAAAAAAAAAGAAAAGAAAAAAGCCTGGGCCAGGTGGGCTGGAGGTCAGGGCCTTGGGAGAAAATGAGGAGCCAAGCACGTGACTGGCTTGCCCAATGAGAAAGCGTTGCCATAAATGTCCTCTGCTTGTCCTGCATCCTGCCTTCCAAGCTGTCTGCGCTTAGGCGCCTACCTGGTTCAGGGTCTGCAATGGATTTTGGCTTCCACACCTGCCACAGGCTGGGCTCCAACCCTATTTATTGTCCAGCCTGAGGGCAAGCATGGTGTAGATAGCCATATGGGATTCTGGGAGTACATTTTGAATTAAGAAATTCAACTCCAGGGCAAAAATTGGGGACATTCTCGCAGATAGAAGGTGAAATAGACCCTCATCACTTAAGACAGCATCCCTGATCCCACACATAGGCCTCTCATTCTTCTTTGTTCAAACGACATTTTAAGAGGTAGTACAGGATCACAGACAGCAGGGCCTCTGTCGCCATGCCCCAGAGCCATCCTGGGGGCTGAGAATCATGATGAGAAAAAAAAAAAAAAAATCCTGTTGGCAGCATGCCTGAATGGCCTTTACACGGTGTCTTGAAGAACAGCCCACAGGCCAGGACAATGAAATGAGCTGATACGTATGATCAGAAAGCAAAGACCCTCGCCCCTTACCCACTACCAAGCCAGTTGAAGGATGTACCCTGATCTATTTACAAGGTTCCCAGCAAGTTGGCTGCCCGGTGGATGAGGTGTCAGCAAGGGATGTCAGCCGCTTGTGTGTACTGAGCTGCATTCCACGCTGGCAAACCCACATCCTTCTAACAGCACATTCACAGGGCAGCGCTGGACTCTGACCTCCGTGAACCCATCCGTGATGTTTATTTTTAGAGTATTTACAAGCAGTCCACTTTCTTTCTTTCTTTCTCTTTCTTTCTTTCTTTCTTTCTTTCTTTCTTTCTTTCTTTCTTTCTTTCTTTCTTTTTTATGCTTTTCACATTCTTTATCTGGAGCGAGGAGAAGAAAGGCTGCTGTGAATTTACTAGTCCACACCCTTGGCCAGGGCTCCACGTTGGTATGCTGAGTGTATCACAGGCATCTGCACCGACAGTATATGCCTCCCACACAGAGAGGCATATACACTCCCACACACTCTTACGGTATGTGCACCTAAATGTAAATATGCAGAAGTGTGCATTCGCTTTTTAAGTTCAGTAGATTCAAAGCCATCAAGGTATGACACAGATGGCAGCTGTATTTACAAAGTGTGTGTGTTTCTAGGTGCTCTGTTAAAAAAAAAAAAAAAAATCTCCTTATCTATTTATAAACATTCAAGCAGAAAAGGAGCTGGGTATAAAAAGCAAAGGGAAAGCTGGCTGGAGCATTTTATAACATGTCAAGCCTTAAAGATGCCAAGTTTAAAAAGAATTATGTCTCAGAGGAAGGATAGCAGGCTACCAAGAAGAGACTTGATACCCTATGAGCATATACAGGGGGAGGAGATCCCCCTCAGTCACAGTCATAGGGGAGGGGACTAAGGGGAAAATGGAGGGAGAGAGGAATGGGAAGATACAAGGGATGGGATAACCATTGAGATGTAATATGAATAAATTAATAAAATATTTTTTAAAAAGAATTGTTTTTAATGTTTATCTTTAAGATTGTAGTATAACTGTATCATTCTCCCCTTCCTCACTCCAAACTCTCCCCAAGTTTTCCTTTATTTTTACTTTGTGTGTGTGTTTTGCCTGCGTGTATGTCTGTATGCAGTGACAGAGGAGGCCAGAAGAGTGTGTGAGCCCCAAAAGTGGAGTTGTAGGCAGTTGCAAGCCACCATGTGGGCGCTGAGAATTGAATCTGGGTCCTCTGGAGGAGCAGCTAGGGCTCCTAACTATGAGCCATTCCTGCCCTTGGAATTCCACCAAACTCAGCTCACCTGAATCCTAACTAATTAGCCTGAATCCTAACTAATTAGCCCGAATACTAACTAGTTAGCCTGAATACTAACTAATGAGGAGTCCTTGGATGCTCTTATTCTCTATGGAGGCAGTGAACAAACAAATGGGCCCAACCTCCAACCTCTCACAAAGCCCCAAACCAACCCTCATTATCACTATGCTAAACACAAAATAGAAATTGCAAACTTATAAAAGCATTCTCCTGAAGTAAACAAACATTGGCCATTAGTCAGCCTAAAGTCCTCAAATGTTCTCTAAATAACAATTGTAAAAAAACTGTTACGTGACAAGAATGTTCTGGAACGACAGAGGAGCAGTGGTTGTAAGACATTCTACATGTGCTAAACAACTGAACTTTCACTTTAAAGTGGCTGTGATACGTGAATTTTTCTTTTTCTTTTTCTTTTTTTTAAAGCTATTTTGGAGCAGTTACAAAGGTAAGTTATGTCAAGAACACAACTTTTTTTTTTTTTTTTTTTTTTTTTTTACATGAAACATTTCACCGTGGTTTTTATTTCATTTATTTTGGTAATATCAAGGCTAAGGACCATCTAAGAAATACAGGATGTTTTACATCTTGTACTTCATACATTTTTTTCTTCCACCTATATAAAGGTTAACATTAAACAAAGTTTGAGTAAGTTCTTCTAAAAAGGCCCACATCTGGAACCCTAAGACGTTTATGGGTTCCGTTATGATCACTTATGTTTCAGGGGTACAGCTTGGCTGGTGTGACAAGGCATCAGCAGACAGCTGTACTCCAGGCTCACACTGGCTGTTTGGTCACCATCCTCCCCAAGTTCAGGGTCTCATTTCAGCCAGGCAAGGATGCTCACAGGGCCCCCGGACAGTTTCCCAGATGCTGGCCCTGGCTTCTTTCCCGGTGTCTATAGCTGCTCTGCTGTCTCCTGTGCCTGTCCACCACCCTTCATGTTGTCACAAGCTCCTGGGAGAAGCCAGCAGCAGGACTCACTGTGCATCAGTACTGAAAGAGCCCTCTCTCCCCTGGAGTAGATGCTTCTGTGAAAGCCAAGAGGGGCCTTGCGTAAGGAGAGCAAGCTTCCTTGGCCAAGAGAAGCCCAAGGAGCTTCTCTGTCCCTGCAACTCATGTGCTCTGCGATGGTGTGAACATGGCCCCTACCTACAGTGCACGTGTTAGAAGATCAACACCAGTGTGGCAGCCAGGGGATCTCAGAAGGAAAGGCCTAGGCACATGGACTCTGTCCTCATGAAAGTGGCAGTAGCACCAATCTCAGGCATAGGTTCCTTCTAAGCAGGAGAGCTCAGACCCCCCTCTCTCTATCTCCCCACTCCCCATGGGACCCATGAAGACCTTCTCCCAGTCCCCTGATCTTAGGCTTCCCAGATTCCTGATCTGTGAGGCAAATTTCTGTTCATTATAAACTTCCTGGGCCACAACAGTGTATGATAACAGAAGGCAGACTAGGATTCTCTATGCTGTCGACAACAGTTGTGACCACGGGTCTTCCATTATTTACAGCATCGCCCCTTCCTTTGCTGTTTGTGTTCTGGTCTTACAACCTCACTGATTCAGTTTTGGGTCTAAGTCAGGCACCTGAACTACCAATCCATGCTCGTAAGTGCTCCCAGGAACTGCATGTGGCTGCATGTGTGGGCTGTGCTGTGCTGAGACAGATAAACCCTGCAGTGCTGGAGACCTCCCTGGATCCACTCAGTAAGAAAGTGACAGAGCTAGGGGTGTGTGTGTGTGCGGGCGCGCGCACGCGTGCTTGTGCGTGTATCCGGCGCCTGAGCTACCCAGTCCTCCGTGTTCACTGAGAGACACCCCAAAGGCCAAATGGGCGCTTCTAAGAGGGGAGTGTCCTGCTGACAGAGCCTGCTAGACCCTAACAGACTGAAAAGCCTTCCAGAAAATACAATAAGGTTTCCTCTTCTTCTTCTCCTCCTTCTTCTTACTCTTTTCCTCCTCCCTTTCTTTTTTATTTTCATGTGTGTATGCCTGAATGAATGTATGTGTATCACACTGTGCAGGAGCCCATAGAGGTCAGAGGTCAGAAGAAGGCATCATTTTCCCTAGAACTGAAGCCAAAGGTGGTTGTGAGCCACCACGAGGGTGCTGGGGACAGAACACGGTCGTCTTCTTCGAGAGCAATCAGTTCCCTTTAGCCATGACCTCTAGCTCCCCTCAATTGGCTTCTTCAATTTATTCAACAACTAGCAGGTCCCAAGGATGCTGTGGTTTGCTTTCTGCCTACTGTTTAACTCTTTGCTGGAGGGTGGCTTGTTTCTGGGTTGGCTAGGTGCAGCATGCTTATGGCAGGGAGCTGGTTGTCTCTACAAACATGACTCAGGAGCCATATAGACTGAGTGTGAGAGGATCTGGAGAGACCATACACATGGCAATACGTGAGCCCTGAGCGTAGGAAAGGGCTGCCTTCCGAGCCAACCCAGGCTTGGGACTGGCACGAAGGCCCTCCCTCCCACATCCGTTCTTGTCTGACCAAGCTTCCCGCCTCTCGGCTTTAAAGTCTAAGCTCGAGGTCTTCACCTTCACTTGGCAGGAATCCAGTCAGACTACCTTCAGCAGGAAGCCCCATACCTGAGTCTCCTGTAGTAATTTTCCATCCACCTTGACCCCCACCTGCTCCCCCACTGCACTCTGCTCTGTGGTGCTAGGACCCAGCTGACATCGCTGCATTAGGGCTGAGCTCGGCAGTTTCACTGGCTATGATAGCATCTGCTCTTGTGCTCCAAACTAGTGCCCAGTGGTGTCCCTTTGGCATCTGCCAAGAGGCAGGATTTAAATCCAAGTCAATGGAAAATTTCCATTCTCAAGAAATGCTGATTATAGCCATGCATGGAGTCACTCACTTGCCCTCCCCAGAGTAGAAAAGATGCTGCATCAAGAATCTAATTCACATTAGAGAAAGGTGACCTAAAAATGCACATGGCGTTTGCTGAGAGTGGGAAAGGGATGGCTTCACAGGGTTTGGGAAGTTTGCCTGGGTTGTCAGTCTGACCCTGGAGGCCACACCTTTAAGGGGTTGGTCCCTGGGGCACTGACTGAGCACTTTGTGTCTGCAGTGGCCACTGCTGATCTCTAAGCCTCTGGCTCACTCAGTCCACTGAAGGTGGGGATCATCCGTGGCGCTCTCTCCCAGAGCACAGACCATGGCAGCAAGAACCTGTACTCAGATGTGAGCTTTGTGTTTCACAAAAAGTCTAGCAATGGACAGTGAAGGAAGCTGACAACATGATGATGAACAAGCCGGTAGGACACCTTGCTTGTTTAAGATTGGGAAGCTGTCTAGGAGGAGACTCTTGTGAGCTCAAAACCTGGCGCTTGGGTTACATAAGTCAATTGAAAAACAAAGCAAAACAAAACAAGCAAAACAAACAAAACAAAAACTAACTGTGCCATGATCTGCTGGACAAAGAGAAGCTTGAAGACTAGGATGCGTGGGTGCTGCCTTGAGGAGAATAGCAGCCTGGGGAGAAAAAGCCTTTATGGGGCAGGTGAGTGAACACTCTCAGAAAACAACAGAGAAGAAGCAAAGGCAGCCTGTGGTCGCTCCAACTTCAAATTCCCCCAAGGCAAGGCAGACAGAGTAACCCCGGAACCAAAGTATATGTCTTCAAGGCCCTGCTGCTAAACAGAGAGACTGCCCCAGTCTAGATAGAGAGGCTACCATGAGTCAGGCACTAAGGAAGAGCTGACGTGGGCTAGGATGTTTCTTTGGACCTCTGATGGACTGAGATGCCTGTGGAAGACGCCCGGTCAAGTCAGGGATTAGGACGCAAGGACGCTGAGATTGCCTGCATTCTCAGGGAATAGCAAACAGCAGATAACAATATGAAAATTAAATGAGCAAAACAAATATATATATATATATTTTTTATATATATGGGGCTTCTCTCCACCTGCTTATGCTCGGCCCATCCTGAGAGCCCAAGAAACATAGGTAACATCTTCCTGGAAGAGACACTGAGAAGCTCACTAGGCTGTTGGCGCTCTCTCCCTGTGGTGCAAAATATGGAAGGTCTCCGGGTTTCATTGTAGAAAACAAGAGAAAGCATCAAGTATTTAGGGAGAGGAAGACCAAGTGTGTCTAGACTAGGAGCTGGGTCACCCACAACAGCAGACAGAGATGACCGTGTAGTAGGGTGCATGCAGACACCCTGCTCTCTGCTGAAACCCATTTTCTTAATGAAGAGGAGAGCGCACCTCCTTCAAAGCCCTTGCTGAATGGGGGAATCTCACCAGGATGCTAAGCACCTATGCTGAGCTGATGGCAGGCCCTAACTGCCATGTATGCGAGTATCAAACCTGAATGTCCCTACAAATGCCGGGAAGCCTGTCAAGGCCTTCCTGCTACTCAACTCCTAGTCAGTGGATTTACAGCCAACATCCCAAGCCCTAACAAGACAGGTCCTTGCCCAAGGTTTGAGATGAGATCTAAATGGAACTATTTCTGCATCAGAAGATGCCTGGGTAGAAACAGCCAAGGGTTATCTATCACTCACGGCTGCCATAGCCAAGGGTTCTTACCGCGTCCTCCTTTGCACAAACTGGCTGGGCTGCTCAGCTGGGGCTCAGGTGGGCTGAATGGAGGGTAGCGTGGGGATGCTTTCACTGGAAAAGAAAAGTAGAATAAAGGGTACCATTACACTCCACCTTCTGGTGCAGTGTTAGACCCAGCCACTTGTAATTCTTTCTTACCATATGGTGTTTCTGGAGACACAGGGAATGCTGGGGTCAGACACATGGACTCCTTGTTGTTGGCAATCCTGCCATCCACCAGATCGAGGTCAGGGGGGTACGCGGTGATCATCGTCTGAAATCGGCATGGAGGGAGAGGAGAAAAATAAGGAATCCCGGTAAAGTTCCTTCCACACAGATGTAGTCCCTCAAGATGGTCTGGGGATAGAACCCACATCTGAGAGTGGGGCCAGGAGGAAGAAACTGGCATCACCACTGTGGGGAAGACTATCACCAAAGCTGGAGTATGAAGAGGAGGCGGCCAGCGACTGTCATCTCACTACAATGCTGGACAGCCAGGAGACAGGGTGAGGGAGACTTGAAGGAACCTGGAATCCTTAACTACATCGTTGTCACAGATAAGTGAAAATATACAGGAAGTCGCACACAAAACACAGAGCAAACTTCGGGAGAAATTATCTCAGGTATCAACAACATATGTTGGTAAGAGTTAGGGCGATGAGCTGTCTTTTCTTTCTGCCTATTCTCAAGGCTCCAACTTTTCAACTTAAGAAACAAATGTATAATTGAGGTTAATTATTTTGGGGGTGGTGGCCTGTCACATTCTGACGAGAAGCTTTAATTACATCTCCCAGTCAGGGGACTCTTGTCTGTAGACCTCCTCAGGGTCCTCACCTGCACGGAGGATTTGGGACCTAATGTGGCAGACCAGAAGAAGGTCTGTATTTGCGCTGGCTGTGCTGTCCATCTGCAGGATCCTGCTAGCACCAGGCCCATGCTTCCTAACCCTTACAACCTACCTGTATGCTTTGCATTTCACGTCCATTCTACAGAGCAGAGCACTGTGGCTTCAATGGCCCATGCAATGTACCCCCTGTAGCCCTATCTGGGGATTGTGTGGACCCCACATAGGCCTTCTGACATGTGTTCCCAATCAGAACCCCTGTCTGTCACTTAAGAACCATGTCTGTCAGACAAGAAGGACAGTCAAGGACAGAGAAGTCACAGTGAATGGGGACCTTGTACAAGGACGTGGCACAGCCATTTCCCTGAGCACAAGGGTAGGACAGCAAGGAGGGTTGAGTGGAGATGGGGACAGGGCCAGCACATACCTCTTTGATGTCTGCAGGAGAGGAAAATGACCCCAGGCTTGGGGCTGGGTCCACTCCGGCCTTTCCCCATCCACACTTAGAGAAGGACACCTGGCTCCCAGCATCGTTGTCATACTGTCCGAGGCTCCGCTTCCGGAGCCGTCCCCCAATGGACTCATCACCTGAAGAACCAGCAAGGAGAATATCAAATGGGCTTCTGGGTATTAACCTTAGAGCAGCAGGTTTACAAACCACTGATAAAACCCATCTTAAACTATTTGCAGACAATGCCATCACTAGTCAGCCACTCCACACAGACATGAAGGCTGCTATGGGCAGGCTAACAAACCTGAGGGCATCCTGGGGTGCCCAGAAACAAGCCAGAGCACCCCATCCAGAAAAGGCCTTGGGGTGCAGACAAGGCAAGGTACTGGGACTCAGCCCACAGTGACAGGACAGGAGCCTGCTACTGAGCTTGAGTTCAGAAAAACAGCTAAGATCCAACCCCGGGGCCTGGTGTACGCACTGAGAAGATTAGCATCTACAATGACCCAGGCATGTGGCTCTGCCATGATAAACTGAATCTTCACACGGAGGGGGGAAAAACACATCAGATACTAAGAGTGAACATTCCATGCCCCAATGCCACTCTCTGCCAGAAACTCCATAGGCATTTACTGCTGACCCAGACGTCCATGGTCCCTGCTCTTAGCCAACTCTGATCATCTTCTTGTTGGGGAGAAATAATATGCCTGAGACAGTCTCTTAGCTTTTTAAACTTTCTTCCAAGGAATTCTTAAAATTGGGCAATAGGGGGAAACCTGCAGCAACCTACAAAGGTGGTAACGTTTCAAGCTACAATGTCGTCTTTTCACACCAAATTAGGATTGGCTGACAGTCTAGGCATAAGCAAAATACACAGAATCCCTACAAGTATGTTGGGGCATGCCTGTGATTGCTGTGGGTTCAAGGTCAGTCTGAACTGGAGTGTTGAGACACTATCTCAAAACAGTAAATAAATAGGGGCTGGAAAGATGGCTCAGTCGGCAACATGCCCGCTGCACAGGGAGGAGGCTCCATACAAGGTCACCAAGCCTCAGTCTCTGGGAGACAGGCAGCCCTGGGAATGGGAACAGGAAGTTGGGAAACAGCAAGAACAGCAAGGCACAGAGAGAGAGAGAGAGAGAGAGAGAGAGAGAGAGAGAGAGAGAGCGCGCGCGGAGGGAGAGTGCGAGTACCACATGACTCGGCAGCACCCCCAGTAAGAGTGAAGGCGCCCTGCATCTGCCCCTACAACAGTGATAAAGAAGACAGATCAGAGAGAGAGCACTGTGTGCCCATGGAGACTGCTAGCCAAGCTGGGCCAGAGCTCTCACGTAGGAAGATCCACAATCCTTTCATCACAGTGGTGAGGAACAGAAGAGTTTTAGAGCTGGATGTTTGCTCTGCATCACACAGCACATCAGTACACAGCCTAGCATCACGTCTTAGGTGCAATGTGAAATGCTTTAGGGTACCGAAGAAAGAATAAAATGGTACCAAATTATTCAAAGGCCAATCTCTGGGATGTGGAATTTCAGGCAAAGGCTATATGAATGCCTCCATTTTATTAAAGCATTTAAACTATACATTTTAAATATTAAAAAAAAAAAAAACTATAGCATCCTTAAAACATTTCCCCCTCCCCTTTCCTCCCTGCAACTCCTCCCGTGTACCCACACGCCTTGTTCTTATTCAAATTCATGGCTGCCCCCTTCTTCTTTAACTGTTACTACACACATACATACACATATTCAAATAGTGTATGTGTATAGACATATATTCCTAAGTACATAAAACAACCTGCTCGGTGTGTATAAGGTTAACTTGTTTTTATATGTTTTCAGGGCTGACCATTTGTTATCAGATAACTACCTGGGGTGCTCTTCCCTGGAGACTATTTCTCCCGCTCTCAGCAACCCAGAGTTGCCTGAAGTTCCTTGTGTAGGGTTGAGGCCTCCTGAGCTTGCCCCATCCACGTTACATGTCTATTGGTGACACCTCGGCCAGGTCATGTTTAGGCAGCCATGTAAGTCTTCATGGGTGTAGCTTCTCTGACACTTCAAGGAGACACCATCTCATAGCAAGGTTTTCACTCCTTCGTCTATATCTTTTAAAGTTCTCCCTAATAAGTTTTTTTTCTTTCTTTCTTTTTTTCTGAGACAGGGTCTCTCAGTGTAGCCTTGGCTGTCCTGGACTCGCTTCGTAGACCAGGCTGGCCTCGAACTCACAGCAATCTGCCTGCCTCTGCCTCCTGAGTGCTGGGATTAAAGGAGTGTGCCACGATGCCTAGTCCTGTTTTACTTTCTAAAATAAAAGGAGACCTAGATTCCCTTTTGGAGATACAAACCTTCTGCTTCTTTTCTCTCTCCTCTGCAGGGCTCTGCCGCACTCACTTCTGCTTATCTTCATAAACTCTGACATTAACCAAAAAACATTTCCTCCTCTCGGAGGAGCCCATACAGGAACCCAAGTGCAGGTGGCTTTCTCTACCATCCTAAGGTGATGTCCCCCACAGGTGCCACAAGGCGCAACACTGAATGAATGGGTCTCTGCACTTCTTTAAGTGTCTAGAGATTCTAGGTAGATCTGACAGTTCCAACGAAGAGCCTGTTCTTTCTATTTTTCAGGCAAGGTAACTCAGAAGTTAGGTTCCACAACAGGCCCCAGGCAGCTTAGCAAGCACACTGAGAGGGCAGAGCTTATGCCTAGGCCTGAGGCCACATACAGAGGCAGGACGAGCCCTCAGCTTTGTCTCCACTCTGCCCCAGTAGCATCTACAACACAGACCCCACTGGCAGCTGTCCCAGTATGAGGTGAAAGCAGAAGAGAGAATTCCCAAGGATGGGGCGGCATGGTCCAAGGAGCATCCACGGGGATGGACACAGTCTCTTACACACTCACTGGCTTTCAGTTCCTGTCACGCACAGGCTCATGTTACACTCCCACACTCACCGTCACAGACACAGCATTCCCTCTCAGATGGTCCGAGTCTTACTTTACACGGTACACACGCTGACACAGCGTAAACATCCAATCTCCTACCAACACACTGCCTGCCACTCAGTCACACACTGTCTCTCCTGTTCTTACATGTGGTCACTCAGACATAGCCACATGCACACTCTCTTATACCTCACACTCATGCACCCAGTCACTTGCACGTGTGTAGCCTCCCACATACTCGTGCACATTCATACACTAACCTCCGCCCTGACATAGCCTCTGCCTGCACATGCTTGACAGACAAGGCTTGGTGCTCTCAGCACTGGAGGGGAGCTTCAGCACCCCCATCTCACTTCTGTAGGCCTACACTCCTGGGTACCACAAGTCTCCCCACGTAAGGGCGGCTATCAGGAAGGAGGGTGCTGAGCATTCCTAGTAATGAGCTTCTCCCAGGATGAGGAACCACAGCACCCCCACTTCCAGGGGCTATGGAAGTATATGTGGCACAAGGCTCCCCCTCTTGCCGGGAGCCTAGCCGGTTCCTTGTATGACCCCATGACAGTGAGTATGCTAAGGTCCAGACACCACAGCCTCAGAAGCAAAGTGGGGCTAGGGACTCCCCAAAGAAAACAGCAGACATCCCTGCTTCAGCCCGACACCTCTCGCCACAATAGGGCCCCTCAGAGCCGCTGTTCCCAGGAAGGAAACACAGACACAACCACGAGTTTCTACTTCATACTAGTTATCTAGAGGTCTAGAAGGAGGCTGGATGCTGCAGAGACATTTCTATAGGTGTTTCATGTACTATCTCTGGTACCTGCCAGGCAGGTGGTGTCTCGTTACGAAGGTAGAAACAGTAAGCACAGCATCTCTGCACTGCTGCCTCCATTTGGGCTCAGCTTCCTTACTGAGGACAGATGCGGAGCAGCCATCTACCTGGGCATGGCAGATCTCAGCTCCCACATCCACCCCACTGATGCCCGCCCACCCGGGAGGCCTGGGTGTCTATGAGTGGGTGAGCAATGGGAGGGCAGGAGATGGAGGGTAGAGGAAGAGGTGAGCGGGGACCTGGTTGGTACCGTATGCTGAAGACTGTCTTCTCTGGCCTCCCTCAGAGAGCCCAGAGTGCTTTGTCAAAAAGGGGCTCGCAACCCTCCCTTCCCTGGGAACAGCGCCATTCTGTGAGGAAGACATATGGCTTGTTTGTTTCTTTTTCCAGTCTAGGCTCAATGTGCAAGCATCTGCAGGGTAATAAATGATTTGTGTTCACTACGTTACACTTTGCACTAACATAAAGTCACCTGCACACACATGGCCAGTGCTTTGTCCTTCCCTTGCTCAGGGTGTCCCTGGTTCTATATATCTGCCAGCTCTGAGCAAGACTCCAGGGGTGGGGGCAGGGGGAGGCTGGGGGTGGGGGGGCAGTGGGGGTGGGGAAGGTAAGGGGGTGGGGGGGGGCTGGGGGCTGCATCAGAGCTGTCTCTTTCCCTCTGCAGCTGGTGTTCCACATCTGCAGAGGCAGAAACAGCAAAGGTCATTGGTTTACATTTTATGGGCACCAAAGTGACTTCAGATCTTCAACGCAAAGCTGATCTGATGAGCTTGGGCAATCTGCATGGCAAAATACTTCATAAATCAACGAGGACATTCGTGAAACCCACTCTCTGAAGAGTGCTGTAAAAGTCATGCCACACAAAGGGCCATGACAACATTCACTTTTCATTTTCCTATAAGAAGTCAAGTCTGGGGGGAAAATACAGAAAAGGCAGGAAAACAAAACAAGCAGACTTCATGGGAGCAGGGTGGACACACTAAAGTGTGGCTGTCACTCCTGATGCTGGTCTGATATGTGGATTAAAAGGAGCTGTGCTGGCTTGGAGGGGCTTTCTCGGGGTTCTGGGCAGCCCCACACTCACACCAACCCCTTCTGGACTCTCAGAACAGCCAAGAGAAAGCATGGACAAAATCAAGCATAAGGGAATACTTGCAGGCCAGGGCCTCTCTCATAACTATGGCAGACCCACCTGTACCTGCTGGGGCTTACTTGGCTTCCTTCCCAAGTGAGCCTGCTGGGGCCCAGTTGTGTGGGGAGCTGCAACTGCTTCTAACACGTTCTGTGCCAGTAAAGAGGAAACTTGAACTGGCCCCTGGTACTTACAAAGCTCAGAGAGCCCAGGACAGATCAGAGGCAGGTTCAGGCCTATGTGAGCACAGACCATAGCTGTCTGCAATTATGCCTACAAGCCTTGTCCCAGGAATCCTCCATGCAGCCAGGCTCCCCAAGGAGGGACGTATGAGTAGCAACCATGTGGGGACATGCTTTGCTGTGGCAGCATGACAGGATGCCCCACAGCCCCTTAACCCTACCAGTTCCTCTGAGCATTCAGCTGCCCTTGTCCTTGCATGAGCCAGCCTTCCACTTGACTCCAGACTATAGCTTAAGACCGGAGTTCCTATGTCCTCGACTGATACTCCCAAAGTCAATGCACTGATATGTGAGGACACCCTGTGAGCACCGCCCAGGACCACACAGACCTTGTCGAGCACAGCAGGAGCAGAGACTACCAGGGGTCTCTGGAGGGCACTGAACTTTAGAGAGCCTGGGAAGCTGATGCTAAATCACTGCAAACACAAGTGGGGACAGAGCCCTGCAGCATTCCAAGGCCAGGCAGCATTCCGGGTGTGGGCAGTGGGGGGGTGGGGGGGGCGGGGCAAAGACAGCCAAGCTGGTGGACAGGCCACCCCCACCAAGGCCACCATGATAGTGGGACAACCATGACAGGGAACAACTCCCTTAAGTGCTTCATCTGGAGACACTGGAGGCCTCGTGGGCGGGGGGGCATAACCCACAGGGCCCGCAAGAACTGGATCCAGGCCAAGATTGTCAGGCACTGTGTTAACATGCAGGGCTGAGTCCAGGATAGTTAGAATAGATAATATTGTTATTGGGAAGCCCTGGGTGTGTATTTGCGGGGAAGGGTGTTCTGTGTCCTTCAGTGGTGCTATGGGCCACACAGAAGTTTCTCGGTGTCACCTGGCCTATCTGGAACGAGAGAGAGGAGTGCCAAGCAGGAGACACCATGGCACCCATACTGACTTTTCAGGGCACTATCCTCTCCTCAGTGAGGCACAGGGCCCAGTCTGCTGCAAAAATAAAGCTTAACAGTCCTAGCGGGAGGTATCTCATGGGGCGACGCATAACTACAGGCTGCACGTGGCCCACTCTGCTGCAAAAATAAAGCTAACAGTCCTAGTGGCGGGAGGTTGCTTATGAGGTGACACATGACCACTGGTGGTCCTCTACAGCCTGCACAGCAAGGTCCCAAACTCTGGTCCCATTAGCACCAACCTGGGGGGAACATCCCAGCCTCAAAGAAAGACTAGATACACAGAACCACAATTATAAACCAGCAGAATGTCATTACGATCCTCCACTGAGGGCCTCACCTTCCTCTTCTATGTCAACCTCTTCCCTTGGAGTCAGGACATGACCAGGAAAGCTTTCAACTTGCAGGCACAGCCTGTCTGAACCCAGGAGTCAGTCAGAGAGCATAAAGTACTTCAGACACTCAGGCCCCAACCGGGCCAATCAGCCTCGCTTTGCAGACAGGAGCACATGCAGGCATCCTTAGCACCTGCGTTGTGAAAGTCCCCAGGTGGTTACAGTGCGCAGTGTAAAGGATGAGTGGAACAGCCAAGTGGTAGCGGACTTAGAGCTCCTACCACACGTTCTCAGAGCTCCTCAGGCATGCCGTGCGATAGACGAACTTGCTTGGCCACAGTGAACCTCTCAATGGTACATACCAGAATGCACTGAGCATCTTACATACACACAGTAACAACTAATTTAAAAAAAAAAAAAGAAAAAGAAAAAAAGGGGGATGGATGGGTCCCAGAGCATGACGCAATCTTTACTTTCTACCTGGGACCCTAGAAGGACAAATAACCCTAAGTGATTTCTTCATCTTTACAGGATCAGGTAAGAATGAAGCAAGGCTGGCACCGCATGGCATGTGGGTGGTTTTGGAAACTCCCTCACATTCCTGGGAGTGAAAACAAACACACGGCCAAGGCTGTTTTGTGCTGAGGTAGGGGCCTCCTGCTTTCAGCTCACTGGAGTAAAGAGGCATAACCTCTGTAGAGAGTGAACAGAGAAAGGGTGGTGCAATGAGGGCAGTTCAGCTCAGATGCCCCTCCTTCCCCCCCCGGAATGAGCTAAGGAGGTCTCCTCTGCAAGCTGAACAGAGACAGGCTCAGTGGGCATGTTCCTCAAGAGCAGGTGGCATGCATTCCCCATAAAGAAAGTGTGTGTGTGTTGGGGGGGGGGAGTGCTGAGTGCCCTATCAGGAAGAAAGCAGGAAAAGGCTCTGTGTGCACAGGGCCATCTCTTCCTTCCCATCTCTATCCGTAATCATAACCTGGTCCTACTAGGGGAAGGAGCCGTCTGCAAAGCTGCACAGAGGAAGGGAATGGATCCAAGAAATGCTCCCCTGGGAAGTACTTGCTTAGGTGAAGCATACCCCCAAACCTGGGAATAACACCTCCACATTGCTGAATGGACTCGGCATACAGCTGTAACGATCCACATGCTCCAAAAAGGATCTCTGATCGTGTCACCCACTGCTCACATCTAGGAGATTCCACTCACCAGTAGGGTTTCAGGACTCAGTTTTGATTCCTTCTTTTATGTTTAAGTAACAACCTCTACAACATCTACAGAGGACATGGCACTTCCCCCACTCAAGGCCCACGCCACGCCACAAAGGCAGAATCAGAAATGACAGCGCACTGCTGACCTGACCAAGCCTGAGAAGTGGCAGAGCCTCTTTATCCTGATGTGACCTCCATCACATGGAAGACCACAAAAAGCAGTTCTCCCCGAGGGTGGCCTTTCCCAGACCTGGGTCCCTTATGAGATGGCAAAGACCAAATGCTTCTACTCTATTGAGAAGGCAAAGCTCTGGAGACAAGCTGTCCACATATGAGGCTGGTTAGTCTCCAAAGAGACTTTCAAACATCCGAGAGGCAGTTTCCTAGCAAACTCAGCATGAACTGTCCTGTGACCTAGTAAATCCACATCTGGTGATAAGCAAATAGGTATTCAAACAGGAATGTGTGCCCACATGTGCATGCTAGCAATATTCTCAACAGCCAATGCTGATGGCATCCTAAAGTCCACTGGCAGACAAATAGGTCAACTATGGAGTACTAGTTAGCCATAAACTGGAATGACTCTCCAATAGTCACAGACCCTTTAAGATAATGTGCTCTGTAAAAGAAACCAGCCAAGAAGGGCCACAAAGTATACACCTGCATTTATTCCAGAAGCAAGAACATCTAACTAATCTAGGGAGACAGGAAGTAGGTTAGTGTGCTGGGGGCTGAGGTTGTGCAGATGGGAAGTGAGTGCTAATGGGTAACAAGTCTTCTCTGGGAGATGAGGAAGAGTTCAGAAACCACACGACAGCCATGGCTATACAACAGTGTAACTGTCCTAGACGCACTGTGACCAGGCTCCCTACTCGCTGCATGGACAAATCCCAAGGCCTCCATATGTCAAGTCAAGCAACGCTGGATCAATGAGAGGCATTCCCCAATGCAGAACTCTCTCCCATCTCTCCGCAGAGCTGGAAGCAAACAAGCCATGACGTTTCATTACACGCAGTCCCATTCTTGAGTGTCTCTGGGCCATGATTCCTAACCCATAGCAAGGTCCTACCCACAGTGCCCCCTGTCAGATCCACGTTTTCTATTGATGGAACACCGATCGTATCAACAAGCCTTGAGCTACCCAGGGACCCATGGTCCACCGTCTAGGCTCCCTGAACCCAAGACTGAGCCTGTGGTGAGGCCCACCTTGCCCATCCAGCATTACTCCGTGACACCTCTGGCTGGTATTGGATGTTCAGTCCTGAGCCTCCCAAAATACCACACCCTTTGGGGGCATCTGCCTGGCCGTAATTCCTGTACCAGTCAGGCTTGGCTGTGAGAGTCTCACAGAGCGCTCCTCAGATTCCTTGACTTAGTAGTGGTGATGGTGACTAACACGTGTTAGCAAAGGTAAAGTGTATGTGGGTCTCCTCTTCTCCATGTCTCTGGCCCCTGCCGTCAAAGCACACAAGGGCAGTACTTCAAGCTGCATTCTGAAGTTTCGTGCACTTCTCCCACAGGGAAGGAATTCTAAAAAGACAGGCAGGAAGGCCATGGTGCTATTTGCAAGAAGTGCCTGCCAGGTTCCTGTCATCGGGGCACTGAGACTAATGTAACAAGAATCAAATATTTTGACAACATGAAACAAGAAGTCTTCAAGGTATGGCGTAAGCAGCCAACATTCTGCCATGCATAGAAGGACAGGCTGCACAGGCTGTCCCTCTCAGCTTACTCAGGTAGGCCCTCTTCCCCTGCCACTTAGAAGGCTCTGATGCCAGAAACCAACCCACTTGTAGGCTGAATTGGACTGGGGTAGGGGGTGGGGTGGGGGCAGGTTGCGGCTTGAGGACAGAGGATGGGGGTTTGTGAAGGAAGCAATGTCTGGAGCTCTCAGATGACATACAACCAGAGTGCATCACAGCAGAGTGAGTGAGCAGTCTTATTGGCCAGTGGACACTCTGAGCAAGCAAAAATCCCCCCCAAATGAACTGTCTGCCTTCACCTGGTTTTACAAGGGACACAACACTGCACTCAGTAGCACAGTGATCAGTGGCTCAGGTACTAGAGCTGAGTCCCCACCCTGGTCAGCATCTCGGGTCCTACAGTGGAGACGGACCGCCTTTATAAATCCTCTAAACAACCTCACCTCACCTCAGTGTCCATCTAGGTGAGCAGCTGGGGGTGAGGGGTGGGGGTGGTACTGCATTGCTACCCAACAACAAGTTCAAGTTCTCCATTTACAACTATCTCTACAGTTTTTCCCCACTCCAGCCAACATCATCAGGGAGCCTGCCTGGTGAAAGGACAAGACTGCAGCAGAATAAAGGCACAGCCAAGAGATGCAGAGTGGACAGATGGGAACCTTTATACTTCCTGGTTGACTGAAGTTTAACTAGAACAGAGACAGTACTCAGAGTGAATTATCACTGTCATCATCACGAACATCACTATCTCACCACCATCTTCTCAGTCACCATTGTCATCACTACCATTATTGCCATTACCAACAGCATCACCACCACCACCACTACAGTTACCGTCACCAACATCACCACCACCATTGCTATAGTTACTATCACCAACATCACCGCCACCATCACTATAGTTACTGTCACCAACATCACCACCACCATCTATATAGTTACCATCACCACTGCCACCACCACCAACATCATCACCAATACCACCACTACAGTCATGAGTATCACTACCACCAACACCACTGTCATCACTACCACCACCATTTTCTGGTAAGTGAAGAAACAAACTGCCTCTTAACTGCAAATGACATTTATTTCTAAGGAGCAAATCCCACAAAATTTACCAAACAAACATCCCCAAATCAACCACTACCAACAACAACAACAGCAACAAAAAATCCTTCTAGAGAAGCAAGCTGAGCAGAATGAAAGTTTCTAGCTAGAATAAAAATCTCACTTAGCTACTTATCATTAACAAATAGCTGAGATGAGCACCCTAGAAAGGAAAAGGGTTATTTTGGCACAGGACTTTGGAGGTTATGACCCACAAACAGCTGGCTATTCTGCTTTGGACCTAGAGCCAAAAGGACACAGCAAAGCCAAACCACTACTCATGGCCAGAAAGCAAAGGAGAGGAGAAAAAGAGTGGGCAGGGTTTCAGCTAGTCTTTTCAAGGACATATCCTAAATCACCTAAAGACCTGCTAGGCCATACTATTTAAAGTTTCTGCCACATCCCAATGGTACCTTCTGGGAGCAAGTATTTAATCATGTGGACCTCTGGGAGACACGTAAGATACAAACAACTATAACCTTGTTTTCCATCTCCACCTTCACTGTCTCCACCATCACTGCCATCACAGCCAGCACCAGCTGCAGGCACAATAGTACCTACCGTTCTCCCTACTGCACTATGAAAGAAACATCCTCAAACAAACACAGTCAGCCTCCAAATGTGGTCCACGGAAGGAGTGTACTGCTCACTCCTGCCTGCAGAGCTGGTGCGAGTCAAGCTACACCTCTTGCTCTGCTGGAATGCAGATCAGGGGAGGAGGCTTGGGAAAGCTGTTCTCAACTCCTCACTGCCTGCCAGGGAGGAAAGAACGCTCCATCTTCACCCAGGTGGAAGAAGTATGTAAGCATTCTTTTGAGGGGATTTTTTTTTTTTTAATCACAACAAAGATAGCCTGAGTTAAGAGTGAAGAGCCAGGTTGCATGCGTGCATGGCTGCCTGCGCTACACCCAGGCTTCTTTATTGAATGTAGTGCAAGACTGGGAGGGTATTGGGGGCTGGATGTTGACTTAACACAGAATGATGGAAGAAAAGCTGGCTACAGAAAGGGAGTCAGCATAGCCTCAGCTCTGTCCCTGTGCTAAGCTTCCCCTTTGTGTTCATGGCTGCCACCTGGGGACAGAACCTCATTTGCAGCAGGAGTCTGAATTTCAAAAACACCTTTGAAGACTAGTGTGCATGTGCGCGCGTGCATGTGTGTACATATATATACATATATACATACACACAATTATATATACATCATATATTTAATTACATATAAACATATATGAGAATACTACTATATTCCAAAGGGTTGACCATGGCCCAAGATGCCTGTTGAACAAAGACGATTTATAAATTACTAATCTACGGTTTAAGTAGGATAGTTATTTAAGTAGGAAAGTAACTTGAAAATTATGTTTATAAAAAAACGAATTCATGAGGATCTAATATTAAAATAAAACTCCAGTTAGTAAAGTGACCGACTCATTTCTTCAGTAATTTAGTGATGGCCAATGTGAGGATGGAAGGCACAAAGTGGCACTCTCCAGTCCCTGGCCATACATATCTGCTTGACTGCAGGAATGGCGCCTTCCTCAGGGCTATCCAGTCAGCGAGAAAAGAGTCACCTGAGCCTAAGTCCTGCCTACCCACATACACCATGGGACAGCTGCAAAGTTTTCCAAACCTCAGGAGAGATTTTGTTCCTGGAGGAAAGGCCTAAAGGATTTATTCTTCCCAAGTGCCGTCTTCCAAGAGCATTTATTAAACAAAGTGTAGAGAAAGCTGTTTCCATCAAAACCTTAGAACTCCGAATTTCCTGAAAGTATTCAATTCTACAAGCTCATGTGCACACAAGAACTGACTTGGCCTGAGTCCTCAGTCACTGCTACTCTGTCATAGTGGCTGGGGTTGTTAATGACTACACCCCAGCCTCAGAATTGTACTGGAGGAGAACACATCCCTACCAGCACTCCAACCAACTAAAACATCCTGCCATCTGTCCGGCGATGGGTCCCAGGACAAAGAGGTAATGTAATCTGGCTTTTCTCAACACCTCTCATCATCCATCAGACACTGGCAGGGCGCTTCCTTTCCACATATGGCACAAACCAAAAGCCACAGCAGCCGTGTTCTTTAACGACAGCACACCAGTTAGCTGGCAGCCCATGCAAACCATGCTGACTAGGATCTGAGGCTCCAAAATTTTGTTCCTGCCTGAGGGAGAGGATGTGATTTTGCCACAGGGTCCATGTGAACTCGACCTGTCATCACCTACTAACCTCCACAAACATGATGGGCAGGAAGGGAAAGGCCACTGCAGCAAGGGTCCTTGGAAGATGAATTAAGCCATTCCTCCAGGATCCCAAAGCAATATTCGGCATACGCAGGGGCTTCTACCATCGGCATCACTAGCACACAAGGCAAGGGGGATGTTCATGGACTCAGTGAAAAACACAGAAAAACACTCATGAGGTAAAAGAGGAAACGGTGAGAGCCTTTTCTTGCATTGTCTTGCTTGTCCTCCAGGTCCTGGCTGCTGGCGACACCCACCGCTCCCTCCTACCTGCCACCACCTGCAGCCGCTTCATGACCCTCACACAGTGAGGGCAGCCAGTCTCCCCCACAGATAACTGTACAGATTCCAGACCAAACCTTGTCCCTTCCTTTAGCTCCCAGACCCTTCTCAGGACGCCCTGCCTGTCCATGTCATACACTTTGGCTTGCTGTCTGTCTTTTCACCCAAAGACAAAGGTGGCCCTGCCAGCATGCAAACCCTCTTGACACACATTAGCACAGGAAACATCCCACAGTGATTTGGTCCTAACGCAGGCCGCATCACACTCACGCAGTCTACAAGAAACATTCCCATAGACTCGGCCAGAAGCCACAGTCCACTATCACCTCTGGCCTTCCCAAGAAGACGCTGCCCTGGTGTCCAGTTCTCCTGGTTCTAAGGCAGAAAGGCCCACACAGTTCTCTCTGGTCAACTCTCACCAGCTTCAGAGGGTGCAGCACACAGATGGTCCTCACATCCAGGCAGTCACCGGAGCTGGGCTTTGGCCTGTGGTCTTGATTCTAGGTCACGGTTCTCAGGATCCAGGAACCCGGATCTGCCCTGTCTGAGCTCCTCTGGGGCCCGCTCTCCACTTTCTTCCCCATGTGTTGTCTGTCTCCCTCAGCCCTCAAGAACCACCAAGCTTCTCTCTAACACATGGTGGTTTCTGCCACCCAAGAACAGCCTACATGATGTCTGAGGAACTTGGACAATATACATGTAAATAGGACAGTTTACATACCCTGACTGCTTTATCAGACCTCTGTTCCTGCAAGGATGACTCAAGACCCCAACAGCTCTTCTGACTTACTGAGATGCCTGGCACTCTTCCTAAAGGAACATTCCTGAACTGAGAAAAGATTCTAGGTCACAGCTTACGAGAGTAGAAAATGCCTCTCCATCGTAAGTCTTAGCAAATGCAAATTCCCAGCTGGATTAACTTCCCACCTGACGTCACCACCCCATCAACTCACCTTGATGGCCAGAACTCCGGCCAGGGCCATCCATGGGGTCCAGCCTGCCACCCCACCTTTGAGCCCATCCCCACACACATGAATGCCCTTGGCATCTCAGCCAATGGCTCTATGTGTGTGGGGATGGGCTCAAAGGTGGGGTCGAGCTCCAAGATCAGTCTGTTAAGTTGCTCAATGGACTGGTCAATATCCAGGGTAGGAGAGCCTGGGGAGGGGCCAGTGTTCAACTCTGGATGTACTCCATTCATGACTCTGTCATCTGAAAATCTGGGCTGGAGTGCTTTCCCAGGACAGAGCTGCTGTGTGTCAGGGGGATTTGGCCCATTACCGATGCCCCTCTGAACAGCTACTCTACTGCTGGCTCCGCGAGTGGGAGTAACTGGGATGTGCGACTGGGCCTGGGCAAGGCCACCACTGTCCACTGTACCGCGGCTGCCCAGCCTGGCCTCCCCATCTGGGGCAAAGCTATACTGGTGAGCAGCTACCATCTGCTGCTGACGCACCCAGGTCTGGGTGGAATAGTTGCTTTGCCCATAGGCCTGGGTGGGGGTGGGTACCGAGGGCTTCCTCAGCAGGGGCTGCAGTTGCTTTGGCTCACGGCCCCCACACATCTGCTCCTGCTCATAGAGGGGGTCCACACCGAGGCCTAGGTCTGGAGAAAGGGCACCACTGTGATCTTCACCAACACCATTGACAAAGCCATCAGACAGGAGGGAGTTCTGGCTGCTCTTGAGGCAGGTGAAGGGGCCTAGGTGGGTCGACTGTGGCCCTTCAGAGGAGGAGAGAGTACCCAGGCTGTCCACACTGTGCAGGTCAGGGTGGGGCATCTCATCATCCAGAATGTCAGTCTCCCGGTCCTTCAGTGCACCATCTCCATTCACATGGACCTGGGCTGGCACCACGTGGCGCGTCCCACTATACTTGCTACGCCCGTCAGTCATGTCTTTGTGGGAGCCTGCAGAATCTTCCAGGCCAAATCCACTCAGCAGCTGATCCAACTCAGCCTTCTCCTGGGGGCTCAGGCCCCTCCGTGCTCCCGGGGCCAGGCGCTCTTCTGTCTTATCTGTTTTGGCTGAGGCAGTAGAGTGACCCGAATCACTGCTGACTGACAAGGTGTGATCACTGGGGTCTGGACTGCATGTGGCTGGCATGCCCTGAGGGCTGCCAGGGATGATGGAATCTGAGGCACTCTTCTTCCTCACCTTGGCATACAGGCTGCCGTCCACTGGGCCCTGTGTGTGTAGCACTGTAGGGAAAGCAAGAGGCAGCCCGTTAGCCGGGGAGAAAACGGAATAGCACTTACCACAGTGGCCACACAGTTTATCTAAACGGATGAGTGAACTGCTAACAGAACTCAGTAGTAAACAGGTACAGACACAACGAAGGTCCCAAAGCTCTACATAACCTCTGCACAGCGAGCGTCAACAAAAAAAGGATTGATTTATCAAACATACTCGGCTAAAACCATTTCTGCCTTGTTTTCTTTGTCATGCTGAGGATGGAACCCAGGGTCTTGTACATGCTAGTAAGTAGTTTACCATTGAGCTATCCCCCAGGCTTCATGTTTCCCTACCCCTATAAGAAACACCTCTCCCCCCCACCAAGAACCCAAGAAGTTTTTTTTTTCATTCTTTGAATCATTAATATTTTGAATTATTATTATTATTTTGAATGTTGGGAATCTAGCTCTGTTCCTGAACCCCCGACAATCAACTGTTCACCTACTTTCACCCACATATCTAACATTTTTTGAGCACATAGAATACTGGGTGTCATTAAATCTACCATGTCACTGATAAACCGGCTGTCCCATCAATACTCTGGGATGTGCTCAACTCTATAAAATTGCAGCTCAACAGAAAGGGAAAGTAATAGGAATGGCGTGAAGCCTAAAGATACAGCATAAGACTCTCCAGCAACATGGGCATCTGCTAAGCGTCAGGCCCTGGGATCCTTTGGGGCTGACATGGATGAACCACACAGGGAATGTCATGAAAACAATGTGGGCAGGAAGAGCCAATCCCCCCCCCCCCGCGCCAACCCCCCACTGCTGTTATTAATTAGGGCCTGCGCCCGGCTATGCGTGGAAATTCCTGAGCCACAATCTGCTGACTGGCAGTTGTAATTGCCTCGGCCACACAGGGCGTGTCATAGCAAGAGCTTCCTAAAATAAGCTGCATTCACAGTCAGCACACATCTCCCCTGCAAGCCTCCCCCATTTTTCCTGGACTTTCTGCACTGTGGGATCAGAGGCATTCCACAACAGGAGAGCCGCTGAGGGTTGGAAACCCAAGCTGTTTAGGCCCCTAGAATTCAAAGCTTGAACCACCATCCACCTAACTGGTGGCTACTGAGCCCTATCCATGCAGGGGAAGACTAGCCCGGAGCATGTGTCTCATGGCCCCCTTGGTACGGCTGGACACTTGGTCATGCTCATCAACTGCTGCCTCCTCCCCCCCACCCCGAAATACCAGGATGGGATGACATGTCGGAAACGCGGCTGAGAAGTCTACGGGTGCTATGCCAAGTGCTCACACAGCCCCAAGAACACAGCTCTGAGAACATGCTCAGCCCTGGCTCCCTTCTCAATTTCAGGCACGCAGAGAAGATGAGGCACGTAGTCCAGCCTTTAAAAGCCCGACCACAGGTTAAAGCAGAACTTAAGGGAGGGAAGGCTAGGGCTAAGAATCACATACACACAGAGGCTTAAATAGACAAGTCTTCAGAGAGAACGCAAGTGCTGACATGCGCGGATGCCGGACTCAAGTGTGGAGCGGCGGACTCATGTTGTTTATTGCTTGTTTGGAAAGATCAGAGGCTCTGAGAGAGTAAATAACTTAAGATCAAGCAGCTGTCAGGAGTGGGAGGTGCTTAGAATCTAGGCTCCAGGGCCCGGGTGCACCTGCAGCTCACCACCACCTACCTGCACAGACAAGGCCAGGAGCACTCATACTTGAAGTTTCGTTGGTGGCCCTAACTGGGACTATTTACATAGCAGGTGACAGTTGAGTCAGGTTTGAGACACAAAGAGACTGAAAGCAGCTGGAGGTTGCTGCTACCTCCAGCTCTGTGATAATTAGACCAGAGAAATGCCTGGAAGGACGATTCTAAATCCCAAGTCACTTGCAAGTATCACCTTTACAAAGAGAACACCAAAACCGTGTGTAGAATCACTAAGGTCGTATAAATGAATGGCCCCTAAATTCTGTGGAGAGGCTGACCTGAGAACTAATGGCAGCACACTCTAAGCATCATTATTGGTCCCATGGAATCATCAGTCCCATCTGGCATTGGCATGCTTTGCTATAGGAAACTCAACTAAAGAAGACCCAGTGCATTTCCTTCTGTTATACGCTGTGTAAGGAGAAGTTTCTTCTGCTCCATAAAGATTACAGAGATTCTGTGTTCTTACTTACACACACACACACACACACACACACACACACACACACACACACACACACACA
>OU015747.1:44347027-44358964 GCA_907169655.1 Acomys percivali | reverse complement strand
ACACACACACACACACACACACACACACACACACACACACACACACAGTGCCCGATGGCTACTGTTCCAGTTCCCTGCACAAGGCAGGTAGCCAGAGCACAGATCATTGGGACACACAGCCAAGGGCAGGGAGTCTGCTTGTTTCGAGGGCAAATGCAAGCTGCTAAGACAGTTCATTTACAGCTTGCATAGGGTCTGAAGTATGAGTTCCCCATAAATCTTAATTAAATGGTACCATGGCTTAAAAAGAAAAAAGAATGCAAGAATGAACTGTAAAAATATTTTTCTAATCTTCTAGTTTAAGCTGGAATGCAGCCAGAAAGGGCCTCCAAAAACAGAGCACAAAAAAAAAAAGGGACCTAGAAAATGGTAAGAGCGGGTCCATATCTTTGGTTAAGAGCCACGAATCATCCCCTATTGTTATTTTTACTAGTAACAGAAATCTTAAATTTGAAACAGAAAATTTGAGTTTTAATATGTGTTAATTGTGTGTGTATAAGGGAGTAGGGGATTTTGTGTGAGTACAGTGGTCACAGAGGCCAGAGCAGGGATGTCAGATCCTTTGGAGCTGGAGTTACGGGCGGTAGTGAGCTGCCACTGTTGTGCTAGAGACCAAACTCAAAAGCGCTGCAAGAGTGGTGTGCGCTCCTTTTGTGGTTCTTTTGTTTTGTTTTGTTTCAAGACAAGGTTTCTCTGCGTAGCCCTGGCTGTCCTAGAGCTCGGTCTGTAAACAAGGCCGACCTTGAACCTGAGTGCTGGGATTAAAGGTGTGCACCACCCCCATCCTGCCCCCCTATAGCTCTTAATTGCTGAGGCCCCAAGTAAGAGAACTCGTAAAATGACAGCCTAGCAGGAAAACAGCATGGTGTCTACCCCGCCTATAAGCCTGATTTCATCCTGCTCCAGTTCTGAGCCCTTGAGAGGGTCTCATAGATCCATACAGCTCGGACAGTATTTGATTATGTTCCCACAGGTGACCCCAGTGGCTGGAAAAGAAAGGACCATCTAAGCCCAACAACAGCCAGAGCCATGCTGGACTCTCCTGAGCTTCCTGCTGCATGCATAGCTAGCTCTCAGCACCACAAAATGCCCAAGAAATCTACACTGAAGGCATTCTAAGCTTGCAAGCTGGCATCTCCTGCCAGAGGATGTGGGGGACAGGGGAGCCCAGGATGGCTGAGGAAGCCTTTCCAGGGCTGCAGCTGCTCGACTGCACCAGCAGGGTGGCAAGCCAGCAGCTCTGGTCCTCACTGTGCCCACCCTGTTCTCTGGCAAAAGGCCACCACTCGGCAACAGGGACAAGAATCTCCGCGGGGGGGGGGGGTGCGCACTAGGAGCCTAAGCTTCTCTTTCATCCTAGAGGCTCTGATCCCGACACTGCCACTCCTCTGTGAAATTTCCAGTCCCCTGCACACTCAAATCGCTCCTGGCTCCTCGCTGATAAAACCAAAGTTAACCACTCCCAGCTTCTGGTGAAGTCACCAGAACTAGAATGCATGTGCTGGAGGAACAACACTCAGTCCATGGACCCCCTAAGAAAGGCACCCACAGCAGTATTAGAAAGTTACTTCTGCAATGAAGAAGGCCCAACAGCTCCCTGAGACCCATCTCCTCACTGGTCACCCCGCTGCTCGCAGATGGCTGTGGAGCATAGGCGTGTCAGGGCCTTTGCACTAGCTGCTTGCCCATCTCCCCTCCCCCATGCCCCCTAGAACTCCCCATTTTTCACCGTGCACTTCCATGCTGGGTTTCTGTCTTGTGCACCGCAGACACCAATGTCACTCATTCTAAGCCACTCAGCTCTGAGGCAGGGGTTTTCCTCTGCTTTGCTTCCTCTGGTACTCTGTCACAAAGGGACATCCCTGGCACGTGGTGGACATTATATAGTGGAAAGAGACTGTCCCCAGCTTATTATCACATGAAAAACAGACAATCTAAAAGCAGATGTGTCTAGCAGCATTAGCCTAGCCCCAATTCTCTGGATAAGGACTGTCTTCCAGACTGAGAACCAGGTCTGACTGCCCATGCGTGGCAGGGCAAGCAGACACTCCTCTCTCTCTCTTGGTTGGCCTTCACAGGCCAAGGAGCAGATGTAGAAAAGAACTAAGTAGCGTCAACCAGCGTCAGGGCTCCAAGAAGCTAAACAGAACCCCAAATCCCTAAATGTTAGTTCAGTGTGCGCTCACTGAGTAAGAGGCAGCAGCTAATGGTGTGAGGGGTGAGTGGCATCCTCTGGCCAGCGTGTGCTAAATCAGAGCGATAAAGATGCACACAGCCGTGGAGGGCAGCAGAAACAGAATAAACGGTAATGCACCATTTCCAGGCTCACGTCCTATAGGACCTGTGAGGCAGGCAAACATTCCTTGCTGAGACCCGCCCGGCTCTGCACAGGGCGCAGGGTTGGGGGTCGCTCTTCTGTGCACATCTGTGTCTAGTGTTGGTAAGGTACACGGACAACAAAGGCCATCCTGTCTGAATGATGGTGTTTCTGGGATAACGCAAAAATCACTAAGGATGACACAAAGGGAATCCTAGCTAGAAACGAAACTTAAGCATGCATGAGCGCTGGCCAGTTGCAGTCCTGCCAAACAGTCCAAACAGGAGCCTAGAGCTCACTGTTGGAGGCCCCTAGGGACCTGGGGTAAACACTGAATGAGGCTCATCACTCTGTAAGGCTATGGTTCGGGTTGGGAAATGTGTTACAGAGACTCATGTTCTCCACCCAGAACAGAGATGACGCCGCCAAAGAACGCGTATCTGGGCTTCAGGGCCCTGGTGGTAGCTGGTTTCATGCTCTCAAGGGGCAGAAGGTGAGTTCCACCCTGGCTCACCCTGGCCCTGCTGAGCTGCAGGAAGCATCCTTCTCCTATGAATCACAGTGTGCTAGCTAAGCAACTGGTGTTTGAGGATGGGAGCGCGGGACGGTAAGATGCTAGGAGTTGGAGTATAGTTAGTCACTCACGGGCCCCTTCCCTCCTTTTGCATCAGTCATCTTTTGGTACCCGTGAGTTCTCAAAGCCCTTGTTTAAAATGACTTACCTCAACACAGAAGCTGTAAGAATAGTGATTACAGTGTCCTCAGAATAAGGGCAAAAGAGAAGGGTCCTTATAAATTAGATCTAAGGGTTTTTTGTTGTTGTTGTTGTTTGGTGGTGGTGGTGGTTGTTTAATTCCAACCCCTGATTAGTTAGTTGGCTCTGCGGATATGCAATCTGAAACTACAAGGACGACTGCTTAAATGGCAGGCGTTGAGCTTTTCCCACGGCTCCAAGGGCTAACACAGGGAAGCAGTGTGAAGCCCGCCCCACTCTGAAGATGGAGAATAAGTTCCCAGAGCCAAAGGAAGGCCTGCCTGGACACCCCAGCTTTCCAGACACAGGAAAAGAAGCTTAGCACATCACCGCCCAAGGTAACCCTTCTATTCCATGGCCCTTGCCCTGTGCACTGTCACCAGGCCCAGCCGGCCTGAAACTGGGTTGTATGCTGGCTGATCATGACTTTCCTGTAGCCAGGAGTGGTTATCAGACACACTACAGTGCAGAATGCCTGCTGCATGGCACTGGAGAGGTTATGGGCTGGGAGAGAACCAGAGGGAATGAAGTACAGGCCGGACATGCACATCTCCTTAAAGAATGTTATCACAGAGGTCCCACCATCTCCACCTGAGAGAGAGAGCACTCCTCCCTATCTCCCTGCCTCACACATTCACCCTCCCTCCCTCCCTCCCTCCCTCCCTCGGTCCTGCCTCCCTACAGTCCTACAGTTTGACTCCAGGGCCTTAAAGCAAGCTGTACAAGTACTCCACCAAATAACCTACATCCCATCCACTTTCCCCTTTTCATGTAGAGACAGGGTCTCACTAAAGTGCCCAGATTAGCCTTAAACTTATCCTGTAGCTCAGGCAAGCTGCCGAATTTGCAAACTCCCTGCCTCAGCACACCAGAGAGCAGGGATGACAGGCCTGAGCCACCATGCCCAGCTCCAACCCTACCTGTAAAATATGGCTTTCCCACACCAGGGAGAAGCATCCAGAAAAAGATTTCAAACGGGGAAGACCAACAACAACCACAACAACGACAAGGGGAAGGGACGTAGAGAGATAAAACAGCAGCTAAGGGGGACATGCGGGCCTGAGTTCAGTTTCTAGCAGCCCACAACTGCCTGTAACTCCAGCTCCAAGGAACACCTGTCCTACACAACAATTGATGCTGAAGGAAAAACTGCTGTCCCTGTGACCTCAGGGACAACGGCTTGATTGTCAAGCATCTGCTACCCTGAGATGGAAAGTCCACATTACAGATGGAAATAGAAGCACAGGGCAGCTAGCTGAGCTACTGCTGCATGGTTTTAAAAGGCCACACACAGGAAGAAAGGGCAAACTCAGTGCTGATACAACTTGATGAGCTGGGATTGGTGAGTAGGGGGTGCGGGGGGGGGGGGGGGGGGGGGGGTGGTGTGGAACGGTTGTGGGGGAGGGGGGGGGGGGGGGGGGGGGGGGGGGGGGGGGGCTACGACAGGGATATAAAGTGAATAAATTAATGAATAAAAAAAATTTTGAATTTCATTTCTTGGATAATTTCTTGTCATTGTATTTCATTTAAATGTAAGAATTATTTGTGTGTATGTATGAGAGGGGGGACGAAGAGAGAGAGAGGGGATTCAAAGACAAAAAAAAAAAAAAAAAAAAAAAAAAAAAAAGGCCAACTTGGGGCCTGAAGAGGCAGCCTGGTGCTCAAGAGCAGAGTGGCTCCCTAGTTAGCTCACAACAACTGAAACTCGAGCACCCGGGCATCCAGCGCCACCTTCTTATGGCTTCCTTGGTTACCACGCACACATGGACATGGTGCACATGGGTACATGCAGGTGAAAACCCATACCCAAGAGAGGAAGGGAAGAAGCGAGCTCTCTCGGTTCCTTCAGATTGCATTCCAATCCCAACCAAACACAAAATCAGCAATTTAATTTTGGAAAGGAATGTTTTCACTAGCTTCCACAGATAAAGAACCCAAGCTATGCTACATCTGTACTCCTACATGCTCATCCCAGAGGACTACTCATCAGCATGCTGGGGTTTTCTCCCTAACTCTCCAGACGGCCACTCGTGCCAGGTCAGAACTCAAGTGTTTTCAATGCACTCGTGCTGATGGCCAGTGTTAAGTATTTAGCTCCCTAATCTGAAACTGTAGGTGTGTTTCTGCTCTCTCAGTTAATGAGCGTGAGTTCTGTTCCTGGCTTGGGCTTCTCAGGCCCCAGCACAGAAAAGAGCCCCTTCCTGGATCCTAAAAGAGAAGGCAGCATCTCCACAGTGGGTATCACACAGTCATATCTCCAGGTTGTCCTCAAGTAACTCACTCCAGGCTACTCAGTTGAATCGCCTCAATGTTCAAATATAGTGAGATAAGTGGAGGCGGCCACAGGTCCCTGTCTCATAACCCTCCCAGGAAGGGCTGTAGGAAGAAGAAAAGACTGCTCATAAGAACAAATGGCCACCATCAACCTACTGGATGGGTGTCTGAAGGCTGTAGCGGAGTGGACACAGCCAGGCTCAAAGGCTGCAGCTGTGGGACTCCAGGGAGAGTGACATCTTGGGGGTGCAAGACCAGAATACAGATCAATGCAGCCAGGAGAGAGGAAGGTGTGGCCAGGAGAGAGGAGGGCAGGCTGTAAAGGGGTGTGGGGGTGCCTTGGCCCTCGAACAACTCCATCTTGACTGCTAATCAGCATTGTTGTAGAATGTTCTCCACACAAGTGAACACTCAACACTTTCCTCCAGTTACAACCACCACAGGGAGTGTCAGACAGAAGCTAGGCTCAGGGCGATGGGCCTGCTCTGTTGCCCCTTTCTTCTTCTGAGACTCCTGTTAACTGCCGTCTTCTCTCCGCTTCTCCTTTGCTTCCTTCTTGAAAGGGTAAGATGTCATTGCTGGGGTAGCCCGCATGGTCTCTCCCTTCCTCTATCTCTGAAAGGGTGGACTGCCGTTGCCGGGGTAGTCGGCGTGACCTCCGCACCTCCCTTGTGGCACCCTTTGGTGGGTTTTCCACTGCGCATCCTTACTCCCTTCTTCATTTCCTGCAATGATCATTCTGACTGCCCACGGCTTTGTGACCTCAGGTGAATCACCCAATGACTCTGTGCCTCATTTTCTTTGTGTGTAAGTCAGTAACCTAGAAGGACGCGCTGAACGGCAGCTCCCGAGATTCAACAATAGCCCCATGGAAGGTGTGCCACACTAGAGAACACCCTTCCTGTCTTTGCTTTCTGGAGCTAAGAGCTCCTGCACTCCTGTCAGATTTCACTTCTCTGTCCCCCACCCCCACCCCACCCTCCGCCAGGGCCCAGTGCTAAGTGAGTAGTGCACCACTTCACAGTATCTAAATAAAAAGCCTGCCCTGGGAACTACAATGATGAATTGCTCCTTAAGCTGCATCTATTAAGCCATGGATTGTGGCGCTGGAGAGACAGCTCAGGGATTCAGAACAGCAGCTGATATTGCAGAGGACCAGGGTTCAGTTCCCAGCACTTACACAACAGCACGAAACTGTCTGTCCAATATCCTCTTCCGGCTTCCAGGGGCACACGCTGTATAGATGCACGCAAAACACTCATACACATAAAAATCAAATCAAATAAATCTTTAAAATAAGCAAGGATTTACTTTTCAACTTGCCAAAACGTTCTGTAAGTCGGTAGCATGATTTTAATCACGTCACTCCCACCTTCAGTGGCTTTATGGCCAAGGTGACCTGTAGCCTTTACAGACAGACATTCTGGTTAAATGCAGTTTTCCCCTGGGTGGCAAAAATCACAGGAACAAAATGTGCTCTGAGCACATCACAATCCTGCCTCCTAGGAGGCTAGTAGCTGGCCCAGGGAGTCCAGGACTCTTAACTCTGTGAGGTCATGGTACTGGCTTCCCAGGGGCAGGGCCAGGACGACCCCCAAAGGACATGAGGAACCCTGACCTATATCACCTGACCTCTCCTCAGACTTCTAGACTATTCTTCTTGACTTGCCAAGTCAGCTGACAAATGAGCTATAGCATGGACAATACACAAGCCGATGAGTTTCCCAACAGACACAGTACAGTGGCGGATGGAAACTGCTTGGCAGTAGAATGTGTCGTGCCAGAAGGACTGGCATTGATGTGGCACCAGACTTCAATCTCTGGGCATGGGAGAGCCCATCACCGGCTCAGGTGGCCTGAAATCAAGGCTGTGCCACAGGACACGGGAGGGATGGGTGCTGGCAGCTCCAATCGTGTTCCAAAGGCACCTGACTTCTTGGGAATCTGGTGGGGGCCGCAGTACCAGAAGCCCCACTTTCCACCATGAGGAAACACTAAGCCAGGACACTTCCTGGTGTCACCTTGTTAACTTAATCACACATGCGGATTTATAACTAGAGCACTACTCCAGTTCACTAAAACAGGCCTGGTTTTTACTCTTTTGCACCAAGGTCCTGCCTCTGTGCTAACTGAATATTTCCTGGTTTTTACTGAATTATTTTCTATCACAGAGCCACCAAGATCTAAGCTATATGTTTATGTGTGGGTCTTTTGAAATACCACTTCTAATCTATAGCTTGCATATATTATTGGTAGGATGAAATGAACCCTTATTAAAGCAAATGAGAAGAAAATAAACATCCACACTGTAGAACAAACAGTATCTCTCATTTTCGCCACAGGCCTAGTTCCAGAAATAGTGTGTCCCACCCCCGGCACCATCATTCTCACTTTCCTGCATCCCCAAACACAAGCCAGCCCTTCTAATGGCAAGGTGTGAAAGGCGGGGGCAAGAAAGACACTTGCAGGTGTCAGCAACAGGACACCCACTGGCAGCAAACGTCCTTGGCGCTTGATAGTGAGTTCCTTGCTGGACACTGGAGAAAACCAGGCACGCTGTGTAATCGTGGACAAACACAAATCAGGGAAGAAAGGAATGGAAGCAAGAGAAGGAACCATTTCCACACTGACGCACCAGGTCAGCAGTAAGCCATCTCCTGAGAAGCGACCAACCATGCCCCACACCCTACTTCAGCCAAGGGCAGCTGGGACGCCTGGAATTTAAGGCGCTTGACTCTCCCTGGGCGAGGCACCAAAATACGGCAATAAAGGAAGGCTGTGGATCCCAGGGGTCTGGGATGGCAGGTGCAAACCAGAACCAGGTGCCTCCCGGCATATGAACACACCCATCCCTCAACCCACAAATGCTGGCCGCAGGGCTGCAGTGCCCATCCTAGCACCTTCTGCTCCCAGCTCCCTGAAGACATTTTAAACAGAAAACAGATTCAACCCAAGAGAAAGAGAAAACAGGAGCCTTGGGAGAGTCTACCCAGGCAGATCAGCCACAGAGCCTGGCAAAAGAGCTGAACACACACCTCACAACAGACCATTCGGCTTCAGGGCGCCCTGAGCAGTTCCCTCAAAGAGGCGGGTATGACAGACTCCGCGGGCTTGCAAGCATTCCTAGACCAGTCCGGCAGGACAGGTCAAGCAAGGGCTTCAGATCCTTTCCACATTCCACTGTATGCAGCAGCACTGACCAGCATCATCTCCCCCTCCAGAAGTGAGCTGGCAAGTCTCAGAGTACACACCTGGGGCCTCGCGAAAGCCACAAGCAGGCACGCGCAAGCACTCTCACTGCTTACCTTCCTGCTAAACTCTCAACCACTCCTTCATTACAGAGTCGGGCCACTTCTAGGGAAGAACGCCTTCAGCAGCATCCCCCTCCAGGGTGCCGCCCACCTTCCCGGGGCACCTTGCCTCCCACCCCAACTAGTGCAGAAAGTTAAAAACCTTGACTGCGGAGGGACCTTGATTTCCCTAAGCAATGTAAACGTGAGGGCGGGGTTTGGTGCAATCAGGTTTAGTGAAATTTGAACTCTGCATGCAGGCTGAGGGGCGGGCCCTGAGGCCTTCGCTCCACCCAGTGGCCAGCACCCCAAGCATTTTCCGAACCAGTTTTATCCTTTATTTGCCTTCTTTAAAAGATCCCGACAGAAAACCCCTGCAGGACATCCCTCCTGTTGGCAGCAGCTTGTCTTCCACGTGCTCCACGTGGCAGAAAGGATGGCGTCAGTATTAATGGCAGCACAGCATACCTTTGTGGCTTCCAAAGGAAGTCCTTTTCCGTCTCAGGGCTGATTCTATTCAACATAGGTGGGCTTGGGCAGTGCCCCTGCACTCTGGCGGGGAGCTGTCATCAGGGCTTAACAGCGTGCCTCTGCTCTAAGCAGAGGAAACAGAGGCAATAGGAGCCCCTCTGACTCCATGAGGTCCCCACAGCACAATGAGAAAGAACCTTTACAAATGTCTCCAGCCACTCAGCGAGGCAGGACAAGCCCGGGCTGTGAGCTCAGGCAGAGGGCAAGATTTATCTCCAATAAATCACCAGAGACCTCAACAGAAGCACACACGCGGCTTACAAGATCTCAAGATTAAACTCCCGCTCACCCTCGGGAGAAAGGATCTCCTCCGCGATAGGACAGAAGGCAGTCCTTGTGCAAGAAGTTCTATTAAAACGTGGAATTCAGGAGAGGGTATTGAGTAACACATACGTCAAGCAAAGGCACTGTAAGAAAGCCGGGGGTGGGGGGGAGGGGAGGGGAGGGTCACGGGGTGCGGGGGGAAGGCTTGCTAATCACAACCTGTTTTCCCTCCAAAGACTCCACATCAATAGAAAGAAAGGAAAGGAAAGATTAGGAGACGTTTCAATAACCTAGCTCAGGGACTGAAATGAATGCCTGTGTCCTTTAGAGCTTCTGGGGCCTCCCTGAGTCAGAGCTAACTATGCTGGGGTCCAGTCTTCCAAGGCACAAGACCCTTGAACATAATTTGGTTATCCCAAACCTGTGCTGGAAAAACCAGCATCTAGGGCAGCAACAAGCAGGAGGGCAAGAAATCGTTTTCACCAGCGAGGGGTCTCTTTTCTGCGTTTCTCATAGTGTTTCTCACAGGTTACTCAGGCACGGGTGTACCCTCTATCCTTAGTGTCAGAGGATGTTGGTCACCTTATAAATGAGCTGTCCCAAGTCTTCCCCCAACCAGCCTCCACTTGGCCTCCAGTCCTGCTGTGGCCACTAGGCAGGTGTGCCAAAGTCTTCTCAGTTTCCATAGATTCCCCAGCAGTGGGTTTCGGTTACATGGGCCTGCTTAGGCTGTTAGCTTTTACATCTCATGGGACAACGTGGTCCTTTGAAGCTTGGCTGAAGCCGGGCCAGAAGGCAGCTCTGTGGTCCGGTGGGGGTGGGGCGGGTGCTTTGAAAGGCGCCCAAACCTTTAACCTCTGCAAAGTTGCAACCCTGTGCATGAAATCATATATCTAATGAAGTAAAGGCTGAAGTGGGCTTCTCAATTATCTCTGAAAGTGGCTGGCTGAGAGGACAGGAGAGCTGTAAAAAGGAATCGGTGTGATTCCTGTCTGGGAGTCCAGAAAGAGAGAAGGCATTTGGAAGAAGATAGTCGAAGATATAAAAGTGTAAAAAGAGTAACTGATAATATCAGAGAGGTAATAATATCCTCATGGCAACACATACAAAAACATGTTCATAGCAACAGTACCCATAAGTGTAGAGTGCGGATGACCCACATGCACATGGGCTAAGGACCTCAGTGTGGACTGTCAGCCACGAAGCACATGGGGATGAACCCTGAAGACTTGGGACAAGCGGAGTGAGTGACAGAAGACCGAAGGTTCCACTGCTGTGAAATCCCAAGAGTGGGACAGTGCAGAGAAAGAATGAATGGTTTCCAGGAGCCAGAGAGAGCAGAATCAGAAATGACTATTACTGTATAAGGCTCCATTTGGGAATGTTCTAGACCTTGATGACAGGAAAGTGTCTTCTGTGGAGAGTTCTGACTCTCCCGGGTGGAACTACCAGCATTTTGATCCCTCTGGCCCGTCCCCTCCCCCACCCTACGCCCTGTCTTCTGTTTTTATCACCCCTTCATCATCTCTAGATTGTTCCTCCTCGGCTGGCTCCCCCGCTGCCCACAAAACTGAGCCCCCGCAGGTCACACTCCAATGTCCTTCCAGCCACTGGCCCGCCCGCTCTCCACAGCTGCCCCAAATCAGGACTCATCCATCAAACTTCCTTTATTCTCCAGAAGCCTATGCTTCAGGGTGTTCTGTTCTCCAGCCTTGGTCCTGGTCACTCCTGGGCCTGAGCAGTCCTGCACCCATGATCAGCTTTGGTGTAAGCTCACCTACCGTAGGATCTCTGTGGCTTCTCCTGGAGCATTTCTCTGATTGGTTCCCAGGCTCTGACTCTCTAGACCTGAGCTTGCACGTAGCACCACTCCTTATGACATCACGAAACTGAAAGCCTTGAGTCTCTCCAATGTGGTAGGCAGTGACTCCTTCCTCCACAGCTGGAAGGGTCCAGATAGCTCCTGTTTTCTCCATGTATAGTGCACCATGTGTACTTCCATGGACATCAGGCCCTTCCCTCACACCGTGGAGACAGAGCCAGTCAGATTTAAGGCCAGCACCAAATCCATACCAAGGGAAGCACGAACCCCTGGGACTTCCTTCCCTTACCCATAGTCTAATTTTCTTTTTCTTTTTCTTTTTTTTTTTAAAAGATCTTATCATTTATTTATTATATATACAGTGTTCTGCCTGCAATATACACCTGCAGGCCAGAAGAGAGCATCAGATCACATTATAGATGGTTGTGAGCCACCATGTGGTTGCTGGGAATCGAACTCAGGACCTCTGGAAGAGCAGTCAGTGCTCTTAACCTCTGAGCCATCCCTCCAGCCCACAGTCTATTTTTCTAAGACTGTTACCACCATGAGTTCTGCATTGTTTCAGTTTCCCATAATTAAATATTGAAGAACTTGATGTCACCTGTCTTGCTAACAACACATTACTGTGTGTAAAGGGAAGAAGAAGAAGAAGAAGAAGAAGAAGAAGAAGAAGAAGAAGAAGAAG
>OU015747.1:44252945-44341260 GCA_907169655.1 Acomys percivali | reverse complement strand
GAGAGAGAGAGAGAGAGAGAGAGAGAGAGAGAGAGAGAGAGAGAGAGTGTGTGTGTGTGTGTGTGTGTGTGTGTGTGTGTGTGTGTCCTTTTACCCAACGAGATTACAACTATTTACACAAGGTTTATATTGTGGTAGAGACATTTTAAGAAACTCTGGAATGGCTAAAGCATATGGGAGGATGTGTGCAGATTATATGCAAATATTATCTCACTTTGAAGAAGAGGACATGAGCATCATGCATTTTTGTGTCTGAGGCGGAGTCCTGGAACCAGCTCCTGCCAACACTGAGGGAGGACGGTCCTTATGTTATTGTGAATTCATACACAATAACGAGTTCCTCAGAGAACTGGCCAAAGATATGCTTAGGACCACCTAGGAATTTTACAGATAGAAACAGAACAAATATTCTGTCTGTAGAACAAATAGAAACAGAACAAAATCACGGGTCATCTGAGCAAACACACATCACCTAGAAGGGGCTGTGGTCAGTGGCGTTGACACTGTGAGAACATGAGTGGAGATGAGATGGCTTTGCGGAGAGCCATGCGCACAGCAACGAAGGGCTCGAGGCCCAACAATGTGAGAGCGAAAGCAGGTCTAGACTGCCCATGTAAGAAAAAAAAAAACAGGTGAGCGAGCATAAGACAGAACAATAGGAACAGCACCCCCCCCAAGAGTACCCCACACATGCGGACGAGGTGGAAGTGTAAGTCTTCCTAGATGAGGCCACCAGCACGGATGGGGTTGTGTGTGTGGCAGGCGACACACCCTGTCTACTGTCTGCCGGCTGATTACATGCAAGGGCACAGGCCAAGCGCTGCTCTGAGACCTTCCTCAGCCCATCACAGCCGAACTGATTCTGCTCCTCCCAGGGAGATAAGCAATCCCCATCTACTCTGCGTTATGAGAATGCAACCCACCCCATGGTACCCAGCACAAGTGTCACAAAGAGAGAGGCAGAGCTCTGTCCCACACGGCACAACTCACTCGGGGCCACCTATCGTTACCAACAGTAAAATCCAGGAGGCTCCCAGGGCCCTTGAAGCTCCTATCTTCTTTGTTTTCTTTGGGAACTGGTGCTCCTTTTATCTCTAAACGGGGCTCATAGGTTCTTAGGAAGATGAACCAGCACAGCCAGGCTTACTGAAGGCCGCCACGCCCACACCACGAGCTTCCTGGCACCTTGCCACACCAGCACGTTCTCCCCCGTTTTTCTGGGTGATAGTGAGTACCCGGGAAGGCCAATGGCCCCACAGTTTGCAAGCAGAGCAGGCCACTGCCTACCAGGACTAGAGACCTGGGAGGAGAAGAATAACTAAGGCCATGCACACACTCCCACGCTGGAGATGGGGTATGTGTGCTCTCTTGCTCCCCTTGGACCAGATTCAGGGATGGCTTCTTTCTTAAATGTGGAAAGTGGGGCATCAGGCTCAGACACAAGAGACAGAGCTTTCCTAACATGAGCCCTTACTAACGGCAGCTGTGATGGCTCATTCCAGGGCACCGGGTAATTTCGAGAGATAAATGCAGCTTAAGTCAATATTTCAGCTTTTTTTTTTTTTTTTTTTAAAGACCAGTAGAAACAAGAGGCAGGGGTAGGGGTAAAAGGGAGCATTGTAATACCCCATCTTTTCAGCTAAAAGAAAAATGTCTCAAAGGCTGCCAAAGCTCCCTTTACTCATCAAAGCTCCCGACAGCTGTCAGGACTAATGCCGCTTGAGGCTTGGGCCCTGGCAAGAAATGTAGCCGAGACTCCGCTTCCTGCCTGCCAAGGGCTGGCTCTGTCCAGGGCCCTAAGCCAGGGATTGCAGACCCCTGGCAGGAGCCAGGGACTGCCTGGAGGTAGACACAGGAGGCTAGCCTCAATGCCTGAGAGGTGCTAAGGAGGACTAGAGTATGGGGGAGATGTGGGGGTTGAGGGGAGGGGGCATCAGAAAGCACTCACTTTCCAGCCGTGGGAATGGATCTTTCTAGTCTGCGCTGGCTTTGGTCTTGGGTGCAACAATAGAAACACAGAAGCCCCACAGGGTGGCAGTGACAGGACCAAATGGGCTGTGGTGACCTGTCTAACGCAATAGAACATGACATGGCAAGACCTGGGAGGAACTGTTCACTGGTGCACACATGCACAAGCAAGTGAGGGTAAGCAGAAAAACAAGGCTTTGAGAGTGCTGGGGCTAGCCCCAGTATGAACCACTTGTGTGCCATTTAGAAACCAGTACAGCAATGGCAACTGTTCTGTCTCCAGGCAGTTAACGTGGGTGCTGCTTTTTAAAAATGATAGTTTGCATTTTTTGAAAAGATACAGATATATAATTATAAATTGATTTCCAATGGACAAATAAAACTCTACTATTTCTTTCTCCACCTTCTGTCCTCCTGAACCTATTTTCTAAAGCTTGACTTTTACATGTGGTATAGCTGACTGATACAGTCCAAGGCCTTAGAACACTGTTTCCAGGGAAGCCCCAGCCCAGGACAATCTGTGATGTGTGTGCCAGGGCAATTTTTTATAGAGTATATGCCATCCTTCAACAGTCTGAGCTGACTGTAGCCAGGTGCTGCTCAAAAGTAATGTGACCAAGCACTGACCGTGTCCATTGGGACCCAGAGCCAAGCCTTGGCTACACAGAGAACTTCATCCACTTGCTACCAGCCAGGGCACCTACGGATACCCCCGAATTCAAGACCACGAAGCCTACAGTACAAGCTCTCCCTCCTGATGCTGCTGCCCGGCTTGGGAGAGAGACACTGAGAGAAAAATCCCCCCCAAGGGGAACTGTCAGAAAAAAATACCTAAAGATAAACTGTTTCTCTGGTTATTCACTCAACAAACACATCATATACCTATTATAGTTTGAATGTCTGTGGTCCTCCAATATCCAATGAGATGGCATTAGCAGGTAATTAAGCCTGGAAGGGAGCCCTTGTGATGGCACTAGTACTCTTATGAAAGGGATTCTGGGGAACTCTCTTACCATCATCCTGCCATAAAGAGCGACACAGCGAGAAGGCATCATTACACAACCAGGCCTAAAGAAAACACCACCTTGCTGGCACACCAATCTTGCATTTCCAGCCCCCACAACTGTGCAAGACACAAAGCTGTGACACTCTGGTTACCACATCTGAATAGGTTGAAACAGTAGCAAGATGCTGCCAGCAAGCTATGAGAGTATGTGTGAAACAGCTGTCTTTGGGTCTCTGACTACTGCCTCTGATTGTAACAGCACGGATAGAGGGGCCTGGGTGGAGGAGACAGTCTCTCCACGCATGCCTTTAAAGCCCCAATCCTCTCCCTTGCCTTTTCCTCTCTCTTTGCCTCCAAAAAGTCAGTGAGGATCTCTGCCACATCCTTCCTCTAATGCTTGCCATAAGCCAAAGCAATATAAGCTTTGTGACCATGGACTGATAGCTCTGGTATCACAAGCCTTTAAACTGAGCCTTTGGGCACTGGCTCCAAGTAAGTAACTTGACTTCCATCATACAAAGAATGCCATTGCCACAACTACAGCAATAGTTCTTGACCACACATGCCTGGTCTCTGGTGGTCCCTATACATAGCCACTGGCTACTTCATTACATGGTCCTCTGGTTCTAATCCAGCCAATGGTTTGTCTGTCACCATCTCCTCCCCTTCCCAGGTTCAGTTTTTTTTTTTTGGACTGGTACCCCTATCCCATTCGGAAACAGGCAGAGAAGAATGTGGAGAGCAAAATCAGCAAGTTCACAGATGTCCTCAAGGCCAACGGACTCCTGCTGTGAGCCCAATAAAGACTGTTTGCTCAAAAAAAAAAAAAAAAAAATCCTGCAGGAATAAAACTGGCCAGGGATCTTAACGATGCCGACGGACAATATGGACGGACAATATGGGTCTCTGAGGCGCAGCGCTAAGTCTTCCGAGCGTGTTCGGCTGTAATTGTTTTTCTACGCTGGCACCTGAAGGATTAGGCATCTGAGTGATTCATGCTGGGAAGAAAGTGAGCTAGAAAGGCTTGCCTTGTCTACACCTGCCTGCTTACCTCCCAACTTCACCCGATTTTAACGCCCAGAGTATTCACACTCCACCTCTGGCGCCAGTTCAGATGCAGATGGATCTGGAATCCCAGCAATTCCTTCTGTTGAAATTTCACCCCCTCCGAAGCACGCACGAAAGGCATGCGATTTCCCCAGTACAAAGAGAGGGACACAGAATTGTTCTCCAGTACTGGCTGCAGATGCCATCTTCCTAGACTCCAGTTCTGTGATGGACAAGGCGGTGATGCTTATGTGGATAATTCCAGACGCTGGTGGTTGGTGTCTTACTTCAGAATATAGCTAACTTGACAAAAATGACTTCAATTATCTTTCTCTAAGCAGGTCTGAGTCTCAGTCAGCAGCTTAGAAATATAAGAGACCAGCCCAATGAAATGTCCCAGTGGGTCTTTGGTGGCCCTTCTGCATAGCCACTTACAGGCTGCTTCATTACATGGGTCTCTGGGTCTAACCTAGGCAACGGTTTGCCTGGCCAACATCCCTTGCACCCTTTAATTAATTAGTGCCACCCAGACTGACCACCAGAATTTGGTTCCTAGAATGCATGTGCCAGAAAGAGAAAAACAAGTTCTGCAAGCTACCCCGCCCCAAACCAAAGAAACTTGGATGCCCACTTCTGAGAAATCAACCCCAGTGGCTCCTCTCAGTAGTCCTAGAAGACGACTGTCCCTTTATTCCTTATCTGTTCTGTGGGTCACTGAGAGCCACAGTGTATATTCTGTGGGTGTTGGGTGTCTGCCTACAACCTGGATAACAAGGAAACATGAGCAGTGCCACCACTGCCCCTGCTGGACACGTGGAGGTCCCCAGCACGTATAGGAAGGAAAAGACGGAAGGCACCAGGCCATAGCAGAACACACTGTCAGCTTCAGTAAGGAGGATTCTGACCAGGCCCCTCCACATACTACAGCTTTGAAAAGTCCCTGATCTAAGTTCACCAAGCCCAAGCCTTTGAGCGCCTTCAAAACTAAGAGAGTGAGTGCCATACACTACAGGGTACAGGGTGATCGTCACCTTGCAAGCGACAGCAGGGCTTGATTCAGCCAAGGACATGCTACCTCTGCCCTGCACCTCCTTGCTGGAAGCAACGGCACTCACCTTCTCCATCCGCACTCATGTTCTCGTAGGAGTCCCATCGGATCAGGGGGTCTGCTGTGTTGTAGTCCACCACTACTCCCTGGTCACTGTACAGATGCTCTGATCCTGGGGGCACAACAGGTCTGTTACTTGGCGAAGACCAGCATCTCAAAAATGCCACAGGAAATCTTAACAAGTGAGCCTTGTATTTATTTAATGGTTTCTAACCAATTCTGTAACAATGAGCCTAGGAAAAAGAGTGATAACTTTTCTAAGTGATTAAAAAAATGAGAGTCAAGATAGATTATCATGTAGCCAGGTGTGGTAACACAGTTTCAATCCCTCTCAGCATTGAGAACAATGAGGCAGGATGACCAGGAGGTCACAGTCTAGGTTACAAAGTAATCACTTGAAACTTTATGCACAGGAGGCCTGGTGACAGATTGTAACAGTTTATTACAGTAGTAAAAAGTATTTCTTATTAAATGAATTTTCTGAAACACATGGACATTTAGTGTACTGTACTGGCGATCCTTTTAAAACACCTTTTCTGAGCGGAGAAGCAAGCACTTGGTACCGCCTCATAGTTGTCAGTGAAGCCTCAGGGCCACCAGCAGGTACTCCAGCCTACAAGAGCCCCCAGTAAGTGTTACTGTCTCAGTGCTAATCCCTTATTATCCAATACACTACTTAAAAATTTTTAATTCAAGACCAAGCTTAGTAGTAGGGCACATGCCTAGAATGCATAAGGTCCCAAGCAGCACCACACACACAAACACACACACACACACACACACACACACACACACACACAGAGAGAGAGAGAGAGAGAGAGAGACAGAGACAGAGACAGAGACAGAGACAGAGAGACAGACAGAGACAGAGACAGAGACAGAGACAGAGAAAAAGTCCCAAATATGTGCCAAGATGGGAGGTCTTCAAAACTGACTCCAACCTGAGTTAAGAGTATAGCTGCCCACTGTCCTGCTGGCTACCTACCTTGAATTTTCTCAGGTGTGGCGGAGAAGACCAATTCAATCTTGCCATAGTCAGGAAAACGGTCATCTAAAAAAAAAAAAAAAAAAAAAAAAAAACCACATCCTTCTGTGTACACACACACACCAGCCCTGTCCTTCCAGCCCAGCCAGTGCAAGGCTAATCCCAAAGCTGCGACAAACGCCCTCATACAGAGTGTCAACCTCTTCCTGGTTTCTCTGAGTTATCCGACCACAGATTGCCTCAGTCGTACTTAGGTTGGCAGTTAACTCCACCAGCAAGCGGGAAGGCAGGTAGGGAAGGACACCACTTCTGACATCCCAAAGGGCTTCATCCACTCACTCACCTTTGCAGGCGCTGTCCAGCTCCTCTTTTCCAAACAGGAGCCCGTAGCCGTGCACAGCTCCGGTGTGGAACTGCAGGCGGAAAATGACATCACGAGTGGCTGAGCGGAACTTCTTGTGATAGCATTTCACCTAGTACGAGAGGGAAAGAGAAAACAGGAGCCACAGCTTACTGCTTAGCACGGAAGTGTGGGTGGCCAGGAATTCACAGTGGAAATGGACATCTGAAGATATCACGGGGGCAGGTAGTCAGCACCTCACTGACCGTCTCCCTGGGGCCCCCATGGTATCTCCACAGAAGGAGCATGCCAAAAGACCACAGTCCTTTGTCCTGGGATGGGCCACACCCTTCAGACAGGGCGCTGTGCTGGAAGACATCTGTGGTCTCTCGTCTAGCTTTTAACAGCTGGCTGTAATGACATTTCCCTTTCATCCAAAGCCTCCACGTTTCACTGAGTGCCTCTTGGTTTTCACACCACAGCAGCACTGGCTATTGCTGTCCTCTTGTTTGTTGAGTATAGCCTAGAACATGAGGGGGTAGGGGATTGGGAAATATGAGTAGGGGTTCACAGAGACCCAGACAGCCAGACAGCCACTGGTGCTGTTTCCTTTGCCAGGTGCCCAGGGATCCTGGAGGTGACATTTAAAGGAAGTATTAGAACCGCCTCCATGATTTGAACAGAGGCTGTGGCATCCTACCTCAGGCACACCTCAAGCCACCGTGGGTGGCAATGCAGACAAGCAGGGTGCAGGAATCTATAGATAGAGCTATAGGTAGACCATGGCCAGAGTGGGTTCCTGGTGTGCCCTGTCCCATCTTGCTTCCAAAGACCCCCCTGCACCAGGCCACAGTGGCAAGGAGGCATGCTGTCACTCAGGTGGCAGAGGAAAAGCCAAATGCCAGCAGTGTCTTGCCAGGGGTCCCCAGGTGACCCAAGCTGACTGATCTGGATCCAGCCTTGAGATGGCACAGCCCACACCAAGAGCCGCATACCATGCCGTGTGGTAGGGCTTGCCTATGCAGTGCAGACATGCTCCGTCAAGAGACCGGCTTGAAAGCATCGCACTTGACAAATTTAAGTGGAAAGCGGGGCACCAGACATCAATACCCTCCAGCCAGGAATGAGAATGTGCAGGGGGCAGCTCCATCATCCTCGTACTAGGAAAACCATCCACAGAAGGTCCAGAGAGTAGAAGAGCCAGACGCCTAGGCAGGAAGGCTGGGAAGCACAGCCTTTGGGCAGACCCAGAACTTGTTTACACTGTGCTATCTACCAGGAAACAGTCCAGTCGAAAGCCTGCAAGGGATGCTCCCTGTTGACAAACAAGCACAGGTTCCTCCCAGCCCCATCCTGCTGGGCTGAAGACACAGGCATCATCTCCAATGGTCCTGGCACTATCAGGAATCAGGAATGAAGACCCAAGAGCCCTGCTTGCTCCCAACAACCAATGGCAGGCTGGCCCTAAGCCTTCTACTTCCTGTTGTGGAGTCCCTGACTCTTCAGCAGGGGCTCAAACCAAAGATAGTCCTTGGAATCAAAGATAGTCTTCCAGAATGTTCTTCTGAACTCTCATGCCTCACACTGACTATTCTTCAAATGCTTTAGCCTTCTCAGCCAGGGTCGATTCTGTATTGCCCTCCAGTAAAGCCCTGTGCCCCCAAGCCCATGCTATTCTCCACTAGCAGGCCAGGAAGATAAGAAGTAACTCACCAGGGTGAGGGTGGGGATGGGAAAGGAAAAGTGAGGTCTCTTTCAAGCCGGTCTTGCTCTTAAATTGTATACATATTTAAGAGATTAAATATTTGAAGAGCAAGGTCTCAGGAAGTCGGGGCAGGCAGGGGACCCATTCAAGCACATGCGTGGGAGTGAGAGAGGACTGCTGGGAAAGAGGGGCCTATGGAGCTGACTGGGTAAAAACAGGGGTATCAGAAGATCCCAGCCCCAGGCACAGGGGGGTGTAATACAGACACCTTTTCTGTTCTCAGTGGGTTCTACTCCCCTTCCACTCACTCCACTTACTAATTTTAGATAGTTAGTTAGTTAGTTTTGTTTGTTTGTTTAGACAGGGTTTTTCTGTGTGGCCTTGGCTGTCCTAGACTCACTTTGTAGACCAGACTGGCCTCAAATTCACAGAGATCTGCCTGCCTCTGCCTCCCAAGTGCTGGGATTACAGCGTACACCACAGTGCCCAGCTAAGTTACTAATATTCTTATCCTGTGGTGACCTCCCAAGTCCGTTCCTCTTCCCCAGATCCTTCCTGGGGCTAGGTGTCCTGCGCATACCTTCTACCTTGGCCAGCACTCAGCTACACACAAACATCTGATTCACAACCCCGGTATCGCAACTCTGTCCAAGCCAGGAGTGGGAGGGAAAGGATGGGCATGTACAGGTGGGGCAGCTCCCTCTGGGCCTGTGTGATCGCCTGCTTGCAAATTCTCCTGGAATTGACAAGACGACTGATCTGTCACTGAGCAATGCTATGCCATATTCTGACAGTGTCTCCTACACACACACACACACACACACACACACACACACTCACTTCCTTCCTGCTTCTCGCTGAACTTCCATGGAACAGCAGGAACAACAACACTGCTCCCTGTCCCATCCTCATCAACTCATGAACAGCTGGGGAAATCTCAGGACTCCCCTTTCTCAGGACACCCACCAACTGTCCCACCCACCCCCACACAGGACCACCAACACAACAGGCCAGACTTTGAAAAGAGGCCTATTAGCCAAGACCGTGATCTGGTGACCTCTTGTCACCCACAAGAAGGCCTAATAATGAACCACTCAATATCAGTTATCAATCAGTCTTTGTAGCAACAGTGTGCTCTGCATGCTGACTGGGAAGGACAACACTGTGCTTGACATGGGGCCCCAGAAGCTACTCTTTAAGACAGACCTCACTTTGGTCCTCTGGCTTTAACACATACTTTTCTAGAATACCCTGACCCTCTGCTTCTGCATTCTAGAATATTTTCTAATTTAAAACAGTTCCATGTGGTGGACACAGTTGTGCGGTTAAGTACTGTGCCGGATGCTGAGAGTCTGTCACGGAGCCCACCTTAGGAGCGTGAGAACAGCTGCACTGACCCCCAGCTCACCAGAAGCACCCATTACTCCGGGATGTTCAACGTCTTGGAACCTTTCACTCTTTAGCTATAAGATGGACAGCAACTTTACTACACAGAGTGTTTAGCTATGGAGTATTAAAGAGAGCTCACAAATCTACCTGTCTGTGACAGCTTCATTTTATATGAGCTCTATCCTGTCCGTACCTGCAGACTACCTATCTGCAGATTCTATCAGCCTCAGAACACATGTAGGCTTTTTTCTCCTAGTCAGTCCCTAAACAATATGGAGTGCTGTTTACATGGCACTTACACTGAATTAGCAAGTGTGATGAGTAATCCAGAGATTGTTTGAAATATGTGGGAGGGGCTGGGGAGATGGCTTAGTGGTTTTAAGAGCATGGGCTGCTCTTCCAGAGGACCCAGGTTCAATTTCCAGCACCCACATGGCAGCTCACAATTATCTGTAACTCCAATTCCAGAGGACCTGACACCCTCACGCCTATGCACATAAAAATAAATAATTTTTTAAAAATATGTGGGAAATGTGCACATGTTGTATACAAACACTTGGCTGTTTTATAAGGGACCTTAACGTCTTTGAGTGTCTGTATCCATCCAAGTCCTGGAGCTGATCATACATCCGCGCTGATAAACAACCAGGTGAGCTATCCTATTCAATAATTAACTTAAAGGCACAAGCATCTGGAAAGGGGAATCTTGGTGTGAAGGCCATGGAAAGGTCTGTGTGGATTTCTTTCTTGTGGTCTGAGTAAACAGTCTGGAAACCCTGACCAAATCTTATTTCCATATATGTATTTGCAGGAAGGTACATCTGCACCCTCAACTGGATCTTAGGATGATGGGGCCCGGGACCAGGGGAGCAACTGAATCTTTAAGGCAAAGGCAGGTATCTAAGCCAAGTGTGTAGCATGTGCCTGCAACCCCAGCACTTTAGAAGGCTGAGGAAGAACAACACGTGAGCTGGGCGAGTCAAGTCTTAAAGACAGTCCCTTCCCATTCTCCTCCCCACATGTGCCAGGCACTGACAAGTGAGACCCAAAACTCCTCTTCAATCCTCTAAACAAAACAATCAGAATACTAAAGCGTCCCCAAGAGAAACAAAATTGACACTCTGGTCCAACTCGGCTTCGTGGGACTATCTAGAAGAAAGATCAAGGAGAGCTGCCACGGTTTCCCTCGGAGCTGAGCACGACTCCAGATGGTTACAACACTGGTAAGTCATGAGCAAAGAGCAGTAAAAGGTGAGCAGACACTGGCTGCAACAAAACACAACTGAGACAATACACAACTGAGTGACAGCGTGGGTGCGGACCTGACCGAATTCTAGGTCCACAGCAAAGTCAAAAAGCAAAACCACAAAACGATGCAGTCGCGGACCCAACAGAGGTCCATCCCCAGGGCGTCTGCTGGGGCAGCTGTGCTTTCCCTGGCCGTACCCACTGTAAGAAACAACAAACAACGGTGCTATTTGTGCAACCTCTTGAGGAGGCTTCACCTGTGTGCACAAGCCCAGTCAACTGGTCACAAAGCCAACAACCATAAAGACAAAGTACAAGTGGCTGTGGTTTGCCCGGGCAGGGCAGCAAGATGGAGCATGCCAGATGGAAAGATGTTTACAAGCCCTGGACCAAGTGCTGAGACAGGGGAGGGGGCAAGCTGGCTCAGGCCCCAGGCTCCCTGCCAGGTTCCTGGCGGGCCTGCAGCAGCGTGAATTCCTGAGCAGGTTACATAAGCTGCAGGCAGCCTCCCCAAGGAAGGGCCGTGCACCTGACCACAGTGTACTCTGAGGCAGGATCACAAAAATGTGACCTTTTGTGGAAAATGCTCTGTAAAGACGGCAGGGTTCCACTAAGAAAGGTCAGAGGGACGGCCCAAAGCGGATCCATCAAAGTCGGCTTTGCTATCTCCGGTCACAGTGCCATCTGCTGGTCACCAATCAAAAGACAAGAGAGCGTTCTGTTTCCCAATCACTTCTAGTTGATTGTGGCCATATTCCTTCTTTTGTCAACCTGTCTCAGTGTAGAAAAGAGCAGGCAGATGTCACTGCACACAAGGTAAACAGTCACTGAAAATGAAGGATTCTGACTGACTTAAGGAGACAAAGCGCCTCTAAGAAGCAATAAAATGAAGGACAGTCTGGGAAGAAACACAAGTATGGCCTGCTCACATTGGAGGGCCAGTGATATCGTAGACTCTAGGAGGTAAATCTAGACACACATTTTCTGCTCCCTGTGGTCCTTTCCAAGTCATGGGTTGCCAGATAGATGAGATCCCTTGTGAGAAATGTAACTGCCTGCATATCAGAGCTAAACCCAGTTCCCTCACCTGCAGCCTTCCCGCTTGCACACTACCCTCCCCTGCACACCACGTCAGGCAGTAATGGGCAGAAGTAAAGGACAGTACCACAGCAAGACCCACAGGGGGTCTGGCTTGTGCTCTGAATGTCTAGCTGGCTCATTCAGAGATGGGCAAGGCTGCCGAGGGAGAGGAATGTGGGGTAAGTCCTGAGTTGCCAATCCTCAGGACACGGGATTGATGGTGGCTCGCTGTCATGGGAGCACTGCCAGCAAAGAACATGTTGTAACAGCTTCTCTTTCCTGAACTCCTCTTGAGGTGGGACCAGCAGTATGGGATTTTTGAGCTATGGCACAAAGCAGGTTCCGCAGACTACAATTTGAGAGTTGACTGGGACACCTGATCTTGCACCCTCTGGGCTGGCCATGGTGACCAGCCATGGTGACCAGCTATGTCATAGTCATTTGCATCTGACTAGGAAAAAGGGTCTTTTCCACCGTGACTGGATTTGAGCTCATCTCCGCACACACCCGCCTGTCGCTGGTGTTACTGTCTGCCCACTCAGCTAATCCGGCATTTGAGTCTAAGTTCTGGGAGCAGGCACTGAGCGTGTCTCTACAAACCTCCTATAGTGCCCAGTTTTAGGCCAAAGGCTACAGAGACTTGCTCGCCAGTGACAGCTAGTGCTAAACTCCAGCACGGGTGTCCAGGCACCAACTGCACTGGAGCCAACTGTCAATCATACCACACATTCTAGAATATGCTCAGGGCTAAGCAATACCCTTTCACGTCCACAAATCAAAAGCCTCAGGACCTCAGAATGTGACCTCAGAGATGATATTTTTATGAATGGTATTTAGGTAAGGCCATCAGGATTGGTGTCCTTGTAAGAAGAAGTTACGGCTTAGGGAAATGGCACTGATAAGACCACCTACCTATGATACACATCAGGAAAGACCAACCCCGCTAACACCTTGACCTTGGACTTCCAGGCCCCCAAACCAAGAGAACAGAAATTCTTGCAAAAGCCGCCCAGTCTGGTCAATGTGCTTTTGCTGTGGCCGTTTTGGCAGAATACAATGGGCTAAAATAAAAGTGCTTCCAGATTTCACAAGGCTGAGAGAAGCAAGTCAACCTCACAGCAGTCACTTCTATGAACTGTACAAGGAAAAATTAGATTATGGAAAAATACCCTTGTCAGCTGCCACAACTCCCTCTACCTATCTGATAACACTGCAGAAAATAAGTGCAGAGTACACACACACACACACACACACACACACACAAAGAATTATAAACACAGGAAGTGTAAATCAAATCATAATGCAATCCTAAAAATATTCCATGTGAGGAATGAAAGGGGCTGCAGGAAGGAAGTCGTCTTATCAGAACCAAGTATCTCTTGTGGAAAGATCTAGAAACTGCTGTGTGCCAGCACTTCTAGTGGAAATGAGTCATCCTTGAGGAGCTAGCTCTCCTGTGGCGTGAAGTTCAGCTCCAGAGGCCCATAAGCCTGACTGACTCTCATTCATTACGTTCCCCACTCTCCCAGCACACAGGAGCACACCTAACACACTGCTCCACGTCCCCTCATGCCAGCACACCCATCGCCATCCCTCCTTCTTACAGAGGACTACCAGCAGGACAAATAAGGAAAAGGAGAGAAACAGCCTGAGGCAAGGAGGGAGAGGCACGGGACCCTAGCTCAAAGGCAGCTAGCTGCCAGGCAGCTGAGGAAGGCTCTGCTCCAAAGGGCCTTACAGGTCCATGAGGCAAGCACACAGATGTGACGTCATGGCAATCACATGGAGAGGACACCACTCCTGAGCTGAGCAATAAGCTTCCATGTCTAACTAAGCCTGGATAAGCAGAAAGAGGACCAGGAAGGAGGTCTGGAGCCTCCTCATGGCACGTTGAGGGTCCTAGCAAGGAAAGAGAAGCTCCTGAGAGGCCAGATGCCAGGCAGGAGAAGGCAGAGAAGCGGGCAGCTGTGGGTTAAGTTTCTATCCTTTACACTCCACAGGGACAGGATGAGCATGTGGGAGCTTGGGACATGATGGTCCAGGAGACTAAGGCCCTCTGAATGCCATCAGTACCCTCTGAGAGACTCCAGACTCCCTTTTACTGTTGGTGAGTACATAGGGAGGGACATGGCAACCTTACAAACAAGAAAACCAGATCCCCACCTGCCTGCCAGCCCTGGACATTGAACTTCTAATCTGGAGAGCCATGGGAAAGAAAGGTCTGTTGCCTATAAGTGTCTGTGTAAACATCTGTGAACACTGGTATACGCTCCCGTGAACACCGTCTGGGCACCCCAGTGCAACAGTGTTCTAAGGCACCAGCACGAGCAGGTGAGGCCTGCCAGGAGAGCCGGCAAGAAGAAAGGGGCAGGGCTTGTGCTCGCAACGCCTCCAACCAGCATAGCCCTTCTTGACACACACTCAACGCAAGCCTCATGCTTAAGCTCAACTACGGCATATCTCAAAAGGACACTCCCTATCTGCCGTGAGCCTGGTCTGTCAGCATCAGCAGCGCCCTCACTTCAGCTCTCACTAGAGGATGGCTGCTGGCCTTCATGCCTGGCTATGTTTCATGGACAGTGGAGCCCCCACGAAAGGCCCACTGGCTCTTAGGATCACCCAAATACCCCTTGTAATTCACCACTTTCTGCTTCGGAGGCTAGAATTGCTCTCGGAGGTTCCTGTGCTCACTGGGGCTGCTGCTGCTGCCCCTGCCTTGATCCCTCCATTTCAGTGACTATAGAAACGTGCACACAGGACCTCACAAGTCCTATGTGCTATAAAGAGGGGGGCCACGTGGTGTGACAATGTCCTAAATGGTACCATGGCACTGATCCCCCTCCCTGACTCAATGCCTCCCTTGACAAAGCCTGAGCATCGCCTCCTAACGGACACCTAAGAGGGTCCCCACCTGGCATCGAGTGGGCTCACAAGTTCAAGTTAGAAGTTAGGTTTTTGTGAAGGATCAAATATCATTCAGTTCAAACTTCTGCAAAAGGACACAATAGTACAGCCCCTGAGGAGAATGGCTTCAAATATCAGCCTGCTTATGAACACAGCTTAACAGCCACGGGTCCCTGACACGTGGTTAAGAATCACCTCCACGTGGCCTCTAGATGCCCACCTGCACTATCCTCTGCCATTTGGTAACCAGCAGCAATCCATAGGACCGCTTCCCTGAACCAGAGCAGCAGTCAGCTCCACACAGATGCACAGGGCTGGGAACACGCCAAGTCCAGGCATGCCCCGCAGTAAACATCTCCTCATCTACCCAGGGCTCCGTTCCTTCGCTGTACCACCTGATCTTTCTCAAAACCACCTCAGTGACCAAGTGTTACCCCACCCACAGACCCTCTAAACAGCTCCACACTGCACAGAGCCATTTCCCAATGGCCAGGTGCATACAATATTTACTGGGCTTTGTGCTCTGGTTATTTTGCCCACTATTGGGGCACATAGTGTAAGGGAGGGGTGCCTCCTCTGGCTAGAGGGGAAAGGGGGTGACCACTTAAGGCCGAATGACATGACCACCTCTCGGACAGCGACCAAGGCTTGAAATGTTTCAGGATGACATGATGTGGTCCGCCTCCCATCCTGCCCCACCTGCCAAGCACTGTCCTGAGATACTGATGTGTTTCATGTTCATGAAACTGAAGCATAGTCCTCACTAATCAGAGCCCACAGCTCCCCAAGTAAAAGGCCCAGGCACGTCCCTTTCCCACGTGATTATCCTCCTCACAAAGACAGACATGCTAAGGAAGGGACCATCAGAAAGAGTGAGGCCAAGCCGCCATGGCCTTCCTGAGCCATACAGGTGTGTCCAGCCTACGCTCCTCTGCCTTTGCAGCATCTTCACGGTCTCTTCCACCTATGTTCCTAGCAGGCACCTCCAAGACAAAGAAATCACTGTCCCCTGTCCTTCTTGTGCCAAGGCTGGAAAACTCAAAAACCAGACGACAACAACAATTAAAAAAAAAAAAAATGCTCAAGACAACTGAGTAAAAATTTTAAAAGTTGAGGGGTAGGGCAAAAAGAGAAGGAAGAAAGGAGAGAAGGAGGGAAGAAAATAAGAGAGGGGAAAAGGAAGGAAAGAGGAAAGGGGTGGAAGGAAAGACGGAAGATGAGAAGAGAGGGGGAGGCAGGCAGCTGGAGAAAGGAGGCGCCCCCCAGGGACCCTAGCTTTTATACTGCCCTCACTCTCCAGTCCTAGCCACCAACCCACGCACACAAAGCTCAGGTGGAGACTTAGCGTTGCTTTTCCGGGAAGTACAGGCAATTGGGAGAGGCCTAGCCAGCCTCCAGTCACCCCCCCATCTCTGCTTTCCCACCACCTCCCACAGCTCAGCAAGAGGAACCGAGTGGCAGCATAGCTGCCCTTGAAAGCAGGGAGGTGCCTACTCTGAGTGAGCTATTCATAATAAAAGAAATGCAACACAAACTCCTAAGTCACCCACCATCTCAACAAAGTAGGTCTGCCAAGACCACAGGAAAGATTGTATCTAAATTATTCTACACATGTCAGAAGCTGTACACATACCTTGCAGGCTTTCAGGCAAAGCCTTTTCCTAAAATTACTTTACACGTATAGATTCCTCTGTGTTCAAGACAGACAGGAGGGAGGAGGTGGCAAAGTCATGTTTAATCTCTTCCAAGAACAAAATTATCTGGAGAAATCACTGTTTTGATCATTAGCCACGCTGTAACAACACCAGTTATATGCTGCACATTAGCTCTTGATACTGTAACTCTGGGAGGCCCGAGATGCTCAGAAGGGCTGTGGCTGAGTGGAGACTTTTGTTCTGCACAGATCCAGCAGCTCAGTTATAATATATGACTGAGGACCAAGATCTGTCACTGCAATTAAAATACTTTTACTTACAAACTAATGCCCTCAGAAGTCATGCTGTTTTTCACTCCTCTGTCAGTTATTATTATTTTTTTCTTCTATGAGAAGGGGGTTGTAAACTGGATGATTTTGTTCTAAGAAAAAAATCACTTTTCCTTCCAGGTCACTGTCCTGGGTGGGTCAAAACAGTGGCTACAGCCCGTGAGTACTCACCATGACGTCACCCTTCAGCAGCTGGGCCGGCTCGATGGCAATGCGGATGCGGCTGGGGTTTTCAGGGCCAACATTGCTTCGGATGAATGAGAAAATAGATCATTATACGGTTCCCTGAGGTATGACCATGGGGGGCAGGACAAGCTGAGGGGATGGCTGGCATTTGCACAGACAGCCCAGAATTCCAAGTTCAGAGGCTCTACCTTACCAAAAGGAGTCAAAGGGTTTGAGAAAGCTCTGAGCTGGGCTGAGTTATTCTAGCACTATCATAGCCTCCGACTGGAAAAGTCATGCTCAGGGCTGACTCAGCCAGGAGAGGTCCCACACTGGGGACAGATCCCGCGCTTCTGTGACAACTGGAAACTTCCACAGTGCCACCCTTCTGTGGGGGAGGAAGTCCGTTCTGAGCTCAGAAAAGGAATAATCAGTCTTTCTGAGTGCCAGGACATTTACTGCCTTTCTCATTTTTTGTTCATACAAAAAAAGTGCTATCTACATACCAATCTCAGGACACCTGAAAACACACAGGAGAAACAAAAACCATCGGGGGAGGGAGGGGGGCCTTGTCCTAGCACTTGCCAGTATACCCACTTCCAAACAGTAATTGTCCCCTCTACCATGGAGGCTCCACTGTCCAGCCCCTCAGTGGAGCCAGCTAGAGAGATGCAGGGACCGGGCACCTCTCAGAGCAGCAGGTTTAGGGACCTTGGCATGACTGGCCCCACTGCTCCACTTCTTGTTGTGTGAAAGGCAACCCATTTCACAACCATTCCCCAAGCCGCCCTTGAACACCCACCCAAGCCAGCACTCACTAGATTCCAGACGTGTATACAGGCTGCATGGCTTGGTAGAGCTTCAGAAAGGGCCGGCAAGCTGAGAGAGAGGAGCATGCCAAGGAAAGACAGGATCATTAACACATGCACAGATGGCCTACCAACAAAGTAACATGCTTGGAGGTCTAACTTTACCCAGAGGGCCGTGCGAGCTCAAAGGTGACCTGCAGTTCTATAAGGTCACCTTACTCCTGATGATCAGGGGAACTAGATGCTACAGATACTATCAGATGATGGGTGGGTGAGCACCTATTTGGATGCCTCCAGGGAGAATGAGACAGGTCCTGGCCCACAGGCCTAGGCTGTGAGCATCTGCATATGACAGGGGCAAGGCTATAAGCTGTGAGCACCTGCATGAAATAGGTAGACAGGCACCACAAGAATATGCCATGGAGGAAGAAGGAAAGAGCCTGAGTTAGGGCATGGTCTAGTGTGCTGGCTTCTCTCAAGGGCATGGTCTAGCATGCTGGCTTTTCTCAAGGGCATGGTCTAGCATGCTGGCTTCTCTCAAGGGCATGGTCTAGCGAGTTGGCTTCTCTCAAACTTATGGGAACCTTAAGAAACACACAGCTGAACCACAGAGCTGTTGACTCAGAAGGACCCTGGCCTAACAAGAGTTCATGTCCTGGGTCACGGAGCTACTGGTAATCCCTTCAGAACCGCCTGTCTCTCCTGTGACTGATGACTTGGTCCCACCTTACAAGGCTGGAGCTCTGCCCACACACTGGAACCGTAGGTACAGAATCTAGACACGACAAGAGGAAAAGGCTGCTTGTTTAGGGCTGTAGTCTGGGCTGGGAAGTGTCTCACCTCCTCCATTGTCAAAGCTGGGGGCGCCATGCAGGATGACAAAGTGCAGGAACAAGGGTGACGCATTCATCTTCATCGCTCCAGACAGGAGCCCGCTGAGAAACTGCACATAACTGCAGGAGACAGTGGATAAGATGCCACAGCTGACTCATAGCTACCAAGTCTCAGGGGAAACTGCGTCTGGAGACCCTAGGGACACTTTATCCCACTGTATACAGAAAACAGTTATTAGCCTATGCTTGGTGGTGGAGGAGTCACCGCCCGGCTGAAGCTCCACCCACAGCTCCAGGAACTCCTGACAATGTGCCGTTTATGTATAAGCATCTCGTTCACACGGATGCCCACACCTTGGAGGTCTCCTCACCTGTTCCTAAGCCCCTCACCAGCAAGGCCAGCACCACATACAGAATAGCACAGCTTGTTCCACACAGGGACCCGACATGAGCCACAAGAGGCAGCTGGACTGAAAGGCCTCTAAACTCCTGTTCTCCCCACACACATCTCCTGAGCTCTCTCACCTCAGCTGACGAGGATTGTCACCCACAGCTACCTATATGCACTGAAGATGTGTCTTGTGCCATATGAACTCCACGCACTGGTCTACGGGCATCCAAGGTAACCTCTCACATGCTTTCGCACACATGGCAGCCAAGGGAGAATTCCTACACTAAGTCTATGTGATCAAAAGGTTCTCATGAGGCATGACATGGTGGCAATGACCAGAGCACAAGCTACACCCTTGTCACACTCTAATGCTCCCCTGGCCTCCAGCATTCCTTCCTCTGGTCCTGTCTGGTGTAACTGGAGCCTGCTGCCATGGAAACCCAAAGCCAGCCAGTGCTCTGAGGCCCCTGACAGCAGTTCCAAAACCACCAGTTCTTCACCAGAACCTGCAACAGCTCTCTTGGGATCTCTCTGCTTTCTTGCCTTTCGCCACCACAGCACTGAACTCATTGCAAAAGGGGAAGAAACGAAAACAGGCAAAGATTCCCAAAAACATGCTATCAAACTAAGCAGGAAGCAGGAAGTGATCATCACCAATACAGGGACACAGGGTCCTCATGCCTCTATGGCCCTGGATGAACCCAGTCACGGGCCCCACCTTACAATAAAAAACACTTCAAACACCCACTGGGATACAGACTCAGACCATTGTTAAATGGCTAAGTTTGGAGGCAAAATAAACCAAACAGAAAACTTTAAGTGTTTCCCCAACTTAGGGTCTACCCTTTTGGAAAGCCTTAGCATATGTAATTCACAAGCATTCACATCACTATAGGGAAAATCCAGTGACAGACAGGGCATGTTAGCATCCCACTGTTCCAGCAGCACACTGCTCTTCTTGTTAGGATACGAGCAAAACTTTACAAATCACGGAAGCACCGTGTTCCCACAAACTCAGGCCATGGGTTCCGCCCAGCTTCCACACTGCGCCATGGGCTTACTATGACAGCGAAGCTTCCTGACCTGCTGTGTACAGGTGCAGGAGGCAAACCATTGTGTAAACCATCACCTGCAGCCTGCACATGGCCGAGCTCATCAGTCCCCTTGTCTCCGTGGCCTTGCACACAGGCTCAGGGTGGAACACCTAAGACCCTGTTTAAGACAGCTCTTCCCTCTCTCCAGCTCTGGGCAATCCTGGACACTAGGAAATGTGTGTCCCGTGAAAGGGCTGTGTGGCAATGCAGACCTGGTGTGGGTGACTCTTCAGTGACTTAGAGGTCTGAGGGTTCTGTGTTGGCAATGGCCACTTCCTGCTCTGATGTGTACCCAACCCAGGCACTGGGATAGACAGGGTGCCTGCTTCCATTTCCTCATACTTGACAAATGCTAGGTAGCTCTGCAACCTGAAGATCCGAGAGTCCCACTCTGTGTAGAACAAAGCCTCCAGAGAGCTAAAACTTCTCTCTACCCAAAGGCCACAGCTCCTAACAATACTACAGATAGGGAGCTTTCATGATACTAGTTGACTGTCAGGGTTTGCTGCCCGCAGGTCAGACAACACAAACAGTGTTTTGGGGTTTTGTTTTGTTTTGTTTTTTCCTAGGCATGATAATCTTCCTGTAATCCCACCACTAAAGATAGAGATGGGATGATCGTAAATTTAAGGTAATCCTGGGATACATAACACCTTGTCTAGAAAACAAATAATAAGAAAAAAGAAAAAGTGCTACTTTCCCCACTGTGCAGCAGCAGGCGGCAAGAGCAGAATTCTGTCCCAGTACAAGCTTGTTCATGAGGAAGCTGAGTAGAGAGTCATCCATTTACACCTCAAGGGTCTAATAGCCTTTTTGCATTCAGCATTACCATTCTCAAAAGCTGGAGATGAAAGAATTTCTCTAGCGTTTGGGTCTACTATGGTTCTATTCAGAGCTTTAGTTATCCTCTGTAAAAAGTCAGTGAAAGATTGATTTGAAGCTTGGGTTATTTTTGTAAATGATTCAGTTTGTCCCTGTTGTTTAACCTTGTCCCAAGCATTCATGGCTATTGTTCAGCATTGTTCTAAGACAGCATCATCAAGGGCAACCTGTACTCTTAATTCAGAATATAGGCCTTCACCTAGTAACTGGTCCTTGACACTATCAATGCCTCTAGTACAGCTCCACCTGCTCAGGTCTCAAATAGTCTTTCCTTACTGAAATGTGCTCTTAATGGTAATCATCTTCCCAGCTGTCCACTAGAGGGCGCTCAGCTCACAGTGGAAGCATGCAAGGAGACTCCACAGTAAGCCTCAGACCACACTCTCCTGGAGGGAATGGGCACCTTACCTAAGGCATGTGTCTCTAATGATTCCCTATACGGTACAGGCGGTACAGCATAGCAACTAGGCATTCAGAGCTTAAACCGTGTTCAGTGATATATAGAACCCAGAGGATTTAGAGTAGATGGACAGTCAGCCAGAGGGAAGAAAGCAACTGCATGAACTGAATGGAAAGCATCACAGGAATATATGTCAGAAAGACAAATAGTTTGTCTTCTCTCATATGTGAACCTAGATTATACATATGTGTTGCACACACACACACACACACAGAGACTGTTTGGGGGTGGAGGGGGAGGAAGGAAGAGGACCAGAGGGAAGAAAAGATACAGAAGAGGATAACAGGGTATAAAAATGAGCCAAATGCATAATATACATTTATCAAATGTTATAATGAAATCTATATATAATGAAAAATGCACAGGGTGCACAACACAGAAGGATATACATCAGCTCTACAGAAATAACAGGCCATTTTATGTAAAGGCCTTGGGTATCTGCAGATTATAGGTAGGATCTATACCTAGCCCCCTGTGGAAGGTCCTGGGAGATTCCTTTATTGTTGCTTAGAATATTGAGATTCTCAGCCGCAAATCGTAAGTTGCTCCCTCAACCTCAGTAGAGCTAATTATGATGTTTACTTTGAAATAATTTCTCTCTTTTTTTTTAAGAATTATTAAGTATTTTTACATATACATTTGTATTATTATACATATATACAATAAACTACCTACAGCAAGAAGAACCATGAAACTATCAGGAATTATATATATATGTTACATTCACATTGTTTTGGCTATTTATATTTGGCAGCCTTGAAGAAAACATCTTCCCTATCTTGGTGAATCTAAAATTCTGAATGTAAATCAGTATCTATCATATCTCATCATTATCAACTTAAAACATCTATCTAGACCTAAAAACATGTTAACCCCTAAACAACTGAGCTTAACTGTCTTCAACCCCATTAGAGACTTGAGAAGGAATAAAATTAATAACCTGAGTAGCCAAGGAGTGCAGGTTAGCAGCTTCCCAAATGAGAAGATGACAGAGCTGGTTTGCTGCCAAAACAGTCACCTGACACTGGTCCTAACGCAGCCTGCAGAACAGCGCCCTCTGCCCACAGGCATTCAGTCAACGGTGAGAGAGAGGCACAGCCTCGTGAGTGCAAGCATCATACTTTCTTCTGGTCTCCCATGCTTCCTGAGGTTTACCTCCAACATCTTTCCTGTCGCTGGACCACTCAATAATTATCTGGTTAGTGTCTTCTAGTGTAGGCAGGAGGCAAGGAGCAACAAAGGAGACAGAAAGCAGGCAGCCCTAATCTTAAGAGAGAGGAGAAGCTTGGAATGCAAAAAGGAGCCCTGCTGTCGCTGTACAATGAGACCAGAAGGGTATGTGAAAGCTGTGAGCACTTTAAAATGAGATGTTTCCCCTGTGTCTCCTTCATACTCTCTTCCAGTATCATTAGAAGCTACTGAGTCTATAAGCAGAAAATCCTGGCAGCATTGCTTGCCTGCTGGATCCAGGCTTTTGTGGGAGCGGCATCTTGTTTGCACCCTGACTTCTGTGCAAGTCTTAGGAACGTGGCCATTTTTGAAAACTGTTCAGTGGAAAAAATAATACTTCATGGGTTCAAAAGAGAACAGGGGCTGTTTAAGTGGAATCATTGTAATATGCTGAAGTTTGAAAAAAAAAAAAAAGCTTCCCTGTGGGGCCTGTTGCTTCAAACAGGACACAAACTGGCTCCAAACCATGGTCCCACAATGTAGCCTGCATTCTTCCAAACACAGACCTGTCTGAGTGGACCCAGACCGCTAGAATCGTGTCTGCTGGCCTAGCCTGCAGCTGCATTAGAGAAAGCAGATTTGAAGGATCAAAACTCACAGAGAAAGGTTTGGGGCTACAGCTAAATCCTATCTCCAAAATGTGAGCCATTTTGCAGCTGCCTTCGAAATTCTTGGAAAAACTCTGCTGTCTGGCTTTTAAGGTAAAACTGCAGTGAAATTAAGTGAGTGCCTTAAAATGAAAAAGTCCTGTTCCCCACCCGCTTCCAGGGGCTGCCACATGTTGCAGCCAGAACAGGCTGACAGGGAACATCCAAGAGAAATTCTCTCTGCCTTCAAGGAGCTGACACTGTAGAGCAGAACTCAGCCTAGGATGATCAGAAGCCCCACTTGTGTCAACCAAGTTTAATGAGAACACAATCCGACTCACTCGTTTCCATTCTAGATATGGCGGGGTTTGTGTTAGAACACTGGTGACTTAAAACCACACAGCCTGAAACATCTACCCTCCAAAGCCTCTCCATCAAGTTTACTGAGCCCTGTTCTAGCAGACAGAGATGAGTTCAACATGGTCATGGCCATCAAAGCCCACGATCTGAAGGAGACAACGACCCTCATGGCTGAAATGAGAGGTGGCTCTGACTGGGAGTGGACCACAGCAGCATATAGGCTCCCACTAGACACAAGGCTTTTACTAGACACATGGGACCCTTGCCTCTGGGAAACAGCAAACCCCTCCCTCCTATTCTTAGCCAAGACCCAAGGGCAATGCAGAGGTCAGAAGACATTCTCCTGGCCCCAAGGCTAGATACATACCGCTTCTGGGAGGGCTCCATTAAAGCTGAAACTTTGTCATCATAAAACTTCTTCATTGCAAACCTGTCCAGGGCCTGGTCAGCACTGGGGAAGCAGAAAGAGGAGAGAGAAAGGAGAGGAGAATGAGTAAGTATGTCAGGTCAGGGGTACCCCCAGGCCCTCATGGCTGAAGGGCCAGGATGCACATCCATGCCTTGTTTGGTTTTGACTTTTTTTGTTTTTTGAGACAGGGTTTCTCTGTGTAATAGTCTTGGCTGTCCTGGAACTCTTTTTATAGACAAGGCTGGCCTCGAACTCACAGCGATCTACCCACCTCTCACTCGAGTGCTGGGATTAAAGGCTTGCGCCACCACGGCACATCCATCTCTATCAGTGACCTTCTCTCATGAGGAGCCGCATGTGTGCATACACAGGCCAACGTTTTCCTGTTGTGCTCACTGCAGGGCAGAAGCCACACTGAAGTCCTGTCTGAATGCCCTCCTCTAAGGGTGTGATACTTAGATGTGCCACTGGCTGCCGGCCCCAGCCACAGGACCCTGAGGATGTGAGGACCAATCCCAGGATGTGCACTGTCAAGTCTTTGGAGGTATAACATGTAGCACTTGATAAGAAGCTTCAAGGAAAGGCTTGAAGGTCAAGGACGAGGCGAGGTTGATGGTTGGGAAGGTGGGTGGGGCTTCGGGCTTCAGGGGTCTTTCTGAAGTAACTCCAGAGAAAACGAATCTACTCTAAGAGTGTCACTGACCTACAAGTCTCCACCCAGAGTGCTCACATTAGTACCTGCAGAACCTTCTGGAAACCTCACGGTGAGGCATTCTGACTTAAACCATGAAATAAGACTTACTTAAGCCAAATGCATCTTTAGAAGCCAGATAGGCAGCCAGCCATGGTAGTACACGCCTTTAATCCTTTAATGCTAGCGCTCAGAGGCCAGAGGCAGGCTGATGTCTGTGTATGAGTTCTAGGCCAACCAAGTTTACACAATCTCAAAATACAAACAACAAAGTCAGATAGGCATGTGAGTTCTCCGTGGGAAAATCTGAATGTGCCCTCCAGAAAAATAACACATCCGGGCATTCTGAACATGAAATTCTGAAAATATATGCAACAACAAGGAAAACACTGTAAATTACAGTCAGTGTGAGTGGACGCTGACCTCGCCGCGTGCATCTGTTTCAACACAACACAGGGCTCAGCCAGTGAGGCTGTCAGAGATGGAGGGGTCCACCCGAAGCCAGAGCATGTCAAACAGTAAGTGGACATCTCTTTCAGGTTAGGGGACATAGTTTCCTCTCCAGCCTTTGACTTCTAAGCATTCTCTTTTCTGGAATCCACTCACTCAATTAAATTAAGTCCATTCATTCAATTAAACGTCAGTGTCAACGCTCAGAAGTCACAGAATGCTTAGCTCTATCCCAATTAGTTCTGGTTTTGCCTTCTGAACTCTTCAGAGTGCTGGGAACAAGAACGCTCTCTTACTTTGTGACTTCCAGTCTCTGATTTGTGTTAATCTGTAGTATGCGACAAGCTGAAATCAGGTGTGTCTTTTCCCAGTGAAGTCTAGAATATAACCTAAGTGGGGAGGTAGGGTCGGACATGTGCCAGAACAGCAGCTCTGGAAACAACCTGGGTTCTAAGGAAAAAGGAAAGCAACCTGGGTAGGAAGAGCCAGCAAATGCTAAAATACACAATGACCATATCCATGGATTGCAAAGCCACACAGCGGCTGGAGCCGTATCAGGGCAGGTGCTCAGGAGGAGGTGAGATTAATTTAGAAGAGCAAGAGACGCTTGATATCGTGACCCCTGCTAACCAGCAGCATCGGTGGCCACTCAGACCCCAGTATGATGCTATGCAAAGCACACTAGGGGCACAGACACACAGGGTGGTCACAGTGTGAGGAGGCTCGACTACAGTTCCCATAGTCCGATGCCGAGGCCCAGAGAGACTCAACCAAGCTTTGTGATGTTCATGTGTGCTGTACCAGCTATCCAGGGCTAACAGGGTTTTACAGTTCTGCGGATATGCTCTGATGGAGCACGCCTGGTTCCCCAGATACAGCAGGAGCTGCAGTTTAGGAAAGTTCTCTAAGCTATGCCGGATAACGATGCTCACTCGGGTGGTCTGTACTAAGAAGAAACAACCGGGATAAGTGTGGTCTCTGACCAAATTCCATTTACACAACTGAGGAGCCAATGTGACTGGGACTCTTGATGTGTCTGGCACACACATGATGCTTGTTCAAACCCACGGGGCTCTGCTTTTCACCCTGGGGTAGGGTTTCCTCCCTGGCAAGCACCAGCCTCCCGATTTGTTTCCAGAGAAAACATTCCAAAAGTCCGATTTCACTCCTTCACGCTGTAAAGGAGAAGGTTGAGAAGCGAGATGAGAGGGCTTCTATTTCCTCAGGAAGGAACGGCCTGGGCACACAACACGGCTATTGAGAGGATCAGGAGTGTGCAAACGCTTTGCTGGGGAGGAATCTGAGGTCTTGCATCCACTAGGCAACCGTATTGGACAAGCTACACTCCTACCCGACAATGACATTTTTCTAAACTGGATTTTAGCCTGAGTGGAGGCCTGGGCCTCAGAAAGCACATCAGGAGACACCTTACAGTCCAGTGCTAAGATGACTGGGCTAAAACCAAAGTCCTATCATCTTAGAAGGGAACAAACAAGACTTCTCAGAACATGAAAGATAAAAAAAAAAAAAAAAAAAAACAAAAGATGGTGGCTGTCAGTATCACGATTTGCAAAGTGTGATGAAGTGATCCGGTGAGGATTTTCAATAGGGTGACAGCAGCAGCCTGTCTGCTTTCATTAGAGAACGACTGGGCTGGGCTGAGTTTTGCTGCCTCCATAGATAGAGCTCCTTGGCATCAGTCATAGAAAAACACCCCAAATAGGAATACGGCCTTTTCACCCTTGCTGGAAGAAGCTGAGTTCAGACACAGAACACTCTGGTACCAAGGGAGGGAGAGGTGAGATCAGGCTGGTTCCCAGGAAGACCGCTGCCCACACTGTGCGGACCCAACGCCCTGTGGAAACAAGCCCCCGTCTTCTCTCCATCCTACCTGGCTGACACACTGGTAAAGTGCACGTAGGATGATATGACCACTCCGATGCGCCCTTTGCCGCCCTGCAAGAGGCCAGAGAGGAATCAGTGTTCTTCCTATAAAATCCAACGTACACATATAATGAGACAGGAGCAGGCTCGATTATGAGAGGAAAGACAAGAGAACCATCATCAACCCCACTGCCTCCTGAATATTGCAGCAGCGCTGGCACCGAACACAGCATCACCTCCTCGGCGGGGAGTCCTCACAGGGGGGGGGGGGGAGAAGGGGCCCTAACAAGAGCAGGTGCTAGCTGGGTGTCTGCAGAAATCCCTGGAGGGTATATCCACAGGGCGGCAGCCAGTCACTCACCACCTCCCAATTAGGTTAGGTGAAACAGAGCCAGGAACTGCAACAATTAGCATGACTTAATTACCCAGGTGAAACAGGAATAAATGCTTGCCCAAGGGCTGACGGGGACAGGGCTCTGTGTATACAGCTCTAAGTGGCAGGACCTCAGAATCTGGCAAGCTGGTGGTATCCCGCACCAATGCCCAGCGTCACACTTTATACAACAGGATGGACACCTTATACACACAGGGAAACCAAACCCAAGCAAGTGTTATGGCGAGCCTTGTAGGCATAACCACATTCACAGGCAACGTCACCAACAAGAGGGGAAGAAGAGCTATGGCAGAGCCAGCTCCATGCAGAACTGTAGACTAGCCTGAAACTTCAGGACATACCGCTGTGACTTTAGCAACGTGGCTCTACACATAGTAGCCCACAGCCTGTCCCATTCTGCCCACCTACTCTCTTTCTAAAACCTGTGAACTAAATTTTTATTATCACATATTTTTAAGCACTGTATAATTTTTTTAAAAAATTAAAACAGAACTGGCTTGTGAGACACGTGAAAATGGCATAAAACCTGAATGCCCTCATGTCACCACCCACCTGGAGCCTGGCTGCTCTGCTTCAGCAGCCCCCACCCACGTGGCGGGAGCAGGCTTGAAAACACAGCAGGACAACATGGCAGGCTGAGCCTACAAGACTACTTAGCTTCTTTGAGAAAACTTTTCCAAACCATGACCCCCCCAAAATCACACAAACCTAAACTGGCAGGTCACTGATTTGTAGCTACACAACTCTATTCTTTTCTTATTTAAAAAAAAAATAATAATAAGTCAACACTATAGCCATCAGACCTTGTGCATGTAAAGAGGCACTTTACAACTGAGCTACATCCTGAGCCCCCAGCTCTAGTCCTAAAACCAAGTAAATGAACAAACTCGGTTTTCATAGAAATCAATCATCATGTGAAGCTGAGCATTCTGGGAGATACCGATGTCTGCACCTGGCAAATTCCTGGCAGTGGGATCCTAGCTCTTGGCATTATTAACCTTAAAGCTACTAATGTATTTCTTGAGTTAAGTGGTATTTGTCTTAACAACAGAAATCACTTATAAGGAAACAGCAGACCCACCGCTGATCACACCAGTCATTTCTGTGGCGCTGGTTATGGGTTTAAAGGAGAGGGGGGAGGGGGACTTCTGACAGCCCGTTTCAACAGCAGACAGGACCTCTGGACAAGAAAGAAATAACTAAGGAATTTAGACCCTAACTACCCTTTGGACTAAAGGAAACCATTACACATGGACAGAACATCCCACCAACAGCGGCAGAGCGTGCTTCAAGGTCACAAGGAGCAGCCTCAAAGGTAGTTCACACATGAGACCACAAAGCAAGTCCCAACAGAGTTAAGCCTGAAATCCTACCAAGTTTATCTTTTCTGACCACAATGGTATGAAAGTATAAATCAGAAAGGGGGTAGCTAGACAAACCTACCAAATTCTCAGATATGCAGACATAATGGAACAGCGATTCAGTCAAATAAGAGGTTAAAAGGAAATTTTAAAAATATATTGAGAGCCGGGCATGGTGGCACACGCCTTTAATCCCAGCACTTGGGAGGTAGAGGCACGTGGATGTCTGTGAGCTCGAGGCCAGCCTGGTCTACAAAGTGAGTCCAGGACAGCCAGGGCTGTTACACAAAGAAACTTTGTCTCAAAAAAAAAACCTAAAAAAATATTAAAAATTTTTAAAAGGTCTTCCAGAGGTCCTGGGTTAAATTCCCAGCAGCTGTATTCTGGCTCTCGTCATCTGTAAATTCAGTTCCGGGGTACCGGATGCCTATTTCCAGTCTCCGCTGGCATTAGACATGCTGTGGTGCACAGACATACATTTAGACAAGACACCCATATAACATAAGATAAATAAATATACTGAGACAAAAAAAAAAAATGGGGGAAAACATACTAAAAAAATTTATCGGACATAACAAAAGCAGCATTAGGAGGGACATTTATACTAATAAAAGTCCCCATCTAAAAAGAGAGCAAAGATCTCAAATGAAGACTCTCAATTCATAATTCAAGTAACTAGAAACATAATATAAGAAAGAAAATAGAACAAGATCAGAATAAAACAGCGATTCAGAAAGTAGAAAAGACCAACCAAACTGACAGTTTTGTTTTGTTTTGTTTTAAGGTAAAACAAAATCAGCAAACTCTTGGCTCAGATTAAAAGGAGAAAAGACTCAAAAACAAGAGACAGGATGAAAGGGAAATATCACACGGTCAGCAACACAAAAAACGCAAAGGCTCTGAAGGCTCCTGAGGACAAGTACAGGCCTCCATGAAGTGGACACCCAGGTGAAACTGGTTAGGTCCCCCACAGCACATAACTGGCCCGGACAGAAAATCTGAGCAAGGTAAGGGGATCTAGTCAGTCCCGAACCTCCTATCAAACAGCCCAGAACCACATGGTTTCATGCAGACTGTGCCAAACACGTGAAGAAAGTGACGGCAATCCTAACTCTGAAGTAGAGGGACACTGCCAAGCATCCGGACGACAGGATGCCTCTGCGTGTGCCTACGCTTCATGGGTACGGTGCAGAGGCAAGCTCTCCAGCCTGCAGTGAGTGTGTGCAGCTGAGGGTGAGGGAGAGAAATGGGTGTGCCGCCCTCATTCTTGTCAAGACTCTTCTTAACTGTGAACTCTGTAAGAACTTTCACCTTCAGATCAGCTCTTAGTGCACAGGCTGTAGGAAACCGCGTGGCAGGTGGGATCCGCTCGCGGCTGTGGGCTGGTAGTGTAGGCAACAGCCTTTCGGGTCTCCAGGTTCTGCTCCAAGACCATCACAGAAGTCCTAGACACACCCCAACCAACATCTGCCGGGAATTCTCCTTGCTGTAGACTTCCACACAAGGGGTATAACATGGAAGGAAGAACGCTCCCACAAGAAGCACAGCCTCTTTCACGTTGAGGGTGGCTTGGGCACATGGTGAACCCAAACTAACAACCGTTGTAGCAAACGGGAGGATGGCTACCGCAACCCAGCTCTGTCCTGCTCCCGTCCCCACTGAGACAGGTCATTGGGGCGTGTGTGAAAGGCAGCACACCCCTGCAGCCACGATGGTGGTGAACTCTAGGTGGCATCAGTAGCCACAATTTCAGATTAAAAGCTTACCTCTCATGGCACTTTTTCAGGGTCGTTCCAAAGTAGTTGAAAGCAATGAGCGCTCTATGGTGGGTAGCGAAAGGGAAACAGCACAAGCCCTTAAACTGGACACCCCCTCCCAATGAGAGCCCAGAATCGCTTAAGAAAGTGGGTAGAAAATGTACAGATGATATTTTCATCTTTGGGGACCCATATGTTTAAATCATATTACAATTCATCTCAATTCCGTTAATATTCAAAATGAACAAGTATACAGTGGAATATGGATAGGAGGGGGCTTTTGAAAGTCCAGCAATTCCAGAAGCCTCAGACCTATGCATTCTAAAGCCAAACATGCAGGCTTGAAGACTCTTTTTATTTTTTTAAAAAATGGATAGGAAATCTGAGAGGCATATATACATGGAACATGTTTACACCGGCTGACAAACATCCTAGAAACACAGTGGTTTCAAGAAAAAAAACAGCTGGCGCCTGTGACCAGCACTGATCTTAAATCCACGTGGCTCCTTAAATACTAGAAGCCCAGCTGGAGCCCTAGAGCATGTGGGGGCAGATACACTCACCCTGCAGTGGATGACAACCACATGTTGGGGGTCACTGTTCAGCCAGGACTCCTGGGCTTTACATATGGTGCACATCTTGTCAAGAGGTGGTGCATGCAGCTCGGGCCAGCCCACATCCATGATCTGTGGGGGAGAGAAGAGAGCTGCCTTCGTTTCTACCTTCTGGACCCTTCTGTGGTAATCTCACAGTGACACAATCCACCTGTCAGTCATGAGGGAAGGCTGCGCAGGCCCTTTCTGGAAGCTAATGAGCTAACGGCCAGTTTCCTTCATAGGAAAGAAAATAAGAGCCCCCAATCCCCATAGGCCATACCTCACCCAGGCACTGGTCAGCTCCTTTACAGCGGGTGAGTCCCTTTCAGAGACATCAATGGTTCAAAATTGACTATAGAGGAATCTAGGACCTCCAAGGCCTACACCAGCAAATCCGTGGCCCACACTGCTGTCAAATATTGCCCACTCAAGCTAAAAAGGAGTCTGGAAAATACAGTGAACCCCTGCCAGAGCCCCCTAGATGCTAGAGTACCTTTGAGCTCTGCTTCTATTAGGGCCCAAGCCCCAAGCAAGTAGCCCTGTAGGTGGCCACACACCTAGGAGGGCCACATGAGTGTGTTGCTTCTCATCCTATTTTCTACTTCTAGGGGATGAACAGGCAGAGCTCTTTCATAGATGAAAATAATAAAAAGGAGTTCAATAGAATGGTCCCCAGCAAAAGCAGCCAGCATGGCAGTTCCATGAAGCTCTGGGGCCCTTCCCTGCGTACCCAACAAGCCAAGACAAATGAAAATGCTATACCATGGTCTACTTTACTAACAGGCTGTGGGACCCTTCTTGAAAAGGCCTGGAGCCAGAATTATTTTGATTTTTTTTTTTCTGATTCTGAATACTTGATAGACTTTACCAGCTTGATGTCTACACTCCAAAAAAGCAAAATTATAAGTAGAACTAAATTTGCAGTCTTTGAATATAACATTAGTACTCCAAAAGTTTTTGAGTTAAGAGCATTTTTATCTCCAGTTATAAGATGTTCAGCCTGTATTGTCCTATTCTAATGGTTGCAAAGCATTTCAATACATAGACTATATATGCAAACAGACACAGTCCAACAGTCCTAATGTATCCCTAAATTTTGCCACTAAGAATAATCATGGATGGAGCAGATACTTGTGACTACTAAGAGGTCTCCGAAGAGGCATCTTCACAACGATGAGAGGACTCTTGCACCCTTGTTGTGATGGCTACACAAATCTAGACTCATGGTAACGTGGTAAGGAAGTGCACACAGGCACACATGTATGCAAGCTAGTGAGCTGGAACGCAGTCTGTGGGCTTCCATGGACGCTGCTCTTCTGACCTGATGTTTTATGAATGAGTTTCTACCCTCCAAATCTCATAGGCCCAGACAGGTTTGGAAGTTTTCTGTTTCAAATTTTGTCTTGAAGACAGGACACGCACCTGAACACAAAATAAACCTACTTGTTTCATATGCACCGTATTGTATATGTAGCGCCTTGAGTCCAATTTTATATAATATTTTCAATAATGTTATATGTAAAACAAGATTTCCAGGGTGTAGAGTTTTCCTTCCACAGTATTATGTTGACTTGCAACAAAGTTACTGCTTAAAAAAAAAAAAAAAAAAAAAGATTTATTTTATTTTGTATGGGGAAGTGGGAGCTATATGTACAGATGAGTGTGGTGCCTGCCGAGGGCAGAAGTGTCTGTCTGGGCACCCCGGAGCTGGAGTTGCAAGTAGCTGTGAGCTGTTAGTGTGGGTGCTCAGGATCAAATTCAGGTCCCCCGCAAGAGCCCAAAGTGCTCTTAAACCACGTTGCTCCAGGCTGAGTTTTAGCCTTTGGGTAGCCTGGACTTTAGGGTTTCAGACAAGCGAACTAGACCTGTACTTGCTGATTCCACTGGTGGAGACGAGCTGAGGGCTATGCTCACTTCCTAGGAATCTATTATTTTTCATTTTTTAACTTTAAAAGAAACCAAAGGATACAAACAATGCTTCCTACTTCTTGACAGCAAGCTATGGTCCACAAAGGCCTACGAGAGACTGCTTTTGCACAAACAAAACACGCATCGCTGCCGTTTTGCAAAGTCAAAATGTAAAGAAATAAATACCATACCTTTGGGTTAAGCTTTGTAAGGTCGTATCTCTTCTCTGAAAGGTTTAATACCTACGGAGAGGGAAGGAAGAACGCTTTTAGACAGAGCATGGCTCCCGGAGAGGAAGGAGACAACTGCATTTAAACAGCTGCCTCTAAGGATCAAGGACCAAATGAGACTGAGATGCATAAATGTGCATGTGGTCACAGGATAAAGACCAAGGAAGATGTGGCTGGCACCTGGACCCACAAATCCTGTGTCTTGCTTGTGTAGGCTGGAGCCAAACCGGGCAAGGTGAACTATTCCTTTCTGTTGTTTGTTTTGCCTTTTTTTTTTTTTTTTTTTTTAAATCACAATAGCTGCAAACACTCTAAAACACAGGGTCTGTACACACCTATCTGTAGTAGCTCTTCCTGGTCCTGCTCAGCACAATGGTTCCTCCTCAGTGGAGGAGCCAGGGACGCAAAAGCCTGAGCTTGAGACCTGCCGCTATTAAACCACAGCTGTCTGTGGAATCAAGTCCTGCAAGAGGCTACCTGTGCCCTCAGAGGACACATGGCTCCTCCCTAATTCTGCCCCAGCTACCTGCCAGGACCTCTCAGCATCAGCCCCACTCCTGGCCAGCACTCAGCTGCCCTTCCTTGGCTGGCACAGAACACTGTATCCGTGACCAGCAGCAGCACTTTGAGTTTGAGAATGCCCTCAGCAGTCTCTTTGGGAAGGGTTAGGAGAAAGGGGCTGGCCTGGGCATAGTTTTCCACTGAAGAAGCCCTTGTCCTGAAGGAGCTGCCTGCAGGGGGCCAGTGCTAGGGGCTGGGGGGGAGGAGGTGCAGAGGCAGCTCTGGAGGAGTCTCGTGAAAGGTGTGGGCATCCTGGGGCTAGGCTGCTACTCCCCTGCCCACAACTAGGTTGGACCAGGAGTACAAGTGCTGGGGGAGGTCATAGGGAGTTCACGCAGAGACTATCCTGGAAGCCACAGCTAGTCCCCATTGAGCCGTGGGAGAAGGCTGCTAAGGGTGACAATGACCTCCTTGTTGGCTTTGTAAGATTAGCTCTCCCTAGATAAGGCGGCATCATGAGAGAAGGTGCTAGAAGCAGTCATGTAATCTAAGAAGTGATTACAGCAGCAGGAAGGAGGCTCCTGGGGCTGGCAGCCCTAGAAGAGAACAGGGCACATGGGAAACCGTTCTTCTACCTCTGCTCAGACATGGCCTCCCTCATATCTCTCTCTCTCTCTCTCTCTCTCTCTCTCTCTCTCTCTCTCTCTCTCTCTCTCTCTCTCTCACTCACTCACACACAAGGGTAAAATCAGGGTACCTAGACTTGCTCCCAGGACTGCCTTGTTTCTTGGACCCCTATCCTCTTGCCTTTCCAATGCACTGGACAGCAGAAAAGGACACCTCCTGACACCAGGGATACCATTTGACATTAGCCAGGGGGAGCTGACTGAGAATGCCTACCATCCCAGAAGCCAGTCTTCCTGATGAAGACGCCATGCTCAGAGCCAGACAGAGACAGCAGCCATGTCCTATAGTCAACTGTCACAGCCCAGGACACAACCATTAAGAGCAAAGCCAGTAATAGCAGGGCAGAGCACCACCTCGTTAAGATTCCAGACCACAAGACCACTCCTCCTCACTTGTAAGCAAGGCATATGGACACAGCTGGCTGTCACACGCATCCTCTGAAGGGGCCCTGCCCACAGGCCGCCCCCCCCCACTACAGTGGCTGTCCTGCCCACTCACCAAGTAGTTGTCACCATGCTTAGATTTGAGCATGCGTGTGACCTCCTGCAGGCTATGCAAGTAGGACTCCTCTGAGCAGCTGGCAGGGAAGGACACTGCGATGATACGCTCTGTGACGTACGTGAGGTCCAGTTCATGGCTGTCCTCCATGGCTGGACTCAGGACCAGGGGCCTGCAAGAGAGGATGAGGTGGTCAGTAAAAGGATGACAAGAAAAAGGGCGAACACTCACCCTCTAGGGTTTTCAGGAGAGAACAAGGGAACAGCACCTTCCTGGGAGTCCCGCTACAGTCCACCTACATTGTCCCCCATTCACTAGGGTACACAAGATCTACTGCAGGCCAAGACTGAGCTGACACAATGGCCTAACCATACGGAATAAGCAGAGGAGTGGCTCAGAGAAGAGTGAGGGGTGTGGGTAGAAAGCATGTGGGCACACAGAGAGGCATGGCAGGCTCCACAGTTTGCCCAGAGATTGGCCCTTGGAGAAGGACTCTAAGGCGTCAGAGTCAGCATGAGGCAAACAAGAAGGATGGTATAAGCAGAGATAGAAAGGTAGATGACGGCCTGGGCGTGGTGGCGCATGCTTTTAATCCCAGCATTCGGGAGGCAGCAGCAGGTGGATCTCTGTGAGTTCGAGGCCAGCCTGGTCTACAAAGCAAATCCAGGGCAGCCAAGGCTAAACAGAGAAACACTGCCTCAAAACACCAAAGGGGGGGGATGGGAGGGAGGGAGGGAAGGGGAGGGAGAGAGAGAGAGAGAGAGAGAGAGAGAGAGAGAGAGAGAGAGAGTGTGTGTGTGTGTGTGTGTGTGTAAGTGAGTAAGTAAGTAAGTTAGTTGACTACAGAAGCAAGCAGCCACCCTGACTACACACTGTTTGTGGAGAAAGGACTAGTGAAGTGGGCTCGACAAACCGTGGGGAGAGGAGTGGGTCTGTGCAAAAAGCCTAGAGATGAGGCTAGACCCATCACTGGAAAGTGGATGAGCTGGCATACGATGAGGTAAACAGGATGCAGGCACCTACACTCAGAATCATGATGCAAAAAGGATCCAAGAGACATGGCAGAGGGCTAAACCCAAAAGAAAACACTGTCATTGAAAGCAGACTAGGGTGTCATCTACTGACTCAGCTGCCACCACTCCTGGGATGCTTGCCTGGGTTTATTTTTCCTACTTTTATTGTATGTCTTTCTCTGTCTTTCCTTGACTTCGGGAAAACATGAAAAAAATGAATGGTTCAGCAAACCTCCTTGCACCCACCCATCCTTCACCAGTGTTGACCCTTCACAATCACTAACACTCTACAGTCTTCACCAACACTTGGCCGGCTTCTGCCCACAAGTCTACTCGCTTCTGGCACCTACTCTGAAGCAAGCCTAGATATTTTTCATCTTGAAAAAAAAAAAAACCTAATAGTGGCAGGCATGGCAGCATACAGCTTTAATCTTAGCACTTGGGAAGCGAAGGCAGGCAGATCTCTGAGAACTCTTGGCCAGCCTGGTTTACACAGGAGTTCCAGGCCAGCCAGGGCTGCCCAGTAAGACTTTGTATCAGATAGATAGATAGATAGATAGATAGATAGATAGATAGATATGACAGATGATAGACAGACAGACAGATAGATGATAGACAGATAGATAGATATAGATGATATATAAACAGATACCAAGAAAATCCTGATAGTGTAGATTTTTAGAAGACTTTTATCAAACATAGGTGATTTGATATAATGCTATTATCATACTTAACAGTAGAAACCATAAAATTGGTTTTTATAGTTGATTTTTAACCATTTTCAAAGATTTTTTTCTTTCCCATCTTGTTCTTCAAAAACAGACATAGCAGTTTCTTATGATTTTTAAACATAAACAAAATTAACCACTATTATTACTACTTATAATGACGACAACAACATGACCTCTTAAAACTATCCCAGTCCACAAAGAGGTGTCTCCCAAAGGTTCGGCCACTTTTCCTGGCCCCTGCCAGCAATCAATTAGCTGTTCCTTGGGGCATGCCAACCCATTCCTCGCTACTTACATCATATAGTCAATCAGATGCCAACAATGTCACTGTCTACCGAAAGACAATCACAGATGTTTGCACAGTCCAGGCATCTGATGTCAGGGCTAAAATTCACAAATGGTTACCAACAAGACATTTTAACTTTGATGACTAATTCTTAAATCAGCAGTGGTGGGGCGAGGGGTGCTGGAGTGCTCAGTGGAAGAGCACTTGCCTGGCATGAACCAGGCTAGCATGCCTCCAAAGCCCTGTTATGATTACTACAATGAATAATAGAATATCCTAGTCTCCTTTCTGGGAATCAGTCCTGACTCATGGCCAGGAACATAGGGACGAGCTTCTTTCCCACAGAACACTCACCTTGAAGGCTTGTCACAGCGGAGGGCAGCAGATGGTGTGGGGCTCTCAGGAGCCTACGGATATTAAAACATGAATCCTTTAGACGTTTCCTTCCATGCCAGCCCTTATGGCACTCAGGCCAACCACCCAGCCATGCTGCCGCCACTGCCGCCACCGCCGCCACCACCACCACCATGACCAGGAGGAAGAACAACAGCTGTCACACAGCCACATCACCAATGTTAAGCAACCCCTGTCACTTCCACCCTCCTCATCTCCAGGGAAGGTGTGCAGCGGGCAGAGGAAGGTGAGACCAATCCCTCTCCAGGGCTGGGCGGCCACAGACTCAGCACATACAGGAAACTCCGATATGGTCCTGAGGAGCCCCCCCACCCACCAATGTCAACAACCATGGTCGACAATCATGAATGTGTGGCAGCAATTCTCCCACAGGGAGAAAAAGCCTCAGGTTCTAACCCCAGTTCACAGTGGGTATTAAAGGCTGTGTTCCACACAGGGGTCACATACACATTACTGCAGGGGTGTTGTGAGTGTTCGTGGGGTAGAGTTCACAGGGTACTGCCCCCCACCAAAGCAGGCTCTATGACCACCCAGAAGCATCACACACCACCCCTAATTCTCATTTATACCTGGACTCCCCTCCACTCAATATGACTGGAGGGACAGAAAATAAATAAAATAAACACACACTCATACACACAGACATTCAAAATTAATTAGTAAGTTTTTAAATCTAGCACGTCTAATCTGACAGCAGCACTAGAGAGTTCACCACGTCCCCTTGTGATCACATGGGGGAAACTGAAGATCAATCATCCTAAACCAGGATCACTGGTACATGCATCTCGCACACACAACAGACAACCACATCCATGAAGATGCAGACGAATGCTGAATGCAGGCTGGCACAGGAGCAGCTTCCTCCTGGAACACAGCCCCGCGCCATTTCCCTCATATACTTCTGTAGGCATTTGTTTTGTTGCTTTGTTTTTATTTGTCCTGTCTTGTTTGCTGCTAAGAACACGCACAACATCTGAATGAGAAGGGAGAAAGCCACCATGCCCGCAGCCGGCTTGAGGACACTGTCAGTTTCGGGTGTGACATCTAGCTCTTTCCCTATCACCCAAAGGGATGCTCCTGCCTTTCTGCGCCGAATGAGATGATGCCAGGCAAGGCAGACAACAGAAGGAACCACCGGAAGTGGATCTGAGGCTCTTGGACCTGGGGCATCATTTCATCACCTCAGAATAAAATACATGAGTTAGGTCTCTGCCTCTGGAGCTGCTGGAGGCCTGGGCTCAGCCACTGCCCTGAACATCAATTTCTTCTGTAACCAGGACGGGTTTGAGGGCTCTGCTCCATTCATCCACATAGAGGCACTACCTTCAACTGCTAAAAGAAAGACCAGGATGCTTACACAGAACTGGATTTCTCACTGCTTCTTTTATGATGCAGCAGTCACAAGTTCAAACAGAATACAGAAGTGAGCCCTCCGGGAAAGCAGCGGGGAAAAAAAAACAACATAGAAACCCCATGTGAGTAAGACTAGAATTATACCACCCCAGATTTGCTTCTGCTTATTATAACCAGGAAGGGCTCGTGGCAACAAAGTGTTGAATTTATAGCCAAAAGAAGAAAAAAAGTTGAGTGAAGAGTGGGGACTGACTTTCACATGAATTCTGGTGCCCTGTATTTGACCACGTCGCCTGGATGGGGAGGCCTAGTGGCACTCAGAGGAAGGATAGCAGGCTACAAAGAAGAGACTTGATACCCTATGAGCATATACAGGGGGAGGAGGTCCCCCTCAGTCACAGTCGTAGGGGAGGAAAGTAAGGGAAAATGGGAGGGAAGGTGGAATGGGAGGATACAAGGGATGGGATAACAATTTAGATGTAATATGAATAAATTAATAAAATATATTTTCAAAAAAAAGAAAGAAAGAAAAAAGAAAAAAAAAGTTCTGTATCTTAAACTGTCCAATGGGCCTTTGAGTGGAAAGTGTCAGAGGCTGACCTATGCTGCTCACTGATGGGAAATGAAATTGCCATGGTCTGTGCACCCAACCGTAACAACACCCCCAATCCATTGGCTCACTTAGGAGCACCATGCTGGATCCCAAGCTGTTGTCTGGCTATGACTTGTCCTCACCACGACTCAGAATGAGATTTAATCCTTGCTTAGGTTTTGGTCAGGAAGGACATTTTTCTGTCTTAGTTTGTGACTAAGCCGTTCCCAGATTAACAGGCTAACAGGTCATCTCCAGCAGCTCTGCCGTAAGAACTGTTTTATTGCTTCTCTTGCCACATGACGCCTCCTGCCACTGTGAGATTCTACCAGCAAGGAGGCCTGACAGGCCCACCTTTACACTGTGAACTCTGCAACTCAAGTTTGAGGTGGGCTCTCAGTGGACCTCTCTCAAAGGTAGTCCCTGACTAGACTGCCTTTGGCCTGGACCTCTCACCTCTCCCATCCCTAGAACCAGAAAGTAAATACCCATTCCAGGGATGGAGGGATAGCTCAGTGGTCAAGAGTGCGTGCTGCTCTTGCAGAGGACCTGGGCCCGGTTCCCAGCAGCCACACAGTGACCACAACTGTCTGACACTCCAGTTCTAGGAGATCTGATGGCCTCTGGCAGCACCAGGTATGCACAAGGTGTGCATACATACACACAGCCAAAACCTGTACACATATATAAAACTAAGTATTTTTAGAACAAAATTTAAAAAGTTAAACAAGTGTTTGTTCTATATAAATTACCCAGGCTCTGGTATTCAGCCATTATATAGCAACAAAAATAGACTAAAACACTTCCTCGCCTAGTTTCTTCAAGCAGCCTATAGTTTTCAGAATTTAAACCACACTTATCATTTTACCACACGGCCTTGTAGTTTATTAAAAAAAAACACACACACACACACAATGAGATTCGCTGGCCAAACCACTTAGTTCTGAATTTCATGTTAAGTCTGCACCCACAAGGAAGATGTGCAACTCTTAGGTGCTGGCACTCGTGCCAGGCATGGTGGGCAGGCTTGGAAATCTCAGCCGTCCTAGTGAGGCTGAGGCAGGATCTGTTGAGGTCAGTCGGGGATACAGAGAGAGTTACAGGCCAACAAGAACTGCATGCCGAGACCACCCCTCACCACCGCCATCCCATCCTACAAAACAAACAACACCATTTGTGGTGGTGTCACTTTCCCTAGTGCAAGGATGGAAAAGGGGGTGATTAATCTCCAGATGTGGGTGTCCCTAAGGACCCGGGGCCTGCTCACACTGGAGTGAAGAGGATGTCTGAGAGACTGTCTTGTTCCAGCACCTATGGATCCAGCTCGGTGCCGAACACGCTGGTCACATGACAAAGTAACTGTTCACAATCTAAAATCATGAACCTTACACCTACTCGCAATTTGTCTTATATTGGTAAGTATAAAATTTCAGAGGATGGGGGCTGAAAGACAGAAAGAGACTATTTTACATCATCGTCCCCGTCCCCAAGTCCAAATGGAGTTGAGCTACATAGATGTTAACCTCATACCACATCCAGCAACTGCAGTACCACTTGAGGCACCTCCCACTGGGACTCGCCGCAATGCCCATAGAAGCATCTCCCATTGTGTCTATCTGAGGGAAGGAGGCAGGAAGAAAGGGCTCAGCATGGCCCCAACCAATTCCAATCTAGTTCTAACACCTGTGGGCCATCATCTGAGGTCATAGAGAGCTCAGGGCCCTCGAATACCCCAACCTCCAGTCCTATGTGTGCTGGCTACTTGCCCCTTGCTGGAAACCCAGCCCAGGCCTGGCTGTCTGCAAAGCTGTGTTCAGGACTCAGCAGCCCCCAGAGCCCAGACTGACGTCTTCTCCTAGACACACCCACTCCATATCAGCATGTGAGGGCTCTATGCCTAGAACCTGGAAACTGTAGTCACACCCCTGGATAGAGCTGTCCTGCAGACATACATGGTGAGGTCACCTGCTCTGGCTCCATCTCCATCCCCAGAAACTTCCTGAGGAAGACTGACCCAGTGAGCCAGTACTTGCAACGACCAGATCTCCCACAAGATGAGTGCACAGGACTTCCTGCCTCAGGTGGAAACTCAAGTCTGCAGAGTTCCTACCAGCGTCTGCAGCCATACCCCTCTCGCCCTATTGGCAGGCTCTTATCAGTCTTCACTGTCTACAGGAAGAGTAGGGGGAAGGGAGGGGAGGGGAGGCAGGATCCACGGTGAATGTCAAGCCTGTGGCGGGCAACCTCACCAAGGCCACCTCGCTCCAGCTGTGCTGTCCTTTATTGCAGCCCTCCCCGCACAGCCTCAGTGCCCATCCTGGCCCAAGCACTCTGGTCACTGCTACCTCCTTATAAACCAACTACTAACGCAAAAGCTCTTGGAGGCCAGGCTTGCACAGAAACACACCAATAAGATACAAAGCAGACTGTGAATAAGGATTTAATGTGAGGGGCTGGAGGGATGGCTCAGAGGCTAAGAGCACTGCCTGCTCTTCCAAAGGTCCTGAGTTCAATTCCCAGCAACCACATAGTGGCTCACAACCATCTACAGTGAGACCTGGTGCTCTCTTCTGGCATGCAGGCATATATGAAGATGAAACACTGTATACTTAAATAAATAAATCTTTCTAAAAAATCTTATTTGAGTATTAGCCATTTTCTTAAGAGGCTGGAAAGACATCTCAGCAATCAAGCGTGGAATTTGCTCTCCCAGTAGCAGTTAGCAGCAGCAGCAGCAGCAGCAGCCAGCTTAAAGCTGTCTGTGACCGTAGTACTAGGGGATCCAAATTCCTCTTCTGGCAGCTGTGGGAACATACACAAAGTGACACACCAATACACATGCGTGCGCGCGGTGTGTGTGTGCACACACACACACACACACACACGCACACACAAACCCACTTTTAAAATAAATCTATTTTTTTCAAGTAATTCAAACCAATTTCTTCTGATAAAGGTGATTATTTTGTATCATCTGAAGCAAGTGCAGCAATCACAGCTCTTCAGCCCTAACTACAGACACAGGTGCTTCTCTCTCAAGACAAGACAGTGAGCTGTGGGTCATGAGACTCTACGTGGAAACATCCCAGGATCTGCACATGCTTTGTATGTGTCAGGTAGGACAAGGAAATAGGAGCGAGATGACATGGAAGCAAAGACATTCCATGATAAGAAACATTATCAGCCCCACCTTCAAGGACACCACAGGCTCCTCATGGGTCCACTGGGACCCCGGAAGCCCATGGAAAGTCCCTCTGGCCACATTGCTGTCACCCCAACCCCAAGGCCAGGCTATGTCTTGTGTCTCTCTGGGTTAGGAAACCATACAGAGCATGGTCAAAACCACAACTCTTCACAGACTAACCTAGTGCACTGGCCATTGATTGCACTGTGTAAACTTGTGGTGCCCTAACTTGTAACACCTGCAATGTTGCATCCCACAGGACAAAATCTGAGGTGAACACCCATTCGCCATGCACCCCATGTACAAGGCCAGCAAGTGTCTGGGTTACTCTGAGTGGCACAGTGGTGATAAAGATGGCTTTCTCTGCAAGCTCGAACCAGGATTCCTTCCCCAGGAGGGAGGTGGCCAGATTCAGATGCCTCACATTTGACAGACCTAGGGTGATATGAGCACATCCCTTGGAGGGAGAGGAAGGCGGTGTACACACAGGGTCCTGGGTAGTGATGGTGGTGGTACTAGACATGAGGAGGCCATGGGAAAGGCCCCAGGAGACTGTCACCAAAATGACCCCAGAAACATCTTCACCAGAACTGCTAGCTGAACACATGTCAGACACCAGCTGGGCACAAGACCAGATGGGAGGAACACACATAGTCAACCAAGATCCTGTAGCCCCAAATGACCCAAGACTGAGGACGGACAGGACCCCATTTACTCTGAGGGAAACTCAGAAAGCTGCCCAGGGCATCTCATTCACTTGGAAGGGTAGGGCAGGCCATGCCTGCTCACCGATACTTCTCTTTAGAGGTGAGGTCTGGGGAGTCGCACACACACACACACACACCCCGGGCCCAAAAAGGAGAGCCTTTGGATGCACAAGGATTTAGCTTTGCTTTTGTCCATGGCAGTGTTGTGTTGGAGCAAATTAAGGAACAGTGGCAGAATTTGGCACCAGACAGCCCTGAATGTGATTATGCACCTCTTCCCCAAAACCTGGGAGCTGTAGGACCCTGGGCAGGAATCTGCATGAGCGCGAATGGGCTCATACACAGAATATGACAAGGACCCCTTTACCTGCTTCATTCAAAGAACAAAGACAAAGTGTCCCACGCCTGCTTGATGCTAATACTACCATGCAACTGTTGTTTTTCTCTGGCTTCATGCTATACGGGGATGCGCCAAACACTGCAATCTCCCTTCCCAGAAGCGATACTGCTCAGGGTATGGCAAAGCCAAGTTCAGAATCATGGTCCATGCTTGTGAACTGGGTTAGCCCATAGCACCAAGAAGCCATCAACTAGCTCTCTGACTCCACTGAAAGTACCATCCACCCCATCACCACACAGGGTCAGAGGGCCAGTCAGACAGGATGAGCTGGTAGCCCAGGGTCCTCACCATCACACCACACTAGGATATTTTGAGAGAGACCTCACAGTCACATAATTTGTGCAGAATGTCAATGTTGTGATTGCCTTATAATTAATTGTTATTACTATATCAACCTCGCAAGTTATCTGCAGCTAGAAAACACAGTGCCTGTTTTTCCGCCATCCCAGGCAGCATGGATCTTGGGACACATCCCATGGGAGGGGCACTTTTATGACTCTGAGACCGGGTTGCCACCATCATATCTAAAGACATCCCCATCCAAGCAGAGCCCTGGCTGTCAGGCACGCTGGGTCCTGGATGCCTTTAGAAGCCCTCAGGGCTTCTGTAAAAAAAGTGGTGCTCAGAGATCTCCTAGCAGTAAAAATAGCACAGAAGCCAGGCCTGGTAGGTAGCCACAAGGGCTGCAGCAGAGCCTAGAGGATCACCATTCATCACACCATTGTTCACCCATGCCACCCCCCACCCAACCCCCAACAGACTGGTTCCCCTAGATCCCAGACTATCATCAACGTGGGCCGAGTCATCTGAGACACGTGGCCAGGCCCAGATACCCTCCATTCTCAACAACTCTGGCTGCAGCAGCTGCCCTCAGGACAAGCACTAGATCAGTTTCCAGCTGAAGAAGCGAGGGACCCAGGCATAAACGATATACAATGTGAGTGTGATGAACGGCTCCTAGGGAGCTGCTGTGGGGTCAGAGCCTGTATCTGGAGCCGTATGACTCAGGAGCTCGCCATCTTTGTGCCTTAGGCTCCAATCATGACAAGGACCTTCTCAAGTGAAGTCCTTCCTTCCAAGTAGTAAAGCAGCATGGCCCACTGCACCCTCCCAACGGTGCCTGCCACAGAATAAGTAAATCCACGTCTCTAAGAAGGCTTTCTCCAAAGATGTATCAGTGGCCCCAGAAAAAGCGATTCTAGAAAAAGGATGAGTGGGCAGGCAGGGAGCCTCCTGGAAGGGGACAGCAGGAGCTTCAAAGGAATCATGGGAGGGTGCGATCAACTAATGGAGGATCCACTGGGAAGCAGCTTGCTAACATCATACAGCTTGCACTGGGCAGTTAAAGACACTGTGTGTTCTAGCTAATGATTGTGCACATTTCTAGCAAAGCATCTTTCAGAGGTGGATGTCCTGTCGCCAGAGGGTAAAGAGCAGATCCTCAGCATGGCTGCCGAGGTACCAGTGGGCTGCCCTACCTGATGGTAGCCCTCAGTCTCTCTGTGCACCTACCTCAATATGCTGCCTTTCCTATCCCAGGGCCTTTGCACATGCTGTGCATAGCTTAGACTGCTCTAAACCCACAAACCCAAGTCTCACTGCTAACTCCAATAACTCCTTGAGGTCTCATCTCATTGGCCACACAACATCTTCACAACAAAAGGGTGTCTTATCCTCTGTTCCTGACAAGTCGGGGTTTTATTTATATTTCTCATTTACCTTAGTCATTTATTACTCTGACTACATAAAAATAACTGAGAGAGAGAGAGAGAGAGAGAGAGAGAGAGAGAGAGAGAGAGAGAGAGAGAGAGAGAGAGAGACTCTGTCTGTCTGTCTATAGAATCCAGAACCTCACATATATTAAGGGCAGTCCACCACCAAAACACACATGCCCTCAGCCCAATTGTGTCAATTCCTTTCTGCACACTGCACTTGCACGCTGACATAGCAAAGACATTGAATATGATTCGGCGAGGCCTCTCAGCCTTTGGCCAGTGCCCCTCGTAGGCCCACCATACACCCAGGACATGCAAAACAAAGAGGAAACAGACACGGACCCCAATGCATCCAGCCACCCAGCCATTCTAAACTAAGTGGTATGGAGACTGCTTTCACATTTCAGCACTGGACATCAGGCAGCTCAGCAGAGTGGCATGCCTCAGGTCAGTATCCTGTGCCTCCCAGGGGCCTGGCTGCAGGATCCCCATCCTCACTCAGGCTGCCTCAAGACTATTTACTGTCCCCCTTGGTAACTGCCTCCCTGTGCAGTGCAATACGCTAGAACATAGGTCATGGTCCCTATCTACTGCACTAGCCAAAGAGGCACAAACCAAGGCAGAGATGGCAGCTTCTCTCCCAGTGCCAATCAGGGCTCAGGACAGCCAGGACCTGCTACGTCTTCCCCACACAGTTAACAAACAGACAAAAAGGATTCTGCTTGAAGCCATGGAAGGAAATCTGGGCTAGGCTTGAGTGGGCAGCAAAGCAGCACGCACGTCCTGTGTCACTAGGCCACTGCACTGTTCCCAACAGTCCAGCCAGCACAGACAACCGGCAGTGTGCATGGTTCTGTGGAAAGAAACAATAGCAGCAAAGGCCAAACGTACCAGGAAGCTGGCTACACAGTTGATGACGGGGCACAGACCACAGTGCTGGCCCGGAGGGGGCGGAGGCGGGGGCAGTTACTTGGTGTCTGGCCTGAGACATCTCGCCACACCACAGCTGCTCTGCCTTCCTAGCAAGGGCAGGAACCATGGCCAGCATTTTCCAAAGGCCCCAGCTGCACTCAGAATTAAGACACCCACTTCTGCCTCCCCATATGCAAGACACAGGATATGGGGCAACCTCTGGAAGCCAAAGTTTGAAGCCAGATTTCCTACTTAACTAGCCACCCCAAGTGGCGAAAGTACTCTCTCTGTGTGACTTGGTTTCTTTCTCTTTTAAGGAAAGGCAAGATTAAATAAGGAAACTTACAAGAGGCAGAAAACAGCACTTGCGGGTGCTAAGTACACAGTACCGCTTATTAGCATAAATAATAAATAAACATGAGCTACAGACCCAGTCGTTTCACTTGCATGCCCATCCAGTTTTAGGCTCCTGAAACGCATTTATCCCACATTAGATCTGGTGGTCTAGTGGAGATTTATCACTCACTGCAAAGCAGTACCACAGTCTGCCCTTCTAAGGGAGAAGTAAAGCTCAGGAGGCAAGGGGTGATTTTTATGTTCCACAGCCAGTAAGACTCTCATCTCCACTTCCAGGAGGAGAACCCAAGAAATCAGTTTATCAGAATCGCCCAAATACACTCATGTAGATGCTCACCTCTGCCTCTGAGTTCAACTCCGACAATCAGCTACCTGAGATTGCACATGCCATCATCACCTGTAGCCCATTACTCCTAGTGATCTGGCTACTGCTAGGAGGCCTGGCTGGTCTACAGCCATATGGAACACCGGGGCAGAGGAAGGCAGACGTGTGTGGAGGAGGCCAGTACTGAGCAGGGAGACAGGGGACAGAAGCATACAACAGACAACGTGGTGGTCCACGTTCTCTCTAAGGTTGAAGTACAGCTGACAGAGCAAGGGCAGCCAAGGACCATTAACTTACTGTGCTCAGCTGTAAGGCCATGGGGCTACTTCTCCTTCCTGAAGCAGCTGCTCTGATTGGCATCACTTCTGGCCCCCTCCTGCCGCTCTGTCAGTGGCCCCTCTTCCCACTAAAGCCTCTGTCCTGGGCCTAGTGGAGGACACCAGAGTGGCCAGCAGGCAGGAGGGCCCTCTAAGTGTGGGAGGCTCCAGAACCTAAGCCGGGGCTGTGGGCAAGTTGTGTGTGGAAGCGAGCACGCATGCTTGCACACTGACAAGGACGCTGTGAGCCCGAGGCTGTGGGCCAGCCTGCCAAGGGCCTACAGAACAAGAGCAGTGCTGACTGTGGAGAGCCGGCAGACCAGGAAGGACTGCCTGTCGCTCTGTGAGAGGCTCTATGCCAACCTCAGGAGGTGGGGCTACAGTGTCGGTGTCCTTCACTAGGGCCCCTCAGAACAGCCTATAGAGGACCTCCACTCGTAAGGTGCAGAAGTATTTCTTCCCAGGAGAAACCTTTGCTGGGAGTCTCTGGGAGGATCTGGCAGAACCTGGCACCTACCTGCCCCCCAAAGGGCTTCTCTCATTCTCTTCCTCATCTTCGGGTCTCTTGCTTCCAAACATATTCCAAAGAGAACTGGAGAGGGCTCAACAGTAAACCCAGTTCAAGCAATCAAAAACTTTTAAAACTGGAAACAAACCAAGAAGCAAGTGCAGAAAACCAAGGTCAGAGCTTAGGGCACGTACACGCTCTGCTGGTTCCCAGTGGCCTACAAGCCAGAACACAAAGGGAGATTTTTGGCTAGGCGCACAGAGCTGGGTGACAGCGGAGACTTTAAAGGCCAAGCCAACTGTCGGAGGCTGGGCTTGATCTATTATCACCTGGCTAAGAACAGGACAGTTAGTGAGCCAGCTTGCCCTTGTCCACTGCCGTCAGAAGTGCCGAGGCAGCTGTTCAAATGACTTTTTATGACAGGGTCAGTCACACCCCATAAGCTGACACTGAGGTGGGTGGGCATTTATTTCATAACTAATCTCTGTGCACTACAGTGCTGCTTTAGCCTTTCACGGGCAAATCAAACATTTCACACAGAAAGATGACCACAGAAAGAGACAGGGGAAGGCTCACTTGGCAGCCTCACTGGGCCATTGGGATACTGTTCCTCAGGAAGGCAGCTGGATCTGCTTCCAGGGCAGAGGGGAGACAGGGTTGCTAAGCTCAGGTGAGCTAGGGAACCCCACCACCCACTCCAGGCAGGAGGCAGGAAGAGCAGCCGGGCTCAGGGGTAAATAAGACCATCTGTCTGTCCCTCTAACCAGCCACAGTGTCAGGCTAGCACCAAGAGGACACTGACTCCTCAGAGTTATTTGTGTTTCGCCTCTGTGAACTGGGTTCCATCTTAGCAGTCTCACTGACGCAAAGGCCAGGACAAGGGAGTGACAGCCAGGGGATACCTGACAGCCTAAGCATGGGTTGTTAACTGTCCTGTGGGGCTGGAGCCCCAGCACTGTCAACAACTCTGCCACAGAGAAAGCATTCCCATTTTTGGTCTTTGCTTTAGTTTCTCCAGAAACACTGTGGGCATTCTGTGTGGCTGCACGCATCGTGGTGTGCAGCCTGGAGAACTCAGAGTTTCCAAATACCACCAAAACCTGCTGGGAGATGGCTCCATCAGTAAATACTTGCTTTGCAAGCAAGAAGACCCAAGTTCGAATTCTCAGCACCCACATATCAAATGTGCAGCGCATGACTGGCAGAGGCAAAGGGATCTGAGGGCTTGCTGGCCACCTACTGTAGCCAAACTGGTTACCTCTGGGCTCAAGAGAGAAATTATGTAAATAATAATAATGCAGAATAATAGAGGGAGATACACAACACCAACATCAACCTCTGGCTTTTACATGCACACTTACAAAACATGCATATACACACACACACACACACACGCGCGTGCGCGCACAAGCACACTCACACACACAGAAGGTGACAGAGAGAACACATGTGCAATCAAGCTTGGCACAAAATGACAGTTGGCAAAGCCTAAGTTCCAGAATTTCAGTGAGGTGACAATAGCTAGTAATGGTGCACCTTTATTAGGTGTCAGTTAGAAACAAATTAACCTCAAAGCGGCACCCCCAGTGCAGGGATAGGCAGGCAGAAGTGGTCAGGAGGTGCTTCACCCACAGTGGGACAATGCACAGAACAGACAAATGCAATCACTTGCTTAAGAAGGCAGAGACCATCTATGTAGGTGCCAGGGTGTGGACTCTGCTGTAGTAGGAAGGAGTGGGTAGCCTCTCTCCAGTTCAGAGAAGCATCCTGTCCTGTTGCCTAGACTACCCATCACCCCGATATATGTAGCCTAGGTCCATAGGCAAAAAAAAGCAGGCATCCTACTGTGGGCAGCCTCTCAACCCCCAATCAGCAGACAAGAGGTCCTATCTATAGGACATCAGAGCTAAGTCCTAGGGCAGAAAAAGCACACAGCTAAGAGACTGGGAAACCTAAGTGACAGATACAGGCCAGACTTACAGCTGGCTCCAGAAATAGTATTCACAGAAATGAGGGGCTACAAAGCAGGTGCAGTTCTTTGGGCATCATGAGCTATTCCGAAAGACTCTGGGGACCCACAGTGAGCGTGGCCTACTCAAATGGCAGGGAGTCTTGATTCACTGGAAGAAGAGGCTGCCCAGGTAGCACTGACAGACAGTCCTAGGCCATGGCTGGCACCACACTGTCCCGGCACCCAAAACAGGCTTAGAACAGAGTGATGAATTCTACCTGTGAAGATGGCACAGCCATCCTAGTTAGCGGGACGACCCAGCAAGAATAGAATAAGCACTGAGCGCACTGTGTGCTTGGCTACCGAGCCTTCTGCTCTGGGTCAAGCACAAAATAAAACCAAGCTGTGTAGGCTTCAAGTCACACTAGGGGTGAGGGGTGGGGGGGAATGCATGTCCCACAGAAGCTGGGACCACTGGGAGCATCCTTCCTGTCCTTCCTACCTGTTCAGACCCCTTCCTGCTTCCTGCTTTCCTTGCTCTCGCCCACTGCCCCCTGCCTTGTAGCTAGCTCCCCACCTGCTCCCCATGATGTCTGCTTCACTATAGACCCAGAAACCCAAGGCCAAGCGATCATGAACACTCTGAAATCGAACCAAAATAAGCTTGACAGCTTTAAGTTGACCTTTTCAATATCTGTGAAGAGTGACAAAAACTGACTGAACAGACAAGGTCTTTTATTGTTTTAAGAGCCATGTTTCCCTTCCCCTACCAACATCTCCTTCCGTCTAGTCTTTCTTCCCTTTCCAGCATGTGACCAAACCTGAGATGAATAACATTAAGAAGGAAAGACTGGTTTGGGCTCTTGGTTTCAAGGAGTTTTCAGCTGGCTCCACTGTTGGCGGCTGAGGCACAGCATCATGGAAAATGGCCTGAAGGAACAAAGCCACCCACCTTACACGAGCAGAGAGGGAGAAGAGAGAGAGGCCAAAGATGTGACATAGATATCCAGCGCAAACCCCCACCTTCACCCCCCCAACTCTCCACCATCACAGTGACCTGTTCCTCCAACTAGAGGCAGCTAGTTTCCACCACCTCCCAATAATGCCGCCAAGTTGTGATACGCCAATCAGTACCACTGATTACTCCAAAGTCTTTCTGACCAGTCACTTCCCCAAAGCCCTGCTTTTGATATCTACACTGAAACACATGATCCTTTTAGGGGGCACCTTTTGTAAAAGCATAGCAATGAGTATCTGCTCCCCTAAAAGTATGCAACCTGGACTCAGTATTTTTTTTTTTCCTTTGCACTCTCCCTGGAGAGGTGGTGATAAACGCTAACCACAGACTCTGAGAAAGGAGGAGGTTGCTTGATTCTGAAATAACTGTGATGCCACAACATAGAATCAGGATGGAAAAAGGACAAGATGAGAGCATACTTGGCTTGAGACTGGTCAGCCACCTACTCTCAGGATAGTCCCTTCTGTCCCAGCGTGGCCCTGATGACCTCATAACTGCCTACTCTCACATTCGCTCTCCTTCCCCTCTCTCCACTTTCCCCATTAACTTACTTACCACTTCCCTGAAAGACGCTTCTGAAAACCCATTATCACCAATGCCTTCCTTCTGGCAACTCAAGAACCTAAAATAGTTCCTTACGTCTAGGAACTTCCGGTTAGCTCCACCACCTCTCAGATGTGGAGCTCCAGCATACCTCATCCCACTCCCAGTGGGACCTTCCAACTCATCATCACCATGACCACATGCCCAAACAGCAGCAGATGACATCAGAAAAACCCGCAGGTAGGGAAAAGCACAAAACAGAAAGTCCTAGCTCTGGCTCCAAGGACATGCATGCACTACAGGTTCATCCAGGCCACCACTTGTCCACCACTCTGCATTATTTCACAAAGAACAACACTGACCTCAAGTTACCCCAGGAGCACCTACACTTGCCCCAAGCAGTGCACAGCACAAACCTCTGCACAGACACACCATTGATTCCCTGACCAGTATTGCTCAAGTGGCCCAGGAGGACGGCCTCTGGCTCGCACTGTTCAGGCAACAAGCATGGAGCCAAGGCTCCATAGGAGATGTTGCAGTTCTAGTCCTGAGCAACCCTGACAGACGTCAGAAAACATGTCTGCCCAGATCAGCCTGGAAACCTACCAGCAAATGAATCTCAGGACAAAAATAGTACCAAGACGTCACAGTTACAGACCATAAGCAGGGGATTCTACTCAATTTCCTACTGGAATTTTTGCCTTTTGATGGGTCAAGGCTAGCAAAACCAACCACTCCCAAACTCATCACTGCCATCATTATCTCCCCTACACATGTGGCCGGAGTGGTAACTTTAAACATGGTGGTGGTTATGTCCTCTGTACTCAGGGGCTTAAATCTCAAGAGTCTGAAAGCCACAGGAAGTGTTAGGGTGATGACCCTTAAATTCACCAATATCCCCACCTTTCCTTTCTACTTTTACAGAAGACCACTGACCGGTACAAATTTGTTCTAAGATAATAGTAAAATTACAAACTAGGATGACATCAGCGGCATCCACCGAGACGGGTATTAACAGAAGCCAACCACGGATGTAGTCTTCTGCAGGGGGGACAAGTGGCCACCTTCTTCCGGAGCCCCATCCTAAGCCAGGAGCTCTCTCTACCAACCTATTTCCACTCTCCATAGTATTCAGGCTCAGTGGCCAGGGCAAGGCCCCTGTCAGATCCTGTGAGAGCTTTCCAAAAGTGCTGCCCCTGCCCCTCATCCTCCATAGCCCAAGCTGACTTAGCCACATGCGATATCTCTGCTAATTTTATTCTATACACACTCATTTAGGACTCAGGGAGCGCTAGTCATTCAAGTCATCCAATTTTCTTCTTCAGTGAAATTTTTTATTGATGTATATGTAAAACGTCTGTGTGAGTGTATATTATGTATATGAGATTGTCCACAGGTGCCGGAAGAAGGCAGCAGGTCCCCCTGAAAATGGACTTGCAGGTGGTTATTAGCCAAACCATGTAGGTGTCAGAAACTAAGCCTGGGTCCTCCGAAAGGGCAGCATATACTTATTCAACCACTGAGCTACCTCTCCACCCACTGGAATTTGTGTTTTACAACAAGAGCTTGTTAGGTAGCCAAGGCTGACCTGGAATTTACTATGTAGCCCAGGCTTAAAGGGCAACTGCTTGTAATGCAAGTTTTAATAGCTGCGTGGTATTCAATGGTCCAGCCTGAAGAACCCATGTGTCTCATCTCTAATTGCCCACTCTTGTGAAGGATGCTGAGTGGAACATTCTGCACTGTGAAATATGCGTCATCTTTGTAAGCTGTGCAGGAAAGACAGCTGAAGATGCTGCAAGTCATGTGATATCCAGAACCAGATATATTATTCTCCTGAGGGGGGCAAAAAAAGCTTCCAGACGGAGCAGAATGTAGGTGCATCTAATCCCTTTTCTCAATGGGGAAGTACTAAGACAAAATTAAGGGGACCCAAAGTCCCTGGCTAGCTATCAGACAGGTGGGGAGACGAAACCTCCCATGCACTAGCTCTGTGCAGGGAACAACATACTCACTCTTGGGGTAGTACTCAGCCCCAGTATGTATTAGAATTGAAGTCCCATCACCAGGATGCTACACCAGACTTCCAAATCCCCCAACACAACTCTCAGTACCAGCCACCACAGGTACTCACAAAGCATTTTTAAACTTAATGGATTCACACAGGGCAGTGGTGTCGAAAGTACGCTTTTAATCCCAGCACTGGGGGAGTTGGGGGAGCAGGGAGGCAAGTCCAGCCTGGTCTACAGAGCTAGTTCCAGGTCAGCCAGGCAAACACAAAGAAACCCTGTTAAATAAATAAATAGGAAGGAAGGAAGATGACTGAATAAAGATAGCAAGTTCATGAGGGAGGGCACAGGAGAGAGTGCTTGTTTATGCCACTAGGACCCTCTACGGTTAAGATAATTCTAAGACAGTGACTTGCTACACACACCCCAACCTTGGAGACTGTGGCACGGTCTGATCCCAATGGCTAGTGCTGAAGCAGTTCCGTATACACTCAGATCTGGAAGCCCCAACCCCAGGAGCTAGGACTCTGACTTCAACTGGAGGAATTTCCATAGAGTCATCCTGGTGGCATCTAAATTCAAGCTTTACAAAATAGGCCCTTCTATCAGCCAAGGCTACACGGAGAAATCTGTCTCGGAAAACCAAAAACAAATAAATAAAATAGGCCCTTCCTCTTCTTTTTCTAATACATGTTTAAAAGACCAGGGTCAGAGCTGGAGAGATGGTTCAGCAAGTAAAAGCACTGACATCTCTTCTAGAGAATCTGGGTTTAGGTCCCAGCACCCATATGGTGGCTCATAACCATCTGTAATTCCAATACCAGGAGATCTAGTGCCCTCTTCTGGCCTCTGCGGGTACTAGACACGTATGTGGCAGAACTACACACAAGCAGGCAAAACACACATGTAAGACAAGAATAAATAAACCTTTAAAGACTGGGGCTATTTTCATGCAGTAGCGTTTCCCTCCTCCAGACGCAGCTGAGCCTCTGGTGCTATCTGCCAGACAGATCTCTCAGCCCCTCATTTCCTGTCAGTTGCTCGTGGATCTGAGCTGAATCTGATTCTGTTTCCATTTCTGGTAAGAACGCAGCAGGGGCGGTGTGTTCTTCCTCCGAGGCAGCACATGACCCGCAGCCCTCTTCCTCTTTGTGATACTGTGCCAGCCACTTGGCCTCAGGACTAAGACCAAAAATCCCTCTGGCAATAAAGCCTTCCCTTCACCCTTTTCTTTGGAAACTCTAAGGCACCATCCTGTAAGAGAGGAAGGGTGGTGGACGTGTATCTTGTGTGTGCAGAGCTCAGGTCCTGGTTTTCAAATTCAGGGGACAGTGCACGGTATCTTGCTGAACACTCTTGAAGGTAAAATGCCCTCTGACCATTGAAATACCATGCCAACAGATCTCTGTCACCATGTCACACATGAACTGCTTTCCAATTCAAGGGAATAAAGATCAAATGAGGCGTCCAACAGAACACTTTGGTAATAAGACCCTATGGCTGAAGACAACACACACTTGAGTCACAGAACACGGAGAAAATGAAGTGCTAACCAGGAAGCTCCTTCCTTCTGGCTAGTTCTCGCACTGGAAGGCGCTATGTAGGCTTCTTGGGGTGGAGGTGGGAGGCACAGACATTCATGAATAGTCTTACCCAGCTATGAACCCTGTGAGCTCTAACCTTGGTGAGGCCAGATCTGCTCATGGGTACAACATTAACAACAATGTTACTTTTGCTTTTTAATTAGAGTTAAGGCCTGCACCGCAGCCTGAAAGGCACTCCTGATACTCCGGAGGGAATCTGTAAATCTGTTAAAAAAGAGGCCAGGGCTGGGAGCTCACAGGCTTCAGAGAACTTAGTATCAAAACAGACAGAATTAATCAAACTGCCTCGAAGTTCAGATCTCTCTTCCCATAGATCAGCACAGCTCTCACACCTCATCGGAGGGGTCTCTGTGCAGTGGACAGTGGCTGGCCCAGAAACTCACAATGGACCACAATGCAGAACATGAGTGTCAGTGCAGTTCTCAGCCACAGGTAGAACATCTATAACACCCAAGGCTCAGGAACCACCACAGAAGATGCAGGGAAGGGGGTGGGTGGTGATTATAAAAGCCAAGACGTGCTGGGCATGATGGCACACACCTTTAATCCCAGCACTTGGGAGGCAGAGGCAGGCAGATCACTGGGAGTTCAAGACCAGCCTGATCTACAAAGCGAGTCCAGCACAGCTAAGGCTACGCAGGGAAACCCTGTCTCAAAAAACCAAAAAGCCAAGATGTTGGGGATGTGTAGGGCAAGGAACAGTGAGCTCTGAACATAAGGGGGTCTTTCCACTCATCAACTCACAGCAGCTAAGGTCGCCCGACAAGAGCAAGCCAGTAAACACTCCCAACATGGAGTACAAAGGGGTTCATGAGCCCCATTTCTAATTGAGGAGCTCCAGACAGTTGATGGCTTCTGGGTGAGGAGAGCCATATTTTTTAAGAGTATGGCCCCTGGCAGGGTTGATCATGCTTCAATGGATGGCCCCACACAAAGGGGTGTGTGTGTGTGTGTGTGTGTGTGTGTGTGTGTGTGTGTGTGAGAGTGTACACATGTGCATACACACATATATGCATATGTCCACACACATACATACATATACACACACATACACACACATATGAGTAGCACAAATTGGGCTTTGTGCTTTACTTTAAAAAGTAATAATATGAGTTTGAAGGGGATAGGGAAGTTGGAGGTAGGCCTGGGAGGACTTAGGGAGAGGAGAAAGGCGAAAATGATCAAAATACATAATATGAAAGTCTCAAATAATAAAGATATTTTCCAAAGGTTTAGCAGGAAAAGCAAAACAGATAAATATTTGATTATTATACTCAGTAGTCATCCATCCTTGCTTGAATGATCACACATGGCCGCATTAACATGCAGGGCCGTAACAAAGAGAATGAAATCCCTTTGGGCCAACTTGTCTGTCTCACTGCAGGGCAAACTAGCCACCAGTTTTGGCAGCATTCAGGCGGCTCAAATCCCTGCTTCCTGTGACTCCCTCAGAAAGAGGCTGGCTTCAGAACCCTGGGGACTCAGTATTTAAGAGGAAGCGGCTTTGGAACTGGCCCCCAGGGAACCAGAGGAAAGAAGGGGTAGGGAGGCTAGGGACAAGGGCTGTCACCCTGCCAGAGCCTCCTCCCCCCCTTTTCTTAACAATATATATATAATTTATTTATTCATATTACATCTCAATTGTTATCCCATCCCTTGTATCCTCCCATTCCTCCCTCCCTCCCGCTTTCCCCCTACTCGCCTCCCCTATGACTGTGACTGAGTGGGGCCTCTTCCCCTGTATATGCTCATAGGGTATCAAGTCTCTTCTTGGTAGCCTGCTATCCTTCCCCTGAGTGCCACCAGGCCTCCCCACCCAGGGGACGTGATCAAATATGCGGCACCAGAGTTCGTGTGAAAGTCAGTCCCCACTCTCCACTCAACTGTGGAGAATGTCCTGTCCATTGGTTAGATCTGGGTAGGGGTTCGAAGTTTACTGCATGTATTGTCCTTGGCTGGTGCCATAGTTTGAGCAGGACCCCTGGGCCCAGATCCGCCCGTTGTAATGTTACTTTATAGTGATAGTCCCAAGGTCCAGGGAGCTCTACCAGCCTCAGATCTACAGACAGGGTGGTAAGAGCCCAGCAATCACTTCGAGTGTAACCAGGGCCTGCAGCCCAGTGTGGGCATTTAATCATTAGCTAAAGTTTTGTGATCCCTTTGTGAGTAAGCTGACACCACCAAAGGTCAACATGTTCTGGCCTTGCTTCACAATCCCTCCAGCTGCAGAGGTGGGACAATAGCTCAAGCAAGAACCAACCTGGCTTTCAAATACTGGTGACAAAGGCAGCCAGCCTGCCCTTGGGAGACTGGCATTGTTGGGTGCGTTTGCTGGGGGAGTTTCCATTTCTCAGTAGGACCTGTGCTGAAACATGTAGCTCCCAGCTACAGATGACAGCACAAGGCTGCCAGGAACCTCCTCTCTGGGGACTGCCTTTCCCAGAAACCCAGAAGACTAAAACCCCTCGCAGTTGGATATAGTCAAAAGATGGATGTTATTTTAGGTGTGGGAGGGGAGGGTAAAAATCAAAGTAAAGAGAAGATCAAAGTGTGGCTTGTGGTTGGATGGGAGGAGTCACAGACTTCCCAAAGATCTGTGCCTCCAGGGTCACCGCATCTTGGATGTTTTAGAGGAAGAACAGAAACAAGCCACTGGTGGGCCAAAGTCTGAGCTTAAGGCAGGCATCGCAGGGAACCACCCATGAGCACTGGCCTGGCTCTGGCTGGCCTACCTGCATCCTGCTGGCTGGATAAGGGACCCCTGGTAGGATGGCTCTGCAGTCCTTCCCCAGAGAAAAGGGTGTCACAGTCCTGCTCAGTGTCCCCACCAGGTCACAGCCTCTGGCTGCTTCTCAGTTTCCACGGCGACCTGTCAGTACTCTACCAGGCCTGCCGCTCACCCAGAGCCTCTCTGGTCCTAGGAAGGCTATTTCACTACTCTGAAGCCAGAGTGCCTTCTTTTCCCATCAGTCCATAGTTGTCTGGGGAACAATTAAGCAAGGTGACAGTGTCTCCCAGAGTTTTGGTTTCCTGAGGCTACTGGAACAAGAACCCCATGCTGCATACTTTAAAGCCACAGGCATCCCGCCCCACGCCCCACGCCACTCCCCCACACACCCAGGGCTAGAAATGAGAGACTAAGGAGTCAGCAGGGCCTTACCTATGAGCATATGCAGGGGGAAGAGGTCCCCCTCAGTCACAGTCATAGGGGAAAGGAGTAAGGGGAAAATGGGAGGGAGGGAGGAATGGGAGGATACAAGGGATGGGATAACAACTGAGATGTAATATGAATAAATTAATAAAATATATTTTAAAAAAAGATTTCAGCACCGATCCTGCCTCTTGCACCTTAGCATGACCACTGCAGCCCTGGGATCCTGGGTCTTGTAGACAAATTGCTTCTACCTCTGTCTCCTCATCACATGGCCTTTCCCTGTGGGAGTGAATCCTCACTCTGCATGTCCACAAGCCTGAGGTAGGTGTGACTATTAAGGAAATACCATTTTGCACTGTCCCTATATACTCCAACCTCCCGGCAAGAGGCAAGGTATTTATGGGGAGATACACTCCTCCCTTTGTTCCAATAGCAAACTATTGGGACAATGGGATTAGATGTGAGAATTAGAATTTCTCTAGGAATCTTATGCTAGGAGAGGTGTCTAACGCCTGGTGTCAGCCAGAGTGGAAGCTGGCCTCATAAACACATTTCGCACGGTTCTGATTGCTGGTCAGACGACCTTGTAGGAGGACCACACCATGACCAAGACTGCCTCGCTGTGCAAACCTCCTGCGCTCTATTTAAACTGCAGCCTCGTGCCAGTCCAAGAAAATAGACACGGTAGTCACTGAACCTCTCGATTTGTTTCTCTCCCCAGTATGACTATATTGTGAAATAATTCTCTCTCTGCTTTTCACCAGTAAGCTTTAACAAGCTTATTGAGGACCGGTAGCCAAAACTAAGTTGTTAGGGCTACCAGGAACTAGATTCTGAGTCAGGAAAACTCCAGTAACACCAGTATAGTGTCCTCTGGAGCCCAGAGAAATGAGGATAGCAGCTATTTGCTCTTTCCACCATACACATTTCCTTTCGTGAAAGGTCAGACGTGAGGTCAACTGTGAGAGGCAGCTGTGCTGTCAGCCCTCATCCCTAACGTATACCTTGCTCTCCTCGAGTCAGTCACAGGTGCAGGGAGGAAAGACTGCCTCAATGCCTAACTAGGAAGATGAGCATCTCAGAGTCCAGGGGTGTGGCCTTAAACCCTGTCCACCCACAGTCATTTGCACCTTAAATGATGACACCCAGGCTTCCCTGAAACCTACAGGGTTGTGTGGAAGCTTGGAAAGGAGCCAGTAAATAAGTAAATTAAGTGATGAGTGTGTCTCCATCAGCAGCCCAGGGAGCCAGGCTGCGCGCACTGTGCTGCCCTCAAGGAGCTGCCTGCTACCAGAGAGTGTGAACAGTTCCAGGGATGAAGAGTGCTGCCTCCCTCAGGGTTCTGTGCCTCCTTGAATGCACACTGAAGCCCAGCCACCTGCAGTCTACACTAGCGCTTGCTGGGAGGAGACAGATCGAGTAGTGTGATGCCCACACCTTAGGAAAAGTGGGGAGGGCTAGAAGACCAGCGAGGACCAGCTGCAAGAAACAGGCCTAGCCATGTGACCGCATATAAGTCACATCGGCCTAGATATAAAGCCAGCTTCCCTGGCTTTGCCTATGTCACCTCAATCTGCTCATCGTCCCCAGATCCTCTCTCGGCGCACATGTTTCAGTCACCTGCCGTATGCTCATGGTAACATCATTCTGGAAGAGTTGAGGTTCAACATGAAACCTATGATTATCTTTACCAATGTGGTAGGTGCAATCCCCAAGCAGGACATCAACAGCCATCCAGTCCCCGGGCTTACAGTATCAACAAGATAAATGTATATAAAGAGGCCACTGCAGAAGATGGCCACACAGCCCTGGAGTACAAAGCTACCATCACCATTACCCTAGACTATTGGTCAATCTGCACCTGGCTCACCAAACCTCTCATTCTTCAACAAGTGGAAAACATGACTTGCTTTGAAATGTGCTACTGCTAAATTTACAACAAAATGAAAGACAACCATTAAAGTAAGCTCTTAACAACAATCATCTGGAGTGCCTGCTCCCCCATTTGGTGGACAAATACTTTCAAAATAACTCAAGATCTAGGAGAGACTTCATCATGACCAGTGGTAGCAATACAAAGATGACAGGGAGCCAGGAGAACGTTTCCAAATAAGTCAGTCTGTCCGCATTTGATCTCATTTCTCTGTGTTGTTGGACGAGTTAAGCAAACCTTACCGAACAAGGTGCCAACACATACACACCACAAACACACTGTGTATGTACACGCGCACGCGCACGTGCACGCACACACACACACACACAACATATGTCACACACACACCACATACATATCACACACACAAGCTCCATGTGCATGCGCGCGCACACAGCACATGCACACACATATACACACATGCCACACACACACACCACACACACGTCCCATACACATGTCACACACACATCCCCCACACACACATATACACACATGCCACACACACACACCACACACAAACACACACACACATACCACATGCACACACATACCACAGTATAGACACGTGCCCATGCCTATCTTGAATTACAACAATCCAGAATGTCACTCCACTCTTAAAAGCCTGCTTTGGAGATTTCATTCCCAGCCTCTTTAGACCCTGACTCCTGATGTCACATTTCAGATACAACCCGTCTGCTTTGCTTCAATTAAACAAAATGAAGTAAAGCCTCTATGGATTCAAACCTGTGCTATGCAGCCCCTCTTCCTTGAAACACGAGAAACCGCAAAGGCACACCATGTGTGAATCAAGCAGTAGCAAGCTCAAAACCTGCACCTGCACCTGCAGCTGTAGCTGGTACTGCCCTGAAAGCCTCCCAAGTGCAGCCACCAGAAGGCAGGGACCCAGGGCAGGCCTCCTTTATGAAGGCGAGCCACTCTGTAAGCAGCATGGTCCTGAGCTGTAGGTTGCCTGTAGCTGAGCAGTCAGAAGCACCCTCAGGAAGCACACTGGTGGGCACAGACACCCCCAGAATCTCCCCAGGGAAAGCCACTCCTGCACCTGAGATCAGGATTCCATGAAACAAACCTGCTCCCTGGGACAGCACTTGACGTAAAAGCAAACTAAACATACATACTTTGCCTCTGAGTTTCAGTGGAAAGCTGTCTGGCTACTGTTTACAGCACGGTTACGTCCCCCTAGGAAGATCTGATCCTGCAAACTGGCAGCTACCTGACAAGATCCATCCACCCACCTGTCTGACAGCGCTGCCCTGCCCAGGGCTTCGAGCCCTCAGGCTCCAAAGAGGATCCAGAAGACACAAAACATCCATCGAATGACCCCGTAGCCTAGCCTGCAGGAAGTAGAGGATTTCTCTGAAGCTCATCAGACTGGTTCTCCTCGTCAGACAGCAAAACAATAAGATAACAACACAAAAGCAAACAGCAGGACCACAAAACTAAAAGACTTCTTTGTCCTCTCCAACTCAAGGGACAGCAAAGCAAAGCAGGCTCTTAAACATTCAGCTTGTGGCCTCCGTACAAAGTGAGCAGCGCTGAGAATTTCTTCTGTGTTTATACATTTGGGTTTTTTGGTGGTGATGGGTTTTGTTTTTGTTCTGACGGGGGGGGGGGGGGGGCCCCCCTTTTCCGGCCCCTCCCTGGCCGGCCTGGAACTCCCTGTGAAGACCAGACTGGATTTAAACTCAACAAAATCTTCCTGCTTCTGCTTTCTGAGTGCTGGAAAACTAAAGGGCTGTGTCACCATGCCCAGCTAGGACTGAGATTGTAACACATCACTTCACTCGGTCTTTACAGGGACCCCATGGGAAAGTGGTAGTGCATCATGCTGCAGGAAGAGTGGGGCTTTTTATGCAAAGGAATTCAGATCACCATCACAGGACCCTCTGTGCCTGAACAGGACCAGATTTACTAACCTTTAGCCTGACAGTTGTTAGTACTATTACATCCTGTACATACGTATTTATACACATGAGCACATACATGTACACATATGAAGAAACTGTCACTTCTCTTATCACTGAGGCTCCCACTGCCTAGAATAGACACAAGCAGACTATAAAACAACCAACACCCCTCTACATTCTAAACCCCTCATCACCCTCTTCATTGGCTTGGGCCCTCATGATGTTCCAATGAAGTAGACCTTTGGCTACCACATGACAGCTTTGGGTCCAGGACTTGTCTTGTCACCTGGGTCACCATCCTCTGTGAATTCCTACTTAACATATGTTCTCTTTTTTTTCCCTCCTTACAGACAAAGTGCATGCCTTTGCAGCACAGGCCTGTTGTCTTCACTGCTCCAGAGCCTAAGGGAAAAAGATCGCAAGTTCCAGGCCTGCCTAGGAAAATTAAGAGAACCCCTGCCTCAAAATAAAAATGGGGAAAGGGCTGTATCTTTACAATCCTTTTGTAGATCCCTGATGGAGTACTTGCCTAGCCTGTAGAAAACCCTGGGCTCAATGTCAAATGCACACACACGCACACACACACACACACACACACACACGTACACACACACACATACACACACGTACACACACATACACACACGTACACACACACGTACACACACATACACACACGTACACACACACGTACACACACACACGTACACACACACACAGAATTATTGTTTCCTTCTCACACAGGCTCCCAGGGAACTCCCAGCCTGCACACCTGCCTCATCAACAATGTTATCAGTTACAAAGAGACGTTCACCTTCCAGTTCTATTACTCTTAATCACAGGAACTAATACTTTTCGCTTGAACCTCACATCCCACTTTCATAAGCCAGAAGGACAAACAGGTTCTGCTATCCACAAAGCAACAGAAGAGCAAGCAAGCATCACAGGTTAGCGCCTGGCAGCCATTCCGAAGGTCCCTTCATCCTCATCATGAAGGCGCCTTTGTTCCCACAAAATAAATGAACCTTAAAGGCAACAGTGTCCCCAGAGTCAGTCACTGATCAAAGGCTGTCACTCGGTCCATCTGGTGAGGCTTGCCGTGCCCTTCTTACTGTCCAGAACAAGGAATTATGCCACAGAGTTTCCAACTGACTGTCTGTCACTCCCCAAAGCTGCACCACTGCAGGAATTCAGACAGACCCAGCAGCTCAGAGTTCAAATTGATAGATAAAGTGAACTCTGCAGGGTCACACCTACCAAACAGAGGCAGGCAGCACAGGAGAAAATGTCACCAACCCAGGACAGAGCAGGAGGGCAGGTGGTGCAGACAGACAGCAGGACAGGGGCACAGGCAAGGCACAAGGGCAGCCTCAGAAGCAACTGCCAACTACAGCTGCAGATGGCATATCCAGAAGGCATACAGGCCACCTGCTCCCCAAGCTTGGGCACTCTGAGTCATAGAACATGAGTCACCAGGACCCCTAAATGTCACATGCAGAGGGAAGCAGAAGTATCCCAGAGAGACACCATGTGTGTCAGCTCAGGTGACACTGAGACCAGGGATGGGGTAAGAGGGCTCAGGAGACACACGACAGTGGAAATTCTTGATTGTCAGGGTCATCATCCATGAGCAGTGAGCCCTTGGCAAGTGTCCGGAGCCATTGGTTCCGGGATGTTCATCCCACAGGCCTGTTCTGCGAACTCATGAGACACCTCACCAGCCCTGAACAGGAAACACAGCAACCCTAAATAACCACTAATTTCCTTTTCACTTTTACTAAGTAGGCAGTTTGCACAAGACAGCTCCTTATATTACAAATGCGCTCCACGGAACACTAGAAGTGGTACTGTGCCCATCTGGGCAGAGGGAAGACATCCGAAAGACCCCAGAGTGCCCCTCCTTTTGAGTATCGGATTGTTGAGACAATGGTTCCCCCAAGGAAACTCACACTGAGAGAAGGCCACAAGCAAAAGCCTGGTGCCAGCCAGGGCACGACTGTCTCCTGGGGAAAAGTTCACACAGTTCTGGCAACCAGTCAGACCACCATGTAGGGGAGAAGAGGCCAAAGACGATGGGTGAGACCAACTTTGACTAGGACTGCTCAACTATGTTAAGCTCTATTTAAGCCTAAACCTATCGGTATCCATGAAGACAGACGTGAGGTAGAAGGGCGGTACCAGACCTCCGTGAGCACCCTGAGTCAGAGTTTTCTTTCCACGGTTTTTCCTATTATTTGTCTCCTTCGCTGACATTCTGAGGATGGGTGGCCAAGCCTAGCTCGTTAGGGCTGCAGGCAAAGATGTCAAGTCTGGGTGACTTTGGGGACCTTCTAGACTTTTTTGAGCTCAGAGGTGTGACCTCACAGGCAAAGTATCAGGCATAGAGGAAGTACTCAATGATTGACAGCCAGGAAGAAAAAAAAAAAAAAAGTTCTCAGGTAACCTTGCCAGTCACATGGTCAAGTGCTCTCACGCTGACATCTGAAAGCATGTTTGAGCCAATTCCACTTCCAAGGTCAAGGCCAGAAGATTCTCAGCCTATGAAGTGCAAGGGATATTGGGTGCATTCTGTACCGAGAAATGATACTGCAGGCACAAACTGTCCTATGCAGGTGTCAGGTAGAGATTGCACCACACAACCCGGTGTAGGCAGCAGTGACAGCAACAGTGCAGGAGCGCCACCACCTCCACTCTCCCATGTACCACCCTCACCCCACCCCACCCCCACCAAGGCATACCTTCCCTGCCTTAGGGAGAAAGCCACAGCTAGAATAAAAACCCATGGGAGCTCTATCTTAGACCCCACACACTGGCGTGAAGGGCAGCAGCTGAGAAGGGCAGGTGCACAGCCATAGACCTGACTACATCCACAAGGGTCCTTGCATCAGCTCCAGCTCACAGACATGAGCTTCCCAGTTCAGCTGACTCAACCTCCCCAAGAATTTGCTGGAATAAATCAGAAATATCTATTTGATGTGGGGAGCTGAGTCAGAAAGCGGCCTGAACAGGTCTGAGCGTTTAATAGTGAGTTGACAGGTGCATGATTGCGTGGTTATCTTGAAGAAACACACACACACACACACACACACACACACACACACACACACGGAGGAGTACGGTGGAAGGCAGAGACAAAGACAAAGACACAGACAAAGACAGAGAGAGGCAGACAAGAGAAAAACATGTCATACTAACCACATGACAGCAGTCTCGTAACAACAGAGCCCACAGCTTCCGACCACCTGGAAAGACCACGGCTGCCCTAACAATGCGATTCAGTGAGTCACCCAGTGCTCATGGTGAGGGTGGAGTTTGGCTGACCTACTGCACAGCCCATCACATTAAAAACATGCACATTCATAAGAGTTGACAAAAACAAGTAACAGCTTTGGGATGGTGGGTGCGTTCCCTATGCCAGCACTTTTGTCCGAGCATATTCCTACCTACTTATTGTTTTTTTAAGATTTCAACCTAACCTTCTATCGCATGTATGAGTGCTTGTCTACATGTATATGTGCGCATCATATGCATGCAGTGCCTGAGGAGGCCAGAAGAGGGTGTTGGATCCCTTGCAATTGGAGTTGTGGGTGGTTATGAGCCACCATGTGGGTCTTAGGACCCAAACTCATGTCCAATGAGAGAGCAGCCAGTGCTCTTAAGCACTGCCTGCTTATTCTTTCTTTGAGTGCCATCAGGCCTCCCCACCAAGGGGAGGTGGTCAAATATGGAGCACCAGACATGGTATATACTCACTTGTAATTGGGCACTAGCCCAAAAGGCACGTACGTCTCTTTATTTTATCTTTTTTTTTTTTTTTTTTTTTAAGGTAACTATAAAACAGCCTCAGGAAGATTTCCAGGCTGAGAGTTCCATATTTTACTGCCTCAGACAACTTTCTAGGGAGACCACATGTGGAGGCACAAGGTAATGACAATGATGTCCTGACCAGAGAGCCTTGGCTAAGGTGTGTGTTTGAGCATTAATTGTTAACAAAAAAAGCTTAATACATTTTTTAAAAAACTAAGCGTCGGCTATGCCACCTCAGTTTCTTTAAATACCAACTGGCAGTGTGACTCTCTGAACGTGCTTCCATCATTAAGCATTGCGTGTTGTATATTTATGCTTATGTGTACATATATACGTGTGTGTATATATATATATATACACACAATCAAGTACACATGAAAATGACATATATAACAGACACAAATTAGTATACATATACAAGTTACACAGATACATGCATGATCAGTAATCATACACAAACATGGGAAAAGTATAAAAAAAAATGGATACAACATTTACAAACATACATATTTATATAAACTCAACAAACACATGTGGAAAACATATACTCATATAAACATACTAATTATATGTAGGCATAATACATACATCTATGTACCCATTCACTTAACACAAATACATGCATAATACATATGTGGATGTGCTGCGAGATCCTGACTATGCAGTTCACAGAGAAGTGAAGAAGAGGGGGTGACAGTGGCCCCAGGCAGCCATGACACCAGCATAGGCAGCCTGGGTATAAGCCTACGGTACTCTGCACTTGGTGCTCTAACAGGTCTCTCCAGTTGGTAGAAATCCCTCAGATGACCCTCAGATGCGTACACAGCTTACACTCCCAGAAAAAGGAGACCTTTGAGAGCATTCAGAGGAAGACAATAACAGCAGCCAGCTTGCGAGTGAGGCGTCTGTGAGTCCATGAAGTGCCAACCCAACATCCCTTTTCTTTCCTTTGGCCGCCAGCTAGGTCACAGAACACCACCGACCTCACTGGAAACAAAAGGAAACTGAGGCTCAGCAGTGAGGCCGGGATCGGAGTTCAGCTTCTTCCGGAAAACAAGGCTGTATGCCGCATCTCAGCTGAGTCCTCCACGAATGCCTACCACCCTACAAGACAGACAGAACCAGCCTTGTGTCTAGAGACCTCTGGGCTCTGTCCACGGAGGGCAAGAAAACAAGCAAAGACCCCAAATGAGCCATCAGGGCTACATATGGGAAAAGCAAGGTGACTATTCTGGCATCCTTGGATCACTTACAAGGCAACTCTGGGACACTGGTACTATCACTGAAGACAACTCAGGTACCTTAGGTGAGGAGTTCAAGCCCCAGAGATGTTACTGATCCTAAAAGTTGCCTCTACAAAAAAGCACTGGGATTGTCTATTGTTTGTTTTGCTTTGTCTTGGTTTTGGTTTGGTTTGTGGCTTTTCTCTGTTTGCTTGCTTGGTTTTTGTTTTTGTTGTTTTGTTTTTCGAGGCAGGGTCTCTCTCTGTAGCCTTGGCTGTCCTGGACTTGTTTTGTAACCCAGGCTGGTCTCAAACTCACTGTGATCTGCCTGCCTCTCTCTGCTTCCCGAGTGCTGGGATTAAAGGCGTGTACCACCACGCCCTCTTTTGTTTGCTTGTTTTTAAAGGCAGTATTTCTCAGGTGTAGCCCTAGCTATCCTGGAACTTGATTTGGCCTCTGCCTCCCCGAGTGCTAGGACTGAAGGTGTGGCTACTGGCAGGCAGACTTTTCTATCTTAAGGAAAACAGAGTGCACTTCCACCCTCTAGGGGAGAAAGGTCCCCAGGTAAGCACCCTGACACACAGCCTGACAGAGAAAGCACCCTAGCTGATCATACCAGGAAGGGATGCGAAGCTCTTACCTGATCCAGGTGGGCTTGCACAGAGCAGGGAGTCACCACCTTAAAAGGGAAAAGACACATGAGCAAGGAGTTCTCGGGCAGCAAGGACAGCAACAGCGGCCATTTCTGGAGACTGGGGCTATGTCACAAGACCTGGAGTCAACAGAATCCACATTCTGCAAGCGCTGAGGAAGCTCGGGTCCTTTTTGAGAATTTCAGAGGGGGAATAGTATAGACACACCCATTCAAGTTTTAAAAAAAAAATCTGCACATCATTCATACAGAAGTTCGCCTTGAATTTCATACAACCAGTGTATCCCCAGCGGCGGAGTCTTTCCTCATTGGGGACCATGAGAAGTGGAGCCCCAGGAAGGTAAAGGGGCCTGGAGGGCAGTTTCAAACTGCCAGCCATGTTTACGTGCACACTCAGGGATGTGTTTTCTCTGCAAAATGGGCCGCTTTCTCTAGAACTGTGTATGCTAGTGAAATGAACACTGGTCTAATGTATTTAACCTGTCGGCACAGGAGGCAGGCGTAAAGGACTTCCCTTGGACTTTCCCAAAGTCCACTCACTGAGCATTCAGGGAAAAGCAACAAAGCAACAACTAAACCCCAAGTAAGGGCGGCACCTTGCTTTCACAGCACCACTGGAAGCCTACAAGAAAAGTGCTAACATAGAGACAGCTCTGTCCATGAGTTAAAAGTCCCCCGTTGTGAGTCAAGACTCTGGACTTGCTTCCTGACTGTCTGGGAGGCTGCTGAGGACGACCTTGCTCCTGAGACATTGCCTGCACTCCCCAGCTTTCTCCTTGATCTCCTCTCTCCCACTTCAGACCCTAGCTCATTCCTCGTTCTCAAAGAGTTTTCTGAAAAGGAAGGAGACATTCAAGGGGTCTGACCGCTCACTGTAGTTTCCAATTCGGAGCAGTAGGCAGCAGTGTGACCTTGGTTCCTGATGTGGACACTATTTATATCCCCTTTGCTTATCTTGCTCAGTTAAGTTTCTCAAGAACTGTGTGACACATCACCACTTGTCTGTCTGAGACACACCATTATCCCACCAGGATCCTGACTCATAATCTTGGCAGAGACAGGGGTCCTCTGTCCTTCGCTCTAACAACATCCTCGTTTCTTCCGTACTCACACAGCAACTCTCAGGCAGAAGCATATTTTGAATTTGAGTGTCCTCAGCTCCCCGTGTTCATATTGGATTTTGACAGGTGGATAGAGAAAGAAGGCCCTGAATAACATAAAGTGACAATGAACCCATCCAAGGCTTTGGACACCCTCGGGGATCTGGTGATAGAACCGTATGGGCTGCTGATGGCTGGGCATGGGGAACCCATGGTTAATAGAAAACCATGATTCACTCCATTCCAGCAAGCCTCCACTGGGTCACACAGGCATCCTGGTGCCTTGTGACACAGTCACGCTGGCGAGGAATGTGTGAGGAATCAGTCTCTGCCCTTAGGACATCACCTGTATTCCACAAGACATCAGTAAGCAGAAATGGCCTAACCGGACATGAAGAGACACATTAAATGTACATCACTAAGTGGAAGCAACCAACCTGAAGGTCCTACCTGCTGCTTGATTCCAACTATGGAATTCTAAAAAAACGCAAGGTTATAGAAACAGTAAAACATGAGTGGTCATTAGGGCCTGAGGGACGAGATGAGTAAGAGGAAAAACAATGTTGAAGCAGTTGAACTGTTCTGAGTGGTACTGTCACGATGGGCAGGTACCTGTCACTTACAAGAGTCCAAACTCACAGACTGAACAACACCCCAGTGAACCCCCTATGTAAATTATAGGCTTGTGGACTTTGGTTAACAATGCATTGATGTTGACTCACCAAGTAGTATGCATTATATGATTTAAAATATACCAAACAAATGCCTACTTTTCTATGAATTCAAAACTGTCCCTAAATATAAAGTTTATCAGAAGCATGTGTGGGAAGAATTTCTATCCCATACCAGAAACTGGAGTTTAAAAACAACAGGTAAGGGCTGAACATAAACACATGTCTTTAATGCAAGAACTTGGGAGCTAGAGGCAGGTGAATCTGTCAGTTAGAAGGCAATCTGGTCACCGAGTTCAGACCAGGCAAGGATGCATAGTGAGACCTTATCTAAAAATCAGAGAGAAAGAGAGACAGAGAGAGAGACAGACAGACAGACAGACAGAGACAGAGAGAGAGACAGAGGCAGACAGACAGACAGACAGAGACAGAGACAGACAGACAGAGAGAGAGAGAGACAGAGACAGAGAAAGACAGAGAAACAGACAGAGACAGACAGAGAGACAGAGACAGACAGAGAGGTATTCTATATACTACATGCCCTATAAATAGGTGGTGTGCAGTGTGCAGGCCCAGGGACTGCAAATGAGGCTTAAGCTCTGTGATCAGAGGCTACTCAAGTCCTGGACAGACCATCCACAATCAAGAAAACACATCAAGATAAGTCCTTCCGATGTAGTTATGACCAGATATCAGGACAGGCAATACCTGGACGTAACCAGTATTTCCAGCTGACTTCTTGTTTAAAATAAGGACAGCAACTGACCATGGTCAGAACATGCTGCCTCTCTCAGGATGCTTGTGTTCTTGGTACAGGCTCGTCAACTTGGCACTAAGAAACGTGGACACCCAGCAGCCCTGTGACTGGCCTCCTTGGCTGTCTTTGCAGGCTCACAGGTTCCACCTCCCATCCGACCTATCTAGAAAGCAGGACACGGGTCTCCACCCTTCTTTCTACTCACTGGGGCTCACAAAGCTTGGGGTGGGGCTCATTGTCACTACTGCCCTTGCCCCCTGGGACCTGAAGACGTACCTGCACCTCCCAACTTATGAAGAGCCAGGTAACATAGCAAGAGCAGGAATTGTCCAGCCAAAAGGCCGAGCATCACTCATTGTCCATCTAGGATCCAGATCAGGATGGCACCATCCTTTGTTCCTCACCTTCAGATGCAATTCTGATCTAACACTCTGGTCTTCTATCCCTTTGCATGGGACTGAGGGAAACACTGTGGGCCTGGGACATCTCTAGTCTCAGGATATCCATCCAAGGCCACAAGCTGGACTAAAAACTGAGTAGCAGACACCAATGAAGGGGACTGAGACAAGACCCCGCCCAGTGCCAACCCGTACTCAGGTACAGTCCTACTGGTGTTTCTACCCAGGAATCTCTGAGCTGAGATAGTTCCTTCTGTGTATGGCTCCATGGTGTGCCACTACCACCCAGGGCATGGCGCCATGGAGGCGGAGCAAGTTGCAGAAGGGTGGAGACTAGAGGACTACTGGCTGAGTGCCACGCATCAGGACACAACCTCATGGGGCCACAAGTGTGCAGGCTCAAGTCAGCTTCATAAACATGTCCTCTAAGCCACGCCTGTCTGCGGGTCTTTGTCCTGAACTCTACCAGCACAGAAAGCCAACACATTCTGTCCTGTGCATAGGAAGGTGAAAGAAGGAAAACTGCCATAGGTTGATCCTCACAGGACAAAAGACACCAGCCGGGTGACAAAAGGTGACAGTAGGGAGGAAGGGCTGGCAGCTACAGAAAATCCCAGGAGAGGGCTATAGGCCCTGAGCTATGAGCAATAGATCTTGGGACCCATGTCCTTCTCCTGACCCAACCAGGGCCCCTCCGACAGACCTGCCTGAGAGCCATTTTATGGCCTTCACTTGGCTTTGTCTGCGGCCTAATCTGTGGTTACCAAGGACAACCACAAACAAACAAGGATTTGCCCAACCCACACCTGGCTCTGCGGGTGCCTGGAGCCTGCTGGTGCTGATAACCTTGTCTCCAAGCCAGCAGGTCACCAAGGCAGAAGCAGGAGGGGCAAAAGACTGGGATCCCAGGAGTGAGTGGGTAAATGTGTGAATGGCAGTGCGCATATTTTAAATTCAGGTACTGGGAGGAGGAGTGCAGAGGGCTCTGTGGTACAAAGCTTGCCTAGAATGTGTGATTCCCCAAAACTGACCTTTTTTTTCCTTTGAGAAATATGTGTGTTGGTGTGTGACAGTTTGTATCTGGCTTCTTAGAAGTCTGCGGGTCTCGTGACTGAGTTCTCACGTGTGAAGAGTCGTTGGGTGTGTAGATGTGGATGTGTACACGTGTGTATGTGTGCGTGCATGCATGCCTTGGGGGAATATGTGAGTGTGTCTTCCATGAGTCAGATGTACGCATGTCTGTCTGTGAGTGTGCCCATGTGTGCCTCTATCAGTGCGCCCACAGAGTCCTGTGTTCCTGAACCCAGGGCAAAAGGCAGAGCTCTGACCAACAAGTGAGTCTACTTTGAAAAAGAAAGCTTCGGGTACTGGAGAGATGGCTCAGTGGTTAAGGGCACTGACTTCTCTTCCAGAGGACCCAGGTTCAAATCGCAGCACTTACATGGCATCTCACAAACTGCCTGTAACTCCAAGATCTGACACTCTCACATAGGCACACATGCAGGCAAAACACCAATGCACATAAAAAGTAAATAAAATTCAAAAGAAAGAGAAAAAGAAAGCTTCAGCCACAGCCAACTGCCTCTGCCCCGTCACCATGGCCAGGAGCCTCTGGCACTAGGATAGAAAAGGACCAGTTCTACTATAACCACCATTCAGCATATCACAGTCCCCAAAGACACAAAGGACAAGCCAGTTCAACACACGGTTTGCAGACTCTGTCTTCCTTCTCATTCACACAACTGAACCATGAGCTCAACCCCTGTTGTCACGCTCCAATAAATTTCATTTTAGCCAAGCCATGTCAAGAGTACAGGGAAGTTTGCATTCGCCCTTTTGTTATCATCAAAGATTCCTGGTGAGTCCTATGAATGAGCTTCCTAGAGCATCACAGAACCCCGGAAGGAGAACGGAGAAATGATCCCTCAGGTTTCCAGCATGCTTTTCCCACTGCAGTGGAAGCCTGGGTGCTTGCTTTCTCTACCCACCCTTTTTCTTAGTTGCCAGATACTTCTGCCCATAGGAGAACTCTCTCAAGCGGGCATCAGCTATGTGCATGCACAAAGTTCTAGAAAGGAGACTCAAAGCAACAACATCAACCATCAGTCATTCTAAGGCATCCGGGAGGTGCACACAGGAGCTGGGGGAGCAGTGGTAGCAGAGCGAAGGATTCGCTGAGCCCAGAGTTTGACCTCCAGGGCCAAAACAAAAGCAACAGTAAATAAATGCACGTAAATTTCCAGTAACTCCACCAACAACTCCACTTGTACCATTCAGGTACAAGACAAAAGGAGAAAAGGAGAAAGGTGGGTCACCAGCCACCCCTGCACTATCAATGGGAGAAAAATCAATTCACTGCTCTAGGAAAGAGCCATCTTGGTGCTCAAGTTACGTGAAATTCTTTTAATCAGAATAACAAGACTCAGGATAATCTACATAAAACTAGGGGCAAAATTTACTTCAGCTATGACACCAAGCAAGAAGAGCAACAATTTCCTTCCAAATAAGGAGAGTAGGCAGAGATATATATCATGGCCTTCTGGGCTTGGGTGAAATGACAGCGATGCCAGTGGCTGGCCACTGAGACCCACAGTGCAGTGGGGGTAAGATCACCTCTCATCTCTGCTGAGAGCATCATCAAAGCAGAGATTTTTTTTTTCCCCAAGAAGTACTTTTTATCACTTGACAGCTTTTACAGCTTATGACAAACAGCACTGACCAGTCAACAGGCCCATTGTATTAGCTTTAAGAAAAAGGGAGTTGTTCCGAGTGATAACAGGATTATCACTCACTATAAGTGGAGGAGGTGGATCAAGAAAAAAAAAAGCTCCTCATCCCCTGATGCTGTCACTTAGAGAAAGAGACACTACTTAAATACAGCCCTACTTGACTACTGGGGCCACAGTGATGTCCACAGACACAGTGATTAAACAATAGAGGTTTTATTTCCTCAGCCCAGGAGGCTAGCTGCAGACCAAGACCTAGGTATCAGTGGAATCATTTCCTTCTCTAAGGCTTGTGAAAACAGCCTCTCCTCACACCCACACATGGTCACCCTATCTGTAGCTCTTAGACCCTTCAAAGGAGAAGAACGTCAAATAAATAGGATTAGAGGCAGGTCCAGTGACGTTGTTTGAACTTCACCTAAGAAAGACCATGCCCACAAACACAGCCATGCCCTACAGTCAAGTCGAACGCCAGCACATGAACTTGAGGAGACACGGCTCGGCCTAACGGTTATCAAAGGCTTACGAGAGCCAAAGCATTCTCGGAACACCAGTCAGGGCTAGACCCCCAAGCAGCAACACGTCTCCTCATTCAAAGCTGCTCCTGGACCAGCTCCAGGGCCTGAGGCTAGGGCCAGTGAGTGTCAAGGTCAAGCCCCCCAAAGAGCCCGCAAGAACAAGGGACCCTCAGGGACAAGGGCCTGAAATGCCTACTGCAGAGACTTTGCTAACCTTTCCCAGGATAAGAGGCCTCTCTCTACCTTTGCTCCCTCCCGGGGACCTCTTTGCTGGGCATGACCCTGGGAATCCTTAATTAGGCTCACATTCCTCAGGAAGCCCAGCCATCCCACTACGTGCCAAAGCCCAATTTAGCTAGCTCTAATCCCCATGAGAAACAAGCCAGCAGGGCAGAAGCAATTAAACCCCAGGCTGCCTGCCATAAGACCAGGCACCAAGATGGGAGAAAAGGTGGTGAAATTACTGGAATTGGGGCTTTCTGTTTCCCTTAAAGGTAACAGGAGTAGAAAAGATCGTGCGTCTGGCGCAGTTACCAGCAAGTTCACCCAGGCATTCTCTCAGCTCTGGATCCGGCTAGCCTGCGCCTGCCTCAGCTCTTAAGTCCTTCTCCGCTCCTCTGTGTTTCTGAGTTTTAGAAGAAGGGGCTATGGAGGGCAGCTTGGGTGTTCTTACGCATCAGGAAAACCACACAGGGCTTGCAGGAGGATGCAACAGAACTGAAACACCAGAACACTGTTCTGCATCCTCTACCCTCCCAACATGGGCCCCCAGATCAGAAATCAAATGCCAGTCTATTGCTGGAATGAGATCCCGAGAACTCTCAAAAGTGCATGAAAGGTCTCCCCACTCCCCGGACACCCTGCACCAACTAGACTCAAGGTCTAGTAAGGACCCCAGGACAGGATCTGTGTGACAAGGCAGATCTGTCTGAAATTCCATGGTAGGATGGAAGGACAAGGCCTGCATGCTGGGCTCTCAGGCACATTATAAGTGAAAGGGCCCCTCCTAGACTCCTACCATCATCACTCAACACCAGGGCCCCGCCTACAAACTCAGGTGGGCCAACATTTACCAGGTTCCTTTGTCTTAGGTCCTAAACAGAAAAACAACATTACATTACATTACATTACACTGCATGATAATGGATAAAATGCTTTCTAGGGAACCAGAAGAAAAGCTAATAAATCCAACTGCATCAGAGAACCATTACTGCTTTTAAAGCTCTTCTCCCCACTTAAAATTCCAAGGACAAGTTGTAATTGCTTCAAAACAAGTAGACTCATTTCCACAGTGAAATCCACGTCTGGGACAATTGGCCACATTTCCCCAGAGCTTTCCTCATGTGCCCAGCAAGGTGTCATCAGTAATGACAGTTAATAATAAAAAAAAGAAGCCAGGCATTGGTAACTCACGTTTCAGCTGGTTAAAAGAGGTGGCCATGGCAGGCACAGTGCTTCACGTCAGTGCCTGGGAGGCCCAGGCAAGAATTCTTGTCAACTCAAGGCTGGCCTGAACTACTTAAGTGACTGTTAGGCTGGACAGAGCTAATAGGGAGAAAGGAAAGATTGCCCATAAGAACCCTGCACCACTTCCATCCTGCCCTCTCATGTCAGCTTGTGTTTCAGAGACAACAACAGACAGGGTCTTGCAGAGTCAGTCTTCCCCCATCAATGCAGATGAAGAGATGAATCAGCAATTAAGAGCGCTGGCTGCTTTTGCAGAGGACCCAGGTTCCGTCCCGGCACTCACATAAAGGCTCAAAAAACCACCTGTAACTCCAGTTCCAGGGTATCTGACGCCCTCATCTGGCTTCCTCAGGCACTGCACACACCCAATATATACTTTCAGGCAAACACATACATAAAGCATAAATATATAAATCTTTTTTTTTTTTTTTTTTTTTTTTTTTTTTTTAAGGAGGCAGCACCTATCGCTTCCCCTGGAATCTGATGTTTTCCTGGTTTGCCCTGTGACCTATTATGACCAATAAAATAAGGCAGTTTAAATACCCTTTCTTACTCCTCCTGGAATTCCTTCTTCTCTTGGGGAAGTGGGAGGGTTAAACTCACTCTGAAGCCCAAGCGAGGCTCAAATTCACAACAATTTTCCTGCCTCAATATCCTAAGTGCTGGGAACATAGGTGCGTGGCAACAAGCCCAGCATAAATATGGCAGAACTTTGGAAGCTCAGTCTCAAGGGGTGGCAACTCTTGTTTCTACTCCAAGCCCATCCATGGCTGAAACCAGCTGCCAAGCCGAAAGGCAGCCAAAGCTACCAGGAAGACAGACAGGCTTACAAAAGGACACACAGGGCCATGCAGTCTCATTTAAACCACTGGGAAAAGACCCTGAGCATCTCTGGGACTTTCTGGCCAGCCGTGTATCCACCCTTCCCCACCCCTCCCCACCACGGGCCTCCTTTCATCCTGTGGCACGCCTATTCACATATTGCTCATTTCTTTCAAATATAAATAAAGCAATTTGTTAAGTCTACCCTTCAAAGCTCCAAGACAGAGCATCTACAGGACATCTCTACCACCATAGAGATGGGGATCTAGGTGTGTCTCTCCCACCCTCTGACCAAGGGCAGCTGTAACCCCTCGACAGACACAAGTGGCATTGCTACTGCCATGCTCAGAGAGAGACAAGAACAGATTACCCCAATTCCAGGCCAAGTACACTGTATAACTTACAGGAGATCCGTAGACCAGCGTCCTGATCCCTAACCTGTCATTTGCTAAGACTCACTTTCTCCTCACAAAGAAAAGCTCAAAGGAAGAAAGACTGTTTCTGTGAAGGCTTGAGACTGAGGAAGTGTTCGCAGGGTCCACAACAGGGAAGCAGGGCTTGCTTCCCACCTTATGGACTTCATGCTTACCAGACTGCCGACCGGCAAAGGGGCTGAGGCCCAGGCGAGCTGCAGCTCACCTGAGCGACTGTCCCCTCCTGCTTCTGCCACAGGCATGGTCCATCTGAGATTTCCATGTGAAGCCATTGTGCAGGCTCATCTGGTCAAGAAGCTGATTTCCAATGACCAATTAGTTGCTAATGATCTGGAGAAGGTGCCCAACACCACAGAAGAGACCAAGCTTTCATAAATGAGAGGCTTTCCACAGTGAAGGGGGGGTCCCTTGCGGCCAGCATCTTAGATACAGAGAGGTGTCTTCCTATCTCTAAGTCTCCTTGGGTCAGTGGTCTCAACCTCCTGTCATTCATTCAGTCATTTGTTCACACACTCATCATTTACAATGGTTAACCAAATACTGTATTTCATGGCAGGACATTCAACTTACTAGAAAGAGCTTATAGCGTCTTTAGGAATTCATCTTGAAGAAGGTTAGTTACTAAAGGAAATTTTCTTTCAAGACATTTTTTGGTACAAAGTGTCTAAGAATAATGTGGTGTAAAATAAATAAATAAGCAATAATAAGTAATAATAGCACACACTGCTCTTAGAGAGGATCTGAGCACCCCTACTCCAGCTCCTGCCACTTCCGTTAGTGCCACAGGATCCACACCCTCTTCTGGCTTCTCTTGGCACCTGCACTCACATGTGCATACAAATGAATGACACACAAAACTATACATACTGAAAAATAAAATGTCTTTTAGAAATTAAAGTCAAAGTATAAATTTTTTATATCCAATATACATATTCTGTAGATATAAACCATAGCATCTGACAGACACTAAGCAACCAGCAGTGTGGATAAGCACAACCTGATCAGTGCCACCACTCCACACCCTAAAGAGTTAACTACCCACAATCCCAACCTCCGTCCCACCTGATCAGTACAACAGGCCCAAGACATACCCCCTTGAACGACTCCCACAAAAGGGTTGGAGATGGAGCACAGCACTGGCCTGGCAGATGGACAGCTCTGGAGTCGATGCTCAGCACTGCAAAATCAGCAATAAACAGGCATGCCCATTGCATCTCCTCTCATGACCCCACTCACTGAAGCACCTTCAAGGTCAGGCCATGTCAGGGTGGGACTATCCCCGGTGCTTTTCATATGCAAAAGAAGGAAATCTACAATAAAATTGGAATATCAGACTTTACCCTACATTCTACATTCCATTCATTGGACTCTCCCGGCAAGTATTTATTGTTCCTAAAACCAGGTAAGAAAGGGTATGTTTAGAGCACGCCTTTAATCCCAGCACTTGGGAGGCAGAGGCAGGAGGATCTCTGTGAAGGTTCCAGGACAGCTAGCTGTTACACAGAGAAACTCTGTCTCGAAAAATCAAAAAACAAACAAAGAAAGAGAATAATTAAAGTAAAGAGTGGGCTAGAACCTGGTATGCTAGCGTATCCCGGCATGCTCCAGGCACCCGGGGATTCAGAAAGTCCTGGGGTATTTGCAGGTGAAAAAAAATGCATTCTGTCATCTGCCCCTGGGAGGTAGGGAGAAGGAAACTCTGTGGCTATTTCTGTGCTCAAGGGAACAAGGGGGTGGCCACTTCCTGAATCCCTGCCTAAATTTAATAGCTGTGTTTTACAGGAGTGGCAGAACTTTTGGCTGTAAACAGAAGCTTGATTCTGCAAGTGTATTCATTTGGACCCTGCTGCTAAAAAAAAAAGAGGTGGCAATGGTGGGGGGTAGGGGGTGTGGGGGGGTCAGGCGAGCAGCTTTTAGAAACCCTCACACTAAAAGTGACTGGAGAAGAATACATCAGCAGCTGGACCGTAAACCTCTATGTGGAACACACCCCATCTCAGGGAAGGTCACCCTAGAGACCACCACAAAGTGGCCCTGAGCACACGCAGTCATGGGCAACAAGCTGGATAGTGTTGTGGGAAGGAGGCTGCCAGGAGGTAAAGTGAAGCATTTGGAAGTCTTATGGGGGACAGGGACACAGAGAGAGACAGACAGAAACAGAAACAGAGAGACAGAGACCGACACCCTAGGGAACAAGTCTATATAGAGACACCACCACTAAGATGTCCTGCCCTGACAGGACAGAGAAGCCCTGCTGGGGAAGGAGAAGATGCTCAAAACACCTCTCCCAGCCTCACATTTAGGCTTGGAAGACAGTTTTGGAAAGAGCCTCTAACTCAGAGATGGAGCAAAGCCCCCCTGGCTGGACCAAGGGGATATTCCCAAGACTCCAGGAACTTCTGTGAGCTGTGCTCCTTGGGGAATTCTACAGTATCTCAAATATATACGAATAGTATCTCAGTGGCCTCCGGATAGGGTGCACCCTGGCTGTACCTGGCTTGGGAAAATTCCCCCCACTAGGGGTGAAGGAAGGGGCAAGTGGGTGTGTCACCACACGTGGGCTCGTCACTTGTAAAGAGGATGAGTGGTATGTGGGAAGAGAAGGAGCCAGAGAAAGAAGTGTCACTGTGCGAGGAGATGCCATGGGCTTAGGAAATAAGAGGACCCCCCCCCCATAAGCATGGAGAGAGCAGGAACCAGGGAGACATTCCTGGTAGGCCAAATTCCAAAAATGAGCAGTTGTCCCCAAAAGGGGGTGACAGAGAGCAAGAAGGGTATCAGGGGGAAACAGTTGGACGAGATGTCAGCTCACATGGGAATCTTCCAGAAAGAAGAGGGCATCCCTACACAGGAAAGCCAGTGTCAGCAGGAGACACTGTTCCTAAGGCCACAAAGCAGGAAGGAGGAAAAGCAGAGCTAGAACTTCCCAAGCTGACAATGAACACAGGTAGCTAGGTGATGATATGCAAGGCATATTTTATTTTATTTATTTTATTTTATTTTACTTTATTTTTTTTTATTTTTCCCGAGACAGGGTCTCTCTATGTTAGCCTTGGCTGTCCTGGACTTGCTTTGTAGACCAGGCTGGACTCACAGCTTTTGGGTGCAGAAGGCTGCAAAGTTTCACCATGCAAGCCCAGTCAGGCCTGCAGAAAAGGGAAAAAAAAAAAAAAAAAAAAAAAAAGCCAGATACCAAGGACCACAGAGCAATAGCACCAATAAGCAGGGTTGGCTGGCCTGGAAAACTAGGATGCTGGCTAGTCCATGGGAGAACAGAGACATTCGTACATATAGCAGGGAAGGACATACATAGAGATACACACACACACACACACACACACACACACACACACACACACTACCTCTGAAAGAAGTGGGCGGAGGCCTGCTCTTCAAGAACTTAGAGGGAACTCTAGCCTATGCCTAGGTGAGGAGTCTAGTCCAGGCAGTCACCCTGGCTGCAGTCAATGGACCAGGATCATTAAAGCCTTCCTGAAACAAACTAGGGCTGGGCCACAACACAGGATCCTGATGTTGGGGGGAAAAGAGCAGCAGGCCAGGTGGAACAGCCCCACAGCTGAGATGCCACAGGCCAAATGGTACTCACCAGGGCCTTTGACTCCAAGAACACCCACTGGCTGAGGCCTCCAAGTGAGATGAGAAGTGAGGAAGTACGCTCTCCTTTCCTGCCTAAAGGCACTGATGCTGCCAACCTCCAGCTCTCCATCAAAGTGCCTGCTTAGCATGCCTCAGAAAACTCCTGCAGTCACTGGCACTGCGGGGATTCAGACATAGTGCGTCCAGAGGAGCGAGAAAGAGACGCTACAGAAGCCACAGCCCTGGGCTCGCAAGGTGGCTGAAGTCCTTTTTACGAGCCCCTATGGAAGGTGTCCTTGCCTTCATTTCAGAGAACCTCACTAACACAAGGTAGAATTATAATTCAGACCCAGGTTTGGTTTTTCGTTGTTGTTGTTGTTTTTGGTTTTTTTTTTTAATATAGGCCCCCCCTTTTTTTTGAGACTGCTTCATATAGCAACGCATGGGAACTCCTATTTCACAGTTCTGTCCTCAACAAAAGAGGCCAGGCTAGAAGAAATGAATAAAACTCCCCATCACAAAATTCAGGTAACTGAAAAGATACAACCAGGAGGCAGAAAAATACTCACTAAGTATCTGCGCTTGAGGGACAGGCACTCCCAGATAGCTGACCTTGAGTTCTATTGCCGCTACACTAGCCCAGCACCTCATCCTGTTGGTGGGACCCCAAGGCAAGCGGTCATCTGTTTGTTATTCTCATCACAAAAATGGCATCTGTTTTGATACCCCCTGTGCCCTTGCTCACTGGTAACAACCTGTTTGTGGGAGGTGGTCAGGTGATGCCTAAACTGGCCTTCCCCACTTCCCTAGTCACTATCTCATGGACATACCCCACCTCATCCCCATCAAAGTCCTATGACCCAAGTGGACCTCAACTAATAGATATACTTGCTTGAACTGGCCAAGCTGTGGGGTCAACAGGGGGGCCTTCTTCCTCAGGCTGGACACTATAGAGAGACCCAAGGATGGAGCATAAAAGCATGTTTCCCAGGAAACCTCAAAAGTTGTATTTCAAAGCAAACCGACCTGCAGCCACAGTGTGTCCTCACTGAGAGCTGCCCATCATCTCAAGGCCCCATCAAGGGCCATGGGAAGGTAGCCTCTCACTCTAAAGACTCTAAGAGTCCTCAAGGTGCATGGGCCTGACCAAAACCCTGCGAAAGACACAAGGGACTGAGGTTCTCCAGACCTCCGGCTTCCTGCATACAAACAACCATAGCCAAACGGTGAAATGAAAGGAAAAATGGGCCAGATTCACCCAAGAGATATATCTAGGCCCATTTTATTGTTATGACTGACATAACAAATATGGACTGACTTCTGAAGAATCAAAAGGGCCTTAAAAAAAAAAAAAAAAAAAAAAAAAAACCTCTGGTGTTAATTTAAAATAAATGCAGCATCTCAAAAGAGTATAATATAGGCCTGCACCACTTCACAATGAGGACTCACTCTGAGAAACATGTGGTGACGCAGGAGCATCACTGTGTAAATACCATACAGTGTTCTTGCTCAACCTGGACCACTATCACCAGATGACGCAAGCTCGTGGACCACCATCAGGTGTGCAGCCCACTGTTGACTAAGGCATCATTACATAGTGCACGCCTACAGTTAATTCCCTTTGGGCGGCCTATTGTTAGGGTAAGGAAAATAATCCTCTACAAACATGGCCCAAACGCAGAACCTTGCTGGAGAGTAAACACGTCACCACAAAGTGACATTTACAACACTAACTACACAAGACAATATGCTCCCTTCCTGCCAATCTGGCCACACATCATAGCCAGCTTCAGAGCCCTTGGTTAGCCAGTGCAGTGACTCACGACCGTTAATCCTAGCACTTAGGATGCTGAGGTAAGGGAACTGGCATAAATTTGAGGCCCATCTGGGCTACAGAATGAGTTTCATTCCAGCCTGGGCTAAAAAAGAAGAGCCTGTCACAAAAGAAACCATAAAGCAAGACAGCCTTGGTTTCTCTTCTATAAAGCAATGAAGTGAGTTGTCTCCATTAATGAAGCTGTAGGGCTGCCCTTGTGTGACGTTCTGGAGAAGGCAAAGCTAGGGAGACAACAAAAGGGCTGGCGGTTACCAGAAGCTGGGAGGGGGAGGGAATCACGTGAGACTGAAGTCGGGGTAAATACTCTATATGATATACATACTATGCCATACATTTGTCCAAACTCAGAGAACACGAGATGTCTCTCACAGGCTCACACATTGTGTTTAGTTCCTGAGCTTATCGTTGGATTTGGAGAAGTAGTGGAAACTTCAGAGCAGTGGTCCTCAACCTGTGGGTTCCAAACCCCTAGGGAGTCGAGTGACTCTTTTTTTTTGTTTTGTTTTTGTTTTTGTTTTGTTTTTTTTTTTTTTTTGGTTTTTTCAGACAGGGTTTCTCTGTGTAGCCTTGGCCGTCCTGGACCCGCTTTGTAGACCAGGCTGGCCTCGAACTCATAGCGATCCACTTGCCTCTGCCTCCTGAGTGCTGGGATTATAGGCGTGCACCACCATGCCCGGCTCGAGTGAGTCTTTCACAGGGGTCGCCTATGTATGTATATCAGACACTTACACCATGAACCATAGCAGTAGCAAAAGTACAGTTATGAAATAGCAACAAAAATAATTGTATGGCTGGGGTCACCACGACATGAGGAGCTGTATTAAAGGGCACAGCACTGGGCAGGTGGGGGACCTCTGCTTCAGAGGATGAGGCCAACAAGAAAGAAGCAGGGCACTAGGGATTTCTGAAGCTTATGCCTGGTTCCCAGTCCCTTGTAGGCAAACGGAGGTTTTTAGCCACCACACGGTGAACAGCTCAGTAAAAATGTTTGTGAACTGTCCAGCTTAAAACTCAGCTACTTCAACCGGGCGTGGTGGCACAGGAGGCAGAGGCAGGCTGATCACTGTGAGTTCGAGACCAGCCTGGTCTACAAATCGAGTCCAGGACAGCCAGGACTACACAGAGAAATCCTGTCTTGGAAAAACAAAACAAAAAAAACAAACAAAATTCTACTTCCATCGTTAGGACAAACGGTGGGTGGAAAAGTACTGGGTAGTTTTTGATCTGGTAGGATGGACTGTCGTCTCTCTGGGAGGTGCCATCAATTGGTCCTGAAGCTACCACCGCCAAGACAGCCAAGAACACTTGGTGTCATGTGACAAGAAAACAGCCATGCCTGCAGGCTCACCTCCTCAGTGCGACCTCTGGACAGCGATGGCTGACCTACATTCTTTCTGAGCATACGCCACAAACCAGCGTCAGGAGAGACATTACAGTGTCTCGTGTCACTCCGACAACGCCCTGCTGGCCTATGACTGCCCATCCCACCTTCAGACACAGAACCTCAGAAATACTGAACGACAGAAATTATGCTGTACAAGCCACAGAGTGGCCAAACGCACCAGGAAACTGACAAACACATGTGCAGCACAACAGCTTAGCTCACAGGGGTTTGGGGCTTTGGCTTCTGTTGTTTTAATGAAAAAAATGTTTTGGTTGATTTTTTGGTTGTTTTCACTTTTTTCACTAGTGAAATTGGCTCGCTTCTCCTAGGAAATTATCAGGGTCTATATGGAAAAAGACCACTACTACTCCTCCTTAGGGCGTAGGAAGTTAGCTGAGGGCACTCACATCTTCAGTGCTTAAGCCCGGACAAATATCACCAAGTTTATCCTTTCCTAAATGCTCACGGTGTAGTCATCCTACCATAGTAGGGACTACCTGGACCCTGTTTCAATCACAGTAGCGCTGCCTGGTTCTCTGGGGCCTGAGGGAGGATAAGTCTGGACACAAGACTATGAGACAAGGGAGGGACATCCACACACAAAGCAAAGCAAGAACTCATAGTGGCTTCCTTGAGCATCACCTGGTCCTCAAACACACACCTGTGACAGCCCAGGCCTCAGTATACTGCTAAAGAGCAACAGGAAGAAGAGACACATGCTGGGCCTGCCATGGTTCCTCTAGAGGACTGGGCATCTTGAAATGTGTCACCAATAGAATAGAGCTGGGAGCCAGGACAATTAGGTTGAGGATGAGCCTAGGGGCTAAAGACCCTGGTGCTAGAGATTGGTCCTTCTTGGACTAAATCAGATGCTAGATGCCAGGACCTGATGGCTGCTCAGTGCTATCCCAGTTGTGTGCTCCAGCTCAGCTAACTCATGCTCAATCTCCATGGGGGAACCTCATGATCCAGGATCCTAAAGTATGCCTGGAAGTGTGGGCAGATATCAAAACAGCCAGTGTCCATGGCAACCACAGGCTGCTAAGACAAGGCTGGTTCTTGTGCCCTCCACAGACACAATTCCCGGCCCCTCTTCTTCTCTTCCCCATCATCTGCTTTAGCAAAGCTTCTGTATTTCTCCTTCCTTTTCCCCTTAGACAAATGAGTCAACTGAGGGAAGGGAACCTTGTCACAAGGCCCAGACAGCTCAGGAGCTGAAATGAATCAGCTGAGCACCCAGTGAGCAGAACAGTGGGATCCCAAACTCTTCCAGGGTTTTCCCATCGTCTACATAACTTCCCTAAGGCTTACACACAGAGTAATCTCACTCAGTGTCCAAGAGGAGGCCATTGTGGTGTGGAATCCCACACATGAGGAAACTGAGGCTCAGACCTACCTCAGGCCATCAAAGCTACATAATAATAATAATAATAATAATAATAATAATAATAATAATAATAATAATAATAATAATATAAAAACCACTTCAAACTCAGTTGCTTCAGTGACAGGGATTTATGGCTCACGGTTCTATAGGCTGGGCACTGAAGTACTAATGGGTTTAGGCTAAGTGTGGATCTGCTTTCTAATCCCCAATCATACCTTCCCGTAGTCTCTATCTGATGGAAGGGACAGAAAGCTCTCTGCTGTTGCTATGATAAGGGCACCATGCTTACTCCTCCCGAGGCCCTACTGAACAATACCTAATAACCTCCCAGAAGCCTCCCTAATGCGTTCACATTCAGGGTTACCTTTCAAGACATGGATCTGGAGACACAGTCATTCAGAACACAGCAGATGGACCGGCCCACTATCAGCCCCAAAGCCCACAAGGAGAGACCAAAAGCCAGGTCTCCTCCCTCCCCATCTGCCCACCGAGCCTCAGGGCCTAGCCTGAGGGACAGACACGTTGTCCAGTCACTCAGGAAGGTGGCAACCTCATCCACCACACTACTGGGGCTTCTAAGTCTTCACACTGTGTCTCAGTTCCCCTTCGGTGACTCAATCCTCTCTGTAGCACCATCTCTTCACAGGCCTAAGACCGTGGCACGAATAGAAAGAACAGAGAAGATGATCATGCTAGTCAAGTCCAACCAATGCTTCAGGCACAGTCCCCACCTCTCCCTCTCAGGGACGCCAATGAGGAGGCTACATGGGCACTTGTCACCCTGTCAGTGTAAGGCAGACCAGGTCCAAACAGTACCCAAGCTTTCGAATTTCCCAGAGCTGAATTCAGAGAGGCTGCACAGTAATACGCGCACACACAGTAGTAAAGACCTGACAGCCACGTGAGAATCAAGGACCCAGCCGGGCGCGGTGGCGCACACCTTTAATCCCAGCACTCGGGAGGCAAAGGCAGGTGGATTGCTGTGAATTTGAGGCTGGCCTGGCCTACAAAATTAGTCCAAGACAACCAGGGCTACACACAGAAACCTTGTCTTGAAAAACCAAAAAAAAAAAAAAAAAAAAAAAGAATCAAGGACCCAGAACTCACAGCAGGAACGTGAGAGAAACCAAATTCCCACTCCTGGAAGAAATGCTCCCCAGCCACCAAGCTCTGCTGGGCTGCTGAGAATTTATGGCTCTCAGTTCCCTCACACCACACCACAGCTTTATATCTTGGGGATGAGAAGATGCTTTGTTGTTGCTGGTGTCATGCTATTTGAAGCCATATTTTTTTAAAAAATTAAAAAAAAAAAAAAAAAAAAAAGAATGTGAATACAGTTGCCCCCCTGGCAGAACCTGATAGGAGGAAAAGCCTGCTTATCTCTCAGCAAACTGCCAACTGCTGAAGTTAGCAAAGCCATATCAGGTATACTTAAGGCTTCTAGACCATTCCTTGAGCCAAGGAATCCTAACTAGTCAGAGATGGAAGGAATGATGCAGGCTCATTTCTGCAGCTCAGGTCAGAGGTGACTAGTCTGAGAATACAGTCAGGTGACAGTGTGGGTGACAAAGACAATCGTCCAGCCCTTTGTTCACACCCACATAAGTGACAAGACATACATACACTATGTGGACAAGGGCCACCACAGAGGACTCACCACTGTGAAAGGCACACTGAAGTCCCTGAATGGGAACGGAACAAGTCCGAGACCTCTCAAAATGAATTCCAGGCTCCACTGCAGCAGAGTACCTCTGACTAAAGGTGGGCCGCACACAGAAGGGAGGCTGACATAAACTAGGGTCAGAAATCCATCCCACCCAAGGGTGTGTGTGAAGAAGAAACACTGGCCCGAGTGGGAAAGGACCTTTTCCAGGGCCTAGCTGAGTGGCAAGGGAAGGTGGAGCTCTTCCGTGCCACCTACTTGACTCAGACAAAGGTCCCCAGTGACCTCAAGAACGAAAGGCAGAGGATGGAGAGGATAGAGGGCTGCTGATTTTTAAACCGGGTAAGAGCAGCACTGAGCGATCCTCTCCGCTTTCTGCATGTTCTAAAGCTGTACAGAAAAGCTCTTAAAAGAACAAGTCATCACTGGGCGTGGTGGTGCACTCCTTTAATCCCAGCACTCAGGAAGCAGAGGCACGTGGATCACTGTGAGTTCGAGGCCAGCCTGGTCTACAAAGCAAGTCCAGAACAACCAAGGCTAACACACTGATAGATCCTGCCTCAAAAAACCAAAACCAAACCCAAAACCAAAAAAAAAAAAAAAAAAGAACAAGTCATTTATTTCTGGGAAAACAAAAACCAAAACCTAGGGCTAAGACTGTTCACTTTTTGTCTGTGTAGGTGTGATAACTGTGAGGACACATGCATGTACATATGGACAAAATGAAAGTATGCTTGCGGGGAAGGGGGATGTGCATGTATGTTTGTGTATATACATGTGTGCTTTTCTGTGAAGGAGTCTTCCCTTCCTAGTCCTCACATGGAAAACATGCATGTAATGGCATGAGGTTCACGGTGTCCTGAAGTGTTCCCATACAACCTCCAGTCCAGGGGCTGAAGGCAGGCAGGAAGTCTGAGAACAGCCTGACGCACAAGCTCTGCCCCATCTCCATCGACCTGTAGCCTTGGGACAGCTCACCACGACCCCTGACAATCTGACAGTCAGGAAGGTCTTGAGAGGCTGTGGTCGCAGTAAAGACCCATCTCAAAGCCAGGAACCCCAGAGCTGGGGACAAGGGAGAGAAGGCAAAGCCATCCTTGTCATCAACATTTCTAGAGCCCTCACTTTCCTGCTCATAACAGTATCCACAGCCACCAGGCAACAGCTTAGCCCTCGGAGCACTCTGGGGCCACCCTAGGCCTAGTGATCCCGACTCTAAGTTGTCCCTGTTTTCTCCAAGCACAATGAACACTAACTACCATCAGAGTGAGCCAGCACACTCCTCTAGGCCCTGAACCCCTGTTTCTAGTCCCTCTGCCCCAAGAACAGATGGCAACACAAGGAGAAAGTAGGGCTCACTCGTCGCTGGGAAGGAGCTGCTGGCACGGGCCGGGGAAAGATGATTGAGGTCTTATCTGAAATCAGACTCTTCCGAATGATTTTCTCTAATTAAGAACATGTATTTCAAAGCTCTTTTGGTTCGCCCTTGAGATGAAAGGTCACGCCACACTCGGCAATGCCACTGGCTTCTGTTCCTGCACTCCTTTTCTGAGGCTGCGGTCCAGAGGTTCCCTCCCACCTCTGCGAATCAGTCAGTAAAGGCCAGCTCAAAGACGTCCCACCGGAAAGCCGCGGAATGCTTACCTGGGCTTCACATTTCTTGTGGCAGGAATACTTGCAGGCTGGAAGAAAGAGAAAGAATGCCTGTTAGTCGAACAATCTCAGGTGACACTTGCCAGGTCTCCCTCCCTGAGCCTGTCTAGAAGGAAGGCTGAGGAAGCTAGCTCCCTCCCCTCCAACAGGTGGCTGTGCACCACCGAAAGTGCAAATTCAGACAGTGTGACATCTAAGGACCAAGCTACAGCTGTGTGCGTTAGCACAGGCGCTCGGCACGTAACAGGACTAGTCTTCGATTCCAAGAACAGAAAGAAAAGGAAAGGAAAGGAAAGGAAAGGAAAGGAAAGGAAAGGAAAGGAA
>OU015747.1:44212168-44233887 GCA_907169655.1 Acomys percivali | reverse complement strand
CACACACACACACACACACACACACACACACACACACACACACACACGGAGGCCACTGTACACCCACCAGGATAATTTAAATTTACTGAGAAAATGAAATGTATTGCTTGTCTCATGTTCTCAGTAATAACAACTTTGAGCGGGGTGGGGGTGGGGGACGTTCGATGATTTCTTACAAGCTTTAAGAAAGTGTGACAAGATCAATTTAAAAGTGGCTCCAGTTGCCGGGCATGGTGGTGCACACCTGTAATCTCAGCATGCAGGAGGCAGAGGCAGATGGATCTCTGTGAGTTTGAGGTCAGCCTGGTCTATAAATTAAGTCTAGGACAGCCAAGGCTAACACAGAGACCCTGTCTCGAAAAACAAAACAAAAGTATCTCCAATCAGTACTTTACTTTCTACACAGCCCCCAGCACTCATACAGTGTAGCCAATATATTATTTTTTCTAACAACACGATGCCAACAGCACCCAGCAATATACATCCTAACTACATCTTTGTTCGGGGACCTATGACTGCTCCTCAGAGAGAAGAGTAAGTTCAAGTGAGTTCAGTGAGCCACCCCTGCTGAGAGAGGCAAGAAGTTTCCTAGACAGGGCACCAGAGAGCAAAGAGCTACAGGGCTCTTATGGCCTGCAGAAAATCCCTTTAAAAGGATGAGCACTGAAGTGTGCTCATCAAGAATATAGAAAAGACCCCACCTCCCAACCCTGCAACACACACCCTATGCCTCTCCAGCAGGGTTAGGAGAACACGGCCTAGCACTCACTCAAAGCTGAGCACAGTGTTTGCCTACTACAGATCAGGAACCCCAATTTTGCCCTGCTCTACAGGAAATGTAGAAAGACAACATTGCCTTGTAGAGGTTAACTCTTCAACAGTGCCTCTCAACCTCCCTAAGGCTAGGACCCTTTAAATACATACAGTTCCTCATAATGTGGGGGACCCCCCCCAACTATGAAATTATTTTCATTGCTACTTCATAACTGTAATTTTCCTGCTGTTATGAATCCTAATGTAAATCTCTAACACGCAGAATATCTGATGTGCAACCCCTATGGCAAGGTCGTTCGATCCCCAAAGGAGTTGCTACCCACAGGTTGAGAACCACTGCTCTACACTGACCTCACTTCTTGGCCTACATAAGCTATTTCGAAAACACTGCCCTGAGGCTGTTACTGCATTTCAGAGAAAAAACACCACCAGAATACCACAAAGACCATAAAATTTCCCAGAATCCAAACAAGGTGAAATTCACATAGGCTGCTAGCCAGTCAAAAATTATCAGGCACTAGAAGAGACAAGAAAGAAAATAGGATACATAAATAGAAAAAACAATGGAAACTGACCAAGAAGTTAGAATTAGCAGACACAGATATTAATGGTATTATTACAGTTGTATTGCATCTACTCAAAATGGAAAAGACCCCAAAAATGCATAAAGATCCAAAGAAAACAACCACGAAAGGAAACGCAAGCTTCTGAGGTTTTTAAAACAAAAAACAAAAAAAGAAACAACAAAAACCAGGACATGGTTATTGATCAATTTCTCAAAAAGACAGATCTATCAATTAAAAATATCACAATGAAAACCTCTCAAGATAAAGCAAATAAATGAGACAAACAAATGAGTTGTCAGGGGTAATATGAGAATCTTTATGACAAATGTATAGTTACTTGGCGTCCCTCATCGGGAGAAGTACAGAAGGGATGCTGGGAGAACCAATGACTAAAACTGTCTCCAAACGCAGGGAAAACTGTGAAGGCGTACTGTAATTACATCAAGGTGCATAAAAATAAAAGTACTCAAGGCCAGTGACAAAGAAAAAAAATCTTAAAAACACTCGGAGCAGAGAGAAAGACACATCACACACAAAGGATGACCAATCAGGACTAACAACCATCTCTCACTTCAAAACTGTTAAACTCTAAGGATGGAGAGCTGGTTCCTCGGTTACGAGCATGCACTCAGCCGGAGGACCTGGGATGAGTTGTCAGCATCCACAGCAGGCGGCTGATACACACAGCATCTCTAGTTCAAGAGATGCCTCTGGCCTCCAAGGACATTTGCACTCATGACACAGAGACACACTCGCGTGCATGCACTTTTAAAAACAAACAGAAATCTTTAAGAAAAAAATACATTTTGAAATGTATGTGGAAGTGAGTGGAAAAATTCGAAATATTGAAAGAAAGCAGTAAATATAAAGTGTGCAATCAAAACAGCTTCCAAAACTGAAAGACCTTTACAAACTTCAGATATTTACTTAAAAGCCGGGCATGGGGGCGCATGCCTTTAATCCCAGCACTCGGGAGGCAGAGGCAGGCGGATCGCTGTGAGTTCAAGGCCAGCCTGGTCTACAAAGTGAGTCCAGGACAGCCAAGGCTACACAGAGAGACCCTGTCTCGAAAAAACAAAAACAGAAAGAAGGAAGAGAGAGAGAGAGAGAGAGAGAGAGAGAGAGAGAGAGAGAGAGAAAGAGAGAGAGAGAGAGAAGAATTCACCAAGAGCTGACACTTAACTCAGACATATTCAAAAGAGTGACAGGACAATGGAACTGAGGACTTTATATAGGAGAATACGAGCACCAAATGGCAAATAAATGTATAAATATGCACTCCCCCCTCCTATTAAAAACAATTATCGAATAACAATGTGATGTGACAGTTACAAAATGAAATCAGTCTAGGTGTCCATTGACTGGTGAATGAAAAAAAGGAGATAGAACACACAAAGGAATTTAATTTGGCGGTAAAGAAAAAAGGAAAATTTCAGGAAAATGGATTGATCTGGAAAATATTATGAGTTGTGTATATAAGGTCCAGAAAGACAAACAGTGCATTTTTCTCCCTCGTATGTGAATGCAGCTGCAAATTTTTAGATCTATATATTTAACCCGAACTACCTAGAGAAGGGAAAAAAAGGTATAAAGGTACCATTGAGGGAGCAGGGTCTTAAATCGGGGCTATGGTAGCTATGTATGCTATGAAAATAGAGGAATGGGATACCAAAGGTGGAAACGTTTAAGTGGGATGGAGGAAGGCCAAGAAAAGGGGGCCAGAGAGAGGGGCTAACCAAAACCAGGGAAGAATGAAAGAACCATATGAAAACCTACAATTTTGTGGGAAAAGAAATTAAAGCTGGATTTCTTTAAAAAGAGATAAATGGCATTCAGTAGCCTGCATGGATGTTCAACATTGCTCCCAGGAGACATAGGTAATTTAATGAAAATCTCAGTGCCAGGCATAGGAAACCTCCCTACGAGCTGTTGGTCAGGGATGCCAAGAGGTAGCAAAAATAATACAAGCTATCAGCATGGTTTATAAGAAGACATATCAAGGAGTCCACGTTCACAAAGGGATAACATGTAAGGACCTGGGAGAAGATGGCTGTCTGCACCACGATGTCTGTGTCCCTATAAATTACTGTGAAACACCAACTCGGCGGCATTTTTGTTATTCTACCCTCTCTTAGTAATCAGCAGACCCAATCAGAAAATAAGAAAATAAACATGGATACCAATGATTTGGATGATATTGCCAACCAATTGGACCTACCTGAGACAGAATAGCCCAATAGCAACAGAGCGCACACTCATTCAAGTGCATTGGCATGCTTAGCCACATTATGGACACAGAACAAGTTTGAACAAATCAAAATGCATTCATGTCCTACTGAGAAGAGGAAAGCGCCTCTGACCACAATCGAATCAAACTTGGGAGCACAAACAGCAATCTCTGGAAAATGCCCAAATAGTTGCAAACAAAATACTACACTTCTAAATAACCCATGGGCCAGCCTACATAACCCACAACATACTACATGGTGAAAAGCTGGCTTATCCAAGAAATGGAAGAGTTCATAACCTTCAAATATCAATCAATAAACTTAAACAGCAGAACTCTGGAAGCTGAGACAGGGAACCAGTAGAGGCTAGACCCTGTCTCAAAAAGCGAAACAAACCATGGAAAAAAGCAACTAATAGGCTAAGAAGGGAACCAGCTGGCCTCCTAAATCAGTGCAGAAAATCCACTGACAAAAAACTAACATCCTTTTGCTGATTCAAGTAGGGAGAGAAAAGGGGCTTCCTTGTGATCACGTGCGCCTATGTAAATCCTAGAGCAAACATCCTTTATCATAAGGAGCTAATGCTTCCTTTTAAGATCCGCAACAGGGCAGAGATGGGACTAATCAAGACTTAGCATCTACACAGCACAATGGGGATGAGAAAACGGAAATAAAAGGGCAGCCAACTTAGAAAGCTGCGAAATGAGCCTTGTTCCTGATAATTTGAGAGCCTACGTAGAAAAATCTGGTGAAATCTAAAAAAAGTTTTTAAAAGTAATGATAATTTTTACCAGCAAAGCTGGATACAAGATCAAAATAACCAATGGGCTGTTCCATCACCAGCCAGTGAACGTCTCCAACTGAAATTCAATGGCCATTATGACTTTCAGCAGCATACATAGCCATTTCTAGACCTAGAGTCTTCCAAACCCTTGAGGTTCTTCAAGGTGTTGACACTTCACTGTGCATCTTCCTGTGTTTGCTATGATGCAGACAGCACTGTCAAAGATCACTAAAATGCCCTGAACCCAGCGGAAACCTCTACACTGACTCTGCAAACTACATTTAAATTCTTGCTCAGCCCTAAGCAAGGCACAACTCCTCTGAAATGGCAATGACACCCTCCTCCTATGACTACTACTCAACAGAGCTACTGGAAATGACACTACACATCCACACGTGTTAACTTGGGCAGTTGTAAAAACGACTTGGCTTAGGTAGTAAGGTCCACCCAAGACCGATTCAATCTGGCTGTCCCAGATTTGAGACCGGAACACTGGGAAATTTTTAGAGCTCCCAGAAGATTCTCACCTGCAGCCATAACAGACTATATCATTTGAAGCTGTACTGTTAAGGCCCCTGTATTAAATACTCCTTCCTATGCTTCTGTCTGATAATCAAGATAGATGTTGGCTACTTGATAGCAGAAACCCCGTATCGAGAGCCCTGCAGGAGTCTAGCAGAGCTCAGTATTCACATTAGCAAGGCACGTAGTTATTGTAACCCCTCCACCCACTTTTCCACAGATGGGACTGTGATATATATGCACAACCTAGACCCCATCACAGGCAACCAGTGAGGGATAAGGCTCACCCTAGTGCCACACTCAGAGTGGCACAAGACTTCACCCTTAGTAATACTCAGGCTGGCACATGCCTTTTCAGCCTATTCCGCCTCTCTTGCAGCTCTTTCATTCTGATCTCTCTTGTGTTAGATGGAGTATCTTAGGTTCGGGGTACCAAACTCTTTCTCCTTTGTCCTCTGTGAGCCCTGCCCAGCTGGCAGGCAGCAAACCACAGTCCCTCAATTAAGAGTTGTGCCCTAAATGAACTGGCCATAGTCTGTGGGCCAAGGAGAGATACTGTAACCTTTCAATGGTCACAAACACCTTTATTCCAAGCAAGGAGAAAGAGGTACTGTTTCTCTGCAGCTTCTTGCTCAGTGGTCCACAGTCAAGACGCTGCAGAGTGGAAACAGCAGAGGCACTGTGGTGCCTGCTCAGCCATTTCAATTGCTGGGTCCCCAGGGAGTTTATTAAGATAGTGTAATAACATCGGCTCACGTGCATGCTACATAACATCTCTCTTGTGAAAGAAGGCTAGCCACAGTTAGGCTGTCCTTGTTACCTGATCCACTGCTTTCTTTTTTTTTTTTTTTCTCTCTCCCTGAAAGTGGGGAGGTACAGCCAGGCTGAAGCAGTTGGCAAAAGCCAGTTCAGGAACCTAAATTGTGGCTAATTGTTAGGAGCCAAACTTTGGAAGAGTAACCAGTAAAGCTGCTGGTTCCAGAAGGACGCTCACCCGGAGAGGGCTGGGCCAATTAGCCTTGATAGTGAGGTCTCTGGAGGGCACTGAGAGTCTCCGCTCAGCGGGGAAAGGCAAAACCCCACAGGAAACCCACAGTCAGCCTTTCTCCACTTAAGGTCGCCATGGCAAACTAGTTTCAAAGCACAAGGCTATGTCTGTACTAGCCCAGCTAATGTTTTCCCTTCTGGAAGTACTCAGCCCACCACAGGAAGCGAATATAGGTGCGCTGGGGTGGCTAGGTAGCCTGCTAAGGAAACAGCACTGATCAAAAACACATTCCCAGCTTAACCAATCCTGAACCCTTCCCCACACCCACGGAGCTGTGCCCCAACCTCACCATAGAAGGCAGGCACCTGGGGCATGAGGGACCTCCTCTATGCTCAACAGTGTCCCCACAATTTAGCAGTAGTTCTCAACTTGTGAGTCACGAGCTCTTCAGGGGTCTAAAGACCCTTTGATGGGGTCACATATCAGATATCGGGCATATCAGATATTTACATTATGATTCGTATCAGTAGCAAACTTACAGTTACGAAGTAGCAACAAAAATAATTTTATGGTTGTGGTCACCACAACATGAGGAACTGTATTAAACGGTCCCAGCAGGAGGTTAGGATGTTGAGAGCCACTTCTTTAACGCAACCGCGTCTGGCTGCTGAGGCAAAACTGCCATGCAGACCTTTCGTTTCACAGAACCTTCCAAAACTTTCCTGGAAAAACAATCGCAGCTGATGCTGGATTTATAAGACCTAAAAGGGAGACGGGCCTGCTCCTGCGCGCCTTTTTAATTCGAGCCCCACAGAGGACCTTTCTGTGAGCCACAGGGCGCCACAGTACCCTCAAAGACGCGGGAACTTGCATTAGATCTCTTCCAAACACGACCCGGGCATCTGTAAGAAACCTCACCAAGAAACACGCACAGAAGAGCGAGTCCGCACGAAGTCCAGTGTCTCCTCTCTACTGCAGAGAAAGGAATCCAAAGAAACATTTTCCAGCCGCTTTTGGACTCAAGGAGCTAAGGCTGTCCTGGCCCCACATCTTGCCGCGCGCGCTCACCCAGTTCTGCGTCCCTAGACACTGACACACACAGACACAGCCAAGCACACATTAAGACGAGCACGCACCAGCACGGACACGCGCGCGCTCACAGGCCCACGAGAACATGGCCTTGTGAGCCCACTCCGGACGTTCAAGTGCGTGACGACCCGAGGGAGCTCCATCAGCCTTCCACGCGCACTCACCTGGCGCGGACGCCCACGCGCCCCAGTCTCGCGCGCCAGCCTCACGGGCGGGCCCGGGGCCAGCGCGCGCCACCGCATGGCCGCCCCTGTGGTCCGCCCCTCCTCGTCCCTCGCCTTAGCGCAGGACACGGACAGCTCTCGGTCCTGCGTGGGCAAGGCCTGGGTCGCGTGCGTCTCAGCCCGGTCTGCAAAAGTTCCTGCCGTCAGAAGTCAGACGCCAGGAACAAAAGCCAGGCTCGAGTGGCGCGCCCCGCGCGGCCCTCCTCCATCTGACACGAATTAGCCCGCCCTCCCCCGCAGACCGCAGCCCAGGGCCAGCACCGTTGCTCAGCTAGACGCGGGAGAAGTGGGCGACGAAACGCCTTCCCGCAGGGGAGGGGGGACGGGTCGGGGGAGGGGGGACGCCTCCCTGCCGCCATCTGACTGGAATTACCGACGCTTGGCTCGGGGTTCGGCATTACTAGGATTTCAAACCTCTAGGCACGCTGGCCCAGGGGCTTAAGAGAATCAAAACGCAGCAGGTTCCCAGGGCTTTTGGCATTTTAAAATCTTGACTAGTCTCCAGTCCACTCTGCATCTGCGCCGGGAAATATCTACCGGTAATCGACACTACCCAGCTAAGGGTGCATTTAAAGTAGGAAAAGGGAAAACGCTAAAGCATAGGGGGCTTTATACCAATTTGCTTCTAAAGCTTTAAATTTTAAGGAAAAAAAAGGGGGGGTGGGGTTGACCTTGCTGAGCTTGCAGGCAAAGCCCAAAGCAAGTGACTGCCCACTTTGTAACCCTACAGGACGGCTGTACATTCCCCATCTCAATGCCACCAGCTTCTGGACAATCCCGACAAATAGCATCGTAGCCTTTCCATTCCGGGTCTGGAATTTTAGAAGGACGTTACGCCTATAATCCCAGCATTCAGAGACGCAGAGGCAGATGAGTCTCTGTGAGTTCAAGGCCAGCCTGGTCAGCAAATCAAGTCCAAGACAGTCAGGGCTACACAGAGAAGCCCAGTCTGGAAAGAAGGAAGAAAGGAAGGAAAGAAAGGTAAGGAAGGAAGACGAGCAAGCAAGCTAGAGTGGGGCGTGATGAAGACACTAGGGTGGAGAAAAAGTGTGAAAGTGTGAGGGTCACTTTAAAAAGCCATGAGGATACATTCTCCTGGCAAAGCAGACACTCTTCCTTCTCAAGGCTTGTGAACCTGCACTGTGCTGTGCCCTTAAAAGAGAGAAAAAAAAAATTCAACTGCAGCCGAGTGTGCCTTCCCACAAGGCAAGTCTAGCTTCTGAGACCAGGAAAAGGCTTACTTTGAAGACTGAATGAGTTCAAGCTGAAGCAATTGCTGGTGTCTCTTAGGTGCAGCAGGGAAGACCCGTGCAACGGAGTAGCAGGGCACTTAGCATGTAGCTCTAAACATGAAGCGCCAGTGCCCCTGGCACCAGGCCCAGCCCATGTGGCGTTCTAACAGCCTACAGTGTCCCAGAGCCCAGCCTATGTGGATCTCACACTCCTAACTTTTGAGTCTGTGTGCCCAAATGCCTTAGATGGGAGGGCAGTCTGGGTGGGCTGCATGGGCCTTGATGGTTACCACATGTGCAAATTCCAGCCATCAATTCAACCTCTCAGGTTCTGGCACTAAATATCCATCTTTCTCTTTCGGCGGTGGAACAGCAATGGCTGCCCTTCAAGTTTTCAACTACAAAACTGAAAGAAAGAAAATCGAAGCTTACCTAAGACACACAGTGCATCCTGGACTTCGATTCTTCGTGCACGCATCACCAGGCAGACGCGCGTGAGTTCTTTTCCCCTCCCCCCTCAGATGAGATCATCACTCATTTCTCTCTGCATACATCCTTCACTGTTTCCACATCGCTTCATCGTTCTTGCATTCTTGCTCTCCTGAAGCTGCTTATTTAAAAGCCTTAGTTCTCAACAAGTCTCTCAGTCATATTCCTGCATTCGCTCTGGATTCCCCACATCAGGAGGGTGTGTGTGTGTGTGTGTGTGTGTGTGTGTGTGTGTGACGGCAAACCCTTCTTCCACACCTTAGTGATATCGGCCACAAACCTTATGAAGGTGCTGACAGAGCCAGCAAAAGGGATGTGAGTTCAGAAGTGAAGACACAGCGCCTTAATGTGATGGAGCTCCGAGGGTAAAGTATAGGCGCCACACACTCTTGACATCCACTCAGAGCAGCTCCATTACATTACAGCAGGTGCTGCCAAATGTGGCAGTTCACATCTACGATCCCAGCAGCAGGAAGACTGAGGCATCGCACAGGCCTGCCACACAGGCAAACATCAGACAGAGACTCTTATTATAGGTGTACCTGCCTCTGCAGGAAGTTATTTAAGAGAATACACCATTCAGAAAACGCCTACTCTTTATTATAGTTATAAACTACACGAATGTGATACACCTTCCAGCTCGTGACAACAAAATGGATTGTCTCAGCCCGAGGGAGAATCAGCAGTTACAGCCAAGGACTCTGGGCCAAGGTCCAGAGCCTTCAAACCAGGGGACTTGCCTACAGTCCCTTCGCCAGGATGCACCTCTCCCATCCATGCCCTGGCCTCCCCTGATTCCCTTAGCCAGCCTCCCAGCTGGGCTGCACCCTTACTGTGGCTCTCTTCTAAGGCTTTTTCCTCTTCTCTTTTCTAGCTGATAATGAGTGCTTTTTCTGAGCTCAGCTGAAGGTCCACGTCCCACCAGCTCCCCCCATCCCCAGTGGTTAATCAGCCCCCATCCCTGAGAGGACTTCATTTGGTCATCCGGATCCTGCAGCAGGGCCCTGTAGGCCCATGCCACACAGGCCCAGTGTAGTATGAGCACAGACAAGAAAAGGTCTTTCATTGCTGTGCTCTCTGGCCACCAAGGGCTGGTCACTCACAGGGGTAGCATCACACCGCATCACACCCTTCTAAACACCGAACTCGGCCTCTTAAACAAGCTGTGGGCAGATGGATGCATGGGGCCTGGGAAATCCAGATGCAGTGGTAGGCAGCCAGCTCTTCTGGTGGCTGGTTCCCACCTAACTCTCCAGTGGCTGGCTCATGTCGTCCCAGCTCTGCAAACAATGGTGAGAGGTTCCTTTTTCCCAAGCGTCATGTTTTCTTTCTGCTTTGCCCCATTCCTTAGGGCTCGCCATTGCCCAGTTTGGCCTCTCCTGGGCTTCTGACTGCAACTGGTCCCCAAGAACAAAATGACATTTTTTTTTTCAACGAGGGAAGGTAGGCTAGACAACCAAAGGAGACATCAGCATGGCAGCCCTTGGGGAGAAAGGTTATGTGGCATTCCAAGCCTTGAAAAACTCAAACTGGCCAGACGGTGGTGTGGACAGACTGGCGCACACCTTTAATTCTAGAACGCAGGAGGCAGAGGCAGGCAGATCTCTTGTGAGTTCGAGGCCAGCCTGGTCTACAGAGTGAGTTCTAGGACAGCAGGGGCTACACAGAGAGACCCTGCCTCAAAAAATAAGAGGAGGAGGAAGAGGATAAGCAGCCAGACATTCTCATGTCAAATCTGCGGTTCCCTTGGAAAGTTGTCACTGTGGCCTCGAAGCTGCTCTTACACTCATTTGTGTGCTCACTCCCTCACCTGCTGAGAAGTCTACAGGAAGGAACAACAGTGTCCACGCACAATGGGAGACCTCAGTTAGTGGGCTGAGCTCTGGAATTTTCCAGGCAAGAAAGGAAGGGAGGAGGTGTTGGGGTAAGTATGCCAGACACAGTGGATAACATGCAGCTAAAGCTAGAGGTAGATAGGGTGCAGGAAAGATGTTCGGGAGCTAAGCAGGAAGGCAGGAAATAGTGACGGGGGAGCAACCCCAACTAAGTCAGGCTGGACTCCGAGTGCTAAGCTATAGAAGAAGTATGTCCCAGGAGACCAGCTGTGACCATAGAGGATAGTCTGGAGTGCATACAAAGGTGGTTGTAAATCTTTGGGAGACTTAGCAGCAAGGTGCCCCCTTACAACGTCAGGCCTGGAAATGCTGTGAAACGTGATCATAGAAGGGGCCTGCGATGAGGAACCAGATACCTACAGGAAGACTAAGCCTGATGCCAGGAGTAGGGCGGACATTCTATAGGAGTCAGCCACACTGGGGCAGTGGCAAATCTCATCTCCTGGCATAGGTGCACTGAGAAGTGACAACAGTATAAACAGATTTCAGCAGCTGTGTCCACAGGAGTCAGGGTTAGAGAAACAGAGCTCTATGTCAAGGTCACACCCACAAGAATGACACAAGGACACACCACAAGGGCATGGGAGACTATTAGCCAAACCTCAGAAGGTTCCAATGGCAAAAGAAACAGTGAAAACACTGTGTTGCAAACCATTGGGCAATGGAGTCCTTGACTCTCCACTGTTACAAACAACAGTCAACGGCTGCGTGAAGCCAGCCCCTCCCACCTGGTAGGACAGGGAAAGGGATGGGCAGAACAACAGAAGATGTGCCCAGAGAAGACAGGGCAAGGCTGTACCGAGTTTGTAAGGGAGGGTTGAGTCTAGCGTCCACTCATCCTGTGGAGGCCACTATGAGGTCACCGGCAAAAAGAGGCATCCTCTAGCACCTCTCTCCTTGGTGAATAGAAAACCCCACGGTACCTTTATTGTAAAAGGAAAAGAGTAAGTCTAAGATTGAGAAGATGTCTATGTCAATCAACGGGTTGAGATGACTATGGCCTTGAATCAGGTAAGCCTTTGCCAGTGCTAACAGCAAGCTACTGAGCTCTAATCCACAGACATCTCTAAGTCTGGCTCTCTCTCCTCCCAAGGCTCTTGCATCTGGGCCTTGCTCAAGCACAGACCTGGGTCAAACCCTCTCTTGAAAGACCTTCCTATTTCCCCCTTTCCCAGTGCATCCAGCTTGTGCTCCGTCCCACCGACAGAGGAACACAGTGTGCCTGCCAGGGTGCAGACCACATGTCAGTATGCCCAGACTCCGCATAATCCTGGGAAGGTCCCAGAAGCCATGTCTACCTCACCAGCATGGCAGAGCCTGTGCAGGAGATCTCTCTATTCACCTGCTGCCTTGGAAACCATGGGGAGGGACAACACATGCTTGGGGATAGAAGATTGTGGGCCACAAGATCTCATGGGTTCCGTGGTGAGTCAGGGACCCGCAAGGCACGAGAACGAGGGAGCAGCTCTCCTTGACCCCCCACAAACATCCTGAGGACAGCGCATACACCTCAAAGAGCCAGAGAACAAACCGAAGATGCTGTATTCCAGGTGCATGACCTCTCCGGATACATGGTAGGAAAATGGTTGTCACTCCCAAGATGGACGTGAGACAGCAGTCTGGGTGTTCCCATCCTTAACACTGCTTTGTCCTCTCAGGGGCAGGGAGCCACTGACCTCAAAGGAAGGGAGTTAGTCTACCAGTTCCAACAACATGTCTTCACTGGCCACAGTGGTCAGGACGCCGGCCAGCTGTCAGTCAATGGCAGCCACATCTGGGGGCTTCTTTGTCAACTGACTTCTGACATTGCAGCAGGGTGTCCCAGCAATGCTGAGGAAACATGCTCTGTTTTTCCCTTGTTCTCTCCCATCATATACTTCCTTCCCCCTGACTTAGAGAAGTAAAGAAAAACTGCTTTTCCTGCAAATGTCACCCTCACTATGAGCTTCCTCCTTCCTCAATCGAACAGCAACTGTCCATTAGCCACGTAAAGTATGCAGGCCCTCTCCCTCTGCTCCTAGACACTGGGTTCGTCCTCAGCCAGCCACACAGATCTGGTCCTCCTCTTGGCCGGTCGGAGGAGATAAAGGGCAAGGAGGCAGGTAGAGGCATTGGCCAGGCCAGTAAGAGGAGGCAGGGAAGGCGCCGGCCCTCCTGCAGGCCTTCCCTCAGCCTAGCCCAACCCAGATAACAAGACCCTCCCTCAAATCAAATCAGCAAGCAGGTCAGGCACAATGGACACACCCTTAACCCAGCATTCAAGGACACAGGAGGCGGAAGCGGGTCCCAGACCAGCCAGGGCTACATAATGAGATCGAGAAAGAAAGAAAGAAAGAAAGAAAGAAAGAAAGAAAGAAAGAAAGAAAGAAAGAAAGAAAGAAAGGAAGGAAGAAAGAAAGGAAGGAAGGAGGGGCGGAGGAGGGAGGGAGGAAGGGATCAGTAAGTAACCTCAAACCTAAGGACCTTAGCACATGCCACTGTCCCCTCCCCTCACAAGTGCATAATGCAGCCTGCTGAAGTGAAAGGACACCGCCCATGGTCACAATGTTTGTGTCTCCTCAAGTGCCTGGGTTAGCATCCTCATGTTCAAAGCTGTGGTATGAGGTGAAGCCCTGGCGAGGTGATTGGGTCATGAGCTCATATAAACGATACCCCAGAAAGGCCCAGGCAGCCTACCTCAAGTGAGGACAGAACACAGCAAGGAGGTCCAATCCAGTCTTATGTCTATATATATGCTAATGCCTCAATGTCAAAATTTCTTTTTTATTAATATTATTTTTATTTTCTATTGTACTATTTTATAATTTTAATTATTTTTTATTTTATGAATATGGGTGTTTGCTTGCATACCACTTGTATGTCTGGAGCACTTGGGCTCTAATGGTGTCAAATCCCCTGAGATTGGAGTTATAGACAGTTTGAGTTGCAGTGGAGGTACTGGGAATCGAACCCTGGTCCTCTACAAGGGCAACCAGTGCTTCTAACTGCTGAGCCATCTCTCCAACCCTTTGGTATTAAACTTTCTAAACAAAAGAATATTGTTCTCAGGCAAGGTGGGAACTCAAACCTTTAATCCCAGCACTCAGGAGTCAAAGGCAGATGGATCTCTGTGAGTTTGAACCCAGCCTGGTCTACAGACCAAGTTCCAGGATAGCTAAGTTTACAAAGAGAAGCCCTGTCTCAAAAAACAAAACAAACAAAAATTCTAACACAATATAATGTGAAATGTGCTGATTTGATACTTACATGCTGGAAGATAATGGCATAGACATTAAATTTTTATTTTCAATAACTAGATTATTATGTTTTTATAAGAACAGGAAGCAGCCGGGCATGGTGGCCTTTTATCCCTGCACTTGGGAGGCAGAGGCAGGCGGATCCCTGTGAGTTGGAGGCCAGCCTGGTCTATAAATCCAGTCTAGGACAACCAAGGCTACACAGAGAAACCCTGTTTCGAAAAACAAAAACAAAACCAGGAAGCTGTGTTACACTAAAAACACTAAAATTCATAGAACAGTCCGGAATCTAATGGACTGTTTCAGGCAGTGCTGTGTGCACTGCGAGACAGCAGGTGCAGTGTGCAGTATGCAGTATGGTTTTTCAGAACCAAGAGAAGCCATATGACCCAAGCAAGGGCTGCAGGAAACACTTGACACGCATCGAACGTTTGATCGTTTGGTCCTTTCATCATTGTGCAGTTAGAAACGTCTTACTGCTGTCAAATGCTCTTGTGTACCCCACAGAGTTGTACAGCTCCTGTAGAACCATGATCCACATTAAAAAGCAGTCTTCTAAACTGGATGTGGCACACGCCTTTCATCCCAGCACTCAACAGACAGAGGCAGGCCCATCTCTTATGAACTGAAGGTCAGCCTAGACTTCATAGGGAAATTCCATATGACCCAGGGACACAGAGTAAGAACTTGCCTCAAAAGAAGAGGAAGGGGAAGGCAGAGGAGGAAGGAGAAGAAGAGGAAGAAGGAAGAGGAAGGAGGAGGAGAATGCTAACAATGGCCCAAGTTCAATTCCCAGCACTTACGTAGTAGCTCACAACCATCAGTAACACCTGTTCCAGCCTGTAGGAACCAGCACACATACGGTACCCATACATGTAGGCAAAAACATCATCCGTATAAAATAAAATGCATACAGAAAGGAAGAAAAGAAGTTTAAAGTAATAGAATAGTGGCTCCAGGAAACTTAGTAACTTGTTAAAGACTCAAGATCTATAAAGCTAGGGGACAGATTAAAAATCACCTTAGGGCCGGGCGTGGTGGCGCACGCCTTTAATCCCAGCACTCGGGAGGCAGAGGCAGGCGGATCGCTCTGAGTTCGAGGCCAGCCTGGTCTACAAAGTGAGTCCAGGACAGCCAAGACTACACAGAGAAACCCTGTTTCCGAAAAACCAAAAAAAAAAAAAAAAAAAAAAAATCACCTTAGGGGATCATTGAGGAATGAATAGGTAATAAGGTATAGATCTTCATGCGCCATGGTATGAAGAAGGGTAAATCCTGTCATTTGCAAAAACCTAGGTGGTACTTTGGTTAATGAAAAAAGCCAGACACAGAAAGGCAAGCACCATGTGAGCTCATGTATATATGATTGTGGAAAAACAACCAACCTGACAGACCTGAGAGTAGAGAGATGGTTAGCACCATCTGGGCAGGGCCAGGAGATGGGGTGGGGGGTGGGGCTGACCAATGGATACAATGTTTGTTAGATGGCAAGCAAGTTCTGGGTTTCTATTGCCAAAGACTTCCATCGTTGAGAAGAAATTATGTGTGTTGCAAAATAGAAGATTTCAAAGCTCTCACCACAAAGAAATAGTTAAACATTTAAAATGATGTAATGCTAACTATCCCCCCACCCCTACCCCGCTTTTATCAGTATATAATGCCTCGCCATATCAGAACTAGAGCTGAGAGACACACACACACCACGGTGTTCTATGAATATGTACAATTACTGCTGGAATTAACAAATGAAAGTTAGAAGTCAAACCTAATTTAAAGAAAACCTGTACAGTTTCCCCTGGCAGTCTGCTAAGGAGAGCCTAAGCCCTGCCTCCATCCAGCCTGCTGCCAACCCAAGTGTGGGGCCAGCATAGCTCCTCCAATATGGCGACCCACTCCACTCCATCAGGGCCAGCCATTTCCACAGTCCACATAAGGATGCTCTTGGCTTAGCTCTTGTCCTTCACACTTCCTCAGCTCTCCAGACTAGAATGGACCAGTTGAGGCCAGCACACAACAACAAAGCCACATCCAGACAGAGCCTGGGCAGAGAACATAGCACATCAGAGAGGCCGCCCAGGGTCAGGATGGGCCACACTGACCACTGGACTCCCCTAAATGGGGTGAACATAAGCATCTCAGATTGATCCAACTGAACCCAACCATTCACACCACAAATCCTGGTGGCGGCAGGGGAACCCCCAGATGCAGTATGTCTTCAAAACCTCTCATGAGGCTCTCAGATAAGCTGAGTTGACAGGCTAGGAACAAGGGGGTTGAGAACAGAGGCCCAGAGTCTGGGTTGTTCTCACAGCAGCCTTGCCTAAAGGAAAGCAGGCAGTACGCACTGCAAACACCAGACTTGGTAGACTCCAGCCGGGCTAGCTGTGCAATGACAGGTTTAATATTAACTTCTCTGAGTCACGGCTTCTTCCCTCGTTACTGCTGACTGACCCCAAAGACTTCTGGCGAATGTTAATCAGGCAGTCACGGAGGGGGTCTTTGTTCAGTGTGTCTGGCAACTCCCCCCCCCCCCTCCCCACTCCCACCCCCATTTCTGTTTTCATCAACAGAACAAGTTTTAGCTACTTATTATCAAAGTCTTCAAAGGTAAGTTTGCTGTTCATGTGACTGTGAGTCAGCGGTTTTCCTTTCCAGGCTAGGTCAAGGAGCGCTCAGGGAAAATACTGCGGTCATGGGGCTCCCTCCCCATCCTCAAGCCTGGCAGAGCATCCATTCAGGAGCCCAACACATATGACTACCCCACAAGGGACACCTCTCACTCTCCACCCCCGACCCCTGCACAGTCACTCAGCAAAGGCAGGAAAGCCTTCCAAAAAGCAGATGGCAAAGCGTCCGGGTTTGAGTAGTTGATTTTCATTTTAAAGGGTCACTGGAGAATAAATAATTATAGCGTAGGACTGGCAATCTTCCTCACCCTCTTTTATTTAAAATTTTTTTAAAAAGGAACAAGTTTATAGCCATCCCCATGAGTACATTAAGGGGGAGGGGGCACTGGCTAGGGCATGACTCCTTTACTACTGTCCTGTAAGGTGTCCAAGCTCATGGTACACCAGCTTGCAGGGGTGGGGTGGGAGTTCTGACTGTGTCCCTCGGACCACATCCAATAGGGCTGTACTTGTCAAAAGTTGCACTATAGAAGTGTGTATGTAAATCAACAAAGACGGCCACTAGGTTTAAGGTGACTGTCACTAGGAGGCCACACCCCTCGGTTACACCCTGGGTTAGGTCTTTGGAATGCAAGGTCTCCTATCAGCTGCCCTTTGAATTTCTGATTAGTGGCTTAGGGACCATTTCTCCATTCATTCATTCCAGAAGTTTACTAAGGAGTGGGGGGGGGGGGCAGACTCCTCCAGCCTAAAAAGGGCCTAAGGGGACCCACCCATCTTCCAGAAAAAGAAAAGAGGAAAAGGAGAGGAACCCTGGTGAGAAGAGTGCCCAAAAGCTCAAAGAAGGGAGGGTGGAGCAGGTGGAGAAGGAAGCACCAAGGGGACTCAGTGTACTTAGCACTCCAAAGTGACTTCAGCTAGGGCCAAGGCATCTGCAGAGAACCCCAGGGGTCACAGCTCCATCCACTGGAGTGGTAGACACCAGAAGTAAATGACAGGCCTGCTTTTGCCCCAAGTGTGGAGGGCAGAGAAAGTCGAGACACCGGGAGATTCGCCTCGCAGGTTATCCTTGCCATTCTGTTGTGTACCTGCTATTTTGAGACTGAAAGGTGAAGAGCAGAGGGACAGCCAGCCGGGTCACGACCCTTATGCGGCCCTAACACCAATACATACAAACCCAAAAGAACAACAGTAGACACTCAATGGCACCATCGTTTCTAGTCTTAGATATGCAGGGTAGCACTCAAGCTTTGTGACTCCAATCATCATGTGATGCTGGCCCAGGCCTCCTCCGAAACTCCATCACTCTCCTCCCTCCAAGACTTCAGCAATAAAACCTGCTACAGAGCACCACATCTTTCCAAAAACAAGCCCACACAGACCCTCCACCTCAACCACCACCACCCCCTTTACTTCTCTGAAGACACCTGTGGAGGGTAAGTGTTGCGCTGCCAAAGCAGTATGTTCCAGGGGACATTCAGACTCCATCTCTCCACAGCTTCTTAGACAAGGAAGGAATACGCATGTCTCCCTCCTTCACTCCCAAGTGCCCTCCTCTCCCTATTTCAGTTTCCAACAGTATGTGTGCATGCTCTGTCTACATACGCTGGTCTCCAAGACCATATGTCTTATTTCAACGCCCTGCCCTTGCAAAACTTTGGAGTGTGAGCTTTGTCCTAGAATGTCCGCTGTGGGCATACTGCAGAACTGTTGTCACCCTGCAGCCTCTGGTTCCATTAGCTGACAGCCCTTCTCCCCCCTCCATTCTACCTCCCAGAAATTACTGGGTACTCCAACACCAACCCTGACTCTCCCTGGCTGAGAGCTCCTATCCTCTCTAGCACTCAGCCATCAGCCTGAAGGATCTCCCTTTCTCAGGTGCACACAACACATCCATCAATAAGCCTTGCAGAATAAATCCCAAGCCAGGCATCTTCATCTTCATCATCTCCTCTCCACCATGTAGTCCACCAAAAAAACTGACTTCTCTATCCAAAGCCCGCCAGATGGAGCTTCCGGGGGTGGGTGAGGGGGACACTCAGGAAGGTGACACAACCCAGCAAAACCCCTCCCACATCTAGTCAGTTTGCTTAAAAAGCCACAGCCCAGCTCAGGCTAACTTGATCTTGTCCCTACCTCTCAGACCAGCTGTCCAATCAGCTCGCAAGCTGCTGCCTCCTGACCTTTGCCAGCTCTTCCCCTGCCAACTCACTTTCCTACTCTCCTCTTGACAACTTTTGATCCTCCAGGAAAGCCTCACATGATGCCCTATAGAAAATGGTCCATGCCAGAAATGCAAATCAAAACAACTCTGAGAGTCCATCTTACACACATCAGAATGGCTAAGATCAAAAACTCAAGCTACACCACATGCTGGCGAGGCTGTCGGGAGAGAGGAACACTCCTTCATTGCTGGTGGGAATGCAAACTAGTACAACCACTTTGGAAATCTATCTGGTGCTATCTCAGAAAACTGGGAATAGGGCTTCCTCAAGACCCAGCTATTCCACTCCTTGGAATATACCCAGAAGATGTTTCAGCACACAACAAGAAAATTTGTTCAACCATGTTCATAGCAGCCTTATTCATAATAGCCAGATCATGGAAACAGCCTAAGTGTCCCTCAGTAGAAGAATGGATAAAGAAACTGTGGTGCATATACACTATGGAATACTACTCAGCTATTAAAAACAAGGAATTCCCGAAATTTGTGGATAAATGGATTGAGCTAGAAATGATCATAATGAGTGAGTTAACCCAGAAGCAGAAAGACTCAAACGGTATATTCTCACTTATATCTGCATACTAGCCCAAGGGGCATGACCCATGAAAGCCTTCACTTACCAGGAAACTGGGACAGAGGGGACAACATCCTATTGGGAATCTAGATGAGAGAAGCATGGGAGAATAGCAAAGTAGAAGGATCCAGAAGGTCATAGAAACCTATAAGTAGAACATTATGATAGGCAGATTTGGGCCAAGGGGTTCCGCTCAAACTAAGGCACCAGCCAAGGACGATAAAGGCGGTAAACTTTAAACCCCTACCCAGATCTAGCCAATGGACAGAGCAGTCTCCACACTTGAGTGGAGAGTGGAATATGACTTTCTCACGTACTCTGGTGCCTCATATTTGACCATGTCCCCTGGAGGGGGAGACCTGGTGGCACTCAGAGGAAGGACAGCAGGTTACCAAGAAGAGACTTGATACCCTATGAGCATATACACGGGGAGGTAATCCCCCTCAGGAACAGACATAGGGGAGGGGAATAAGGGGAAAATGGGAGGGAGGGAAGAATGGGAGGATACAAGGGATAGGATAACCATTGAGATGTAACAAGAATAAATTAATTTTTAAAAAAATAAAAAAGAAAGAAAACGGTCCCTGCCAGTCTGTACTTCATTGTCTGTTTTTGTCTTGTTTCCGTGTCCAAATCACTACAGTGGTGTTCTGTAGTGCAGGCAAGTCATCTTCAAGAAGCCAGGGACTCCATCCACTAGAACATGTTAGGGTGTGCTGAATGAATGAATGAATGAATGGCACTACAGATGGGTCCCGACACAGAGCCCTTACTGCCGGGTTCAGTATTCTTCATGGTCTGATCAGACATCTGGAGTCTCATTCGACCAGGGCCCTGTTGTTCCTATGTGTCCCCAGACCCTAGTCCAAGGCTGGACAATGAGAATGGCACGGGACCTATTTGCTAAATGGACCAAAGAACAGAGTAGGGAGATGTGAACAGAGACTTCACTGTGTGTCTCTACCAGGAACAGCGGCAGTAGTCACAGCTGCAAACAGAGAGAGCTTGGAAACCTGCACTGCCCGCTGCATAAGTCAAATACGGAGACAAGAGGGTAGGCAGCCAGGCTATAGAGGCTCTCTGTCCCAAGATAAGTCTGTCGCGACCCGGGGGGGGGGGGGGGGGGGGGGCGCTCAGCCACGCATCTACAACAGTCTCTTAGATGCTACTTCTAAATCTATGCAAGCAGCAAAAAGAAACACCAGAGGCTGGAGATGTAATTCGGTGGTACAGCACAGGCCTGGCCCGTGAAGGTCCCTGGCTCCTACAGTGATAATACCAATAATCTGTTTTCACTAGCACGGAGAACACCCAGTGGTATAACAAGAAGGTATACAAAACACAAGAGTTGGGAGTTGTTCCCAGTGCTAGACCGCCCTGAGTGTCCCACAACTTGGGAAAACAATCCTTTGCTGTGGCGAGGCTACAATGGCTCGCTCTTGGTCTTGGATGAGCAGCACCAACTCACAAGGGCTGAGCAGGAACTCAAGCTCATGGGCATCTATCTGTGGGTGCCCACCATTCTCAGACCAGCTGAGGTGTCGGAACTTTCTTCCCCTAGACTCACGTGTCTCCGGAAAACCTCTACAAAGTATCTGCCCCTGCTTCTCAGAGGGACTCCATCAAGGACCTCTCCCTCAGCAGACACACAAGTCCCTACAGAACAGTGGGCCTGTTAAGCCTCCTGAACACTCCCCATATCCCACTGCCAGGCTCCAGGAACAGACCCTTCCTCAGGCTCCTCCCATTTCCGGTTAAGAGATCCTTGTGAGATGCTCTACTGACTGACAAAGAGAAAGCAGTTATAATGGCAAGAAATGGGGGCTGGAGATGTGTGGTGGACAGCTCTTTGCCATGGGTGCTTCTGCTGTTTATCTGGGAGTGCTGATATGGTGACTTCAGGAAGAAACACGCACACCACCAAGGTTATGGATGAGAACTGGCCCCAGCAGGCAAGATGTGACACTCATCTCAGAGATAGGCAGCAGGGCTCTGTGTAGAACAGGACCCTCAAACAGCATCCACAGCATCCTGTGGCCAAGTATAAGGACCTGGCCTGTGGTGTGGAACAAAATAGAACAATCAGAAATTATCACGGAAGGAAAGCCAGATGCTGGCTGAAATAGAATTAATAAAAATAAAAATAAAAACACAGCAGCTTTCTTTCTTTCCGGCTACACTGTCTGTGAGTAACAGACTGGAGGGAAGAAAGCCAGAAATGAGGGATGGGATCTGGGGACACAAGCCAAGGAACAAGACTGCTGGTG
>OU015747.1:44200199-44212158 GCA_907169655.1 Acomys percivali | reverse complement strand
CACACACACACACACACACACACACACACACACACACACACACACACGCACGCACCCACGCACAAGGTAAGGAAGAAGGAGCAAACCCATGGTGGAAGCACTATGCAACCACCTGTCATGGATCCCTTAGAGTGAATTAACAAGGAAGGATTCCTCCCTCCTAAGACTGTTACTTGGAGGGAAAAAAAAAAGGAAAGGAAAGGAAAGAAGGAAAGGAAAGGAAAGGAAAGGAAAGGAAAGGAAAGGAAAGGAAAGGAAAGGAAAGGAAAGGAAAGGAAAGGAAAGGAAAGGAAAGAAAGCTTCAAATGATATGCCCACAGCGAAGCAAGGATGTTCTACATTATGTGTCTGTGAAGCAGTGGGTCCAGCTGGATGTGGAAGCAGCCTCCAGCCTTTGCCTTCTACAGATGCATCCACAAAAGGGTGTTTTCATAAGAAGGCATCCGTACAGATGCCAGAGAGGGATGCCCTTGCTACCCACAAACATTTGCTTGTATAGACCCCCAACCCGTCACATTCTTCTGCCACGCTTAATTCATTTCATCGTTAGTTATTTTCCTCCTGAGGCTATTTTGGCTGCAAGATAGATTCTAACAAAATAACAGGGATTTGACACATAAAGAAGATGCTTAAGGACGGGTCTGCCGTAATCCTGTCAAGCTAGAGAGCTGTCTAGAGTTCAGTACATGAGGGAGGTAAGAAACAAGAGTGGGGGAGACAAATGAAAACCAGCCTCCATCTCCATTTCAGAAATCAAGATGCATACACTCAAACACACATACACACACACATATATGTTCGCATACGATCACATGCACATCCGTGTGCACGAAGTCACACGTACATGCACACAAAGTAAAGGCAGTAGGTAGACTGTCATGTGAGTATGAATTCAGATTCTCCTGGAGCCATGAGCTGTGTTTACATATAGAAGCCCATAGCTGCTAAGGAGAAAGAGGGTCTGGTCCAAAGTGACACCTATGGGAAGCCCTTGAGACTGTTTTAAGTCAAAGTGGTTTTGTTTGTTTTAATAATTTTTCATTATTTAATAAAATTAAAAATTGGCTATTCCAAGAAAGTCCCCACACTGATTTTAGGGTCCACACTGAGTAATGAGGCTCCCTAGCCAAGGGCTCCCAAGCCCTTGGATCCGTTCTATGCCCTACCTGCCTCAAGTCTGAGAGTGGTGGCACCGGGATCTGGGCAGCAGGGTCTCTGAGGCACAATGTGAGGATGCAGGGGACCCCAAGCTTTTAAGAGTTCTCAGGTTTGATGTCAGATGGGCCAGCTTCCTTACAGGGGATAGACTGTTCAACCTGCCAACAACACAATTATTGCTATGCTTGTTGGATTTTTCCTTCTTTCTTTCTTTCTTTCTTTCTTTCTTTCTTTCTTTCTTTCTTTCTTTCTTTCTTTCCTTCAATGTTAAAGATCAAATCCAATGCTTCACATCTGGCTGCACAAGTGCTCTACCACTGAAACACACCTTATCCCCACCTCCCCACCCCCACTCCCCCCATCCACCCCCACCCCAGCCTTGGAGACAGAGTCTTGCTACATAGTCCCAGCTGTCCTTGATCTCGTGACTCTCCTGCCTCAGACTTCTGGGAACTGGGATCCCAGGCTGGGTCCAACTTGAATATCTCATTCTTTAACCTTTGAGAGTGTCTTGTTAGCAGAGCAGGAGGACACCTGGAAAGCCCCAGGGAGGTATTGCCTAGCCCAGACATGCCACCTGCCTTATGTCCTCCCATCCCATATCCAGTGCCCTCAGACGACAGTTGGGAGCAGGCGAGGGGGCAAGTGGAGTGGGACAGAGTGCACAGTCCCTGCTCATCAGCAGCTTGTGATCCAGCTGTGACCTGCACCATGTCAGAGGCTTCTCTGCCTTTGCAACACCCTGCTTACATCAGTCAGAACCACCCTCTTGGCCATCACGCTTAGAAAGTTCATAGCACCTCACGTAAGAGATGGGTTATACTGAATTACCCAGGGCTGCACAACTACTTCCAGCCTAGCATTCCCAGAGTTCACAAAAGGGCATTTTTCACCCAAACACTCACTCTCAATGTTCCCTGCCCCAGGCTTCCACTCCACCCCACCCCACCCCACACACACAGGGTCTATGTAGTTCTAACAAACAACCTTCGAACCCGCTAAGCAGATCATATTGGCCTCAAACACACAAGAGACATCCTGCCTCTGCCTCCCAAGTGCCACCACACCTAGTTCAATATTATCTTCTAGCAGTTAATAAATAATTAATAAATAAATAATAATATTAATAAATTGTGTGTACCTAGTTCACCTTTTTGGTTTTGTTTTTAGATCAATGACTGATTTCCCTGCCTAATAATTGGAGATGTTTGAAAATACAGTGGCTTTTTTAGGCCAGGACTACCAGGACTGAGGTGGGTGGCCACCAGCATTTAATGGAAGGAGGTAGAAATGCAACCCAATTCCTAGATTCAACCCCCAACAATCAAGTATCACGTAAAGCACCATGAAGCACATCCAGGGTTCGAGGGCGTGTCATGGAATTCTCCCAAAGGAATCTACAAGGTGGCAGGATGCCCTCCTTGGGGAGGTCTGGGTAGGAGGAAGCAATGAGCAGGCATCAACCCTTGTCCCCTGCCCAACCAGAGCCTCTAGCCCACTTCCCAATGGAGTTGAGTTCAGCAGACCTTCTGCTGCCTTGCCCCCTCCCCTCCCAACCCTGCAATGTGGACCCCACCACTGGAAGATGTGGGGGAGGCTGTTTCCAGTGTCAGGGATGTGTGGGCACCTACACATAAAAGCAGACAGGGAATTTGCTGTCCCTATCAGAGCAAGCCTCAGCAAGCCAGGTGCGGGGAGGATCAAAGCCCAGAGCCACCTCCCTGCTAATCCCCGCCAGGAATGCTTCCTTCCCAGCACTGTTTTCTTTTCTTACCTACAGGCTAGAGGTACAGCTCTCAATCTGACACTTCGCACACAGGGTCCTGCACCCCTGTGCTGGCAGGTCTGGACGCCCCACCTTCCCTAAACTGTCAGTCAACTCCTCTTCAAAGGGGCCCGACCCGGTGCCTCCTATCGTTCCTCCTATTGCAAACTGACGCAGGTGCTCAGAGGCAAAGAAAGGAGTTGGTTTCCACTCTGGGGTTTTTGGGGGTGAGCCCCTCATCTGCTTTCATCTTTGAAACAGCCCGACTAGCTCCCATTTCCTCAATGAAATAACAACAACAACAACAAAAAAAACCTGAAACAAAACAACACCAGCCCCTGATGATGTCAAAGGACTTAGTGCAGCAAATGGGGTGGCCTTAGTACTGTTGATACTTACCAGGGTGGAATACACAGAAATGTGGGGGGCACTGAGGCAGGGGACAGGGAGACACCAGCCACTCGTCCCCTCTGGTTGGATCTCCCAAGTCCTTTGTCCATCCCAGTTCTTCCCCTCCCCCCTCCCTCAACCCTGTGCTGCCCTAAACTAGCACATTTTTGATACATCTTTGATAGGGTGAGTGTGGGACCACAACAGAGCTGCTGAGGGATAAAAAGACCATTGGGCTAATCTAAGCCCCTGTCATGTGGGCACTGGTAAGACCCCTCATTGTAATGGGTCTATCGCTAATGTGCCAATTGGGTTAATTATGTCACTTTGTAGGTGCCAGGAAAAGGACTGTGTGTATGTTTCTACAGGGTGCACACACCTAATGAGGCAGCTAAACGAAGGGTTATGTGGAATTGCCACAGGAAGAAAGTGCAGGTAGAGGGATGGAAGGAAGGAGGGGGAGGGAGGGAAGGAGGGAGATTGGGGGAAGGAGGGAATAAAGGAGCAAGTATGGAGAATCTCGTTCTTCCATCCACTGCAGGAAGCTGATCCTGCGACAGCCCTTCTCTGCAGAGGCGATGAAGTTTTCATGAGCGTTACTGCCTTCCCTCTAAGGAATGAGGCAATTCCCCCTATCTAGACCAGATAGATCGGTTACTGGGATGTTCTCTCTTCTGCAAGCACAAACTTGTTCTCCATGCTGTGAAGGAACTCAAGACCCTCAGTACACACAGCCTATGATCATGCACTTCCAGCCTCCAGGAGAACTAGACCCAATAAAGCTCTCTTGTTAAATCAACTACCCTTTCTCAGATACTCTCTTATGGCAACACACAATGGACTAAGAGGGACAGTTCTCAGAGTGGAAGCCTTGGTGATGGAAGCACACCAGCAGCAACAGGAAGCTCCCACCTGTCACCTCCCCAGCCCTCCATCCCTGTCTGGAGTGCTCCCACCTGTCACCTCCCCAGCCCTCCATCCCTGTCTGGAGTGCTCCCACCTGTCACCTCCCCAGCCCTCTATCCCTGCCTGGAGTGCTCCCACCTGTCACCTCCCCAGCCCTCCATTCCTCTCTGGAGTGCTCCCACCTGTCACCTCCCAGCCCTCCATCCCTGCCTGGAGTGCTCCCACCTGTCACCTCCCCAGCCCTCCATCCTGGCCTGGAGTGCTCCCACCTGTCACCTCCCCAGCCCTGCCTGCTTACATCCACCATGTTGTTTTTACTGAGACAGACAAACATCAAACAAGTCTATAGTCCATCACCATACACAGCCTTTGGTGCGAAGGGCCACACGGCATGCATGGAGCCAACCATATCACAGAGGGCAGGGGATGAGCTCCAGCCCACACTCCCTATCCCAGCACTTCAAGGGCCGGCCTGAGTCTGCATATTTGCCAGCCATCCCGCAGAAGGGCTTCTATACATTGCTTCTGTGATCAGAACATTAATGGCTCCCGAAAGCTCACAAAGTGAAACCTAACCTCCAGGATGGCGGTATTTGGAGGCTGAGCACCCAGGTATTCAGGTGATAAGAGTGAAGGTCTCACACCAGTACTGGTGTCCTTAGCAAAGCGCTCATGGGTCTTTCTACCAGGTGGAAACAAAGAGAAAGTAAGAGTGGGTCCTACCAAACACAATGTTTGCCAGTGGTCATGGACCACTGCAGAAACATGCACCAAACAGCATCCATTTCCTGTGTGCATGGTTAGGTAATTCCTAAGGTAAACTACAGCAGGACTAACAGATAAGACTTCATCCTTTCCATAACACCTGACAATCCAAGATCTTCTGTATATTTGCCAACAGAACTTCTAGGCTTCACTTTACCACAGATGCCCAGCCCCTCCACCCTTAATGCCAATGTCAAAATCAAGTAATGGATTATGGTTGGTTCTTTCCCCCCCCCCCCCTTTCTCCTTGTTTTAGTTTCCGAGACAGGGTCTCTCTGTGTTAGCCTTGGCTGTCCTGGACTCCCTTTGTAAACCAGGCTGGCCTCAAACTTGCAGTGATCAACCTGCCTCTACCTCCATGCTTGGCCTAAAGTAAATGTTTTGGGTTTTTGTTTGTTTGTTTAGTTTTTCTCCTTATTTATATTCACTGTTGAAATGTCCAAAGCCCCCAGCCCTAAAGGCTGCCCACCCACCCCATAGCAAATGCAGGATAAACACTGTTTCCTTGCAAACATTGTAAAGTTTTCAGAAACCAGTCCAGAACAGACTCTGTCCACCTGGGCCAAGGCCTGGTTCAGACTCTTTTTCTACTTCTAGAAACCAAAGGAATGTTCTCAGACCTCATAGCCACCATCCCAGCATCCAGATATGTAAGCATATACCCAGAGGGGCCATTCCAGAGTCACACGGCAGTTCCTCCATAGCCCTAGACAACACATACTTGCTGCTCAATGAAGGTGGCCAGCCACAGCCGATACTCTGAGCACCATTTTTCAACAGCAGCCATCCAGGCAAGCATCAGCGAACAGTACATGTCTGGGGACCCAAGAGATGCCCTTATGCACTTGTTTCCGCTCGGTGTTATCTTGGAGATCCCTTCTTGGCACACAAGCAGACTAAGGCATGGTCCCAGTCAGGAGCCAGCAGGAGGTTCCAGAAAGAAGTGATTCTGCCCCAGATGGTTTCAGATACAACACTGCAGCTTCAAGGGCTGCTAGAACAGCTGGCCTTCCTGCCAGGCATGGTGGCTCACACCTATGATCCCACTAATCGGGAAACCAAGGCAAGAGAATGGCCACAAATCTGAACACAGCCTGGGTTACATAGTGAGAACCTCAAAAACAATGTTTATCCCCTGCCCCCCCCCCACAAGCCTTTCCAGCAGAATTTAGACCTGCCAGACCTCAGAACTATGAGAAGATTCATCTATATAAGACTGGGTACACGCCAGACGGTGGTGGCACACACCTTTAATCCCAGCACTCGGGAGGCAGAGGCAGGCAGATAGCTATGAGTTCGAGGTCAGTCTGGTCTACCAAGGGAGTCCAGGACAGCTAAGGCTACACAGAGAAATCCTGTCTCAAAAAAAAAAAAAAAAAAAGACTGGGCAGATGGACAATCCTCAGTGTGAAGCGAACGAGTTTTTGACTGACAATGGTGCAAGAGCAACACCTATCAAACAGATACTAATATTGTAACTAAGGATCTGTTCCTGGGTTGCCAATATATGGCTACAGCACTCTCTCCTGATGCTGGGCAACAGCAGCTCCAGCAGCTACAGGATGAAAAGGGGGGAACAACATTAACCCACAGCACACAGCGACATTCAGTGGGTCGCACTGATTAAACACACTTGCAATTTATATTTTCAACTTGAGGTGGCTTACAAGGAAGTAGTTCCACCATTAAACCATGGAGCATCTGTATATGGAAATCTCCTGATGGCTCTGTTTCCATGGAAACCCTAATTGACACTCAGTGTAACTAAGCTCCCAGATGCTTCCTCCTCTGACCCACACAGTACCTCCTGCTCCGTGGACACAACCCTTTCTCACAGAGTGGCTCATGTGTCCCTCGGAGGACCGGAGTGCTAAGCGACTTGGCCACTTTGAGAAGAGATGCTCCCTGTCCCCCATGCTAATGAAGTTCATTCTGCAGCTGTGAGGCTCAGGCCTCCAGATGTGCAGAGCTTCCCCCCCCCCCTTTTTTTTTTCTCGAGACAGAGTTTCTCAGTGTAGCCTTGGTTGTCCTGGACTCATTTTGTAGACCAGGCTAGCCTCGAACTCACAACAATCCACCTGCCTCTGCCTCCCAAGTGCTGGGATTAAAGGTGTGTGCCACCACGCCCGGCACATCTCTCACTCTTTAAAGCAAAATGTTATAAGGGAGCCTAGTGTGGTGGGGTATGCCTGTAATCCCAGCACTCAGGGAGGTAGAGGCCGGTGGATCTCTGAGAGTTCGAGGCCAGCCTGGTCTACAAAGCAATCCCAGGACAGCCAAAGGCTACACAGAGAAACCCTGTCTCCAAAGAACAAATACAAAACAAAACAAAGCTATAAGAGCAGGTGAAACAGGCTGTTAGGATGTCAGGGTTAAATAGGATCAAAGGCTCCATACTGCTGTGTTTCCTAACCTAGGGCAGGAGTTAAAATTGGGAGTTCAGTGAACAAATTGTAGCTGTCCCCAGAGTGTGAGAACGGCAGGCAAGTGCAGCTTTCTCTAGGCCGACCCTCCAAGAGCCCTGGGTGATGGGACAGCACTGCTGAGAAGACATCCGGAACAATGACCCCACCCTCCACCCCGGGGTTCCATCTCTCACAGGGAAAGGATTAACCTGGATGCATGGGCCTCACCCAGCCAATCCTGAGAGTCTGACCCAGTTCTGTGGTACAACCCAGAGCTGGTGGTTCTTACCAGTTACCACTGTAGTACTGGCTGCAGGCTTGACTTCCAAAACCGGCGGGCTGAGCTCGTGCTCAGCACGAAGGGAGAGACGGTTGGTTGCTGCACCTGAGCGGTAAACACTCAGGAAGTATCTGTCACGTCATACAAAAGCAAGCTCACTAACACCAGGCAGGTTGCAGGCAAAGCTACCTGAAGCACTCTGGAGACCCACTACAGAGAATGAGGTAATGCAAAGCTGAGTAGAGGCTGGCAAGATGGATTAGTGGTTAAGAGCGCTGACTGCTCTTCTAGAGGACACAGGTTCGGGTCCCAGCACCTACGTGGCAGCTCGTAATTGTCTGTAATTCCTGTTCCAGGGAATCTGGCACCTTCACACAGACATATATGCAGCCAAAACACCAATGTTTTTTAATTTAAAAAGTGGTGTGATAGTATTTTTTTTTTTAAAAAGCAAAGAAAGCAGGGTAGAGTCTGGGAAAACAGAAGTCGGTAAAGTGCTGCCCACACTAGCTAGAGGAACTTGAGCTTGAACCTCAGAATGCACCCAAGCATGCGCGGGGCCACGCATCTGAAGTCCCATCAACAGGGAGGAGGAGACCAAAGCCTGGGGCTCCTTGGCCAACCAACCAGCCTAAGCAACAAGCTGTAGGTCAGTGAGAGAGCCTGTCTCAAAAACGAAGGTTGGACTGGAGAGATGGCTCAAGAGGTTAAATGCACTGACTTCACTTGCAAAGGACCAGAGTTCTTATGGGACACCCTCTTCAGACCACATCAGGCTCAAGGCATGCACATGGTGCAATACATACATACAAACATACATACACACAACATACGTACATACAGAATAAAAATTGTGTGTGTGTATGTGTGTGTGTGTGTAGGGGTATCTGTACAGGCCAGAAAAGGGTGTCAGATCCCAGGAGCTGGAGTTACCAGTAGTCGTGAGCTGCCCAAAGTGGGTCATTGGGTCCTCTGGGAGAGTAACAGTACATGCTCTTAGCCTCTAGGCCAGTGGTTCTCAACTTCCTTAATGCCACAACCTTTTGATACAGTTCCTCATGTTGGGTGACCCACAGCCATACAATTTTTTTTGTATTAATTTATTCTTGTTACATCTCAATGGTTATCCCATCTCGTCTCCTCCCATTCTTCCCTCCCTCCCATTTTCCCCTTATTCCCCTCCCCTATGTCTATTCCTGAGGGGGATTTCCTCCTTCTGTATATGCTCATAGGATATCAAGTCTCTTCTTGGTAACCTGCTGTCCTTCCTCTGAGTGCCACCAGGTCTCCCCCTCCAGGGGACATGATCAAATATGAGGCACCAGAGTTCATGTGAAAGTCATACCCCACTCTCCACTCAACTGTGGAGAATGTTCTGTCCATTGGCTAGATCTGGGTAGAGGTTTAAAGTTTACCACCTGTATTGTCCTTGGCTGGTGCCTTAGTTTGAGCTGGACCCCTGGGCCATACAATTATTTTTGTTGCTATTTCATAACTACAGTCTTGCTACTGCTATGAGTCTTGGTGTAATTAGCTAATATTCAGGATCTGATATTCAACATCTATGAAAAGGTCATTATTCACCCCCATCCACAGGGCTAGGCCATCTCTCCAAGCTCCACATAGGTAAATAGTTAAATAAACGAACAAAAAGCCAAGATGGTCAGTGGCCCAGGGAACAACACACAAAGTTGATTTATGGCTTCCACCCTTGTATGCACACACAAACACACACACACACACACACACACACACACACACACACACACAGAGAGAGAGAGAAAAAGGCAAATAGAATATATGTGATAAATAGCACAGGTCTACAGTGCTTTTTAGATGAATGAGTTTGCTACCCAGGTAAAATAGATTGGTAAGCAATGATCTATTTGGAGACGGCTAATGTTTCTAAAGAGCTTAGTAACATGTTGGCATGGTGGTACACACCTTTAATAGTAGCACTTGGGGGGTGTGGGGAGGCAGAGGCAAGCCAGTCTTTGTGAACAGAGGCCACCAGGGGAGAGAGATCCTAATACCAGTGAAAGGCTATCATTTTCTAGCCTTTAGCATAGTAACGTGTTCAGGTAGGCATCATCCTTGGATACTGTAACCACTGAGCCAGCCTGGGCTACATACAAGCCTGTCTTAAAACAAAACAAACAAGTTTGTTTTTTTTTTTTTTTAAAAAGAGGAATAAAGTAAATCTGACAAATGACAAAAAATAATAAATCAAAATGAAGGGCACACAAAAGTTCACAAATTATTCTTTTAAGTTTCCTTAAAATACAAATATTGACACCACCACTACCCCTCCCTAAAAAAATGGGTGAGAAAAGCTTTTTTTCAGTTACTAAGCTGATCTGTTCTTCATTGCAGATTTGGTTTTTGGTTTTGGTTTTTTGGGGGGGTTGTTTTGTTTTGTTTCATTCTATGCTAAAATCCCGATGCTGTGAATGGTAAGTTCTCAGAAAGGGCAAAAAAGATTAAACACCAAAGCCACCCGCTAGGGCAGGCAACGTCCACTATGCATGGCATCAAGCAAAAAAGTAACCGGTGAGAGTGTGTAAGATGGAAGGAAGCAGGGACTGAATGGGGAAGTGGGGGAGCTAGTCTTCAGCCCTCAGGACCTCAGGACACCTTGACGCATGCTGGGTGAGAGAGCCATTGATCCCCAGTCCTCTGGGTACACAAGACCCTTCTGTGACAGGGAGACTCCCCTGACCCCTGGGGAAAGGTGTTATTCCCAAAGGTCCTGCGTCTGTCCCCTGGCTGTCTGGCTCAGGGCAGGTCCTCTGCATCTACATCAGAAAGACAAGGCCAATATTGCACTCTTGGTCATAAAACAGGAAACTGTGGTCCAAATGTCACACCACTCACTAAAGTCATAGAGATACGAGTCTGAGCCGGGGCAATAACAGCAGGTCTTTCTACCACTACCTGTTACAAGCCTCATGTCAGCTTCTGGTCCCCAGGGCACCCCAGGGAACCATGAAAACAGACATGGTGCAGAGGAGAAGGGCAGGATGCACCATCAGCTGAAAACTAAGGTCCAAGGCTGCCCTATCCGGAGGATAACAGCTGGAAGAGCGCCCAGGGTAGTTTGCAGCCTCCAGGCCTCCTTGTTAGAGTCTTTAGCCATAGGAACCTCAGCAAGACCTCCCTACCCCTGGAGCATCCCTCAGAGCCTCCAACTGGATGCCCTCCCTGGTTTAGCCTTTGAGAACTTGCTAGATTACTGAACTCACTCAGAGAAAGGCTTAGGTTATCAGGAAACCTAAGCCGTCTGGCCCCCCTGGAGAGAGAAGGCAGCAGCAAGTGAAAGGCTCAGCAACAGGCAGCAGGCCCAGGAGAGATAGAGAGAGACCAAGGCCTGGGCACCACCCGTGAGCCACAGCCAGCGAGCTAGAGACTGCGCTCAGTACAGCCAAGGAGACCTGGTCTAAAAAAGACATCAGCCAGGAGGCTGTGTGTCTCCCTGAGCCCAGGCACTTCTGGTTTGAGAGGCCTCAAGGTGTCCGGAGCACAGCCGCGTGAAGGGATAGGGGTGGGGAAAGTTAAAGAGCAAAGAAGGAAGCAAATGAATATTAAGACTGTTGCAGCAGCCTCCACCCCAAGGTATGGGTCTGTCATTCACCCCCACCAATCCCAGGCGGGCCGGCTGCCGCTGCTCCAGTTTCTCACGTAGCTAGCTACAGAACAGTGTATGATGGAAACTCAAGGAGAAGCCGGGAGCTCTGGCCATGGGACAACACTGCAGCCAGGGTCAAGGCTGAGCCCAGCTGATTAGCACAGTGACCCTGAGGAGGCTGGGGCCTCTGGAAAAAATGTCAGCCGAATCAAGCAAGGAGAGGACTGGTGTGCACAGGGACCGCAATGTGGTATCTCCCACCACAGCAGGGGAACGTAGTCTACAAGGCATGTCCGGCGGAACCACCTGCTGTCACCTCACTCAGTCGTGACCTGAGCAGGCTAGCTGTTCCACTCCCAGGCACCAGTGTCTTCGTTGTACAGACCCAAGCAAACACCTCTGCAAAATTTAGCAGGATCCGTGAACACGATTCGGGGTGTGTGGGGAGACCCCAGCTTCACAAGCCGGCTCCACTGGATGCCTGGCATCTTTGGAGAACAGAGCCTTTACTTAAATGTTAAACAAGCGGTTACACATTTACTGGTGGGTCTGTATTAAGGCTGGGACTCATTTTGATTTGAGGACAAAGGAAATAATGCTTGCCATTTTACTGTATGCATCTCAGGGAAACTGTGCCCCCTCTGCCCCCAACACACACACACACA
>OU015747.1:44187894-44200189 GCA_907169655.1 Acomys percivali | reverse complement strand
TTATCGCTGCGAAAGCAAGAGAGGCCATGGCCTTGGCTTTTGTCCTTGAAGTTCAGTGACAAGAGAGTGATCAAACATGTTACCACCCACTTCTCAGGGTGTTCCAGAAGCAGGGACATACATGGCTAGCTACTTCAGTCTCAGGACATGAGCATGCAGACTTGTGACCAGAGAGCATGCCATGCCCCCTTAGAACACCCTGGAGGGGTCGGGCAAGGGCTAAGAAAGCTTGACAGGCCTTGCAGCCAGCCCATCCTGACCAGCGTAGGTTGGGGGTGTGGTGGTGGGGGGACTGTCTCTATTATAAAAGGCTTCTTTGGGCCCAGTGCTCTCCCTAAGAGGAAACCAATCATATCAGAAAAGGAAGGCCACAGGTGTGCCCTTGGCTTTTATATTGGAAGGTCCTTGGGTGCACAGCACCAGACAACTCCCAAGGCCCTCGGTACTGGCATGGCTTCAGCATTGCTGAGGGCAGTCCCAGGAGCAGCTGGCAGCACAGGGCAGAGGCAGGTGTGAGAGCCACCTTGTTCCTACAAAGTCTCCCTCAGAACAAATAGGCAGGGCCAGTTTGTCCCCAGCAGCTCCAGGCTGAGGCCCTTCTCATATTTGCACAAAACCATCTGGCACCGCAGGAGCCAGAGAACTGATGTTCCCCAGGCCCACGTGAGTCTGATGACGACACGGGCAGAACGTGGCTGGTGGAAAACAACGAAAGGCCAGACAGTAATTCCAGAGGTTAAAGGGACACGGGACAATAGAGATCACAGTCAGCCAAAAGTCTCTGTCAGCTCAGCGCCACTCACCCTCCCAAGCTCATCCTGGCACGGGGAGAACTGGAGCCCAGTCTGCCTGGAACTGGGCTGGGCTGGCAGTGGGTGCACAGCTGAATGCAGAGGCCCCAGCTGGACATTGACCAACAGTCCCGGCCACAAACACCCACAGGGCCAAGGTTAGCACTAAGGCTCCAGTGTGTGGCCAGCTCCACCAGAGCGCCGCTGGTCACAGCTGTCTCAGTTCACCCGGAAAACCCCAGGAACCAAGACAACTGGACCAGTCCATGCTCCAGCTGCAAAGGAATGCAGAGCCTGAGAGATATGGCTGCCACCTATGGGGGGGAGGGGAGGCACTTTTGCACAGACTGCTCAGACGTCATGCAAAAGTAGAGGGCACCCAGCTACCCAGCCAGCAGCAGCCAACAAGGAGTTGGGGGTTTCCAGAAAGAAGCACTGATGAGAAGCACTTTCTTTTTTTCTTTCTTTCTTTCTTTTGTTGTTGTTGTTTGGTTGGTTGGTTTGGTTTTTTTTCTTTGGTTTTTCAAGACAGAGTTTCTTTGTGTAGCCATGGCTGTCCTGGACTCGCTTTGTAGACCACGCTGGCCTCAAACTCACAGCAATCCGCCTGCCTCTGTCTCCTGAGTGCTGGGATTAAAGGCATGCACTACCAGGCCACCGGGGCCCCAAGAAGCAGTTTCAAATTGGCCCTCAAGTTGAAGGACTAGGCTAGTTTGGTTATCAACGTGAGCACTGCCAGGAGCCATTTCACCCACTCATGCAAAGATAGTGGAAGCATGGGCCATACTTAGAGTGGGGGCGGGGACAGCTTTCTGAAAATCACCTGTGATAGCCACACATGCATACGCTGTACCTTAACATGGGGCCTCTGAAAATGACTAGATGAGGAAGAGTGGTGTTGCGCCATGGCGTGAGGCTGTTCCAGTGTGAAAATTGTGTGCCTTCAAATCCCTCTGTTAATTTTTCACCTCTAACAGAATGCCTTACAGGAGCAGTATGTCTGTGCCAATGACCCACATTTTAAGATTATTTCTACTAAAATAGGGGCAGGTGGGGGAGTTAAAAGAGAGAGATTAACAACTCCTGCGTGTTGCTGAGTACTCACTGGCTCAATTTCTAAATAGTCTCAAGCTGGTTAAAATTACGCTCCTGCAAGCCGGTTGTGGCAGCGCATGCTTTTAATCCCAGCACTCGGGAGGCAGAGGCAGGTGGATCGCTGTGAGTTTGAGGCCAGCCTGGTCTGCAAAGCGAGTCCAAGACTACACAGTGAAACTTTATCTTGAAACACCCCCCACCCCCGCTAAAAAAGAAAAAAGAAAAAAAGAAAGAAAGGTCTCTGAGGACCATACAAGGACACCAAGGTGCTTTGGAGAAACGAGACCCCCAAAAGGGTCACATGCTAGAAGCTTGGGTCTCTTTATAGAGGTATTGAGAGGTAGAGGGCACCTGTAAGAGGTGGAGCCTAATACTGAACCAGCGGCATGTTGTAAACTTTCTGTAATCCCAGAATGCAAGAGTGTCAGGAGCTCAAGGTCATCCTCAGCTGCATAGTGGGAGACAGCTAAGTGACTGGGGAAATCAACATGGAAACGTTAAGGGAGGTCCCATGGGATCCTGAGCTATCAGAGAGTAGCTCTGAAGCACACTCTGGTTTCCTGTTTTAAGACGTGAACCTTCTCCCAGATATGTTCCCACCAGATGTGCTGCCCACCCTTCCATTAGACCCTCACCAGGACCTAACGAGTAATGGGCTTGCAGTCTCCAAAACTGTTGGCCAAAGTCAACCTGCCTCAGGTGTTTTGTTGCAGTACCTCTCAACTGACTGGCACACTCACTCACTTTTCTTTCCTTAGGAAAAAGATTAGGACCCAAGCACTCAAAAGTCCACCTTGCCCTGCCTGCTGCTCCTCCCATGCATCCCCCAGGCATCTCTTTTTGCATCCTTCACTCAGAGAACCTAATAAGGCCCAGGCTTTCCTTTCCACGAGCCAGCAAGATGATGCCTATCCTTGCTTTGCAGTCTGCACCCTCAGATCTGCCCCTCCCACTCTGGCGATCCCACAAGGCTACCTTCTCTAAGGTCCCAGTGGCCCCAGAGATCAGTGGACACTGCTGCAGATGGCAGGCTAGGCTACTGCGATGTGGGGTGCTGCCTTAAGCCCCCATCTCATTCCCCTGGTTGGTGAGTAAGTAGAATTCCCTTCCTGGGTCTTTCCATTCTCCTTGGCCTTCCGCAATTTCCCTTGGCCACTGCAGGTGGTGGCCCCTAGAGACTTGATCTACTCTGTCCCTGCACTCAAGTGGCCTCACCTCCTTCAACGTCTTGTAAAGAAGCCAGAGATGACCACCCATGGAGATCAGCCTTCTCCCTCCCTCCCTGGGGAGGCCCACACTCTCACCTGGCCTAGGAGTCTAAGCCAATTGTGCAAATACTCATGCTTTCTGGGAAAGATGGTGGGCAATTCAGGCTCAGTTGTGATTCTGATTCAGTGTGTTCCAAGGGGGACAGACTGGACCGTTTGTTGACACTCCTGAGTTGGAGTCATGAATGCAGTCGTAGAGGATAAAAATTAACCAGCATCAGCCACGAGAGTGGGATGGTTGTGCTCTCTTGCTGCTGGTCCCAGCGAGCCAGCGAGAGCTCCCTGTACTGATCACAAAAGCTGCCTCCTCCCAACAACTCTGGGGCCTCCAGCACCCTTCAACAGAGCCAAACCAGAGCAAAGCCAGGCTGTGCGTTACTCCCTCCAAATCTCAGCTGAGGTAACCCTGTGTAATTGCACTCATAGATCATAAGTGCTGGCATGTGGTTCCCAGACTGAACCATTTATCCAAATTAAAACCATTCTCCTGAAACAAAGTCAGACCCTTTTAATTGAAAATAAAACCAAGCAGCCCTAAAGGCACTTGCGCATTCTCCCTCTCCCTCTCCCCGCCCCTCTCTCTCTTCCTCCTCTCTCAATGAAAGACATTCTTCCTCTCTTTCTCATTCCATGAATCACCAAGTTTACACAATCTGTCAAAACAGCTTGGTAAGAAGTCTCCTTCATCCTTTCCTGCCAGCCTGGGTTCTAGCCTGTGGGTACCAACCAAGAGCTTGAGGACAGTAGGTGGACAGTGAGAAGTCACCCATCACGCATTGTCTTAGCTGCAGTCTGGCCATGTCAAGAACTCCAAAAAGCTGTGGTTGCGTCTGGGTGTCTAACAAAGAAGAGAAAGCAGGGACAACCGAGGCATGCCCACAGTAGCATGATGTGTCGTCACCCAAAGGTGGAAGCAGCCCAAGTGTCATTAAATGACATCTGGACTTGTAAGACATGGTGGATCCACGCTGGAGTACTAAGCCCGAAGAAGGAAAGAATGGAAGGAGAGGGGAAGGAGGGAAGGAAGGAAAGCTGACGTGCACTATCACACGGATGGTCCTTCAAGGCATTATGCTACGTGAAATAAGCCAGTCACAGAAGGAGAAATGCTGCGTGGTTCCACTTACAGGAGGGCCACAGAGCAGTGCAATTAATTCACAGAGACAGAAAGAAAGACGGCAGTTTGCCAGGAGCTGGGGGAGAGAGAGAAAGGGAGCTAGTGTAGTTTTCCAAGATGTAGAGCTGGAGAGAACCATGGTATGGATGGTTGGACACCAGTGTGAAGGTACTGAGAAGCACTGAGCTGTAGGCTTTTATCAGTTCAAATGCTAAAATGTACAGCACATGGATTTGAGCACAATGAAAAAGAAAGTTTGAGTTCTTTTCTCTCGACCCACTAGAAATCTTCCCCCAGGAACATGACTAGCTAGGATCTGCCCAAAAATCTACATGCACAGATACATACCAGTCACAACCAGCTGACAGATAGCTAAGCCCCACTCACTGCAGTATATTGAGGTACTGTCAACAGCAGTCCTGTTTATGTAGATTTTTTTCCAGGTTGAAAAATACTTAAGCTACCACAGTGGGGTTTTTTGTTTGTTTGTTTGTTTTGTGTTTCTTTTGTTGTTTTTCGAGACAGGGTTTCTCTGTGTAGCCTTGACTGTCCTGGACTCACTTTGTAGACCAGGCTGGCCTTGAACTCACAGTGATCAGCCTGCCTCTGCCTCCCAAGTACTGGGATTAAAGGCGTGCACCACCACGCCTGGCTTCGATTAACTTCTTAAAGTGAACTTGGCAGGAGAGGGCAAGGTCAAGCAGGCCAGGAACACAGGAGAAAGAAGATCCCCTGAACTGCCTTTCTCAGATGAGGCCAGACTAGCATGCTGCCCATCTCAGAGACTGGGATAGTTGGGGCCTCTGTTCCAGTTTTCCCACTGGGAATTCCAAAGAAGGGTTGACACACCATGTGTGGTCTCTCTAAGGATTCTGTAGACATTGAGATGCACTGCACCACCGCCCGGCCCTGTCACAGTGTTTTTAAATGGGAAATCTAAACTAAAGCAATCAAAAGGATCTGAGCTTGGTCAATTCAAGCAGCACAGGAAATACAAGGTGCTCACAACCAGACTTCAGGGCTTCTGTGACTTTCACCTTAAACATCCCCTTAAGGGCCAATGTATCTTCCAGATTGTGGGTGTATTAGGAGCAGATAGGACTTCAGGAGACCAAGGGGAGGACCTTAGGTCATTATGGATGTGTCCTTGAAGGGGATATTTGCGACCCTTTCTTTTGGCTGCTTCCAGGTTGCCAAGAAGTAAATTCCCTACCAAGGTACTGCACCCCTCCCACAGGCCTGAAAGCAATGAAGGCAACTGACCATGGACCAAACCCTTTGACCGCCTAAGCTAAAATAAAATGTTCTTCCCTGTCACAGATCTTCTTGGGGGACAGAGGACATTGAGCCAGATCCCTTAGCGTTTTCCTAAGCTTACCAAAGTCTACAATGAGGGCAGGATTTATAGAAACTCTGTCCAAAAAAGCAGCTAGAAAACAAAAATGCGCCCATTACCTCAAGAGTAAAACTAAGGACAATTAGAAAATACATTCCTATTTAATCCCAGCACTCGGGAGGCAGAGGCAGGCAGATCACTGTGAGTTCAAGGCCAGCCTGGTCTACAAAGTGAGTCCAAGACAGCAAGGCTAACACAGAGAGACCCTGTCTTGGGGGGAGGGGGGAGGAAGAAAGAAAAAAAAAGAAAGAAAGAAAGAAAAGAAAAGACATTCCTAAACAGCACCTAGAGCGCCAGCCCAACCCCCACCCATATACAAAGCTTACCTTTCCTCTGCCCCTGGGCGCCTGACTCTACAGGTGTTTCCAGAGGAGTCAAACTAGACACTCCTGTCCCCATCATTGGAACAAAAGCATCTGTCACTGTGACCTCCCTGTGCAAACCAGTGTCCCCTTCCAGACACCGATAACACCCACAAACCAGGAAATCCTTCCAGTAGCAGGCTGGTGCTTTTCAGACCCATTCAGAAGGGGAATTCAGCAGGATCAAGGTAGCATTGGACCGGGAGCCAGGAACAGCAAGGGCCACACAGTCAAACAGGACTCTGCCCTACTCGGACTGCCCAGGCTGCTGAAGCCCGGATTTTAACCTCAGGTTTGTGAGATGCCAGAGACTGGTTTAATCCCCCCCCCCCCCCCCCCGCCCAGCATATTTCTGATCAACTTTCAAAATGGCCAGTGAGGAGTAGGTGAGTAAGGAAGCCTCTAAGAAAGGTGATGGATTACCAAAGTAGAGAGGAAGAGAGGAACGCCAGGACCAAGCCCGAGGAGGCCTTTGTTGTAGCAGGAATGTGCGGGGGGGGGGGGGGGGCTCAGACACCCTGGCTAATGGCCCAGTGTGGCCCCAGGGCCGCCTGCCCGCCCGCCCGCCCGCCGGCAAGCCAGATGTGGGCCTGCACAGTTTATTGTGGGCCCACAGTGAGGCTGCAAACTGCAGCTGTGCTCTAAGGTAATGAGGAGAGCCAGGATTCCTGAACCCTCTGGCGGGAAATAACTGGCTCCTGTGAGCCTGGAGTAGGCGGGGTTCTCCTGTAAAGAGAGAAGCGACCTGCAAAAGCCCTGCCCACAATTCCAGCATGATTTCTTTTTATCCCTCAACTACTGGATTCTGATCTATTAAAAACATCAGGACTTGGTCCCTGTCTCTCATAACAGTTCCATTATAAACGACACACAAGGGCTAGTGAGATAGCTCCGCGATTAAGTCACTTGCTTTTCCGGGGGCTCTGGGTTCCGTTCCAGTACCCACGCTGTGGCTCACAGCCACATGGTTGTGCTACACACATGGTGCACATAAATGCATGCAGGCAAACACTCACACATATAAAATAAAAACAGGGATATTAAGATAAGCAAATAAATAAAATGTACACATGAGGTGTCACATCACACTGTCTGCTAAAGAGGCAAAATCTTTCTGTCTACTTGTAAATATCCCCTGGTCTATGAAGTGTAGCCTGCCTGTTGGTCATTAGGGCAGACACCCAGATTAAAACTTCCTGGGCCCTCCTTGGGCAGCCATGATCAGAATTTCCAAAGATACCGTCTAATGCCTTCGAAACAGAAACAAGGTCAGGTTGTAATGGTGTGTGGCTGTGATTATCTCTCTCCTAAGAGAGGAGGAAGAGGAAGAGCCAGTAACTTCATGTGCCATAATTAGAGCTGAAAGGAAGGAAGAGGAGATGTAAAGAAAGGCTGGCCTTGGTGTCCTGAGGAAGCAGCTGACACGGGAGTTCTGGCTGCAGCAGCTGAGCCTAGCCCATTCAAGCAGGGCGAGGCCTTCCCACCCAAGGGCTGAGGAACTTTCGTTCTGAGCAAAGGCACGGGGCACTGCCAGACATTGGACACATGTGCTACACAACGGCTCCACCAAAAGATGCACCCCATTCTTGGGTGTTCTGAAATGCAGCACACACAGCTGGTCACCCACAGTAAGGAACTGAAACACCAGCTCCGCGTGGAGACTCCAATGAGAACACACCTGCTTCCCTACGAGTAATAGAAATAACTGTGGCAGCGCTCTTCACTCTCTGAGAAGCAAACGGTGGCTATCAGCTCACCAAATGCCTACTTAGGCAGCCAGCCTAACCCCTTTATTCTAGACAAAGCAAGCAGACCAGGCTATGAGTTGAGGAGGCTCCATCTATGTTATTAGGTCACTGCTGGCAGGTTTCTTTCCAGGTGAACTGAAGACTCACCTGTTCTCCCAAAGTTTTTCAGGGTCCTACAGGAAGGGGGCCAGGGTCGGTGCACATCTTAAAGAATTCTTTGCCTAGACCCAGTGTATCCAGCCCAGCTCCTGCCACATGGAGCGGACACAGCAGCAGACTCCACCCAGTCACAAATGGAGAGAACAGATAGCAAGCAAGTCTCTGGGAGCCCCTGCAAGGAGTCCTTAGCAAGCATGCAGCTGAGACACTCGTTCGGTGGGCAACCCCTCTGACCACCTGCTAGGCAGCATGGTCCGGTGAAAAGTATTCTGTGTGCGAAAAGAAAGCCTAAGAGCTTTTGCTAGCAGTGCCCAGTCCTCTCCCCACATCCAAGTTCAAGCACAGAATCAGAGCAGGCTTCACCTGCGCAAGTCCTTTGCTTACAGCAGGCTGATCCTAAGCAACAAAATGTAGCCCCAGGGGCAGGTTGCATGTAGGCAGGCAGGCCACTAGTAGCTCCCAGCCTTTGAAAATGTGCTTGTAGTTTTCCTCATCTGTAAAACTGGTCCTTGTGTCCTGGGCAGACAGAAGCTGTGACCACCACACAGACTCAAATATCCTCCCCCTTTGTCTCTCCCACCCCACTTTCTTGTCTCATGACCGCCTTCCCAGGCCTTTCTAAGAGACTCCCTTAGCACAGCCTACAGGATAGCAACATACTGTGACCTTGTGCATTTTAACTAGAAGCCAACGTTTGCAAGTAACTCGATTCCAAAACACAGGAGGTCAGAAAGACACTTTGTAAGAATCAGTTTGCATTTCAGGAGCATGGTGTTCCCTGAAGCAACTACCTTTTCTATCTTCCTGGGGTGGGGGGGTCTGGTTTGTATAGAAATAAGTCAACTGCTGCTGCCCTGATAGCTTTAGCAGCCTCAGCAGAGGAGCCAGCCTGGGCAGAGGAAGTGCTGTCTTCTGGACAAGCATTCAAATCGAATGGACACAGGAGCAGTGGCAGCCAGCCTGCGGGGGGGGGGGGGGGGGGGGGGGGCTAAAACCCAGGTGGGGTGTCCCAGAATCCCAGCTACTCCACCACACTTCTTCTACATCATAAACACAGTACTTGGCATTGCTTTGCCCATAGGAAAAGAATGGTGTGATAATCCCACTTCCCTTTTCCTTCCAAGAGTCATTTGGGTGAAGTGACATGAGGACAAGCAAAGGGTCTAGGACACTCAGCCAGCGGCCTTTACGGCCCTTCTAACACTCTGGGGACTCACCATCCACCATGACTTTGTCTGACTGAGGTCTGGCTTCTTGCCAATTACCCCAGTTAGCTCCCCCAGGAACCTGCAAATGTACCCTCTCGTCTGCCCCTACACACCACACACACACACACACACACACACACACACACACACACACACCCCACTCCAAGTCCCAGCCAAGCCTCCTCCATCTTCCAGCTGCAGCTGCCCCCACCCCCTTCCCGGTCCTCAAGGCCTCAGCACAGAAAAGCCTTTCTTAATACTTGTTGATTGATTTGCAAATATAACCTCATGGGCCCCTAAAAGGGAAGCGCCAAAATCACAAGGACACTCAAATCCCTTTTAAAAAGCAAAGAACTGGGAGCATTTTTTAAAAAAGAATTAATATGAACAGACCAAAGCCTCAAGGAAATATAACAAAATGTCGAAAAGGATTCCCTCTGATGGGACTATACAGTATTAATACAGTAACTTCTGTATTCCTAGTTTGGGGTGTGTTTTTAAAGCTCTATACATTCAGGGCAGGAAGCACAACTCAGAAAACAAAAGCTGGAATGGGCTGTGACAGAGCCTGGGACGTCCCAGTCGGCTGTGATGACCCTCGATAGTGCGGTCCGCTAGCCCCACACCCGAGAGGGAACTTTTTGTGTTCAATCGCGCTACAGAGTCCAGATCACCTGCTGGCACTGGCTAGAATGCCAGTGGGGGAAGAACGGGGGTTCAGAGTCTCCTCCCGCAGCATGGATTCTCAAATAAGTCCAAGCAAAAGTTCTCAGGGGCAGAACACAGAGACCCTGGGACCCAGGACCCTCCCTCCCACTTGTCAACTACAGCGCCCGCGTGCCAGGAGGCACGTGCCACAGGTGGCCCCCGGGCCTGCACCGGTACTCCGATGGGTGGGGAAAGGCGCGATGGGACCCTGCCTCCTAAGCAACCGAAAGGAAAGGGAAAGAGGCGCCCGGGGCACTTGCCTGGAAAAGGCGGGAGTAAAGTCCTGAGACGTCCCACTGCAGCCCCAAGCGGCTCGCTGTCTCCCCGTCCCTGTCTCAACGAGCAAAGTCCGCTGGGCCGCGGCAGCGATAGTACCGCTCCGCCCTCGCCAGCCTAGCAAGGCGCCAGGCGCCGCGGCCCGAACCCTACCGGCCCGCGCCCCAGCCCTGCTCAGCTCTGGCGAGCCGGGCCCGCGCTAGGTCCTTGCCCGCTGACCTGGCTGGGTCCTAACCTCCCGATCGCAGCAGACCCCGTGGCGCTCCCCGGTCCTGGGTCCCGGGTGCCCCCCGCGCCCTGTCCCCGCACCCTCAACTGTCTCCGCGCCAAGGTTTGGTGCCTGCTGGGCTGAGTCCCAGCTCCAAGACCCCGAACGCCCAAGCTCTGGAACATAAGCGGGGCCCCCAAACAAAGACTGTAGCGTAGAGGCGCGTGGCCGCCCTTGCCCGGCTGCCCCGCTCCCGGCCCGGGTACCTGAGCGAACCCGCAGCGCGGTCCGGCGGGGCGATGGCCGAAGCGAGGCTGGGTTCCGTGCTGCTCGCGGGCTGGCCCGTCCTCTTGGCTGGCGGCCCGCACCCGCGGCAGGGCCCCCTCGAGGCGGATCGGGCAATCGCCACAGACGGCCCGCGCACCGGGGCCCTGCCGGTCACCTGGTCTCATCACCCTAACAATGTCCTGTCCTCCCAGGGACTGTACCCACCCACCCACCGGGTTCCCGACCTGAAGAGTGAGCTCTTAAAATACCCTCCCGCCTCGCTGGCCTCCCTAAGTACCTCAGAGCCCCGGTTTTCTATAGGCTCATCAGTTCCAGGGCCACGTAAGTGTACCTGGAGAGGAAGGTTCGAGTCCCATTCCTGCAAAACCAGTTTATTCTTTTCACTGTGTGTCTGAGTGTTGTGCCTGCCGGCAGAAAGACCTACAGTACCCTCCAGCGACTTACTATCCTGTGGGGGTGGGAAAGCTACGTATGTATAAAGCTGCAGCCTTTACAAGACTGCTCAGGATGCTTGCTTCATCAGCCCCTGCAAGGTCAAGAATAAACCAGGCAGGAAGGTGATGCTGGCTGGAAGTCCCTTGACCATTTAAGTGAACCTGGCAAGGTTGAGACAGGTCAGACAGGAGAAAGAAGATTCCCCCCTGAACAGCCTTTCTCAGATAAGGACGGACTAACACACTGTCCATCCCTAAGATTCAGATAGCTGGGCCTCTGTCCCAGTTTTCCGGTTCTGAGGTCTAGTGAACGGTCGACATGCTTTTGTGCGGTCTCTTTTAACACTTCTGCGGAAATGAAATGCACTGCGTCTCCCTGGAGTTCACAAAGGAATTTCCTTAAGTTTCAGGTAGACACCAGCAGCCCTCGATATCTCCGATACTGCCCCGGCAACACATTCAGGTATCCTCACATCTTTCAAAAGCGACCGGAAGCTGCATCTGTCCAGCACAGAAACTCTGAGTCCTGCCTGGGACCAGGTGAGGGCACTGCCTGACGCCAGGTTACCAAGAACTAACTGTCCTTCTTGCCCTAGTCTGCCTTCAAGGAAAACCAGGCTTGTCAAGGATGGTGGAGATGCAGCGTTAGGAAAATTGGATCTGGTGACACTGTTTTTAGTGCAACCTTCTGAAACACTGAAGGCCTGAAGCTGTCTCCAGGCTGGGAGCCTGGGCCACACTGTTTCCTCTCTACCAGGCAAAGAGGTATGAGACTTTGACGGTTTGGGAAAACAAGGCCTTTGTGAGCCCTGGGGAGGTGCAGTGCATCTCAATGTCTACAGAATCCTTAGAGAGACCACACATGGTGTGTCAACCCTTCTTTGGAATTCCCAGTGGGAAAACTGGAACAGAGGCCCCAACTATCCCAGTCTCTGAGATGGGCAGCATGCTAGTCCGGCCTCATCTGAGAAAGGCAGTTCAGGGGATCTTCTTTCTCCTGTGTTCCTGGCCTGCTTGACCTTGCCCTCTCCTGCCAAGTTCACTTTAAGAAGTTAATCGAAGCCAGGCGTGGTGGTGCACGCCTTTAATCCCAGCACTTGGGAGGCAGAGGCAGGCGGATCGCTGTGAGTTCGAGGCCAGCCTGGTCTACAAAGTGAGTCCAGGACAGTCAAGGCTACACAGAGAAACCCTGTCTCAAAAAACCAAAAAAAAAAAGAAGAAGAAGAAGAAGAAGAAG
>OU015747.1:44158982-44186231 GCA_907169655.1 Acomys percivali | reverse complement strand
TGTGTGTGTGTGTGTGTGTGTGTGTGTGTGTGTGTGTGTGTGTTTGAGACAGGGTTTCTCTGTGTAATAGCCTTGGCTGTGGCTGTCCTGGAAATCTCTCTGTAGACCAGGCAGGCTCACCTTGAACTCACATCAACCCGCCTGCCTCTGCCTCCCAAGTGCTGGGATTAAAGGCGTGCACCACACACGTAACTGAGGATTGTCTTTACTGTGATAGAACTCTGTTTACATTTATCCCTAGATTGATGACTTTGATATTTTCCTTATTGCTTTTCCTTCTCACTGAACATTAATGTTTTCCAAAGACCTACTGAACGGCAACAGGAAACACACAAGAGGCGGCAGCATAGCCTGCAGTGCTGTGAGGCAGCCAGGGTTTGAGTGTGAATACACTCCAAGGCTTTGCCTTAAGATGTGGCATTCCTGAGCCGGGCGTGGTAGTGCACGCCTTTAATCCCAGCACTAGGGAGGCAGAGGCAGGTGGATCGCTGTGAGTTCGAGGCCAGCCTGGTCTACAAAGTGAGTCCAGGATGGCAAAGGCTACACAGAGAAACCCTGTCTCGGAAAAAAAAAGTGACATTCCAGGCTGGAGAGATGGCTCAGTGGTTAAGATTGGCCGGAACTATTAACTTTGCCTTTGCCACTGGCTGATCTTTCAGAGGACTTGGGTTCAAATCCCAGCACCCACATGGCAGCTCACAAACAACTACCTGTAACTCCTTTGCGAGGGAATCCGACACTCTCACATACATGTAATCAAAAATACCAGTGTACATAAAATAAAAATAAAGATGTTCACTAGACACTTCACCCTTTCTTCTCTTCCTTCTGTCTCCCCAAACACACTGGTCCTCACCTGCAACTCTACAACAAAAGCTTCACACTGCCCAGCCCGAAGGAGGGTCACCTCACTTTTGTGTATTAGAGTTTTTTTTTTTTTTAACATGATCTTACTCTGTGACCTATGCTATTCTCCAACTCATTATCCTCTCCCCACTTCCTCCCAAGTGTTGGGCTTTTTGTTTCTTTGTTCTGTGTTTCTTTGAGAAAGGGTTTCTCTTGTAGTCCTGGCTGTCCTGGACTCTCTTTGTAGACTCAAGTGCTGGTTTTACAGATGAGAGACACTACGGGCTGGTCCAGCTCTTGCCTACAGTGTGTCTAGAACTTCTTGCAAACCTAAGGCAGCTGTATCTGTCAACCAGAAAAGGCTAAGGGATGCACAAACTGCTGGGAAAACATTATGTAGGAGCATTCCCGAAGGGGTTTCAAGTGCACGTTGGTGTTTGCATCAACACAGTGAATAAAGATGGTCTTCCCCTTGAGAGCTGAGGAGGGGGGGAAAAAAAAGACACAAGAACATAAAACTGTTCTCTTCTTGAGCTCTTAATCTTTATCTCACATTTGCCTGCCCTTGAACAGATTGCTTCCGGCTCTTAGGCCTGCAGACTGAGGCTGGAACAGCACCACAGCTCTCCTGGCTCTGCACTATGTAGGCAGCACATGGTAGAGCTCCTTTGCCTCCCTAACCCAACACTGGCAATAGATCCTATCTTACATATAAATTAGTGTGGTTCTATTTTCTGAAAAGCCTTGTTGATGTGGTACCTTATTCCCTAAGCATGAACTAATGGGACAACATTTGCCACATTGGCTACTAGGAGACAGACTGCAGGCTCGGGGTCTTTGTGTAGCACATCAGTTTTCCTAGGACTTGGACTCTGTTCTCCGTGTATGGTTTCCCCTCTTCCTTCCTTCCTTTCTTTCTTTCTTCTCCTCTTTCTCCTCCTCCTCCTCCTTCTTCTTTGATTTATTTACTTTATGTCATAGAGTGTTCTATCTGCATGTATACATGTATACCTACACACCAGAGAAGGCCATTGGAGGGTAGAGATGGTTGTAAGCCACCATGTGGATCCTGGGATTGAACTCAGGACCTCTGGAAGACCACACTGTGCTCTTAACTGCTGAGCCATCTCTTTAGCCCCTTCTCCATGTATGGTGAGTGGTGAGATGATTCAAAAAGCCTTCGAGGAGGTATTGCCCTGGGCCAGCCTCCAGAGTCCATTGTTTCTGGACTGGGTAGCCATAGGCAGAAAACAGAGCCTGGATGGAGTCACAGTGAGTTACGCTGGATGGATCTGAGATGATAGACTCTCCCTGTTGGAGGAGCCTTCAGCCTCCAGTATGACACTCCTGATAGATGCTCATTAGTCCTTGGCTTGACAACTTCCAGTCATAGGATCTGTCCAGTTTTGTGAAAAATCAACCCACTCAATGAGTGAGGGTTGGACTGCTGAGAAGGCCTTTCTTTCTTTCTCTTTCTTTTTTTCTTTCTCCTCCTCCTCCTCCTCCTCTTCTTCTTCTTCTTTTGGTTTTTTGAGACAGGGTTTCTCTGTGTCACCTAGCTGTCCTTGACTCATTCTGTAGACCAGGCTGGCCTCGAACTCTCAGAGATCCACCTGCCTCTGCCACCTGAGTGCTGGGATTAAAGATGTGTGCCACCACACTGGACCAAGAAGGCCTTTCCAAAAGATGTCACCTGCTCCTGCTCTGTCATTACCTCAGAGGTCATTTAGGGAATCCTTTTTTTTTTCTTTAAGATTTATTTATTTTATGTATATAAGTACACTGTCTTCATGCACACTAGAAGAGGGCACCAGATCATATTACAGATGGTTATTAGCCACCATGTGGTCCCTGGGAATTGAACTCAGGACCTCTGGATGAGCAGCAGCAAGTGCTCTTAACCGCTGAGCCATCTCTCCAGCCCTAGGGAATACTTTTAATTCCCAGAATAGCCCTTGCCTCATTGCATTGTTTGCATAGTGTGCCAGTATCTAAAGTCAGAACATCCGTTTCATGGCTTGCTAGGAAAGGTAATCAGGGTGGCCTGGACCCTTCCCTGACCCCAGGCATTGTGCTGCCTCCTGTTTGGAGTCCTGGAGTCCAAGGGCCTTCATGTCTGGGTGCATGGGCCTCACCTTGACTTTGCTGTGGTATCTCTTGCCAACCTGGGCACCTGCACCTTCCATCTATCCACTGGGGACGACATCCGTCCACAGCTCTGTCTTCTCTACCTTACCTTGAGCTTTTTGGATTTATAGCCTGGGGTTAGGCAAGGTGCCTGGGTTTTAACTGCGACAGTGGCCATTTATTTGCTCTGTGGCTTTGGCAAGCTAATTAACCTCATTGTGCCTTAGTTTCTTCCATAAAACATGGAGAAGAGACTAAAGCCAATCTTAAGCGAGCTCTCCTGAATGCTAGACACGACTCAGTCCTTAGTACTTTGTTTTGTTTTGTTTTGTTCTGAGATAGGGTTTCTCTGTGTAGCCTTGGCTGTCCTGGACTCGTTTTATAGACCAGGCTGGCCTCGAACTCACCACAGCGATCCGCCCACCTCTGCCTCCCCCCTGAGTGCTGGGATTAAAGGTGTGCGCCACCATGCCTGGCAGTACTTTGTGCAAATATCAGTCATCACCACTGACTACCCCCACCTCTCACATTCCAGGACGCAGCCCATGCGATGAGCAAGCCGACCAGTGCACTAGAGAGAACTCAGCTGGCCCTCCATTCACACGAGTTTGATTGACTTTACATTATGGAACCCCTTTGACCTCTACAGCCCCTCTCAAAGACAATCAATGTTCTGCTTCAGGCATGGAGTGCAAACCTCCAAGATCAGCAGCAGCACTTTGGGGACAGGAAGGCTAAACATTCAGACTTCCATCCCAGAGCCTTTGAATCCCCAGTCTGGGCCCAAGACTGACGACCCAGTGTTGCATACTGAGGGGTTTTGTTTGTTTGTTTGTTTTTGTTTTCTGTTTTGGGAGTTTTGTTTTTGTTTTTTTGTTTTGTTTTGTTTTCTGTTTTTTAGGGTTTTGTTTTTGTTTTTGTAATATCCACTTAAGGAAAGAATCTGATTTAGGAGACTTGGTTACCTGAGTGCATTCATGATTGGCCTGAGACTCTGTTACTATGAAAGACAGTCTGGTGCAAGAATTTAGCTGAATACCTTTCCAGTAGTTCTACAGGAAGAATTTGGATCTGCTGTAGGTTGGTTTTGAAATCCCCTAAGATCCAGTCTGGCCCTGCCCTCAGGAAGGGATCATTCACAAGGTGCTGGAGGCCAAACAGGTTCCTATAGTCTGAGAGGCATCAAGAAGCAATAAACATAAGACACGCTCTTTTCAGACTTTGAAGGCATGCTAAGACACCTCCCTCTTCTGCGCACAAAGCCGAGGCTTTCTCCCATTACCAGTCCAGGCTGTTTGTATCAAGAAACCACCACTATCCTCATACTACACGCACTCGTGTACCTATCTCTCTTGTGTCGGCATCAGTAACCTTTGGGGCCCACTGCCAGAATGAATGAGCGGTTGTCCTCAGAGCTGTCAACCAGAATCCAAGAAACCCCAGGTCCTCCAAGTTGGACTCTGAGAAGTGTGAATTACATTTTTGTTTGTTTTATTTTGTTTTTGTTTTTTGTTTTGTTTTGTTTTGAGACAGGGTTTCTCTATGTAGCCCTAACTGTCCTGGACTTGTTTTGTAGATCAGGCTGGCCTCAAACCCACAGAGATCGCCTGCCTCTGCCTCCCGAGTGCTGGAAGTAAAGGTGTGTGCCACACCACCCCTGAGCGAATTACATTTTTATTGTTGGAATAAAGGCAGACCACTGTGCTCCTACACATCCATTGCTAATGGCCATGGCATATGTGTGGTGATCAGAGATGAAAACTGTGGAGCTGGCTTTCTTCTTCCACCTTTACGTTGGTTCTGGGTTCAACTCAGGTCTCTGAGTCCCTCTGTCCACTGAGCCATCTTGCTGGTTTTCCATAGTTCACCTGGGAACTCTGAAACCCACTCCATACCCCCCATTCCATATTCCATACTCCGAACCCCGAGTGCCTGCATGCACGCGAGAACACATACGCCTTTGGATGCTTTGCCTGCTGCCGCTGGCCTCTTACAACCCTGGTTACTTGATTCAATCTACTGGAAAATCATAGGGATTAAAACAACACTCTGCTCCTTGCCCTGCAGGCGTCAGGATTCGGGTCAAGTGGAGCCTCTTCATTCTGCAAGGCAAGCTCCAGCGAATGAGACACAAACCACAGCCTGCTGGAGTCTGCCTGTGCATCAAGACCTTCATAATCCTTCCCACTGAACCAAATGGAAGAAGAGGTCTGTAGGCGTGGAAGCTGCCAAAGCACTTTGCCTTCCCTGGCTCACTGGCATCTGTCGTCTTCACCCTTAGCCCCCACCTTTCCTCTTGCCTTGGTATGAGATGAGGTCTGCTAAACTGAATATATGATTTTATAGGAAGGACTTACTAAGCTTCAAACCCAGGACAAAGGGCTGAGGAGCCTATAACATATCAAAACTGCCCTGGCTGCCAGGGTCTCTCAGCATCCCTCAGTTGCTACCTGTTACAGGGTATGGCTGCCTGCCATACCTCACCCCCCTACCCTGAACTCTTCAGCCTGAGGCTGGGCTGCCTTCCCCTAGAGCCTCTTTCTTATTATAATCCAGACATTTTGGTTATCCATCCTTTTTTTTTTTGTACCTTTGACCTGCTGGCTGCCACATCTTGGTCTGTTCTCCTCTGTCCCTTCCCCTTCCCCATCTGCCATATAGCTCAGGGTCATGACCACTCCTGCCTCTCCCAGGTATGAGAACCTCTGGCTATGCTCTCTCACACATCTACAATAAACTTTCTCCTCCTCCATACCTAGGAAGAGTCATGTCCTTTCCTTTCCTATTCGTTTCATTCAGGAATGACAGTTTGTCATTCCAGTATTGGGATCCTGTATTAGTTTGGCTTACTGTAAGGGTCTATGTGCAGTGAGGGTTGAGCAGTTTGGTCAAAGAAGTCTACTCTTTAGAGAAGAGAAGAAAACAGGCTTGTTTAGTGCAGTGCACAGAGACCAGAGGGCATGAGAGCAATAGAACAGCCAGCCTATGGTGATAGGCGATGAAAGAGTCTCCGCTTTGGCGGAAGCCGTCATTTGTAAGGGTGAGCCACTTGGCTTGCAGTTTCTCATCATACAGATCCCAACACACAGATGGAAGAAGCCACTGTGGATTGTGGATAACTTTGTTTGGCCGTGCCATTCCAATCTCCTACTGTTAAGGGTGGACTAAAATGTGTCTTTTCTGTTCCATGGACACTTTCTGGACCAGATTTTAATCATGCCTTTCCCTCCCCACATTTTACACATCTGTAAGCCTCTTCTCCAAAGCTCTACAGGTCTGAATCACATAAGAGAAAATTGGGATTATAGAGCCGGTGACCTATGAGAGTTGCCTCCTACAGCTTTCTCCGGGCACAGTCAGTTCCTTCACCAAGCTAGGCTCTTTCCTGTCCAAGTTTCTGGCTACATCCTGAAGGCTCAGCTTGGAGTCAGGGATTTACTGTGGATGTCCCTTTAGGCAGTGTGAAAACCCATGGTACCCTTTTAAATATGTTCTCCTCAGAGTGGTCACTCCGGCAGACCTTCAGCAGAGAAACACTGCCCCTGGGCTCCTCTGTTACAACCACAAAGCGTTGACTGGAAAACCCAAAAGGATAAAGGAACTATAACACAGCAGTAAAGATGACATAATGTTAACATCCCCTCAAGGTGAAGGAGAAATAGTCGAGGAGGATTTTTATTAGCAATTTCATTGTAGTTTAACAAGTAGTTTACTGGGCCCTAAAATCAGGGCTGCCCCACATTGCCCAACAACAAGGGGGCATGACAGTTGTGGGAACTAGCATGGGATGCTGTTGATTTCTCTTTAGTAGGGCAGTACAGCAACCACCTTTGGGCATGTGCACACACATGGAGGGGGTATATAAATATCCTCTCCTGGGTTTAGCTGCTGGACCATCAGGTGCAAGTGGGAGATGACGCTGTGAGAAGGAACTTTACTGGGATGTGGAGGTCAAATTGGAAAGAAAGGCTGGCCAATACCGAGAACAATTTGGGGACTGTCCTCATTGGGTTTTGATCAACTTGACACAGCTAGAGTCAACTGGGACGAGGGAATGTTAATTGAGGCCATCAGAGAGCCTGTAGGGGCATTTTCCGGATTTATGATTAGTGTAGGAAGGCTCAGCCCACTATGAGCAATACTACCCTGCTAAGGTGGTCCTAGTTGGTATAAGAAAGCAAGCCAGTCAGACGGTAGTGGCGCACGCCTTTAATCCCAGCACTCGGGAGGGAGAGGCAGGTGGATCGCTGTGAGTTCAAGGCCAGCCTGGTCTACAAAGCAAGTCTAGGACAGCCAGGGCTACACAGAGAAACCCTATCTCAAAAAACCAAAAATGAAAAAAAAAAAGATGGAAGGAAGGAAGGAAGGAAGGAAGGAAGTGTGGGGAGCAAGCCAGTAAGGCAGCATTCTTCCATGTTCTCTCCTTTAGTTCCTGCCTCCAGGTTCCTGCAGAGTTCCTGCCCAGACTTCCCTTTCTTTTATCACAGCAATTGAAAGGAAACTAAGGTTGGGCTATCCCCACAGAAACAGCAAGAGATGAGCTGCCTCTTGGGACCTCTGACCAAATATGTCCTGCTCACTGCATCACATTTATCTGAGGTAAAGCTCTAGGAAGAATTCCATTGACGAGGCACTCTCTGATGACAAATCCTTTCCTGACCTGGAGCGCAGACCCTTTGACCTCTGCTCTTTAACCTTATGGGGCAGCAATGGGGTAGGATGAGGATCCCTTGAGTCACTTAAGAGGAGGCTAGACTTGAGCAGGGAGCTAGGCAGACGCTGGGGGCGGGAAAGATGAGTAGCTGGCTTACCAAACCTTCTTGTATGGGTGGCTTTGGAGATGCTCCTATTTAGCTTTAACTGCCTACTTAACATAGTCTGAAATCACCTGAGAAGAGGTTCTCCACTGAGGGACTGCCCAGATCAGACTGGTCAGTGTGCACGTTTGTCAGGGATTGTCTTGATTGCTAATGTGGGAGGGGCTAGCTCACCTGGGGTGGTGTCATTCTCTAGGTCCTTGGTTCTGGGCTGTATGATAAGGCTAGCTGAACAAAGGCCGCTGAGCCAGCCAGCCAGGGACATTCCTCCATGGTTTCTTTAAGAACCTACTTGAGTCCCTGTCTTTACGTCCCTCGGTGATGGATTTTGTTTGTTTTTTTGTTTTGTTTTGTTTGGTTTTTCGAGACAGGGTTTCTCTGTGTAGCCTTGGCTGTCCTGGACTCTCTTTGTAGACCAGGCTGGCCTCGAATCCACAGCGATCTGCCAGCCTCTGCCTCCAAGTGCTGGGATCACAGGTGTGCGTCACCACCCCCTGCCTCAGTGATGGATTTAGACCTGATGTTCTCCATGGCAGCAAAATGAATAAAATGAGAGGTCAGGCTAAGGCAGTGTGCTGTTTTCACCACGTGTCCCAGAGAAACAGGCAAGACAACAGGAAAAGAACGGAGAGTCTTGACACCTGCTTCCGTGCACCATGTGACCTATGACCTCCAGGGGCACAGGTTTGACACCTGGGCTTCAGAATTAAGTTGTTTCCCCAGGGCTCCATTTTACCCTCCAGAAAATGAGGTCATTTCCAGCTCTGGATGTTACCCAGACCCTTGATGAAACAAAGGCTGAGACTCTGATATAGTCTCCCCAGGACTATATCAGAGATTTCAGGGGCAGAAATGGTCACAGTTCCTAATCACCAGAAATGTAATGGTCTATGAACATTTCCTGAAGACACACTGGGGTTGGAGAGTAGTCTACAGGTTGGTTGTTTTGTTTTTCTCTTTCTTTCTTTCTTTTTTTTTTTTTTTTTTTTTTTTTTTTTTTCTTTTTTTTTTTTTTTTTTTTTTTTTTTTTGAGACAGAGTTTCTCTGTGCAGCCTTGCCTGTGCTGGACTCACTTTGTAGATCAGGCTGGCCTCGAACCTACAGAGATCCGCCTGCCTCTGCCTCCCAAGTGCTGGGATTAAAGGCATGTGCCACCACCCCCCGTTTTTGTTTTTGTTTTTGAAGACAGGGTTTTTCTGTGTAGCCTTGGCTCTCTTGGAATCAAGTTATAGACCAGGCTCGCCTTGAACTCACAGCGATCCGCCTGCCTCTGCCTCCCAAGTGCTGGGATAGTCTGCAGGTTTTAAAGACATTAGTTCTTTTATTCTCTCTTTTTTGTTTGTTTGTTTTTTTGTTTTTCAAGACAGGGTTTCTCTGTGTAGCCTTGGCTGTCCTGGACCCGCTTTGTAGACCAGGCTGGCCTCGAACTCACAGCAATCCACCTGCCTCTGCCTCCCGAGTGCGCCACCACACCCGGCTTTCTTTTATTCTCTTAATAGCTCAATGTGGGGTTCAATATGTACTTTCTCTGAAAAAATTCATGTTGAAACCTAACCTCCCTGTGTATTGAGAGGTGTGGTCTTCGGGGATGACAGACATAAGAGCTCTGATGATGTACATGGGGTTAGCTGCTCTCATGGGGCTATGATAAGAGGATTCCAAACGCTTCTCACTCTTCTTGTCCCCTTTGTCTTGGGAGGGATCAGCTACCAGGCAACACCCGGGAAGCAGGGACCAGGCTCTATTTGTGATAAATTATGTTGTCTAAGGTATTTTATTATGTAGCGCCAATGATGTAGGTGCCATTACTGCCTAACATTTGCCAGAGATCAGGAAGACTGAACAGAATTGGAATGATAGTCTTTAAAATAATAGCTTCATCGAGCCTTGTGGCGCATGCCTTTAATCCCAGCACTTGAGAGGCAGAGGCAGGCAGATAGCTGTGAGTCTGAGGCCAGTCTAGTCTACAAAGTGAGTACAGGACAGCCAAGGCTACACAGAGAAACTCTGCTTGGAGGGGAGAAAAAATATGGCCCTGTGTGGTGGCACATGCCTTTTACTCTCAGCACTCAGGAGGCAGAGGCAGGCAGGCAGCCCTCTGTGAGTTTGAGGCCCCTCCTGTTCTACAGAGTGAGCATCAGGCCAGTCAGACACATAGTGAGATCCCGTGTCAAACAAAAAAACAAACAACACAAACATACTTAGAAAGGATCTTAGAAGCAGAAAAGAGGCTCCTGCTGGTGGCAGGCTTGTCCCCTTACGCGTGGGTGGTTACAGTTCTCACATTGTTCAATGTGAACTTAGACACTTTTGACAGTGAGAAAAGAACTCACAAAACTTGCCCCTGTTTCTGAGCAGTATGTGATAGCAACACTGGCCCCTTGTCCACTGCTTGTCTCACACTATAGGCTCTAGATCCCCACCATCGACAGAAAACTCCCTCAACTCCCACTCGAGTGAACTTTGGGTGCTGTTTCCAAGCAAAGCAAATTTCATTTCTCCAAACAACAGTGACACGAAGCAGCGTTTTCACCCTGGTCAGCTCTTGCCACATACTTGGGATGCCAAGATTTCTTTCAAATAGTGTGGAAAGTCCCAACAACCAGCCTAGATGTCAACTTCTGAGTAAATAATTTCTCTTGCCAACATTCCTTTCTGGGGTGAGCCTTCCAACGTTTCACAGTATGCTGTCTGTAACCCCTGCATAGCGTCAGGCCCTGTGGTAAGTAGCATACAGCATATGCCAACATGTGCAGTGACGGATGCTGGGTCCCAGATGCCTACATAGCATCTTAACTTCCTGTCTGAGGAGTGGCAGCTGCTGCAGGCATTAGGATGCCCTAACTCAGAGACAGAGCAGCAAAATCAGGGTGATCCTCCAGCAATAGGGCCCTTTTGTGTTGGTGCGCACACACAAGTGAAATTTAAAGGTGATTCCACATCTAACAGCCCTCTATCCCCTGTGCTGTGATGGATGGAAAGAGAGGATTTCAAACACTGAATGTAAAGAAAACTCTCGTTCTGCCCAGCTTATATCTATAATAAAACCATATCAGGAATTGGGGAAGGTGTGACATGCCTATTATCCGAGGGGAGTAGCCGAGGCAGAAGAATCTGGAGTGTAAGGCCAGCCTGGGCTACTTAGCAATTACCTGTCTCAAAAGAAGGCATGGGTAGGTAGGTGTCTGGATCAGCAAGGGACTGAATGTGGCTTTGCTGGAGTGGTGGACTGTGTGGGGAGTTCGGAGAACTGCAGTTCAACGAGGAAAAGCAGAAGAACACAGGGGGTTGGATACTACAGGGTAGGTCGGTGAACATCTGAAAAGTGGGGGAGTACTTTGGAGTCCTGACAGAGTCAAAGGCGACAAAAGACTTGGAGAAGATGGTTGGCGCACACCTTTCATCTTAGTACTCTGGAGGCAGAGGCAGGCAGGTCTTTGTAAGTTTGAGGCCAGCCTGGTCTACAAAACGAGTCCAGAAAAGCTAAGACTATACAGAGAAAGCCTGTCTCAAACAAAACAAAGCAAAGATACTTGGAGAAGAAACATGCAGAGCTGCACAGGGGTTGGGTAGCTCATCTTGCACTCTGTGGGATTGTGGGGATCTTGGGGCTTTGGCTGAGTATGGACAGGCCCGAGGCACCAGCGGTGATTTACCACAACTGTCTGATGGGAATGCCTGTGGCTGGACTGTATCTCTGATTAAGCCAGGGTCAGGCAGGCTAAGATTCCTCCTGAGGTTTCATCTGCCTGTCATGCTTATTAGCTTTTTGAATGTATACACAATATTTCATTCAGTGTAAGACAAATCAGTTATGTGGTACAGTATAGTACAGTCGGCTGATTTGTGTCATTCCAAATTCAAAGATGGAAATTCTTGCTTCAGTACGTCCCCATGAGTCTGAATTTGAGTCAAGATCCTTTTAGTAACTTTGTTTATTGTTTGAGACAGACTCTAAGAGCCCAGGCTCTTCTGCAACTTGCCATTTAGATCTGCCACAGGCTACCAAGTTTTCGGTATGTGCCACCAAGGCTGTCTAGTTAAGATCTTTAGGGAGGTAAATAAAGTGAAATAGGTCATTAGAGTGTTTCTGGTTATTGTCTGTCATTGTGACAGAATAATACCTCGCATAACTTCAAGGGAAGAATTGTTTGTTTCTGCCCACAGTTTCAGAGATTTCAGACTGTCACAGCAGCAGGATAGAATAATAACGTCAGCGCATGGCACACAGGAGCAGAGCTAGCTTAAGGGAGAGGCTATGCAGATGCGAACAGCAGGGCAACAGAATAGGGCTGCTAGAGTTCTCTGGATAGATACCAATACCACATGCCCAGACATGTAACATGGAATGGTGAGGGGTTTAATGTTTCCCATGTGGCTTTTTTGTTTTGTTTTGTTTTTCTGAGACAGAGTTTCTCTGTGTAGCCTTGGCTGTCCTGGACTCGCTTTGTAGACCAGGCTGGCCTCGAACTCACAGTGATCCGCCTGCCTCTGCCTCTGCCTCTGCCTCCCAAGTGCTGAGATTAAAGGCGTGCACCACCACGCCTGGCCTTCTCACATGGTCTTTGTTCTGGTTTCTCCTCTATCTTCTTTCTCCTAGTCCACCCTCTCAGAATGGAGCTGTTTATGCCATGCCATGCCATTGTATGCTGAAAGTATATAACCTGTCTCTTTACTTTTACAGGTGGCTCACAGCTATGAGCAGTCATGGGTACCAGAGGAGACTTTGAGCTTAGGCTTTTATATTCAAAATGTACGAATGTGTCATTTCTCAGACTTTTCATTATGATCAAGGGAATCCTATGTGACTACTGAAACAATAGGACTTGTGGGGATGGACTGAACGCATTTTGCATTATGAGGTAGACATAAGACTTTAGGGGTTGCCGGGCGTGGTGGTGCACGTCTTTAATCCCAGCACTTGGGAGGCAGAGGCAGGCGGATCGCTGTTAAGTTCGAGGCCAGCCTGGTCTACGTAGCGAGTCTAGGACTGCCAAGATAACATAGAGAAACCCTGTCTCAAAAAAAAAAAAAAAAAGACTTTAGGCTGAACTGTTATGATTTAAGGGGATTTCCTTGGGTGTCATGTTGACAAGAGATGGGCTTGTGATAATGAATCTTTTTGTTTTGTTTTGTTTTGTTTTTCTTTGTTTTGTTTTTTGAGACAGGGTTTCTCTGTGTAGCCTTGGCTGTCCTGGACTTGCTTTGTAGACCAGGCTGGCCTTGAACTTGGAGATCCGCCTGCCTCTGCCTCCCAAGTGCTGGGATTAAAGGTTGCCCCACCATGGCTGGTTTTGTTTTTGTTTTTTTTTTTAAAGATAGGATTTCTCTGCGTAACAGCCCTGTCTGTCCTGGAACTCTTTGTAGACCAGGCTGACCTTGAACTGGCCTGCCTCTGTCTTCCCAGTGCTGGGATTAAAGGGGTGTGCCATCGCACACGGTTCAAGCCTTCCTCGCTTAAATTGTTTATTACCGGCCCTAATCAAACCTCACTGATGTCCAGAAAATAAGAGGAGATGAGAACACACACAGAAGGTGACCATGAGAGAACACAGACAGAGGCAGCCAAGGAAAGATACTTCAGGAGACATCAACTCCTCCAACACTCTGTGAACTTCCAGTGAGAGGATCAGTTTCTATTGCGAAAGCCACCTAGTGTAGGATGCTTTCTTATGACATGAAGCATGAAGCAAGACACACTACCCACTGCTTAGCAGCCTTTCTATGTGTTCCACTCCTACCTGGCATCCCCTCCCTTACAGCCACGTCCCACAGTCTATGGACCCTGGGCTGTGATACCAAGACATAGAACTTCTCATGGGGTCATGACGCCTGCTCATTCGGGAGAATCATCATCCTTAGGTCCTGAAGCTGAAGACCCTCCATTAATCTGCTCCATGCATGCCTGCAAGTGACCCACCTAGGGTGTTTATTGCCGATCATGTGATCTGAGAGTGAGGTCACTGAGGACCTGGAGATGTTCCTAGTGCCCTTGAGGAAAGCTCTGAACTGTCCCAATTGTCTATAGATGGTTGGCCTTGAGCAGAAGATCAGATCAACTGTGTGCGTGTGAAGTCTCTCTCTGGATGCCTCACTGGTGGCCAAAAGAATGTCACCCTCAGGACACCCACATCTCAGGTGGGGCTGAGTTTCCTTTAGAGACTAAGCAGGAAGCAAGCAGCTCCATTCTGCTTGAGGAGGGCGGCTCCGGGGACTCTTCAAAGCAAAGGGGACAGTGCGCGTTTGGAGGAGTGGGGCAATGGGACGAGTCAGTGTGTGGGAGGGCAGTTGCAGGCGAGGAGCACCTCTCTCTGGCATAGGCCTGTCCCTCATCTTATGATTCACGCCCTCTGGAGCTGTGGTTGCTACTGCAGGCACATCTCTCTTTACACAACTGGAAAAGCAATGTGTGATCTCTCTGGATCACTTGGGCTATCCCGCAACAGCGGAAGGAGATGGCTCTGTTGGGAGGTGGGTTTCGATCTCCTCACTGGGGACTGTTTAGGAAGAAGGATTCAGTCACAGGCTCTTGCCTTTAAGCAGTATTTCTCTCTGCTAGGTTAGTCTTTGCATACTCTCATGGTCCATCTTCCTGTTGCATTTCCTGGACCCAAGGCGGTCTGAGTTGTTAACACTCAGAGCTGGCAATTCTCAAGACATATTTCCTAGACGGAGCCCTTGTGTTCCAAGGATGCACAGCTGTGTGACTTGTCTCACCAGCCATCCTGGGGCCAGAGCTTTCTGAAGGAGTCCTTCTCACACTCCTTTAGCCTCTTGATGTTCTGAGACTGTACAGTGGTATCAGGCATAATCCCAGATTACAGGAAGGACAAGACACCACCACACACCACAGAGGAGTTGAATACAGATGAAGGGCCTATCGGTGAGAAACCTGGACATTTGCAATTTTGTGTGCTTTTAAAAGGAGGATTCTTGCCGGGCATGGTGGTGCACGCCTTTAACCCCAGCACTCTGGAGGCAGAGGCAGGCCGATCACTACAAGTTCTACGCCAGCCTGGTCTACAAAACAAGTGCAGCCAAGGCTACACAGGGAAACTGTGTCTTGAAAAACCAAAGGTGGGTGGGGGAGGATTCTCTTGTTTGTGCTTTTGTACTTTAGTGTCCAGTGGGGAGAGTTGACAGATTAGAGATCAGTCGTTACAGGATGACAGCTTTCCCTAAAAACAAGAGTCCCCAAGCATGTGGATGAAGAAGGGGATAGTTAGGGGACCCCAGCTGTTCTGTGAGGCATGACACTGGCCCAGGTGTGTTCCCTAGCAGCAGGCTACCCTGGTCTCCTCTGGGCCACTACAACCCATTCCTAAGACGCACAGAAACCTCATTTCTGCCCCCATGTCAGAAAGATGGAGACCACAGCCACTACCTACGTTCCCTCCACTTGAGTTAGCTCTAGGGTAAGGCGTGGGACCTAGATGGATTTAATGTGCTCTTCCAGTTTTATTCTGTTCCTACGACAAAAACATGCCGGGCATGGTGGCGCACGCCTGTAATCCCAGCACTTGGGAGACATAGGCAGGTGGATTCTCTGTGGGTTCGAGGCCAGCCTGGTCTACAAAGTGAGCCCAGGACAGCCAAGGCTACACACAGAAACCCTGTCTTGGGAAAAACAAACAAACAAACCAACAACAACAAACCCAAAAAACAAAATCCAAAAACAACAACAAAAAGAAAAAGAAAAACCCAGACAAAAACATGGCTAAAGGCAAGTCAGAGAGGGAAGTGTTTGGCTTACACTTGTAGATCACAATCCATCACGGAGGGATGGCAGGGCAGGATCTGAAACGGAGGTCACGGGTGTAACCCACTTGGTGGCACACTCCTTGAGTTAGTCATGCCTAGGCTCATGCTCTGCTAATTTACTTATACAGCCCAGCCTACTGGCCTAGAGATGGTGCTGCCCACAGTGGGCTGGACCCTTCCCCATCAATCATCAAGCAGAACCACCCCCTCACAGTCATGAGCACAGGCCAATCTGATCTAGGCAAATCTTCAATTGAGGTTCCTGCTTCCTGGAAGACTCTCGCTTGTGTCAAGATAACAATAAAACCTAATTGGGACAAGATGCGTTTGGGCTTTTATTTTTCCTTTTTTTCTTTCTTTCTGTTTTTTGTAGTGTTGGGATTGAACCTGGGCCCCTGAACATGCCAGGCAGTGTTCTACCATTGTTCCAAACCTCAGCCCATTTGGTTTCAGTGTTGGGCTACCCCATGGTGGACACTGAAAATTTCTTATTTTTATCATGGTACATAATAACACCATGGTGAACATCCTTCTGTAATATGTACTTTCCACCCCGCCCCCATTATTTTTAATTACAGAAAAAAATTTATTTAGAATACTGTCTTGTTTTGTTTTGTTTTTCCCAAATGGAAGATTACAGGGAGTAAGCTTGTGAAGAATCTGGACAGACACTTTAAGGGGATGGCGGTCCCTTCTTTTCAGGTTTTCAGTGGCTACTCGCCTCGGTCCAGTGTACTGTAGTGTCGGAGGTTAGTGGCTCCAGCACCCTGGCCTCTCATGCAGTTACCTGCATGTCTGTGCCTACTTCCAAAGGTGAAAATCTCACTGTATAAAAGCTGTTGCTTCCCAGTAGAGAGTGGAGATGTAGGTCAGCATCAACTACAGAGCTTTGGAGCCTGGGCCAGCTTAGAAGCTCAGACCCTACAATTCTCTCACCTCAGCCTCCATAGTGCTGGGATTTCAGGCACACTATCTAACGTCTTTTCTGCTTATCTATCTTGCTTTCTTAAGGAATGATGTTTCACTGTTTACCCTTCTTCCTTCCTTCCTTCCTCCTTCCTCTTCCTTCTTTTCTTTTCTTTCTTTTTTATTTTTCTGAAACAGGGTTTCTCTGTGTAATAGCCCTGGTTGTTCTGGACTCACTTTGTAGACCAGGCTGGCCTTAAACTCACAGAAATCCACCTGCTTCTGCCTCCCAAGTGCTGGGATAACAGGCATGTGCCACCACCGTCCGGCCCTTTCTTTCTTTTCTTTTTTTGTTTTTGTTTTTGTTTTTGTTTTTTTGGTTTTTTGAGACAGGGTCTCCCTATGTAGCCTTGGCTATCCTGGACTCGCTTTGTAGACCAGGCTGGCCTCGAACACACAGTGATCCACCTGCCACTGCCTCCCGAGTGCTGGGATTAAAGGCATGCCCACCACGCCCAGCCCTTCTTTCTTTTCTTTCTGGTTATTCCAGCTCTTCTTTATCCCGACTCTTTCCTTTATTTGTTTTTTCTTTCTCTTTCTAAGCACCCCCTCCCCAATTTTTTTCAAGACAGGGTTTCTCTGTGTAGCCTTGGCTGGACTGGACTCACTTTGTAGACCAGGCTGGCTTCCAACTCAGAGATCTGTGTGCCTCTGCCTCCCTGGTGCTGGGATTACAGGCGTGTGCCACTGCGCCCAGCTTTTCCCTCCTTTTTCTTTCTTTCTTTCTTCCTCTTCCTCTTCTTCTTGTTCTTCTTCTTCTTGTTCTTGTTCTTCTTCTTCTTCTCTTTCAGTTTTTCAAAATAGGGTTTCTCTTTGTAGCCCTGGCTGTCCTAGACTCACTTTGAAGATCAGGCTGGCCTTGAACTCACAAAGATCCACCTGCCTCTGCCTCTGGAGTTCTGGGGCTAAAGGTGTGTGTTCTTTTTCTTCCTACATCCTTTCCTTCCTTTTCCCTAGCTCCTTCCTCTCCCTTGTGCTTTTCTTCTCTCCTCTTCTTTCCTCAATCCCTGCCCTAGCCCACCCCATCCCACCTGTCATTTTTTTCCCCTCCAAGCACTGAGCAAGCTGCCAACTATTAGCATGTTGTATTAACTCTTTTCAGTGCTAGAAATTCCTTGTTCACAGACCCCCTTGGATTTCTCTGTAAAGCTTTGCCAGGGTTAAAGCCCGTCTTGTTTTTTTTCCACAGAGGAGCATCCAGGAGAGTGGGTTCTCAGTGTCCGGCCCTGTAGGCAACAATCATTAAGAGCAGAGACAGAAACGCAGCTGCCATGTGAAAGCTGGCAGCTTGAGAAGATCCAGGCTGGCCAGGGCTTCACAAAGAACTCCCTCTGCATTGCATTGTCGAAGTCGGGCTTGGGGAATTTTCTACAATCAAAAGCAGCTGTTCCATTCCGATTACCTATTAGGGGGAGTTCTGCAGACTCAACAGCAGAAATCCCGAACCTGGGGAGTTCTGCTCAGAGTTGCAGCCTTCTCTCGGACCCAGGAAATCAATTGTTGCCACTGGGCTTTGGAACACTCCTGTCTGGTCTGGGGTGAAGGTGAGGTAAGTGATCTAAGCTTTCTAAGAATGTATTGTTGTCTCTCCATCAATAAACAATGGCTCAGGGCTGTGCTGTCCCCATATTCTTCTGGAGTACAATGGATCCCAGAGGCCACGCCTCTACCACACATGGAAAAGCAGAGCCAAGCCTGTATACTGTAAAGAGGCGTGTGCACACAGCAAAAGCCCAAAGTTTGATATCAAATAGATATCAAATAGGAACTCCCCTCTCTGGTATCCAAATGCTACCTTTCCTCTCTAAGACGACATTGTGTAGTTGGACCACACATCCTTCTAGAAATTTCTGAGCATACACAAGGGCGTGCATAACATACATTTAATGTGCATCTGAACGCATGTAAAAATGCATATATGCATACATAATGGGATGCATTAAAATGGGACTACATATACAGTGTAGCCTTGGCAGGCTGAGTTCTGACATTCCGCGTGGGAGATCTTGGCACGATTTCAGACTTCCCTGCTTAACATCTTGACTAACTGGAGCCAGGCACTGTCTAGGGTTGTACATGTGAGTGGTATAAGTTGAGGACCTGGGTCCAGGGTCCACCTATCCTCAATAAGCTCTGAGACCTTGTCTGGGAGAGCTTGGGTTTTCTCATCTGTACAATGAAGATGCAGTCTCCTAGCCTAGGGGAGTAGGAGTGCAGCTCTTTCATTGCAGGCTCCTTTCCTTAAGCAGTGCCTCTCTCTCTAGACCAGTCTCATCTGTCCTCCTGTCTTCCTGGACCCTGAGCAGTGCAGCCTGTGGTGGCACTTGGTGAGTGCAAAAAACCCTTAGGCATCCTGTCCTCTGTGACTTGCATCCAGTGCCTACTTTTGCATCCATGGCTCATCCCAGCATCCCAGTGTGCACTGCTTGTCTATATTAGGAGACTCCCGAGATGCATGATGGGACATTCATCAACTCAAATTCCCAGTCTCGTCCCAAATAAGTATGCTGTATCCCCATTCATTTCCTAGTCTTTGCTGGCTACTCATTTCCCATTTGAATTCTTTTTTTTTTTTTAGTTTTTTGCGACAAAGTTTCTCTGTGTAGCCTTGGCTGTCCTGGACTCACTTTGTAGACCAGGCTAGCCTTGAACTCACAGAGATCCACCTGCCTCTGTCTCCCCAAGTGCTGGGGTTACAGGCATGCCCCACTTCGCTGGGTTCACAGTGATATTTATGGACAAATTAATTCACCTTTGTACCTTGTCCTCCCTAGCCTTTGTTGTCATTGACAGAGCACAACTAAAATTGAGCTAGTGTGTTTTCAGAGAGCATCAAAGATGGATGCCAGATTACACAAAATAGTAAATAGGACAAAGAATGGTTGGGTCCCAGTCTTGGGACAAAGGTGTCACAGAGTGGCTCAGATAGTATTTAGAAAGGAAAGATAGTGCATTCTTCTGAAGGACCCAAGGTCAAGTCCATGACACAAGCTGTCCTGGCCTCTGTGTGGTAATCACATACACTCCCAGCCAGGGCTTTTTTTGGATTGGTCCCACAGTGTGACTTAATGAGGGGGTGGATGGTGCCCCGAGACAGTAGGGTTTCTCTTTAGACCCATGACCATGAGACAACTTGGGGTCCGTGCCAATTCTGATTGTGTTGGCTCCTCCCAGCAGCATCTACACACAGAGCAGCTGAAGATTTTTCTTTTCTTTTATTATTATTATTTTTTATGAGAACTTTTTTATTAATTTATTCATATTACATCTCAGTTGTTAGCCCATCCCTTGTATCCTCCCATTCCTCCCTCCCTCCCGCTTCCCCCCCACTCCCCTCCCCTATGTCTGTGAATGAGGAGGACCTCCTCCTCCTCCTGTATACTCTCATAGGGTATCGAGTCTCTTCTTGGTGACCTATTATCCTTCCTCTGAGTGCCACCAGGCATCCCCATCCAAGGGCCATGGTCAAATATGGGGCACCAGAGTTTGTGTGAAAGTCAGATCTCCTTCTCCACTTAACGGTGGAGAATGTCCTGTCCATCGGCTAGTCTGGGTAGGGGTTCGAAGTTTACTGCTATATTTTCCTTGGCTGGTGCCATAGTTTGAGGAGGACCCCAGGGCCCAGACTCGCCTGTAGTTTTCCAGGACCCACTGGATCCTTCTATTTCCTCATTCTCCCAGGCTTCTCACACCTAAAGTCTCAATAGGATGTCCTCCCCTCTGACCCACTTTCCTGGTAGATAAAGTTTTTCATGGGGACGTACCCCTTGGACTAGTGTCTCAATATAAGTGAGTATATACCATTTAACTCTTTTTGCTTCATATCACTCATTATGATAATTTCTAGTTCAATCCATTTGTCCACAAATTTCAGAAATTCCTTGTTTTTAATAGCTGAATAGTATTCCATAGTGTAGATGTACCACAGTTTCTTTATCCATTCTTCTACTGAGGGAAACGTTGTCAACAATTAATAAATGGGACCTCATGAGGCTGAGAAGCTTCTGTAAGGCAGGTCACACTGTCAAGAGAACAAAGCCACAGCCTACAGACTGGGAAAAGATCTTCACCAACCCTTCATCTGACAAAGGTCTAATATCCAAAATATATAAAGAACTCAAGAAATTAAACACCACCAAACCAAATAACCCAATAGAGAAATGGGGCTCAGAACTAAACAGAGAATTCTCAACAGAGGAATATCAAATGACTGAGAAACACTTAAAGAAATGCTCGACCTCCTTAGTCATCAGAGAAATGCAAATCAAAATGACACTGAGATTCCATCTTACACCCATCAGAATGGCTAAGATCAATAACTCAACTGACACCATATGCTGGCGAGAATGTGGAGAAAGAGGAACACTCCTTCATTGCTGGTGGGAATGCAAACTAGTACAACCACTTTGGAAATCTATCTGGCACTTTCTCAGAAAAATGGGAATAGGGCTTCCTCAAGACCCAGCTATTCCACTCCTTGGAACATACCCAGAAGATGCACTACCACACAACAGGGACATATGCTCAACCATGTTCATAGCTGCCTTATTCATAATAGCCAGAACATGGAAGCAGCAGAAGATTTTTCAAGAGCAGAGTAGGCAAATTGAGAAAAGAGGCCTGGAGCGGGACAAAACATTTGGCAAATAAGCAAATATGCAATGCATACAGAGAAGGTGTGTGGCCAGTGCCTTGGCTCTTTCCACCCAGAACAGCGGAGCTCAGCTATGTGTTCTGAGGAGGGTCAGAGGGGAGAAAAGGGGATGAACTCTCAGGCCTGAGTCTTCCAGGAACTGCCTTTCTCAGACCAGAAGTGCTGTTCTTCCCTGGAGCCCAGTTTCTGAAGATAAAACTGTAACTAAGGATAAAACTGACACAAACAAACAAACAAACAAATTCCTGAAGATAGCACTTCAGACATGGTGGTGCATACCTTTAATCCCCAGCACTTGGGAGTCAGAGGCAAGCAAAGCTTTGTGCGTTCAAGACCAGTCTGGTGTCTAGAGCAAGTTGTAGGCCAGCCAGAGCTACATAGTGATACTCTGTCTCAAAAACATGCAAGCTAGGCTTAGTGGCATGTGCCTTTAATCCCAGCACTCAGGAGTCAGAGGCTAGCCTGGTCTACATACTGAGTGCCAGGCCAGCCAGCACCACATAGAGAGAGACATATCCAACCAACCAACCAACCAACCAGTCAACTGAACAAACAAACAACACGGCCACCACCGCACCCACCCCCAAATCCTGCAGACATACGGGACAGAAATTTTTCTTTTCTTTCTTTCTTTCTTTTCTTTTTTTCTTCTTCATTTTTTTTCTTTCTTTCTTTCTTTCTTTCTTTTTTTTTTTTGAGACAGGATCTCTCTGTGTTAGCCTTGGCTGTTCTGGACTCACCTGGTAGACCAGGCTGGCCTCATGCAATCCGCCTGCCTCTGCTTCCCAAGTCTGGGATTAAAGGCATGCGCCATCACACCCAGCCCAGAACTTTTTTTTATATATATATAATTTAATATATATTAAAAAATAAATGGTTTTGTTTGTTTGTTTGTTTTAATTTCAGTGTTTGTGCCTCTGTGTGTCTGCCATCTACGGGCAGATGCCTGCCAAGGCCAAAAAAGGGCATTAGATTCCCTGGAACTGGAGTTGCCAGCCCTTGTCAGGCAGCTAATGTGGGTGCTGGGAACTGAACTCAAGGCCTCTAGATGCGCTCTTAGCCACTAAGTCATTTCTTCCTCCCTTAACACCTATTTTGGGGGAAAAGGGTTTCTTATATCACGCCCCCCTCCAATTTGAAAACATAGACTATTTGGAATGCCCAGTGAGAAGTCTTTCCTGTGACTTCATCCCGCCGGAGCAAGCTGGTACACTCAAGCTGTGCATTGCCCAGACTCTTCTAGGAGCCTGTGCAGAACCGTAAGGCTACCTCACTGCCCTCCTCTTGTGTGTCCCCATCTTAATGGTGGAACAGGAAATGTCCTTCTATTCTTACTCCCAAGTAAGGGTTTTCACTGCTAACTGAGTCTTACCAAGTCTTCACAGACGAGATTTGAATGGGGGCAAATATCCCATGGCACTCAATTCTCGTAGCTGCATCCTGGGTTCTGGGCTTGGTGAAGAGGAAGGATTTCTAAGATTTCATCTTCCTGAAAGATGGGGGAGGGGTTCTTCCTCCCTGAGGTCTCTGCTAAAGTCAGATGAGGGTATAGGCACACTACCCCTCCCCCCTAATGGAGGAAAGAACCACCCAACCCTCTGGTCCACAAGGGAGGAAGACAAGAGGAAGGCAGGACTGACAGTGAGTTATGAGAGCTGTGATCAGCACCCTGGAGCTCACTCCCCTTTGGGCTTTGTGTAGCCACTGTCGAGCAGGGCCCTGCTATCCTGATGAGTGACCCCCACCCCTTGAGAGTGCCAGGAGTGGTGGGACACACAGAGAGAGGGACATCCTATCATCTACCACTTCTGTCAGTGTCGAGCACCAACTACCTACTGTTGTCCCCAGGGTTAGGATGACATGGCCCTGTGATGGCCTGGCACCTGTAAGGCTCAGGTGAGAGCACAGGTAAATGGATCCTCTTGCTGTGAGGTTCCCTGGCCCGGCTAGAGAAGGCAGGTCAAGGCCAGAGGCCCACACTAGGACTGGAGGGAAGATGAGCTGACTCAGCTGCCCAGGAGACGCAAGCCAGCTGTGGTGAAACCAGCAGCCCTAGAAGTTTCGGTCAGCCAGCTGCAGAGACACCTGAAGGTCATGCTGGATGATGCAACTGGGAGCCAGAGGGGCCCTTCCCTGCCATTCAAGACCCTCTCTTATATACCCACACACTCCCCCATAGCCCCCCATTAAAGGGAGTGGAGTAGTCCAGCCATCAAGTAGCTGCCCTCCCTTTTTTAGAGCCCCACAGTGTTCAGAGGACTCTTGGACACCAGAAGACAAGAGGAACACCGGTCAACTGTATCCCAGCTTAAAGACTCAGCAAAGTGACATGTTTTACTCTGGTGAAATCCAAATAACAGCTTGTGCCCTGTGGCTACTAGGGAGCAAGCAAGGCCTGTTATGAAGCATGGAACTGGGGCGAGCTTTAACACCAGATTATTTTCCCAGTTGTTAAGGAGGATTACACATGTACATGTTGATTTTGGGTTGCAAAATCTCAGGGTTTTTTTGTTTGTTTGTTTGTTTGTTTTCAAGACAGGCTTTCTCTGTGTAGCCTTGGCTGTCCAGGACTCAGTTTGTAAACCAGACTGGCCTTGAACTCACATCGATCCTCCTGCCTCTGTTTCTCAAGTGCTGCTACCACACTGGGCTAAATGCTCTCTTTGTGGTATTGAAAGATTGGAAACTTTTTTAAAAATTATTTTTATTTCATGTGCATTGGTGTTTTGTCTACATGTATGTCTATGTGAGAGTGCCAGATCTCCTGGAGCTGGAATGACAGACAACTGTGAACTGTCATGTGGGTGCTGGGAACGGAACCCAGGGACTCTGGAAGAGCAACCAGTGCTCTCAACCTCTGAGCAATCTTCCCAGCCTGGAAAGGATGGAAACTTAATCCACTACAGTGCTCACAGAAGGCACGTTTAGGAGGTGATTACAGTGGAATGCCCCTTTGAGTGCATTTGATACGACGAGACTGTGGCCTTACTTTGGGTAACAGTTTCTTCTGGGATTAAAACATCCTATCCTGTGGGGAAGGTCCTTAAGTAGGAAGGTAGAAAAGCCAAAGGAACTCCTGAAACACACCACGATCCCTAGACCCCTCCCTGCCAGAGTAAGCAATAAAAAAGTCCCCAAGACTAGAGGAACAGAGAGAGCTACACAGACCCTGAGACCAGACCAGCTGCCTGGAAGAGATTTAGACCAACGGAGCCACCTGGGAAGCGCACTCACCAACCTGTATGAGCTGTCCGCTGACGTGGCGCCGGATCCTGAGCCTCTATCTGTCTTTTAGAACCTAAGCTCAATCAATAAGCCTTCATCCTTATAGACCGGCCCATTTGTGGCTTGCAGTTTCAGCAACAGAAAAGAGACTAATAGCCCAGTGGCTTGTACTCTGTGCTGGATGGATGCCTGAAGTCCCGACTCTTCCAGTCGCTGGAGAGGGAGGCAGGTGCCAATGAGCCCACACAGCTACCTGAGAGGGTTAGGGAAGAGGTGGGTTGGGCAGCCCAGCCTGGAAAGACAAGCTGGTGAGTATACGCTATGGGCAATCGCAAGAACAGCGTCTTTAGCCCTGGCAGCTTGACAGGGATAGGAGCAGCTAACGAGCCTGCCCTTAACGCGGAGGCATGGAAGGAAAATGGCAAGCAAGGCAGGGTGCACGCCTGTAATCCCAGCACTTGGGAGGCAGAGGCAGACAGATCGCTGTGAGTTGGAGGCCAGCCTGGTCTACAAAGTGAGTCCAGGACAGCCAAGGCTAACACCGAGAGAACCTGTCTCGGGAAAAAAAAAAAAAAAGACCAAAGGTAGGGGGGGGGGGGGCGGGGGGGGGGGGGGGGCAACCAACCCTTTGCTAGCTGTCTTCTTGCAAAAGTTATTGCATTCCTGTGCCTGTGTGAAGACAGTTCCTGACCTCCAGGGAAGGCAAAGCTCCCTGGAAAGGTCGGAGAATAAACATATAGCTCAGAGGACCGCACAGATGGGATGGGAGCTGGGGCAGACCAGACTGGAACCCTATAGGAGTCAGGGCTGGGGGAGCCTCCATGTCTGCTATAACCTTGGGTTGGGTAGAGCGCCTGGAGCAGGGATCTAGGCATGTAGGGAGTGGTGGGCTGCCGAGAGAGTGTAGGGTTAGGACGTCATGCTGCATGCCTGGGCAATGGCAGCCATGGTAACGTTTAAAGGACGTTGTGGTTTTAAGAAGCAGACGGAGTCGGGGCAAGATGAGGGGGAGAGGATTCTGGGGGAAGTGGGAGGGTGAAGGAAGGAACCAAAACCACGCTTGGTGCCATAGAAAGTGATAGAGAAACTGAGCAGGTTCCCGTTTTTGGGGGTTCGTGTGGAAACCCCTGCGGTGTGAGTCAGAGGTCTCTTCTAAAAACGCTTGTCTCGGCACCCGGTGACCCTTCCCATCACCGTCTCAGCCATAGAAAAGTAGGCTCCTCACCAAGGGCTTGGTTTGCACTGGACGTGGTGGGGATGGCCACCAGAAACTTTTAGGGGCTGGCCTGTTGGCTCACTTATAGCTAGGAGAGGGTCAGGGCAGACAGTGGCTACCTGAGCACCCGAAGCCAGGGACCTGTCAGACGCCCTGGAGCTTAGGTTTCGCCAAGGTTGCATGTGTGCACATGCGTGTGCAAGACTGATAAAGGGAGGTGGACTAAGCCACTGACTCTACTAAGATGGCCCATTGGCTATGGATAGCAGGGCAACTGTTCTGACATTATTTATTTATTCAAGTTTTTTTTTTCTTTTATTTCTCTTTCTTTTTTTCTTTTTCTCTTTTTGGTTTTTCGAGGCAGGTTCTCTCTGTGTTAGCCTTGGCTGGCCTCAAACTAACAGTGACCGGCCTGCCTCTGCCTCCCGAGTGCTGGGATTAAAGGCGTGTGCCACCACATCTGGCTTTTAAATAACTTTTAAATTTTAATTTATTCTATGTGCATTTGGTATAAGGCTGTCAGATCCCTTGGAACTGGAATTACAGACAGTTGTGAGCTATGTTGGTGCTAAAAATTGAACCCAGGTCCTTTAGAAGAACAGACAGTGCTCTTAAGCACTGAGCCATCTCTCCAGCCTTCAGCCCAACATTATGATTTTGTTGTTGTTGCTGCTGCTGCTGCTGTCTGTTGTTTTTCGAGACAAAGTCTCTCTGTGTTAGCTTTGGCTGTCCTAGAGTAGCCTTGTAGACCAGGCTGGCCTCAACCTCACATGGATCTGCCTGCCTCTGCCTCCCGAGTGCTGGGATTAAAGGTGTGTGCCACCACGCCTGGTGCTCTGATAATATTTTAAAACAAGCTTCCCCTTCTGTACCCTCTTCACACATACACCTTCTTCTTCTTTACTTTCTTTCCTTCTTCTCAACAACCCCCCCCCCCCCGGCTTTGGACAAGGGCTCTCTCCGGGGTGGGGTGGTGGGGTGGGGTGTGGAGTGAGGGAATATGTGGAGGAATTTGGGAACCCTCCCGGCAACAGAGCACGATGAGGGGCCCACCGCAGCCTCTAACCTTCAGATCCGCCATCTGTCCCAAGGCTTTGCCTCCTCTAGAAGGTAAAACGGAGCCTTCTGTTTCTTTTGTTTGAGGAACACCAGCAACCCACAAAAAGGAAGAGGGGGAGGGGCAAAGGCAGGAAAGAGGAAGAATAAGATATTCATCACTGTCTTTCTCTTCTAACTTTGGTTCAGTGTTAGGGTTTACGATTGCTGTGATGAAACGTCGCAGATAAAAACAACTGGAGGAGCATTTATTTGGCTTGAACATCCTGACTCATTCATTGTCCACTGAGGGAAGCCAAGGCAGGAAGTTAATCCTGGTGGGATGGATCCTGGGGACAGGAGCTGATGCAGAGGCCATACAGGAGACTGGTTTATAAGCTTGTTCCTGCCTTTTTATAGAAGCTGGGACCACTAGCTCAGGGGTAGCCCCACACACTCGGCCTGGGCCTTCCCACATCAATCACTAATTTCAATAATTTAATAAAAATGCCCTACATGCTTGCCTGCAGCCTGATATTATGGAGGTACTTTCTGGATTAAGGTTCTCTGTTTTCAGTTTGTGTCAAATTGACATACAAATT
>OU015747.1:44118117-44158972 GCA_907169655.1 Acomys percivali | reverse complement strand
ACAAAATCTCAATCATTCAATTTCACCAAGAAAGACTCGGGAGCTTGAAGCTCAGGTGAAAGCCTGCTAGATCAGAGAGGCAGAGGAAGCACCCAGCTGACCATCCTCTCCAGCTGATATCCCCAAAGAAAAAATCCATCCTCATGCTGTCTCAAAAGCCCTCAAACTGAATGTCTCTCCTTTCTACTTCCTGTGTGTCACTTTATACATCCTCCTGACTTCCTCTTATTCTGTTTTTTCTCTATGTTCACTCCCTATTAATTGGTTGCTTATCTTTTGATTTAGGATTGACTTTATTTAATCCTGTTTTGGATTAAAGGTGTGTGCTAACCCTGAACTACATCACAACTAGAAATAGACTTTTCCAGTAAACAACACCATCTCAGGGTCTACCGTGGGGATTAAATATCCTGCAATAAGAGTCCTTGACCCAGAAGAGATAAGGGCATGCCACTCAGGAGCTAGCTCAGAAAGGATTCCAGCTCAGCAGCTGAGCATGGCTTGGGGGGTGGGGGGAGAGCAGCAATTGCTGCTGGAGGAAGTATTCTGAGGGTACCTATCGTCTTATCCAAGGAATATTCATGGGATCTGGGGGAGACTGAGGAGAGCCAGTGAGTGGAATCATTTAAACAGGGCATCTGGGAAGGAAGGACAGGAGCAAAGCGAGGACCCAGTCTCCAGAGAAGCACCTGCCAGGCTTGTCACAGTCCTTCTGTGTCCCCTTAGGAGGCAGCTCCAGCGCCATTACCTTTCCAAGGAAAGAAGAACACTGAAAAGTGGTGGAAATGGGATGTGATGCCAGGCAGGGTGGCCTGGTGGAAAGGCAGAGCCCACGCAACCATTGGCTGCATCTGGTGGCTTGGCTTTGTGCTTAGTTGATTGTTAGTTTATTAACCTTCTGCCAGCAGTAAGATTTTAGTAAAATCCGAGGCTGTTGCATCTCTTTTTAACATAATCCATTCTACTATCCAGAGTTCCCCTTCCTCCCATGGTAGACACTTTCTAGAAGGCTCTGTTTGCTCTATTCAGGTAGGAAGAGACCAGGCTAGACCAGCATCCCATCCTGGAGCCATTGGAGTACTGTACCAATGACCAATTTCTGTCCTCTCCTTGGTTTTGGGTTACATGCAGCCCCTTTCTTTCTTTCTTTCTTTCTTTCTTCTTTCTTTCTTTTCTTTTTCTTTTTTTCTTTTTTGTTTGTTTTGTTTTTCTAGACAGGGTTTGTCTGTGTAACCCTGGCTGTCCTGGGCTAGCTTTGTAGACCAGGCCTGCCTCTGGCTCCTGAGTGCTAGGATATAAAGGCAGGTACCCCCCCCCCCAGCCCTTTCTTAGCATCTTCTTGCTAGGTGCCTTCTTCAATCTGTGAGCACCCAGCATAGTCCCACCCCAAGGCTAGGAATCAGAAGCAAGTTCTGGCTGCTAGAGGTCCCCCTTACTGTCACCAATGGATTGTGCCTGAGGAGAAATGATGCTCGTCATCTCTGCCTTTACCCATTCTTCCCCATGCCTCACACCCAAGACATTACTTTTTCTTTCTCTCTCTCTCTCTCTCTCTCTCTCTCTCTCTCTCTCTCTTTCTTTTTTTTTTTAAGGTGATATCAAGCAGAAACAGTTTTCCTAGTCCCTGGCAGCTGTGGCATGAAACGCATCATCCTCCCACCCTGGCATTAGCTATGGCTGTCACTTAGAGGAGAATGAAACACTGTCTGATGTCTGATTGCCTCCAGGCACTGGAGGTCTGTGTGCTAGAAGATTCCGGCTCCACGAAGGCTTAGTCAACTTAGAGGAGTCTGCTTGAAAAATGAACTCTTTTATGTTCAAAAGTTTCATAAATAGAAAGAGCTAAGTGTGGGGATCGGGGCGCTGTTTAAGTTTCTGTGGTCGTGAGTTCTCCATGTGGTAGCCATTGGGCCTCAAGGCTTACTGCCTGCCCAGTAGCATCCTTCATCTCAGCTGTGCCAAATGCCAAAGAGCTTTTGAAATGTCACAATGGAAATTAGAAACGAGGGAAGTGCAGATACCTAAGCCCCGTGAAGCGAAGCGAAGCATCTTTACTTTCATGACCTTATAAACAGGACCCTTCACAGATCCTTCCTGTTTTTTTAAAATTACATTTATTTATTTTATGTATATGTGTTTATGTGTGTGTGCATGGACCACTGTGTGTGTTACAGGCCACAGGACAACCTCTTGAGTGTTGATTTTCTCCATCATGTGGGTCCTGGGGATTAAACGTGGGCTATCAGACTTGGCAGAAAGCAGAGTCATCTCTCCAGCCTATAGCCAAAGATCTTTACCCTTATCAGAAGAATGGGCAAGGCACATTAAAGTATGGCAGGATGTTTGCCTTATAAAGCAGGAGGCATCAGAGCTGGCAGGAAAGAACAAGTGATTGCGCTGGCTGAGCCCAAGCTGTCAATCACAGTGTCAGGACTGCAGCCGGAGCCTCTGTTTATGCAACTGCAAAGTAAGTGGTCACAGGTACCCAGAAGGTCCACTAGAAAAATGAGTGACATGGTATATAGGATATAATACAGAATATGGCACAGCACAGATATCACTTTCTTCCTTCATGTGCATGTTTGTTCACTGTAAACTTGTGTTTATGTGTGTGCACAGTGTGTACAAATGGGCCTTTGAGTGTGTGCTTTTGCAAGTGGAGATGTGTGTTGGAGAAAGTGAATGCTTGTCGGTGAGCGCAAATACCGACATGTGTGCGCTTCTGTTCTTTTTGAGTCCTGCCAAAAAGGCTGGGTCATAGGCCTGACTCGCTTTGCAGTTTGCCATCCCTCCTCTCCTCCCCCAACTCCAGACAGAAGCTCACTCTCTGGCCCAGGAAAAAAGCCCAACCTCTGAATGTAACCTGAGCGCCCAGTGGAATGCACAGCAGAGCATCAAAACCCTGGAACAAGGCTAATCCTCTTTACTTTGGCATCATCTCTGAAAAAAAATAAAATACAATAAACTGGTTGGGGGGTTGGAGTAGGGAAGCCAGAGACCCCACTTCCGCCGTCTGTCTACACAAAGCCAGCTGGGCCTTGGGCTGCTTGCAGAGGAAAGACACTGTCTTGTGGATTACAGGACATAACGTGGAAGGGTGTTCAGTAATTATGTCTGAAGAGTTACCAGTGCTTGAAGCCAGGAAGCAGTTCTGTTGTTGATCAAGTGTGTGTTTACTGAGCCTGTATAGTGAGTCAGGCCCCTGTCGGGATCCAGAGGCCTAGGATAGACCAGCTCCCCACCCCCAACCCCCACCCCTACCCCAGCAGACATTGGTTTCCATGGCGAGGGCTGCCAAGGGAGCCGCTCCAGCCCAGTGTTAGTATAAAGCATGATTAAGTGTACAGCAAGGTCATGGCTGTCCTGTCTTTAGAAATGTGTCCACATAGATACACGTACAAATACATGCCTGGGTAACCAGCAGGGATATATCTTATATCTTATAACCCTGGGCTTGGGCTGAGCTCTGTCTCCATCAGTCACTCTGTCCCAGAGGAATCTCAACATTTGCCCATGACTTGTATTTCTGAGGGAAAGGCTTTATCATGACATGAGCCCTGCTCAGATCCCAGTGTCACCTTTGCTTGCTTGCTTGGTTTGTTTAAGAGAGGGCCTTTCTACATGACCCAGGCTAGCCTTGAACTTGCTATCTATAGCCCATGCTGACCTTGAACTTCTGACCCTCCTCCCTCTCCTCTTAGTCTCTTAAATGCCGCATCACAGTGTGCACCACTTGCCTGGCTTGGTGTTTGCTCATTCTTCTTCCTTTCTGTCTATTTTTCCCCCTTAGTATGTATGCCTGCTTTCCTTCATTACAAGGTGGTGCTGAAGGCAACGCTCATCCTACCCCCCAACCCCCAATACCTGGTTAACAGCACATATGTACATCTCAGCTTTGTGGGGCAAACTATTCCTAGGGAGATGATACACACACACACACACACACACACACACACACACACACACCTACTCCTCCTGGATAGGGAGACTATGTCGGACCAAAGAATAGATACCACCCAAGTCCAACTTGGTGAACCAACGGGGTTATTGGGGGTTACTTAGAGGAACAGGAGTGAGAAGATACTAAAAGGAGCAGACAGGACTCAAAGACAGCTAGCTGCATTACCAATGTCCACCCCAGCATGGGTGACAGCTCACAAAAAAATTGTAAATCTGCATGTAGGCTGCCCAACAAGTTAGAGTATTCCTTCCAAGTGATTTGGTTGGTGCAAACCTCCAGGCAGCCTGGCTGGTTTCTGCTTCTTCAAAGCATCCGCTCTGGTCTCAGTTTTCTTTGTTGTGGTCTCAGAGAGAAGTTCCACACTTGTTGCATTCTCTGCTGGGGTGGGGTGGGGTGGTGGCACGTGGTGGGGCGCTGGTGAATCTGGTCCATTTCAGGGACTTCCTGACCTTGTTTACTTTCCTGCTTAAGGACCTTCCCTGTAGGACGAATGTTTCAATCTCAGAGGAAACTGTTACACAACACTCAGTCAACATCATAGTGAACAGGGAAAAGCTGCCTCTGTCTCTCTAAGACTAGGAACAAGAGAAGCCTGTCTCTTTAGGGGCTGAGGGTATGGCTCGGTGGTAGAACATTGGTATGCCATGAGCAAAGCTGTGGGTTAGATTCTCAAGGGCTTGGTGGTGTACTCTTGTAATCCCAGGGGGAAGCAGGAGGATCAGAAGTCCAAGGTCACTCTCATCTAAAGCTAAGAAGGTAGTTTAAAACTACCCTGGGGAGAGCCTCCTCCCAACTCCCCCCAAAAGTCCAATGTTCATTTTTCGCAAAGTTAATTCAAGCTCTTATTTATCAAGTGTCAGCTAGGCAACAAGGCAAGAGAAAGAAACTTTTTTTGTTTTTTGTTTTTTTTTTTAGAGACAGGCTTTCCTCTATGTAGCCTTGGCTATCCTAGACTAACTTTGTAGACGAGGCTGGCCTCGAACTCACAGCAACAGCAATCCACCTGCCTCTACTGAGGGTCCATACCTTCCAAGTGTGGGCATTAAAGGTGTGGACCACCATGCCTGGCTAAGAAAGAAATGTTGCTCCTCCAATTAGGAAAGAGGAAGTCATTTATTGAGCTGATGACATGATTATAGACAGAATTGCAAGGCCACCTTCACAAACTGCTAGAATTTATAAATGCATGTAGTAAATTTGTAGGACAACAAAATCAATATATAAAACCCAACAGCTTTTTGTGCACAAATTCTGAAATTCCTGAGAATGACATCAAGAAAGCAGTCCCATCCACAACAACAATAAAATGCTTTGAAGAAATTTGAGCAGGGAAATTACAAAACACCAATAGAATTACCCGCAGACACAAAAGATTAAAAAAAAAAAAAAAAGCTGGGCGGTGGTGGCACACGCCTTTAATTTCAGCACTGAGGAGGCAGAGGCAGGCAGATTGCTGTGAGTTCAAGGCCAGCCTGGTCTACAAAGCGAGTCCAGGACAGTCAAGGCTACACTGAGAAACCCTGTCTCAACAAAACAAAACAAAAAACCAAAAACAAACAACAACAAAAGATTTAAAAAAAAAAAAACCTGTATTTGTGAGCTGAAAGGATTCATCGTGCCAGTGTGCTCATACCACACAAAGAGAGCTACGGATTCAATGCACTCCCATGAAGACTCAGTGACATTGTTTTTGAGTACTTGCCCTGTGTGCACAGCATACATTGTGAGGAAGTCAGAGGACAGCTTTGTGCACCTTTCCACTTGTGTTGGGGGTCTGTTCCTGGCCTGGGACTTGCCTAGCAGCTAGGCTGGCTGGTCAGTAAATCAAGGGATTCTTTTCTTCTGTCTTCCCGCATTGGGATTACAAGCACATGTCACTAACCTTTTCAACATTTTTTTGGAAAGAAACATTTTGGTACAATGCATTATTTTGATCATGTTTTCCTCCTTCTCTAATCCCCCCTAGGTCCTCCCCATCTTCCTATCTACCCAAATTTATGTTCTTTTTCTCTCTTTAAAAACAACAAACAAGGGCCAGCATGGTGGTGCACGCCTTTAATCCCAGCACTCGGGAGGCAGAGGCAGGTGGATCGCTGTGAGTTCGAGGTCAGCCTGGTCTACAAAGCGAGTCCAGGATAGCCAAGATAACACAGAGAAACTCTGTCTCGAAGAACCAAAAAATAAAAATAAATAAATAAATAAATAAAAACAACAAACAAAACCAAATGACAAAAACTATGATATGCACATATAAAAGCAAGCAAGCAAACAAACAAAAAACCCTCACAAAATTAAATAAAAAAAAAGAACAATAAGAGAGAAAAATGTGGAAACAAAGCAACATGACACAAAAAGTCTATGACTATACCATTGAGCTCAATTTGTTTTGGCCAACTACTCCTGGGACGGGGGCCTGTCCCGAGATATAGTTAATATACCCAGAGATACTGCACTGGAGAAAACCGATTTTCCTTTGCTTGCAGTTATCAGTTGCAGGTCGCCTCTCGGTTAGGGATGGGAGGCCATATCCACTTCCCCTTATCAGTGTTGGGACCCCAGCTAGACTGAACCTGTGCCTGTGTGTGCCACAGATGTCTGTGAGGTCATAGGTGCATCCATCATTTCTAGCTCCTACACAACTTCTCACTCTTCTCCCACATAGATCTCCGAGCCTTAGAGGGAGAATGAAGATGTCTCACTCAGGCCGGAATACTCCGCAGTCTCTCCCTCTCTGCACACTGTCCTCCTGTGGGTCTCTGTATTAGCTCCTGTCTACTGCAGAAGCTTGTCTGAAAGGGCTGAGTGGAGAAGTGATCTGCGAAGTTCATTTTGGGATTAAATTCATCCCCGTGCTCGCTACCCAAGTCCTTTACAAATTAAGCTATTCCTTTGGCCCTCAGTGACATTCTTTACAGGAAAAGAGAAGCATTTTAAGTTGGTAGGAATGGCCACCAGGACATGCAGGAGATAAAGAGCCTCTGCAGCACAAACCTAGTAACATGCCTTCTATCCCTGGGAGCCCAGAGAGGCGGCTCAGGGGGTCAAAGGTCACTACCAGGTCACACCTGAAACTCATCTCTAGACCCACATGGTGGAAGGAGGGGCCGATTCCCAAAAGTTATCTTCAGAACTCCAGAAGCCCATGATCACACTTATCCAGACATAACACACACACACACACACACTAAATAAAAACATTCTAAAAAAGATAAATTTTGCCAGACATGGTGGCACATGCCTTTAATCCCAGCACTTGGGAGGCAGAGGTGGATCTCTATGAGTTCCAGGCCAGCCTAGTCTATAAAATGAGTCCAGGACAGCTAAGGCTATACAGAGAAACCTTATCTGAAAAAACAACAAACAAACAAACAAAGGTATGGCAAGGTAAGTTCTGATTGAGCTAGAAAGATTATACTTTGGGAGAAAGAAATTTTCTTTAAAGCATGGTGCTTGGAAAACTGTTTTCATATGTAGAGCAATGAAGTTAAGGTTCTGTCTCTCACCATTAAAAAATTAATGTGAGAGAGGAAAAGACGTAAATATAAGTCTGTCAGGCCAGTAGGACAAAACACAAAGGAAACATATCAGATCATTTATCTGAGTAAAGGTTTTTTGTTTTTTCCAATGCCTGTGTTTTGCTGTGGGTTTCTAAGTATTACAGCCCCGGCTGTCCTGGAACTGGCTTTATACACCAGTCTGGACTTGAATTAACAAGGACTCACATGCCTCTGCCTCTTGAGTGCTGGGATTAAAGATGTGTGCTACCACACCGAGCTAGGTAAAGGATTTTTTAAAAAAAGATTTTATTTTTATATTTAAGTGCACATGCACATACTTTTGCACTCACATGAGTGTAGATGTCAAAAGAATGGAGCTTGGCATGGTGATGAATGTCTTTCTTTCTAAGATTTATTTATTTTATTTACTGCATATGAGTGCTTTATCTGCAGAAGAGGGCATCAGATCACATTATAGGTGGTTGTGAGCCACCACGTGGTTGTTGGGAATTGAACTCAGGACCTCTGGAAGAACAGGTAGCGCTCTTAACCACTGAGCCATCTCTCCAGCCTGGTGATGAACGTCTTCAATCCCAGCACTTGGGCGGCAGAAACAGGAGATCTCTGTAAATCCTAGGCCAGCTTGGTCTGTAGATACCAAAGGTTCTCAGCATTCCTAGTGCTGTGACCCTTTAATCCGATTCCTTGTGTTGTTGTGATTCCCAATAATAAAATTATTACTTCTTTTGCTACTTCATAACTGTAATTTTGCTACTGTTATAAATTGTAATGTAAATATCTGTGTTTTCTGATGGTCTTAGGTGGTGACTCCTGTGAAAGGGTCATTTGAACTTGAAGAGGTTGCAAACCCATGGGTTGAGAACCACTGATATGAGATTTCCTAGGACAGCTAGGGCCACATAATACAAAGAGACCCTGTCTCAGAAAATAACTAAATATACACATATATATCCCCCCCCCCCCACCAGGCACTTCAATTGGAGCGATGGCTTCTTTCTTTGAGACCCGGAACTCATTCCTAACATTTGGAGTACGTGCTTTAGCTGCTGATCTAACTCTCCAGCCCAGTAAATTTTTTTCTTTTATTTTTGCCTGTGGTTTTGGTGTTGTATCAAAGACAACACTGCCAAGTCAAGTGTCATGGAGCTGTTTGAGTTTAGTAGTTTTTATTCTTACAATTAGACCTTTGATCTATTTGGGATTAATTTTTATCTGAGTAAAATCTTAAACTTATTAAGATTTGCTTTATGGCCTAGCACGTAGTCTAAGAAGACTTGAGAAAACAAAAATCTTCTCTTGGTGGATGGGCTGTTTCCCATGTGTCTGTCAGGCGTAATTGATGTGTAGCATGCTGATGCTATTGTTTTTGCCTCCCTCCTTTCTCCCTTGCCTTTCCCCTTCCTCCCTGACATTCTACTACCTCCTTTTCTGTCTCTTTTTCCTCCCTCCCCTCCCCCTTCTCCCCTTCCTTTCTTCTTTCTTTTCTTTCTTTTTTGTTTTTTGAGACAGGGTTTCTCTGTGTAGCCTTGGCTGTCCTGGACTAGCTTTGTAGACCAGGATGGCCTCGAACTCACAGCGATCCACCTGCCTCTGCCTCCCGAGTGCTGGGACTAAAGGCAAATTATTTTATTTTTAAAGTGTGTGTGCAGTACTCTCAGAGGCCAAGAGAGGGCGTCAGATCCCCTGGGGCTGGAGTCACTGGCTGCTGTGAACTGTCCAGTGTGAGTGTTGGAAACTTACTCAGGTCCTCTTGGAGAGCAATGCGCATTTCTAAGCACTGATCATCTCTTTAGCCCCTACTTTTGTATCTTCATTTGAGACAGGGTTTTCATTGTGTAGCTCTGGCTAGCCTGGAATTGCTTTGGTTTTGGTTTTTTTGGAGACAGGGTTTCTCTGTGTCACAGTGGCTGCCCTGGACTCTCTTTGTAGACCAGACTGGTCTGAAACTCAAACAGATCCTCCTGCCTCTGCCTCCTGAGTGCTAGGATTAAAGGCGTGCGCCACCATGCCCGGCTGGAACTTGCTTTGTAGATCAGGCTGACCTAAAACTTTTGGAGATCTCCCTGCCTCTGCCTGCTGAGTGCTGAGTTAAAGATGTGTGCCACCATGCCCAGCAAGGTACCATGTGGTTTTTGTTCTTTGTCGTCAGTGTTATTCATTTTGTTTTAATACATTTATTGATGACTGTCTGTTGTTTCTAGTTTGGTTTACTGCTGCTGTGATAAACACCACAAACAAAAGCAACTCAGGGAAGGGAAAGGTTTGTTTCAGCCATGCTTAGGTGTCACCCCATTTCTGAAAGCAGTCTGGTCAGCTCTCTGGTTTTAGGCCTGCTTAGCTTTCTTATGCAGCTCAGATTCACCTACCTCACATGCTCCCCTCACAGTGGCCTAGGCCCTTCTGCATCAATCAGTAAGTAAGATGGTTCTCCTCAGGCAGGCCAGTGTGACCTAAGCAACTCTTGAATTGAGGTTCTCTCTTCTCAGGAGAAGCTCTGTGGTGTGTCAAGTTGACAACAAAAACAAACACATTGTCCTATGATTGAGAGTTTATCCACGTATGAAAAATTAGTTGTTGGTGTTGGCACTCTGTGGTTTGATCTCAGTCTTGTAACATTTTCTCTCTCATTCCCTTCATTCTCAGCTTGTTTGATGGACGGACAGACAGGTGGGTTGGCTAACTGACTGATTGTCATGGGGATACATCTTAAAATTTTTCTCATTTCCTTTAATGTCTGGTATTTCCTTTCATATTTTGTATATGAGTGCTTCTGGCGGTTATATGTACCATACTGAAGGTTTTTTTGTTTTGTTTTTTTTGCTTTTTTGTTTTGTTTTGTTTTTTCGAGACAGGTTTCTCTGTGTCACACTGACTGTCCTGGACTTGCTTTGTAGACCAGGCTGGCCTCAAACTCACAGTGATCTGCTTGCCTCTGCCTCCTGAGTGCTGGGATTAAGGGCATGTGTAACCACATCTGGCCAATATTGAAGTTCACAGCTCTAACAACCCATTTTAAGTTGATAGCAACTTGACTTCAGGTTTTTTTTGGGGGGGGGGGGGTTATTGTTGTTGTTGTTTTTGAGACAGGGTTTCTCTTATAGTCCTGACTGCTCTGGACTCACTTGTAGATCAGGCTGGCCTCGAACTCACAGAACTCACAGGTATCTGCTAGCCTCTGCCTCCTGAGTGCTGGGATTAAAGGCGTGCACCGCCACGCCAGGCTTGGCTTCAGTTTTACGCAAACACTTTACCCTTCCCTTCTGCTCCCTACACTGGATCCTAGGTATACAGTGAATTCCATCTTCCTATCTCCAGATTTAGTTTTCATGAATTTTCCTTTCATGTTTGGTTTTATTGAGATGCGGTCTTATGCAACCAAGGCTGACTCTAAACTCCTGATTCTTTTTATCTTCATGTCCTAATGTCACGACTATAGGCCTGAACTACTCCACCCATCTCTGATTTATGCATTTGTTTCTTTTTTTTTTTTTCTTTTTTCTTTTTGTTTTTTTGAGACAGGGTTTCTCTGTGTAGCCTTAGCTGTCCTGGACCCGCTTTGTAGACCAGGCTGGCCTCAAACTCACAGCGATCCACCTGTCTCTGCCTCCCAAGTGCTGGGATTATAGGCATGCGCCACCACGTCCGGCGCATTTGTTTCTTTTTCAACTGTTTGGTGATGTTGCCTGTGACTGAGAGGGGAATGATGTGGCCTATTTTCAGGTCCACAGACAGTTTTTTTTTTTTTTTCTTTTAGCATGCTTGACACCATGGTTGAACATCCTTAGCTGAAATGTTCTGTTCGGCTGTTGCAGTTCTTAGCACCAGGGATTCTGTTTAGCTACTTTCCATCTCACTGGGTTCCTTACCCTGCCCCAACAGCTGTTCACCCTCTTCCGTGTCTTTCTTTGCTCACTGTTCTTCTAGCTCATTCCAGACAATTGCTTCAGACCTTTATCTAGTACATCTGATGTGTGGGTTGCACCAGGCATCATTTCTGCTACATTATTTTGCAGACTCAGGAGTCTTTTCGCTGATGAACTGGGCAGGGTATGAGCTTTGAGATCAACCCAGAGATGAAGGCATAAGCTCATCTAAGATTTTCTGAACTCTTCTAAGATTCCCGCCCGCCCCCACCACCTTCTAGTTCTCCCTATGTATGCAGCTACTTTTAAATATCTGAATTTTGCAAGGAATCTCACTTGGAGAGTCATATAGGGGCCTTGGATACTTATAACCTCCCCACAACGCATTCACACCTGCATGTGTGTGGTACCTGATGCTTCCTGTGCCCCTTGCAGGATGGAATCTACCACTTTTTTCCGTCTGAGCTGGGCTATGGCTTTTTTTTTTCTTCAACCAAATCGTACCAGGGAGGGGCTGGGACAAGGGAAGTTAAAATGTCCTCCATGTTGCCTTGACTTGGCTGGGTGTTTACTTGGCTACTACGGAGCTTTGGGTGTCCCTGAGAGGCTCCTGAAGTCGTTTCAGCCAGTCTCTTTGTTCTACGTGGAAATAAGGGCCCAGTGCTTCCTGATTTGCTGTCTTCTTATTTCACCCTATAGGCATGCGTGTTTGAATCTTGTTTGTGCTGTTGCTGTCCTAGGGAGCACAGATGTCACTGCGTAATTAGAAAGTTAAGACTCAAACTCAGAGTAGTCACGGGGTCCGATATGTGTGGGTGAAGCCTGGGTCACCAGGACTCAGCAGGGCGTGGTGGCACACATCTTTAATCCCAGCACTCGGGAGGCAGAGGCAGGTGGATCGCTGTGAGTTCGAGGCCAGCCTGGTCTACAAAGCAAGTCCAGGACAGCCAAGGCTACACAGAGAGACCTTGTCTCGAAAAAACAAAAACAAAACCAAACAAACAAACAAAAAAAACAAGACTCAAGTTGAGAGCATCCTGGCCTAACTCTCTGTGTTTTATGAAGCAGGGCTTTTTGAACTCTTTCAAACTGCAGATTTAAATTCAAGAGATCTGAGGAGGGAGCCGAGGCGCCAAGTTTCCATAAACATCAATGTAAAGCTGCTGTTCTGTGGGCAGGTTAAGGATCCTGGGGGGACAACAGTGGCCTCTTCACTTGGTACTAAAGATGTCCTGAGTTTAAATGTAATTCCCAAACTTTCCTAACCTGAAAGTTAAGCTTTGCAATCCTAGAGTAGTCCTCATCGGGAGGGGTTTGAAGTGGCCTGTGCTGTATGTACAAAACCTAGGGCTCCTCTTCCTCACCTGACGGGTTCGGTCCCTTGGTAACAGCTGATTGGATCTCTCCCATGTAATAACTTAAGAGGAACAGGAAATGCCCCTCAAAGAGATTTATGTCCACCTAAAAGCCCATCAGTCAAGCAAGACTGAAGAGGGACAACAAAGTGAAGGCTGCCATAGTATCAGAAGACGATGAGGACTAGGTCCTCTGTATTGTACTTTTGTGTTCTTTTTTATTTTTTTATTTTTATTTTATGTGCATTGGTGTTTTGCCTGCATGTATGTCTGTATGAGGGCATCAGATCTTGGAGTTACAGACAGTTGTGAGCTGCCATGTGCGTGCTGGGAATTGAACCCGGGACCTTTGGAAGAGCAGCCAGTGCTCTCAACCGCTGAGCCATCTCTCCAGGCCTCTTTTGTGTTCTTGAGGCTACTTCTGTACTCTTCCCATGAGTCACTGAGCTGAGGACAGTGCATCTAAGAAGAGGGCAGGGACAGAGTTGGGGGACCTTTAGGGCATCTTGTGGGTCCTGTCTTTTGTTTGCTCGACTTTAGACCTATCCCCTCATGAGCTGTCTCTGGCCTAATGTGCTTTTGCCTTGGGCGGTATTACGGGGTTCTGGATCAGCCAGCCTCCTGGGGTGTGCAGGAGGAGTTGATAACTCCGTAAATGGCATCAGAGAGAAGCTGTCTTGGCTGTGTCTCTTCCCTGGCCAGGACTACGGAAGGACAGCAATCAAGGGTTTACACCCCCTCAGCTGCCTCCTGTCATGTGGCCTCATCAGGAGTCAACCACACTCATCTCTGGCCCCCTTTGTTCGTCCATGCCACTCCATCGGATGTCCTGTCTAATCAGAGTCTTTGATATCAAGCGGAAGCGAAGCAAGGCCTTCAAATATTTCTGTTGAGGAAAATTGACAGCATGTAGTAAGGAAGATGCCAGGTTTGCGAGTGCTCACAACTGACTTGAGTTTACATTATGTTATGAGAAGGTCTGATAGCCAGATTCAGCAAGTGTCTTAGAGACAGATGCGTGAGACTCATCCAGTCAATGCTTATTTCAATATTCAGTGAGCGCATCCTGCTGTATTATTAGTTTTGAGCCATGTGGATGGAGCACAAGAAAAGAAAGGAAACAAACTGAGCCACCCAGGAGCTCCTTGGCTGGGCTTCTGCTGTGTTTTTATGCTAGCCTACAGATTCATGCTCTACAACCCGTATAGAGAGAAGCCGTGGAGCCGGGATATAGTTAGGTGTCGGTGCTTGCCTAGAACGCACAAAGCCCCAGGCTTGGTTTGCCACACTGTATAACCCAGGCGTATGAACTCCCATGATTCCTGTCATCAGGAGGTGGAGGTAGGAGGGTCAGAAGTTCAACATCATCCTTAGCTGTATAACAGGTTTGCGGTCAGTCTGGGCTGCACGAGACCCTGGCTTAGAGAAGGGAGAGAGAAAGATGGCTGCCTTACACAGTGCTGTTGTCCCTTCCCTGGACCTGGGGTGTGCCAGTCTGAGAATGTTTTTTTGGGAGGTGAAAGAAATGAAGGGGAGTAAATGTCCTGTTTTATCGGCCTCTGTCGGCCAGCCTGTTTTAGCTTCGGAACCCTTGTTCATTCCACAGATGTTTGGTAATTAGAGGGTCCCCCATTGGCTCCACAATTGTCCTCTAGACAAAAACCACATTAAAGTTGGAAAGGCCAATGCATTTCTGGAGTACAGAACAGCCAAGGACACAACAACACAAAACCCAAAACCACTGACAACTGAAATGACTACAAACCGTAACTTCCCAGGCAAAGCCATAGAGATCCAAGCTATGGGAACGTCTTAGACTCACTGGGTGGGACTCTAGTGTGTTCCTCCCTGACCCAGACGGATGTGTGGGTTTCACGTTTCAGTGAGATTTCAGCAAACCAAACCACAGGAGGCACGCGGGCTTTCATGCCAACATTCTTCCCTTAATGTTTGTTGAGAGGTTATTCTGTTAAAAAAGAAATACATGTGTCTCTGTCTGAAGATTGTCGGTTAACTTGGGAATACATTCAGGGAGGTTTGCCCCCATGGGAAAAAAATGGACTTTGAAAGAAATCGGGAATGCATGTACCTTCTTCACAGGCCGGGACATGACAATGAAATTATTTCAGAAATGAGAAAACTTTTTTTTTTTTAAATGTGGACTTGAGTGCCTGGTCTAAAATATATGCTAGTGGGATGTTAGAAATCTCCTAAAGGACTGGTCTTCTGAAAGGCCAGAAGAAATGCCACTGGCCTTCGGCCTCCACGGATGTAGGCCACTGTGAGGTAGGGGGCAGCTAGCTTCATCTCAGCATGCAAGCCAGACACTGCGTCTCTGAGGCAATGCTTGTTTGCAGAGTGAATTGATGATGGAGCTGAGACCAGTCCACACAGGCGAGTCCAGCTGCCAAGCTTAGGAAGCAGCCACTGTATGGATCAGCTTCCTCACTGTCTGTGAAGGTAAAAATGGCTGGAGTTGTGGTTACTCGGAAGTAAATGTTTGGTTGGTTCTGCCTTGCTTTCTGGCAGCTCACTCTCATCTTCCTGCATCTCACTGACTAACCCTGTATCAGGGCAACAGTGTCAGGATGTCATAACTCACCTTGCTGCAAGGGCCCACACGGGGTACAGTTCTTCCAACTGTTGGCCATGTATTTCTTTTTTTTTTTTGGCCATGTATTTCTTGTTCGTGGCCGATGCTTGGACCAGCTCCCTAGCAGGACATAGGCCTCACTTGCTTACTTCCCAGAAGTTCCTGCTGGGTCATCATTAGGTTTTTATTGGCTTTGAGAGCAACTTTACACATGGGCACACGAGAAGGCATGGAGAGCTGGCTGGTCCCAAAGGCCGGATGAGAAAATGAGATTCGTAAAGCCACCTGTCTGAGAATTAAACTCCCGTGTGGTTAGCTCAGACTACACTGCAGGCCCCCTCTCCCCCACTCTCCTTCCTCCACAAAGGACTAAGAACAGCCAGTGTCCATGACTTGCATTCAGGCAATGACCTCTGTTCCTTTTACCACAACCCCCCCCCCCCCCCCCCCAACGTCCCTAAGGGCAGCAGGCCACACAATATCACGTCCCAATGTTTACAACCTTTCTCAGGGTAACTCTGGTCATTATCCACCCATTTCAACACAAAACCTCAAAATAAACCCATATGAATTATGGCCTAAGTGTCCAATTCACAAACATTTTTAAAATAAGCAATGACTCATCCAAAATATTCCATGCATGCTTGGGACAGATCTGAAGCGTGCGTCCTGTGCTATCCCTCCAGCGTCAGTGGCAGGAGAGTCTCTGAAGTGAAGATTCAGGAAGAAAGCTGGGGCTTTCTTTGTTTTGTTTTGTTTTTGTTTTTGCTTTACAGTTCTGGGAATAGCAAACTCAGGGCCAAGGCACACAAACGCTCTGCTCTGCATTATTCCTTTGGAGCATCCTCATATCTCCTTTAAAACCTATTTGGAGACAAGATCTCCCTAAATGGTCCAGGGTGGTCTAGAACCCATGATCTTACTGAGTCAGTAGCTGAAGTTATAGGCATGCACCATCCCACCTGGCTTAATTTTAATTTTAAGAAGATAGTTAATTTTTTTGTTTAGTTTTGGTTTTGGTTTTTCAAGACAGGGTTTCTCTGTGTAGCCTTGGCTGTCCTGGACTCCCTTTGTAGACCAGGCTGGCCTCCAACTCACAGTAATCTGCCTGTCTCTGCCTCCCGAGTGCTGGGATTAAAGGCTTGTGCCACCACGCCTGGCATGGATAGTTAATTTTCATTTAAATTAATTTAAATAAATAAAAACACTGAATTCAGTTTTAAGTGGATAGTACGCTTCAGTGCAAGCTGTCCAGGTAGCTTGGCTCCAAGGCCAGAGGGTTGGGAAGACACTGCAGAAGCATCAGGCATCACTTGCTGGGCAGGGGTGGAGATCTAGGCTGACCCCCAGTGTGGAGGGAAGGGAAAAGATGGCTCAGTGGGATGTGCTTGCCAAGAGTGGAGCAGTGTGTGTGTATGTGTGTGTGGCAGTTGATGCCAGAATGCCAGGTCCATAATCCCACCCAAATATTTACTTCGATGACCCCGAGGAAATTATTTAAATTTACCGAGACTCAGTTTGCTAGTGTACAAAGTGGGTAAAAGCACGCTTTTTACCAATTGTAATCCTTGCTCTGAGGAGGCAGAAGCAGGAAGATGTGAGTTCAAACCAGCCTGGGCTACATAGTGTGACTTTGTCTCAAGAAACTTGACATGGACACACACAGACACACACACACACACACACAGACACACACACTCACAGACACACACACAGAGGGTGCTGGCCTCAGTCTTTTCTAAACATGGTTACATTTTTTCACAAACATCCATTCTCACTCATTCTCCTCTCTACGTTTTTCTTTCCTGCCTGTTGGCTTTTGTCAAGCTTAAAGATAATGAAATTGACATTGAAAGTATGCTCATCTTTTCCTGTATAGTTTCCAGTGAATTCGGAGACTTAAAGGGGCCGCCATGGGTGACGGAGGTCTTTGGAGCTCAGCGTGCCTGTGGTTTTATCTGAATGCTGAGCCAGTTCCCAGCTGGACTGGAAAAGCTAAGCCAAGAGCAAGCAAGTGGGTTCGGCAGAAAACGACTCATTTTCTGGGGTCTCCTGCCTTATTTCTATCTTTATGGCTCTCATCCCATCTCTTCTACACCCTGGCTGCTCTGAACTTGAGCCCATCATAGGGACTGGTGTGCCTTCGTGTACTCCCACCCCCATCTGCTCACCCACCCTCCACCCTCACAGCTCATGCCTGCCCTGCTCCAGTGTTCCTGTCATGTCTCCCAGGCTCCAGCTAGAGTCTGTGACATAGGGAGGAGAGGAGAGTACCCAGCTGAGAGAGGGGCAGATCATTTGTTTCGGAAGCTGAGCAGCTTGCTAAGACACAGCTGGGCGGCGGGATCACTCCTCTCCTACGCAGGGGCCCCGGCTCCTTTGCTTTAGGAGTCTGGCACAGGGCATGGGAACTAGCCCTGCTAGGGATCTTCATGAGGAGGTCACCCATCCGACTGGGCTCCACCCTGTGTTCTACAGTTACTTAAGATGAGTTTGTATATTTCACGGGAATTATACTTAAAAGCCCATTGGCTTACTGTAAGAATTAGAGCAATCTTTGAGCAACAGTTGAAGTTTTTGAAGTCAAACCCCTGGGTTGAATGAATTACAGAAAAGGGAGTATATCAAAGTATTCTAGTGTCTCCATTTGGGGGAGAGGGAGGTTGCTGCCCGTTCTAGCCTTCTAGTTCCATTTGTTATTGCTGTGAACTCTCCCTTGGTTACAAGTGGTGAAAAATGTTTTTACATTTAGTGAAACAGAACAATTAAAATGAAGGCACAGGATTTTAAAAATTAGTTCAGTGCCAGGCGTGGTGGCACAGGCCTGTAATTCTAGCACTCAGGGAGGCAGAGGAAAGAGGATGTCTGTGAGTTCAAGGCCAGCCTTATCTACAAAGCAAGTCCAGAACGGCCAAGGCTACACAGAGAAAACCCTGTCTCAGAAAAAGAAAACAAAAATTAGTACTGTTATTTATTTAAAAATAAGTTTGAAGCCAGGAGTGATGGCGCACGCCTTTAATCCCAGCACTCGGGAGCAGAAGCAGGTAATTCGCTGTGAGTTTGAGGCCAGCCTGGTCTACAAAGCGAGTCCAGGACAGCCAAGGCTAACACAGAGAGACCCTGTCTCAAAAAACCATAAATAAATAAAAGCTTGAAGCTGGGCACAGTGGCATATGCCTTCATTCCCAGCACTTGAGAAACAGAGGCAGGCAGATCTCTGTGAGTTTGGAGTCAGCCTGGTCTACAAAGCAAGTTCCAGGACAGCCAGGGCTACACATAGAAACCCTATCTCAAAAACAAACAAACAAACAAACAAACAAACAAAAACCAACAAAAGTTTGTTCTGGGTGGTGGTGGTATACACCTTTCATCTCAGCACTTGGGAGGCAGAAGCAAGTAGATTTCTGAAGTTTGAAGTCAGCCTGGCCTTCAGAGCAAGTTCCAAGGACAACCAGGGCTACACAGAGAAACCCTGTGTGACAATAAACAAACAAATAAAAAATAAAAATAAGATTGAGGCTGGAGAGATGGCTCAGTGGTTAAGAGCACTAGCGGTTCTTCCAGATGACCTGAACTCAACTCCCAGCATCTACATGGCAGCTCAGAACAATCCAATATCCTCACACAGACACACTGCAGGCAAAACACCAGTGCATGTAAAATAAAAATGAGTAATTAAAAAGAAGCCAAGGGCTGAGGGTGCGGTTCTGTGGTAGAACTCTTGCCCAGCATAAACAAGGTCTGGGGTCCATCTCTAGTACCCACCCCCCCCCCCCCCAAAAAAAAAAAGTCTTTTTAAAAAATTTAAATAAAAAAATAAGCCACATATGCCCTCGGCGTGGCTAACCAGGCTTGTGGCCCATGGCAACTGTGGACTGTGAAACAGCATTCAAAGTAGTAGGGACCTAAAATAGACCCATGGGAAATTATAGGGGAGTAAAATTGCAGGACCCTGGAGGAATCCTGTCCTGGCCTCTGGGTGTTTGAGGGTAAGGACTCCAGACTGGAGAGTTGGGGATTTGCTCCTCCAGGGCAATTCCCCAGATGCTGGGGCAGCGCTCCCAGATCTGAGGGAGGAAGCTGTGTGGTCTCAAGTGCCACTTTGGTGTTGCGAAGGCTGTGGGAGACTCACTTTCCATATTTCTTGAGATGGCGTTCTGTTGGCAGGACAGAACCGAAGCGGGTACCCATGGAGCCACTGTACTACAGTTGTCATCTGTGAGGGCATGGGGTGGGCCTGAGTGGTTGTTGAGCTCTCTTTCATTCTTTTTTATTTTGAGACAGGGTTTCTATGTGTGTAGCCTTGGCAGGACTCACTTTGTAGAACAGGCTGGCCTCGAACTCACAGAGATCCACCTGCCTCTGCCTCCCAAGTATTGGGATTAAAGGCGTGTACCACCATGCCTGGCTCACTCTTTCTTTTCCTCCCTTCCTTCCTTTCTTTCCTCTTCTTCTTCTTCTTTTTTTTCCTGGATCTGGGAGGTAGTTATGTAGGTATGGTGATTCATGATTTGTTTTTCCTTTTTGTATACATTTGTTATTATCAAGGTTTGGAAAAAATGCCCAGAGCTTTAGTCAAGTACTTAGGGTGGAGGGAGACCCCAGGACCACAGGACTGAGTTTCTCTCCAGCCTGGAAGGGGAGGTGAACCCTTTCCCTTTCTCAGAGCTGCCTGTAATGCCCAGAGGAAGTAAAGAAGTTTCATGTGTCTTACACACAGAAACAAAGGAGACATGTTATTCCAATAGCGAGGGAGCTCATAGGCTGGTGGAAAGTCGGTTCCTTTGGGGTTTTAGCCTCTGCTTCCTTCTGAGCTATTTCAGCTGGCTGGGCGCTCCTCTTCCCAGGTGCAGCCGACGCCAGTGCCTGTGCTCAAGGGCATTTCTCCCTATCTCTGTCCTTCCGTGAGCACTTCCGGGAAGATGGAGAGAGGAAGTCACTCGATTAACGTGCATTCATTTGTTTTACTTTCAAGATGGCATCCGACAGTCAGATGGTACTCACATGCTTGTAGCATGTTTGCTTGGCCAGCGGTTTGTCACACGTGACTGTTAAAGTCTTGCTGGAAGCTGGGGTTTAGGGTTTACGGTTTCAGGGACTCTCTGTGGCTTTTAAGTAAAAGGTCCCGTGGGTCTTCTTTACCTGCTTGCTTTCTCCCCCACCCCCAAGACAGGGTTTCTTTGTGTAGCCTTTGCTGTCCTGGACTCACTTTGTAGATCAGGCTGGCTTCGAACTCACAGAGATCCACCTGCCTCTGCCTCCTGAGTGCTGGGATTCCAGACGTGTGCCACTGTGCCCAGCCTATTTTTGTTTTTTTGAGATAGGCTTTCTGTGAACAGCCCTGGCTGTCTTGAAACTCACTCTGTAGACCAGGCTGGCCTTGAACTCATAGTAATCCACCTGCCTCTGCCTCCCAAGTGCTGAGATTAATGGTGTGTGCCGTGTGTGTGTGTGGGGGGGTGGTGGTGGCGGCTTTTTGTTTATTTTCAATGGTTATTCTAGTCCTCCTATCTCTTGGCTATCATGAATCATGCTGTTATGGGTACATATTACTGTTAGGTCCCTGCTTCTAATTTTTTTTTTTTTTGCATACCTTCTCTGATATGAACTTTGTGGATGATATAGTAATTCTATAATCAGTTTTTTTTTTTTAAGCATCAGAAAAATAGTTCCCACAGAAACTCCAACATCTTACACTTTCTTCAGCACTGGAGAGAGCTCTGATTTCTCTACCCCTTAGCTAGCGCTTTTCTGCCCATTTTTTGTAGGTTAGCCATCCTTCTGGGATGGATGTTACTAGGGCTTTGATTTGCAGTTTAAAAATAGCTATGTCAAAACCATCTTTCCATGGCTTTACTGGCCATGTATGTGTCTTCTTGAGTAGTTACTGGTTGCGTATAGAGTGCCACTGATTCCTGTGTGTTGATTTTGTACCCTGGAAATTGTGCTGAGTTTATTAGTTCAAAGGCTTGTGACTTAAAGACTTGGTCTCCAGCTAGTGGTGGTTCTGGGAGATGATTAGATCAGGAGGACGTTAACATGTTAACATGGGTTAATCTACGGCTGAATGAATTGTTGGTAGATGGGGCCTGCTCTTCAACTAGTGGGTGGGGCCTGTTGGAGGGAGTGGAGCCCTGGTCCTTCCTATGAAAAGCCCATCTTGTTCCTGTTCCCTTCCTCTCTTGACATCTGCTTCTTACCTGCTGTGAGCTAGCCATCCACCATGATGTCTATATGCCCAAAGCAATGGAGCTATAATAATAATAATGATAATAATAATAATAATAATAATAATAATAATAATTATTATTATTATTATTATTATTCTCTGAAACTGTGAGTCAAAATAATCTTTCCTCCTGCAGTGGTTTGAACAAGAATGACCTCAATAGGCTCTTATATTTGAATGCTTGGTCACTGGGGAGTGGAAATGTTTGAAAGGATCAGAAGGATTAGGAGGTGTGACCTTGTTGGCTTAGGTGTGGCTTTGTTAGAGGAAGTGTGTCATTGGGGATAGGCTTTGAGGTTTTAAAAGCCCGTGCCAGGCCCTATGTCTCTCTGTCTGCCTGCAGATCATGATGTAAAGTTCTCAGCTGCTGCTCCAGTGCCACTTGTGGCACCGTAATCATAGTGGACTAAACCTCAGACTGTAAGCCAGCCCCCAACTAAATGCTTTTCTGTTCTGTTTTGTTTTTTTGTTTTTCTTTGTTGTTTGTTTTTATTTTTTTGAGACAGGTTTCTCTGTGTAACAGCCTTTGTGGTCCTGGACTCACTTTGTAGTCCAGGCTGGCCTCAAACTCAAAGAGATCCACCTGCCTTTGCCTCCCAAGTGCTGGAAATTAAGTGCTTTCTTAGATAAGAGTTGCTGTGGCCATGGTGTGTCTTCACAGCAATAGAACAATTACTAAGACACCTCCTTAATTTTTTTTTTCCAAGACAAGGTTTCTCTATGTGGCCTTGGCTGGCCTGGAATTGCTTTGTAGACCAGGCTGGCCTTGAACTCATAAAAATTTGCCTGCCTCTGCCTCCTGCGTGCTGGGATTACAGGCATGAGCCACCACGTCAGTTTATTTTGTTTTGTTCTGTGTGTGTGTAGGAAGGGCCATTTGTTACAACAACAACAACAACAAGCAAGACCGATGCATTTTTCTAGTTTGAATATCTTATTTCCTTTTCTTGCCTAATCCCTAAAGCTAGCAGGCAATACTTCTGCAATGACAATTTCAGAAATGGAGAGTAGATTATGGTTTCTAGGACTTAAGGACCAGAACTGGAGGACCCCAGATACTGTGGGATTGGGATTTCTGTGTGTTGCCCCTGTCACTGCGGTAACTCCACTGTGGTGAGAACTTTGTCAGTGGTTACCATGTGGTGAATTTTTGTGTTACTTCCCACAACATCAACAAATCTACATTTACCCAAAGATGGAGAGATTTCACTTAATATTTTTGGATTCGCATTTTGTATGGTTTAGTGTCTTACTCATCTCGTTCTAGCTTATTTTCTTGCATTTTGTAAGACTGCTTTTATGTGGTTGACCAAAAGGTTGAAGACGATTAGATTGGTTTTTCCCACACAGGTGGCTTAGAAGCCCTTGCCTCAGCTGGAGGGTGGGGTGTGTGCACTCAGAGCAAGGGGACCACCAGGATGGAAGTGGGTAACTGGGATCTGGCTTTCAGACATCTGACAAGGCGAGGAAAGGGCTAACAGGTAAGAAGAAGAAAAGCCTCTCCCTGATGGGAGAGCCGTCCCTTCCCATGGGCCCTCAAGAAGGATGTCCTGTGGGAATTAGGCTCCTTCCCGGTTCATTTCAGAGGCCACTTCAGGCCACTGGGTAGAGCCTGGACTCTGGAACACTCCAGGCCTTCTTTCTAGTTTCTGCTCAGGTCCTGGATACACATGGATACACAGCCTTTCACTCACATCTGACCCCTTTATCAAAGTCACCTCGATGATGCCCACTTCGCAGGATGATGTGGCCATCAAAAGCCACATGCCAGCCTTCCGAACTGCCAACCTGTGTATCTGTCCTGTGTCGCTATGCTCCAAGAGGCAAGGAGATGCAGGAAGCTCTCTTAGTTGAAACATTTCATAGAGGATTTTTTTTTCTTTTCTTTTTTTTTTTCTTTTTTTCTTTTTGGTCTTCTCTACTGCCTTACCAACTGTCAAAATCCTTCTTCTGACGGGTTGGAAAGGAAACGACATTAAATTCTCAGTGTCTCCACTCTTTGGGGTCTAAATGTTGCTTCCAGGGCAAGCTGATAAATTCTGTTCTGTGCTTTCTTGTCTTCGTCAATGTTGGGGACCTTAAGGAAATCGCTTTCCTTTTCCAGGCTGCCTTATCTCTGGTTGGCTGTGCTTTGGTTCCAGCTCCAGTCTGGCTCCAGTCAGCTCTGTTCAGGAGCTGCAGGGAATTCTCGGGTATGCTTGACAAGGTCTTGGCTTTTCTCCAGGCCAGACAGACCTTGGGAGGTGGGAGTGGCATATGGATGTCAGTACTGGCTTCCCAGGACTGTCCTTGGTTCTCCCTGTTTCCAGACTTCCCTAGGTGGAAGCCAAGCAAACTTTGGAGGGTTCTACCATGCCCCAGCTCCCCCCTCCCCTTCCTGCCCTTTTCTGTGCATGCTATGGGCATGCGTGTGTCTATGTTTGTTTGTATGTGTTTAGGTGCGTATGCACTTGTGTGTGCACTAGGGCAGGGGGCAGAGGTTGACACAAGCATCCTTCTCTATCTCTCTTTGCCTTATGGGTTGAGGCATGACCTCTCAGATGGAGCCAGAGCTTGCCGGCTAATCTAGTCCAGGGATCCCCTTATACCTCCTGTTTCTGCCTGCTGAGCTCTGGAGTTACGCATGGAGTTACCTGTATGCTGGGATCTGAACCAGACTCCTCATGCTTGTATGCCAAGTGCTATTATCCCCAAGCCATCTCCCCAGCCTCTATTTCCTGGTTTTTTGGGGTGGTGGTGGTAGGGGGTTGAGACAGGATTTCCCTGTGTAGCCCTGGCTATCCTGGAACTCACTCTGTTGACAACACTGGTCTCCTATTCACAGAGGTTTACCTGCCTCCTCAGATTAAAAATGTGTGCTACCACTGCTCAGGTTATTTCCTGTTTTTGTTTTGTTTTGTTTTGGTGTCTTTCAAGATAGGGTTTCTCTGTGTAGCCCTGGCTCACAGAGATCCGCCTGCCTCTTCAGTCCTGGGATTAAAAGTGTGTGCCATCACCACCTGGCTTATTTCCTGTTTCTGATGTTGTTCTTTGGTTTTTGTTTTTCGAGACTGGCGTTTTCTGTGTAGCCTTGGCTGCCCTGAACTCGATTTGTAGAGCAGGCTGGTCTCGAACTCATAGAGATCTGCCTGCCTCTACCTCCCTGATTGCTGGGGTTACAGACACCCGCCACCACTCCCGGTAGCAAGAATGAAGTTTTAATGTGTTTGAATTTTCAAGGATGATGGGATTCTTAAAGTTGTTTGTGTTTTATGTTGTGATATTAATATTAATGTGCCATCTCGGGGGATATATGAAAAAGGAAAGGCTCGACTTAAAAGGTGATGTGTGTCAAGTTGACAAAGGGTCAACTGTAAGACGAGGTTTAATCCTAACTAAGACACAGATGCGTAGTACCATGCTCAGCTTGACACCCCCCCCCCCCCCCCCCAGAGACAGCATTTCTGTGTGTAGCCTTGGCTGTCCTGGACTCTCTTGTTATAGACCAGGCTGGTCTCGAGTTCAGAGATTCTCCTGCCTCTGCCTCCCAAGTTTGGGATCAAAGGCATGTGCCACCACACCCAGCTCCAGGTTGGCTTTTTTTTTTCTTCCGTATTCTCCAGACTGCTTTCTTTCATCTGGTGTTGAACTTTCAAGTTTCTTCCTATTACATCATTGCCTTCTATCTGGAATAGCGCTCCTGTAATCTGCTCTTCAGACCCCACTCCTCCTGAGCATAGGTGAACAGGCTGAATCCAGCCACCCTCTCTCAAAGGCTGATGGGTATGCTTGCTGCACCAGCGAGACACATTTTCACATTGGTCACAAAACTATGCATTAAAACAGTATACCTGGCCAGGCTGGCGTCGTGGCGCACAGCTGTAATTCCAACAGTCAGGGAGGCAAAAGGCAAGCAGAGCTCTGTGAGTTTGAGGCCAGCCTGGTCTATAAAATGAGTCCCGGACAGCCAAGGCTACAGTAACAACAACAACAACAACAACAACAACAACAACGTACAGCTGGTGGTGAGGGATGTGAAGAAGGTTGTGGATGACCTGGGTCTGTCTCTAACTCTGCTACTACTCACTGACTTGGGAGCGTTCAATGTGCCTCATATTCTTTATGTGTGAAATGGGTTGAACGTTGGGTCTGCTGCAGGCATGTTGTGATAGCTAATCAAGATGATATAGGGACAGTATTTAACAGTTGGGCAAGGTAATTCCTGGCACTGGCTGCTAGTGCTACGTTCATTTCCTGCTGGTCCAGTGGTTTCTACTTTCTGTTCCTCCCCCACCTGCAGGGCGTTAGCAACCTTAGAGGGTATAAACTGTCATCTTTCCTGTGCCACACACAGGCCTTGGTATAGAGAAGCGTCTGCTGACTGTGTCTGGGGACAGTACACTCCTCTTGGGTTAACTGGAAGAAGGGACTTCCGAGGCATCACTGATATCCAGTTTGGAGCAGGAAGTTCATAGGGCCTTGAGCTGAGTCCTTTCTTTCCTGCCTGACCTTGCTTGCACATAGCTTTCTTTTGAACCCGCGGGCGGGCGTGGCACTGCGTGGGGAAGTGTACGGGACTCAGGGAAGTTGAGCAACTTGCCCATAGTCTAACGCCTATTTGCTGAGGTAGAACTTCAGTTCAGGGCCAAGTGCCTTAGGCCAGGCCTCTTCCCCTGTGCTACCCATCATGAATTATTTGTAAGTCCAGGGGGTGGGAGCGGGGGACGTGACAGGCAGCGGTGCTAGTAAAAGGGATTGAGAGGAAGAGAGGAGCCCACGGCACATGTTTTTCCAGGACCTGGAAACCTGTTGACTAGCATAGTCTCCTCTCAGCCACCATGATGTCTGGAGAGCTGCGTTCTCAGTAAATCTGTTTATGGAGCATTTGGCTTCAGCCAGGACTCTGGCTTAGCTGGGGCATGGGTGGAGGTGGGGTGGGACGGATGGGGGGGTATCTCCGAGTGTCTCCTTGGCCTTCAGTTCTTAATCCCAGGTATAGGTGGTAACCGCCATGACTGGCAATAAGAGAAGCTAGTCAGTGTTCCGCTGGAGGCCTGGGCCACAAGTGTCACAGCCCTTAACTTTCCTCATAGTAGTGTCTCCCCAGGCCCCATCTGAGGTCCTCTCTGAGCCTGCTCTTGGCTGCCTTCCCTCTGTCCCCACTATGTATCTTCCTCTGCAGCCAGGTCAGCCATGGGTTCTGCCTGACTTCAGTGGTACACTGTTCCTTTAGGATACAAGGCCTTCCTCCGGATCCTGCCACACTGGGCAGAAATAAAGAACTCTAGGAAAAGCCTGAGGTGGAGGGGACGGGGCGGCAGGGGTGATGGGGAAATGTTCATCGTAGGTGGGAAGGGCGTGTCCTGATTAACCCTACACAGACACTGGACCAGCCTCAGATGGCTTGGAAGCGGGGACAGATCCTGCAGCCCAAGGAGTATGTATGGGAGTGCTGCACTGTTGGAAAAACAATAACAAAAAACCCCATTATAAATGCATAGATTTTTATTTCTGAGGCCTGGGGAGATAGTTCAGTCAGCAGATAGCAAAATACTCACTGTGCTGGTATGAAGGGTGGGAGTAGGGCAGCCTGGGAGAGAGAGGCCAGAGGATCACCACAAATTCAAGGCCAGCCAAGGCTGAGTAGCATATCAAAAGAGCCTCCCTTAAAATGCTAATCCGAGCAGGTTGTGGGGCCACATGCCTTTGATCCCAATATGTGGGAGGCAGAAACTGGAGGAGTTCTGTGTGTTCCAGGCCAGCCTGGTCTGTATAGCTGGCTCCAGGACAGCCAGGTCTCCAGAGACCTTGTCTCACTACACAAAGCAAACACATGAACAAAATAAACCCTATAGTAATTAATGCTTCAATGCCACTGTGAACAACCTTGCACTACTGTCTTTCTTTGGGATAGCCCATCTGAGCCCCAAGGGTAAATTTCCCTACCTAAACTATGGTCCCCTCCATAGTTGATGCTAGAGATGTGCCAGTCAGTCAGTCACTCATGTCCTACTTGGCACCTCCTGGAGAAGAGGGAGGCCACGAGCAAGCAAGCTTTTAATTTGGGTAAAAGTTACTATTTACACACAGGGCTGGGTCTTCGTGGCGTGAGTTGCCTGGTCTGGCTGCTTGTTGCCTGGAGACTGCCAGGGTAAGGCCCAGCAATGTCTGCTTCTCAATACAGTGTAAACACCAATTGCCCCGAAGGCCAGGGAAAGAGATATGAAGGCTGATGGAACCATCACAGGCCCTGGGAATGTGGGACTAAGTACCCTGGGGACAGGGTTAGCAGTCTTGTTTTCTTGGTAACAGTATGGTAGTAGAAATTCAGAAACACATTTTATATTGCAAGCACAAGGGGAAATAATAAATAAATATGGAAATTCTGCTTAATGAAAGGTTATGTCTTAACTAAAAATAGCCACTGCATGGACCTACAGTAGAGAGAAACACCCTCAGGGCCGATTGTGTTGAGTTCAAAAGAAAAATGTAGTTGCCTTGGAGAAAGCCTGGGAGGAGAGGGTGAAGTTTGTTTCCTTGGTGGCGTGTGGTGGGTGGATCCTGGGTGACCCTTTTCTCTTATCTGAACATTGTTTTGGGGTTGGGGATGGAGCTAAAAAAAAAAAAAAAAGAAAGAAAAAGAAAAAGAAAAATCTGTAGAGCTCTGCCCTTAGCCACACATATGTGCACAGGAAATAAAAGCCATTTGTCAGCCTGCCACCCTGATACTTACATTATGAATTATATATGTCTTTTTATAAATACTTTTATTTTGAAGTGAGCACGGGCTGTGGTGGGTGAGCAGAAGGGCTTCTATGACTGGTGTGAAAGGGACAACGCCATGAGTGGTGCAAACACAAACCTTCATTTGCACGCAGACTTTGTTGCTGTTGGTGGTTCCTCCTCTGGCTGTATGACCAGGCTGTTGGGCTTAACTAGTGAGTTGGCTGGCCACATGATGCACCACCTAAGCCGACGTTGCAACATTAGTAGTGATGGCAGTAATGGTGGTGACACGAGGATGGCAGTAGCAGTGAGCAGGTCTCCTGGCACGGTCAACCTTGGAAACTCCTGAGTGGACAGGTGCTTTGGTATCCACAGAGGAGGCAAAGGTCTGGGGAAAGGCTTACAGACCAATGCTCAGAAATGGGGAACCGTAGAAACGGCTAGTTGCTTGGACCTGCAGAAGAAGTGGAGCTGGGAAGCACATGACCCTAACAAGAAGCAGAACTGCGGGAAATGCACAGCACACAGCCCTGGACAACCAGAGCAGAACTGTAGGAACTGCCGCTCAGTCTTGACAACCAGCAGAGGCAGAGCCAAAGGGTAAGCAGGCTACGGAAGAGGTGAGACTACAGGAGTGGCTGGCTGCTGCAGGAACCGCAGCAGCAGCAGCAGCAGCAGCAGCAACAACAAAGTGACAACAGCTATCTCCCTGTAGTGGCAGCCATAGCAGTAGATACAGCAAGCTGTAACGCTGCCTGCAAGGAGTCACAGCACCTACTGGCTGCTGCTAAGGACCGAGGAGGAATCCACCACCACAGTCCAGAAGCTGCAATGACAGCCTGCAAAGGACTGAGCATTCAAATTCCTAGGCCCACCTAAGAGCCGCAGCACTTGTGGAGTTAAGGGCCCTGGTCCTCACAGCCTGTAGAAGAGCAGTGACCCTGGGAGGTGCCACCTGCTGCTCCCATGCCTGCCGACTGCGGCCTCTCACTTCCGTCAAAGGCAGAGGGATAGAGAGCTCTCAGAGATCAGTGCTTGATTTCTGTTTGGTCCTGCTTGGAATCCAAGCCTGGTCCTTCACCTTGGGGATGCTCTCCTGTTCCTAGGGCAGATGTGGCTGTTTTCCCTGGTTCTTACTGGATCTCAGTCTTCTGCCAGAACCTAAGCTTTGGTTCTGTTCTTTTGCTCGAGGGCTGATGGGAGACTCTGCATTTTGCTTTTCTCCTGCTCCTTCCACATCTTATTATTATCTTTTTATTCACATATAACCTGCTCACCTGTCTCTTACCGTTTAGGGGCTGCCTCTTTTCTTTTACCAAGGTCTTCTTACTAGGCGAATGGTGGCCAGGCATAACAGTCTTGCCAGAATGTTAGGAAGCTGTGAGAGCAGGAGCTTGTGAAAAGGACAAAATGCTTCTACTCAAAAGCACAGGACTCAGATGCACATATTAAGAAAACATTTCACAAGATAAGTCAGCATAGTGAAGGGCCAGGAGTGGGGGCCATCTCTCCCGTGTGTTGCCTTTTGAGATCTATGTATGAGGAAGAGGGTATCTAGAAGATACTCTTCTTACTGCACGTGCTGCAGAAAGCCATGAGCCAAGACACAATAGCGGAGGAGGGCTGGGAGGGCCACTGGCTATTACGTGCTACCCAGCCCAACCCTGAGTCAGCAAGTTCTGACCTGATATAGTAGACATGGGTGGTGTGTGTATGTGTGTGTGTGTGTGTGTGTGTGTGTGTGTAACTTTTGTGGGGGTCAGAGTCCAATCCCCAGAGGCTGTGAATGTGTCACCACATACAGTGATAGGGAATTATCGATGTCCGTCTAGATCCGGGAGGAGGAACACAGGACTCATTGAGTGCAGATAGGCTTTTTCTCTCTCTATTCTGATAGGTCTCTCTCTACATGACCCTGATTGTCCTGGAATTCACTGTGTGGACTCGGATGGCCATAGACTCACAGAGATCCTCCTGCTTCTGTCTCCAGGGTGCTGGGATGAAAGTCACGTGCCACCACACCTGGGCTTAGTCCTCTTTTCATCCACCACATAAGTGTGTTTGAGAGGCTTGCCAATATGCAAGACTGTTTGGTGGCATGTTAGGTATGGCTGGCAGCACTCCAAGTGTTTGGGAACTGGGGTGGGGGTGGGGGAACACTGACAAGCCTGTCCCAAGAATGCATTATATGCAGCTGTGTCTACCAATCAAGAGCCAATAAGTGCAGAGAAAGTGTCAGCTGGGCCTGTTTCTTTCCAGAGCGTGGCAGATACCATTCACGGTGGTGTAGTGAGCGGAAGTCGTAGTTGCCAGCATGGTTGGTGGGGGCTTAGCCTCAATAACAGCATCATTCTGCTTCTGTCCTCATGAGAGCTCCCATGAGGAAAGTCATGTCCTAGTTTTACAGATGAGGAAATGGAGGCACCGGAATCCAGAGGGAAGTGGTGAGGGCCTTTGGGACGGTGGTAGGAAGGACAGATCCAAACACTAGTTTTCAATAGTGCATATCCTGATCGGCTCTTCCTGTAAGAACACTAGTTCTCCTAAAACAGGGCCTACACCATTGACCTCGGGTTACCTTAGTGTCTTCTGTAAAGACCTTCTCTGTAGATAGTCACATTGTGATGACGTGGGACTTGGGGTTCAGGATTAGAGTTTTGGAGAACATAATTTAACAATTCAGTCACAATGATGACTCCTCTCAGGACTGTTGGGGCTGCCTTCACAGAGAAGCAACAGGGATTGGTGGGTTCAGAACTTAGGCAGGGGAGAAACCAGTTCTCATGTGAGGCCACAGCCTACCCGGCATGTTGGAAAGCAACACACAGCAGACTTGTCTTCACAGCTGTGCAGAGCTTCCTGCTTTGCTCTTCCAAGACTGTGCCTACCTGATCTACTGAAGGTGCCTGTGCTCAGACATCACTTAAAAAATATGGGAACTATCTAGGCACTAGGGTTGGGCACTAGCTCTTATATAAAAATGTAAGACTGCTGGAGAGGCAAAGGCAGTGGGTCCTCCATGTATAGAGATGGCGCTATGAGTTAGGTTCACAGAGCTCCCAATACTCTGGGGGAGGTGTAGAGGACTACACCAAGCGTGTGTGTATTACACAGCTCCCTTGATGATGCCAAGCCTCAGTACTCAACCAACTTCCAGTGAGGGAGAGGCCCATTCACTCACCCCGAGTCCCCTCTGTACATGCCTGGAAATGCTCCTGGGCCTGTATCTGTGTTGGTCATGTCATTCCACTGACAAAATTGAGTTGTAATAAGCATCCAATGAGCTGGGCCTGGTGTGTCACACATCTTTAATCCCAGCACTTGAGAGGCAGAGAGAGGTGGATCTCTGTGAGTTTGAGGCCAGCCTGGTCTACAAAAGAGTCCAGGACAGCCAAGATAACAGAGAGAAACCCTGTCAGAAGAAACAAACAAACAAACAAAGCACCCAATGAACTAATTCCTCGAAAATGTTCTCATATTCTGTTGTTTCATTTTTCCTTCCAAGATTATATTTATCACCTTACATTTCAAGTCTGCTTTGCTTTTCACTACAGTGCTTAGTGGGATATTTCAACTGAGAACTTTTTTTTTCTTGTTTTGGTTCTTTCTTTCTTTCTTTCTTTCTTTCTTTCTTTCTTTCTTTCTTTCTTTCTTTCTTTCTTTCTTTCTTTCTTTCTCTGAGACAGCATTTCTCTGTGTAATAGCCCTGGCTGTCCTAGACTCACTTTGTTGACTAGGCTGGCCTTGAACTTCCAGCAATCCGCCTGCCTCTGCCTCCCAAGTGCTGGGATTAAAGGGATGTCCCACCACAACCAGCTCAACTGAGAACATTTAAGCAAAGAAGTTCAAAATATTTACTGTTTATCCTTTACAGAGAAAGTCTGTGGCCCCTTATATTGGATGAGACTCTAGTTTCCTTTCTGTTGCTGTGACAAATACCATGACCAATAGCGATTTTAGGGAGGAAACTGTTTACTTTCCCTTATAGGGAACAGTCCACAGTGGAGGGAAGTCAGGGCAGGAACATGGAGGCAGAAGCTGTAGAGAATGCTGTTGGCTATTTCCTTGTTGGGTTAAGCTTAGATATTTTCCTTATACATCCCAGGTCCACCTGCCTAGGGATGGTGCCATATCAATTAACAATCAGGAAAATGCCCCACAGATGTGAACACTGGTCAATCCGATCTAGGCAATTCTTCAATTAGGTTTCATCTTCTCAAGTGACTCTACATTGTGTCAAGCTGACAATAAAACTAATCAGGACTTCTTATTTCCTTTATCTGAAAACTTTGGCTTCCATATATTTGAGTGAATGGCATTTTCTAAGTTTTTTTTTCCCTCCTTCCTTGGGCCCTTGTATTTGTTTGTTTATTTATTTATTGGTGTTTTGAGCCAAGGACTCTTTTTGTAGACCAGGCTGGCCTTGAACTCACAGCGATCCACCTGCCTCTGTCTCCCTAGTTCTGGGATTAAAGGCGTGTGCCACCACAATTGGCTTGCGTTCATATTCTTGACTCATAAAAACAATAGGGGCCCCAGTGTGCTCACTAAGATGCACACAGGAGTGGCAGGTGTATCTCAGGCACTGAGCTGTGTTCACAGCTACAACCTTTGCTTTGTTCTCCTCAGATACCTACCTGTAGTGAGACTCAGCTGGCTTTGACCTTCACACTGCTGCCTTCTACTTTCGGTGTCCATCTTATTTTTAGGCTAATTTTGACAGGTAACATTTAGGCTGAAGGCTGTCTCAGACATCTGGAAAGTTCTGACCTCGACATATGTGTGGTGATGGAACATAGCAGGGGTTAAGTTGAAATCTTATGTGTGTTTTGGGTGTTATTCCACAGAGGCACTGTGCTTATCTCATGAGGATGAAAACACACACATCCCACTGGTCAGGAATCCAGGCTTCATAGTTCCATCTTTTTTCTTTTTTCTTTTTTGTTTTTTGAGACAGGGTTTCTCTGTGTAGCCTTGGCTGTCCTGGACTCACTTTGTAGACCAGGCTGGCCTCGAACTCACAGCGATCCACCTGCCTCTGCCTCCTGAGTGCTGAGATTAAAAGCATGTGCTATCATGCCCAGCCATAGCTCCATCTTTTACCAGCACCGGTCTCAGCAGGCCTGCTAAGAATTTATCTGGTAAAGGTCAAGTACTTTCTGTGTGCCAGAGTTTGGAGAGAGAGCAGGCACGGGGAGCTTTCCACAGGAAGCTAAAATTCACAGTGGTGTATGAGATGGTACCATTAGGCTCAGGACCCTGGGACAGTAGAGAAGGTGCTGTTGGGGACACAGGCCTATTTGGATAAGGGCAGAAGAGGCCCGAGGCTTCTGAGTATTAGAACAGCAGGGACACACATGTCAGTGCTTGAGGCATGATGTATGGTGACCAGTGTGAAACACTTGCGTTGACACGGTGTGCTCAGTGGATGTTGCGGCTACCTTTCCAGAAGGCTTCTCAACTGAGCAGAGAGCCTCAGCTCTGGTTGGACTCTAGGATTCCGACCCACAATATCAGCTGTGAGTGCAGGGCCCAGGCTCAACCCACATCCCTCACAATGACAACATCTATGGAAAGTACTAATTTGTTAGTCTTTCGTCTGGAGGTACACTGCTTATTGGCAAGAGCGAGCTGTTTGGCATTTGGAGATATTTACAGGACAGAATGAAAACCAAAAGTGCTGAAGTGGTGAGGATAAAGCCCAGCTTGGCTGCACCGTTTCTCATTCCAAGCAGTGCCTCTGCAAGTCACACTGTGTTGACTGTAGGTATTCTTGAGAGGCAAGCAATGTTCTGCCATCCTAACTTGCACATGCTCAGGGCAATGGCTCTCTGATGTTTTCATGTGCTTGTCACCTGTGTATTGTTGCTGTGTTCTCAAGCCTTTGGCTACACGGAGCATTGCTTTTCTTTGCCTTTTGCTGGGATGTTTAGGAAACAAAGTCGTGGTTTCTAGGATTGTGAGGGGAAAGGGACCTACCCACAAAGAGACCACAAAAAGAGATGCCATACATAAACTTGAGTGTCCACATGGCCTCAGACATGCTAACATGATGGGGTTGCACACACACTGACCAGGACCTCTTCTGCTTTTCATGTTGTTCTCTGCTTTTGGAAGATTGGGGGAAACTGGGTGATGTATCCTTGGAACTTACCTGGATTCTCTTTGCAATGTCCTGTGGATCCACAAAGATCTTCCAGTAAACAGCTGAAGAAGACATCCGTACCACTTCTGGCTGTGGGAGGGTCATAATCCCATCTGATTATTTTAGCTCTTCCCCCACCAGGGATTATTTGCTTATCCTCAAGCTTTCAAAAAAAATATATATCACTTGAAAGTTGGGTTATAGTTATACTCCTTGAAGAAAATGCACAAGCCTGTCTTGTGTAGCAACAATGGTCCCATTTCAAGGAAGGAATGTGAAGATGGAAATTGGATTCCAAACCCACCAGGTAACCATAATGCAGGAGGTTGGAGAAGGAGCCATCCCCAGGCCACATCTGTGCTGAGTGACACCCTCTCTTAATGAGAAGAAAGAAAGGCTAATTATCCCCAGGGTTTGACAGGTCTTTCTCAACACTTCTGCATAAAAGAGCAAGGCCACCCAGCTGCTCCCTCAATTGAAGGCGGCAAGGAGAATCTGGTGGTGGTACCCAAACAAATGAGAAAAAGCACATCAAAGGGCGAGCCGCACAAAGGCCCTGGGGAAGCTTAGAGGGAAACTGGTGGTGACTGCAGAGTCTTCAGCGGGAAAAGCAAATTGAAGAGCAGCCATTGTAAAGGGGACAACATGTGAGCAGGTGGAAGGAAGGAAACAAGAGACCTCCTTGTGCACCCATCACTCCTCTAACAGAAGTGGGTGGAGGATGGATAAGTGCTGTAAAGAGCGGTGCATTGCTATGTATATGGAGGCAGCTCAAGTGAAAGCACCAGAGGGCTGAGCATCCTAACTTGAATTTAATGCCTTAGACCTCCATGGAAGGACGTATTTGTTTCCATTAGCTCTGTTTACCCTGGAGTCCTACAGTGAAGTGGTCTTGGATATGAACCCAATACTTCCTGTGCCATCCAAAGGTAAACTAATATCTTTCCCACAGACGAAGCACAATTCGCTCTTGAGCCCTAGTGCCTGGTCAAGGATGGGGGATGCTGGGGAGTGGATTAATTGTGAGGTCTGGAGTTGAAGAGATGGCTCAGTGGTTAAGAGCATCTCCTGCTCTTCCAAAGGTTCCCAGCAACCACGTGGTGGCTCACAACCATCTGTAATGTGATCTGATGCCTTCTTCTGATCTACAGGTGTACATGCAGGCAGAGCACTGTATACCTAATAAATAAATAAATAAATAAATAAATAAATAAATCTTTTTAAAAAAATCATGAGGTCTGGAGGCTCTGAGAAGGTAAGACGGTAGCACAGGCAACTTCCAAGGGGGCAGATCCAGCAGCACTGTCCACAGACACAACCCATGTTTGTGCAGATTCTTGTGTGTGTGTGTACCTCTGGGTTTGGGGAGTTTGACCCAGAACAGTGACATGAGGCCACTTTTTACATTCTGTATGGGGTGGCATGGGGGAGTTTACATTCTCTACATGGGGTGACAGAAAGACAGCTACAGGTGAACTGGATACCTAAGGACTCTAACTAAAGGTAGGAAGGACCTGCTAGGACACCAGACTCAGGACTGCCTGTGTGGGCTCTGCTGAAGTTAGTTTCATAAGGGTCAAGGTGTGCTGGGGGCCAGGCAGGTAGGGAATACAAAATCTTCACAGTGTTGTGGCTGTGGGCAGGAAGGAAGGGGAGCAGGAGGATCTTAGGCATGGGAGTATGGAATTGTACCAACTCCATAAATAGAATGCACAAAGGTATGGGGAGGATAGTATGGAAGGCAAATTCAGAGATAGAGCACTGGAAGAGGGCTGAGAAGACACAAACTTGCATCCTGACTTGTATCCAAGGACGCGTCCCCACCCACTGACTCATTCACGTGCCCACACTCGCATGTGAATAGTCACCTAGGCACTCACATACACCTTGCTGTGACTGATCAGGTCAGAGTCTATGAATAAAGGAGAGACGTGGCTCCGGTGGCACATGCTAGACATTCTGCCCCAGGGCACAGTAGCCACCTATAGCTGCCTCTTCCATGATAGTTTGACTGGGGCACAACCCCTCATTGAGGAGGAATAGAAGGAGGTCTTGACTCAAGGCCACATCTTTCCTTTGCATTGTCTGTTGGCTAGTCCCTCCTCCAGCTAGCTCACAGCATAAAGCTTGTGAATGAGTGAATAAGCGAGCGAGTAAGTGAGCGAGCCTGTGTACGTACAATGCACTGCCTCTCAGGGCAGTTTTTAAATGGTGCAGAAAATGCTAGCTTGGGCCATCTGAAACATTAAATCCACTTAATGCATTCCACAGGAGTGAAAATGTTCCAAGGGGGAACTTATTATTAATTGTCATAATTGTTTTTGAGTTTACGGAGTCATTCAAGCCCTGCATTCTCTATCTCACAGGGATAATTATGTTGGATGCTTTGAACTGCCACTATGAGTTAGCAGAGCTTAAAGGTGGTCACTGTTTTCACAGGAAGGAAGTTCTCTTGGCAAAGGGGATTTTTCCCCCCCAATTAAATAATGAAACAAATCAACACTTAGAAAATCTGCTTAATCCAGTGAGTCAGCATTTAGCAAGCAACGGTAGACATTCAAGTTCACACAAGAGACTCAGGGGCCTCTGGGTGTGCATCACAGAGCAGGGTAACTTCACTGATATGGTTTTTAAATATGCTTTGAGGTGTATGCGTGTTTTTGCACGCATGCATGTATGCAGGTGTACCACATGTGTACCTGGTACCCTCAGAGGTCAAAAGAAGATACTGACTCCCTTGGAATTGGAGTTACAGATTGTTATAACTGTGACATAGGTGCTGAGAACCAAACCCAAGTTCTCTGCAAGAGCAGCAAGTGCTCGTAAGCACAGAACTATCACTCCAGCTCCCATTGATATGAGTTTTGATTTTGCAGTGCAAGCAAGCTTGGGCTGGAGAGATGGCTCAGAGGTTAAGAGCACTGACTGCTCTCCCAGAGGTCGTGAGTTCAGTTCCCAGCAACCACATGGTGGCTCACAAACACCTATAATGTGATCTAATGCCTTCTTCTGGCATGCAGACATACATGCAGATGGAACACTGTATACATAATAATTAAAACAAACAAACAAACAAACAAACAAACAAACTACTGATTGTTAAGTTTTGCTGTGTTCTCAGGGAAAAACATCTACTGAGATCTGAAATACTGTATAAGTACTCTTGTCTTCCAATGACTTAAGCTGTGGGAGGCCACTGTCTTATTTTAACAGAACATCCTGTGACAACAGATATCAAAAGAAACAGGCTGAAAAAATCCCTGTTTGCACGAAGCCAGACTTCAGAGGGATCCCGCAAGATGCATTCAAAGTTCTGAGGATATTCAACTATGGGACTATGGATGCCCGCGGTAGATGGGCCGTCTGTATCACCTCTACCCTCAGTCTCAGAACATTGCAGGAGAGAGGTCAGAAAGAATATATGAGCCAGAGGATGGGAACGGGTCCATGAAACACTGTCCTCTGAGCATGACAAGGCAACTATACATCTGAACATACAGTAGCCTTGGTTACCCAAGAGCAGGATAGTTAAAAATTCCAGCACAGAAGGGAGAAGAGCTCTTGAGGCCACACTGGAAACTGAAGAGCTATTGGCTGCTGGGGGAGGGAAGAGTCACTTTTCTTTGGTGGTGTGGCCACTGGTAAGTTTCCACTGCCCCACTGGGTGACTCCAAGTCCAGGTACGCCTGGGCGGCACTAATAGGATTCAGTGGGCTAAACAAATAAATAAAATAAAAAATAAGCTAAGGCCATATGAAGTTGGGAGGGAGATATGATGGGGTATGCCCGAGGAGCTAGAGTGGGGAGTAAGGGATGGGGATGATCAGGAAACGTTGCATACGTGTACAGAATTTCAAAGAAGAAAATAAAGAGACTTGCGTAAAAAGAAAGCGACTACACTGTTCCTACTACTTTGTTTGGGTTTGGCATACTGAAGTTCATGTCTTTAAAGTCTCATTTCTGGCCCTGGAGAGATAGAGGGCTCAGCAGTTCAGAGCACTGGTTGCTATTCCAGAGGAGCGGGGCTTGTCCAGCACAGAGGAATGGTTCAGTTCAGCACACGGTTCAGTTCCTTTTCTGGGTCTTAGTAAAAAAAAAAAAAAAAAAAAAAAAAAAAGTGTTGATTTTTATTAGAAACCTGCTATGCATCACCTCCAAGTATTGGGGTGACAGGTGTGCACCACTACACTGACTTCTTGGTGGGTTTTAAGAGTGCTATGGGATCACAAGCCAAGAAGCTCCAGAGCATCTGCTATTTACAAGTTGGTTCTGAAAATGAGCTTGGTAGGAGCTGAGAGGAGCAGTCCTCTATAAATAGAAAAGGACGCTGGATGATCATGGGGTTGGGGACAGGGAAGTGAGTTAAAGAGGGCAAGAGAGGGCAAGTGGGCAGTGAGTATGGTCCTGACCAGAGCAGAGAGGGTTAGTTTATAACTGGGGTTAACTATATAGGAACCTGGAGGCAGGAACTGCAGCAGAAGCCACAAAGGAATGCTGTCTACTAGCTTGCACTACCTGTCTTTTTTTTTTTTATATCACTCAGGACCACCAAGTCAGGAGTGGCACTACCCACAGTGAGTGGGGCCCTCCCGTACCACTGACCTATCAAGAAAATGCCTCACAGATTTGCCCACAGGCCAGTCTGGTAGGGGCCTAAATAACTGTAGTTTCGGTCAAGTTGACAGAAAATTTAAAAATAAATAATAAAATTTTTAAAGAAGAAAAAAAAGCAAAAAAGCCAGGCATGGTGGCACACACCTTTAATCCCAGGATCCCAGCACGAGGGAGGCAGAGGCAGGTGAATCTCTGTGAGTTTGAGGCCAGCCTGGTCTACAAAGATAATCCAGGACAGCCAAGGCTCTGTGTAACAGAGAAACCCTGTCTTGAACCCCCCCCCCAAAAAAAAAGTAAAGAAAAAAGCCAGCATGCTTTTGTAGAATTTAAGGGTGAAAAAAGTCCCCAGGAAACAAACAAAACTCTCTCATGGGGAACATGGGAAGTGTAAAGATTGAGCAACAACAATTTGAACATTCTACATTTCACTACACACTCAGGCAGTGCCTTCAATGGGTCCTTACCACAGTTTACAGGTCAGGAAGCAGATTTATAGTGCCCTATCACCAGGACAAGAACACAGACAGCATCTCAACTTCATTCTTTGTCCTGCCTGGGGCTGAGGACCTAGCCCGACCTCAGACTCCCACTTTCCAGGGCCCTGGACCTTGGCGACGGAGGCCCCAGTGTGACAGTGCTGCCTGGTGGGCCTGGGCCTCCTCATATCTGTGGTTGTCATCAATTAGTCTCTCCCCATTTGCCAGTGACAGGGGCAGTGTTTGTCGACAGAGTCTTTGACCAGCCATCACGTTTGTGGGAAATTCCCAGAATACTGTGCTCAGTGGTAGAAAGTTCAGGCCAGGAGTTTAGTTTTCTAGGTAAACTAGGGGAGATTTTGCTTGGCCTGGCCAGACCTCTCTTACTATAGATTTTTCTGGAAAAGAGGTCCACATAAGCCGTCCCTACTCTGACCAAATGTTCTGCCTTGGGTAGTTGGGGCAGTAGCTGAATTCTGCAAGTCTGCTTGTCGTAGTGAGAATCAAGACACGGAAACTGCTCTGAGAGGGGTTTTGCATCTGGGCAAGTCCCTTCTGCAGCACTGACTCCCAGGGCAGGGATGTCTTCATGTTGGTACCTGTGGGGGTCAAAGTGGGGCAGCAGTATCTTGTGTTCTCAGAAAGTAGTACGTAAAACTAACTTATCCCTGCTATGCAAGGTGTGAAGGAAAGCAGTCTTTTGTTTTTTGGTTTTGCTTGTTTGTTTGTTTTTCGAGATGCCCAGCTTTTAAAAAACTCATTAAAAAATAATTATTTATTTATATAATGTATACAGTGTTTTGCCTGCATGTACAACTGTATGCTATAAGAGGGCATCAGATTTCACTATAGATGGATATAAGCTACCATGTGGTTGCTGGGACCTGAACTCAGGACCTTTGGAAGAGCAGGCAATGCTCTTAACTTCTGAGCCATCTCTCCAGCCCAAATGTACTCTTTTTTTAAAAAAATTTGTTTTGTTTGTTTGTTTTCTAGACAGGGTTTTTCTGCATAGCCTCGGCTGTCCTGGATTCATTTTGTTTTGTTTGGTTTTTTGGCTTTTTGAGGCTTCTCTGTGTAGCCTTGGCTGTCCTGGACTCGCATGTAGACCAAACTGGCCTCGAACTCACAAGCATCCACCTGCCTCTGCCTCCCGAGTGCTGGCATTAAAGGTGTGCACCACCACTGCCTGGCACGGACTCGTTTGTAGACCAGGCTAGCCTTGAACTCACAGCAATCCACCTGCCTTTGCCTCCCAAGTGCTGGGATTACAGGTGTGAGCCACTGCAACCCTGCTTAAAATTTTTTATATGTGTGTTTTGCCTGCATTCCTATAAGTAAAGAGTGTGTGTGTGTGTGTGTGTGTGTGTGTGTGTGTGTGTGTGTGTGTGTGTGT
>OU015747.1:44087263-44115490 GCA_907169655.1 Acomys percivali | reverse complement strand
TTTCTTTCTTTCTTTCTTTCTTTCTTTCTTTCTTTCTTTCTTTCTTTTGAGACAGGGTTTCTCTGTGTAGCCTTGGCTGTCCTGGACTTGCTTTGTAGACCAGACTGACCTTGAACTCATAGAGATCTGCCTGCCTCTGGCTCCCGAGTACTGGGGATCAAAGGTGTGTGCCACCACTCTCAGCTGGGGTTCAAATCTTAATGGCACCTTGATTTTGGACTTCTAGGTGTGTGTGTGTGTGTGTATGTGTGCAGGGAATCAAGGTCATTGGGGCAGGTTTTAACTCAGGAGAGAGTGTGAAGGTCTCTTTCCTGGTTTCTTGCAAACCTCATTAAAACAGTCTTCGTGCGTGACGCCCTGGATTCCATACGAAGCATCAGAAAAAATAACCCACCAACCAACAAACCATCCCACCCACCAACCCACCAACCCACAAATCAACCAACTATACAAAGAATAAAAGACTAAAAAATAATCAACCAAGGAAAAAAACAACAAAACTTACCTTTTTAGGGGAAGAAGGCTTTGGATGATACGTGAGCACCAAGTTTTTCACACAGTTGGCTAACCTTCCAAAAAATTTCAGTGAAGATATTTTAAAAATTTAAAAGATTTAAACAAAATCTCATTCACTCAGACATGTTGGATGCCAGTGTCAGCACATTATAGCCCACCAGTGAGATCAGATTACATCATACAAGAGAAATATTCTTTTGAAATCCAATCATTTCAGTCTGATCTCATTTTGTTAGCCAGAGTGTGTTTTTGATGTTAGCCCTTATGGCCCTAACGCCTAGTAGGATGCTGGCTGGAGGTGGTGTGTCTCCTTACGGTTTTGACCAACTTTCTTCTGCTAGTGCTCATGGACGCTTTCTGTATACTTGCTGCATTTGAGTGTGTGCCTTTGAGAGAAGTCTGTTTGAATCCGTAGCCTATTACTTGTGGGATTTTGAATTGTAAAACTTTATTTGTATGTGTGTGATTGGGGAGTGGAGTGGTCCTCATGCTTTCCACAGCCCCCGTGTGGAGGCTGGAGGATGACTTGTGAGAGCTGGTTTCTCTGATAATCATGGAGGTCCTGGGGATTGAACCTAGACCATCTGGCTGGTGACAAGTATATTCTCTTCATGGTGACAGCCTGGATTGTTGCTTTTTGCTTTTGACGTGTTTGGATTCCTTATATATTTTGAATAGTAGCCTCTTATTAAATAGATAGCTCAAAGATGCTCTCTCTTCCATTCTAAAGATCGCTTTCCACTCTGGCCGTGTGCTGAGATGTTTACTTTTTCTTACTCTGCTTTGTGTGCTGAATTAAAAAAAAAAAATCATCATCCTGATTGATAGGAAGAATATTGTACCTTATTTTTTCTCCTATTATAGTTTTCAAGTTTTAGGTCTTATATTTAAGCATTTATCCCACCCCTTTTTTGGTCTGAAGTGGGATAAGGGCCCAGGACCTTCTCCTGTGTGTTGGCATTTACTACTTTGCATAGAATTGCTTTTTGAAGAATCTGTCCTTGATCCAGTGTGCTCTTGGCAGCTTGTTGAAGTTTAGGTGAATGTGGGAGAACAAGTGTGTTTCTGCTTCTGTATTCTGCACCATTGGGTTTGTGTCTGTGACTTAGAGTCTTTTTTTCTATTTGTGAAGAATATTATTCTGATCTGGGTAGGCAAAATATTGAATCTGTAGGTAATTTTGGGCTGTTTGGACCATTTTACTTTTCTGATCTATGAAAAGTAGGCATCTTTCTATTCACCCTGCACAATGAGACCTTGTTTTTTTCAAATTTAATTTAATTTAAAAATTTTAAAATTAAGATTTCCTTCTTTAACTATCTTTTAACAATTGGTTGTTTAAGGGTGCTTTATTTAATTTTCACGAATTGTAAATTGCATAGTTTTTCCTGTCACTAATTTGCAGTCTTATTGCAGCCAGAACAGGCATAATATGGTGTTGGCAGCGTTTGCTTGGTGGCCTTATATAATGCATCCTGGACAAAGTTCTCTTTGTTACTGAGGCTTGAGAGATTTTTCTGCTGCTGTCATAGTGAATACTGTACATGCTTCAGTCTTTAGCCTTCTTCTGTCTGCTCCTCTCTTCATGGGTCGTTGCCGGGTGCTCTATCTACTGTTCAAAGCAGGGCCATGAGATCTCTTTCTGTGTTCATATGGCATCTGTTTCTCCCTTGGACCTGTTTGCATTTGCACTACATTTTTTTTGGGTCACCCTCTTGCTGTATTGACTCCTCTTTATCATATCTTAATATTCCTTGTCACTTTGTAGAATATATGAATACAATTCTTCCTCTTTCGGTGTGTGTCCGTCCCTAAAGCTAAGCTAATATTCTTGTAGGCAGTGTGCTTGAATATTTAAAATTCAACCATTCTGTGTGTTTTAGCTGGGACATTTTATTCATTCACATTTAATTATTGGTAAGTAATACTTTGCTGTCACTCTTCTGTGACTATTTTGTAGTTTCTTTGTTCTGTTCTCTGCTTCTGCTATATTTGCTTATGACTTGTTGAGTTTTAAAAACCAAGTGTATACCTTTATTTGCTTTTCTTTATGTTTTATGCATATACTTATTAATTCATGAACATAAATTTACCCAAGTTGCCTTTAAGTTTTAATGATCTATTTTAAGTTGATAACACCACTGATCATATTTTTAAAATTCCCAAAATCTTTAGTTCTTCACTTTTATGCATTTTTTTTTTTTTTTTTTTTTTTTTTTTTACTGTTAGCCATGAACAAGTCATGGTAGTCATAGTTATTTATAATACATCTGTCTTTAACTTTTTGTTTTGAGACATAGTTTTCCTATATGGCTTGGATGGCCCTGGAACTCACTTTGTAGACCAGGCTAGCCTTGACCTCATAGAGCTCTGCCTGCTTCAGCTTCCACAGTACTGGATTGAAAAAATGTAAACATAATTTGTGATTACGTGTATGTGTGCATGTTTCTATGTGTGTGGGTTTGTACACATGAGTGCAGTTGCTTTTGGAGGCCAAGAAATGGAGTTGGATCTCCTGGTACTGGAGTTACAGATACTTGTGGACCACTTGATGTGGGTGCTGGGAATTGAACTCAGATCCTCTGGAAAAGCAGCAAATGTTCTTAACCAGTGAATCATTCCCCCAGCTGCCTCTCCTAACTTTTATATTGAGATCAGCATGATTTACGTGGTACTGTCATGGTAGAGTACTCACTACTTGGCTGACTACCTGTCTTCAGAGGCATTTTATACTTTCGTATGTTTTCATGGTACTCTAATTAAGCATTTATTTATTTATTTATTTATTTATTTATTTATTTATTTATTTATTTATGTTTTTCAAGACAGGGTTTCTCTGTGTAGCCTTGGCTGTCCTGGACTTGTTTTGTAGACCAGGATGGCCTTGAACTCACATCGATCCACCTGCCTCTGCCTCCTGAGTGTCGGGATGAATAATTAGCATCCTTAAGTTGGCTCTGTTTAGTGTTTTTCTCTACAGCAATTCTAGAGATGCTGAACTCCCTCAGTTCTCATCACTTAAGATCAGATTTTCTGAGTGTGGTGTGGAAGTTTTTCTCCATCAGTACTTTGAATACCTCTTGCTCAGGTTCCTCCCCTTGCTCCCTCCTTCCTTTTGTCTTCCCCACATATCTTATTTTAGTCCATTCTTCTTTTGAGATAGGGCTCATGATGTAGTTCAGGCTGGCCTTGAACTCATGGCAATCCTTTTGTCTCAGCTTCCCAAGTATTGGGATAACAGACATGACCCACACCATGACTGGCTCCATTCTCTTTTTGTTGTAATGTTTCTGCTGAGAAATACACTGTTAGTATTTGAGACCTCCCAGGTGGCCAGGCATGGTGATGCAGGCCTTTAATGCCAGCATTGGTGCTGGGGCTGGGGCTCAGAGGCTCACTGTGAACTCACTGTGAGTTCAAGGCCAGCCTGGTCTACCAAGTGAGTCCAGGACAGCCAGGGCTCCACAGAGAAACCCTGTCTTGAAGAAAAATAAAAAAATAAAAAAAATAAAAAAATAAAAAAAAAGAAAGAAAGAAAAAAGAAAAAGAAGAGAACTCCCAGGTGTAAGATGAACCAATTTCCCCTGACTGCTTTTGAAATTTGATGGTATCATTAACACAGATGTTAGTGTTTAGATGTTTGAATTCCTTCAGGAGTTGATAATTTGGTGTTCATTTTCCTCCCTAGGTTTCTTAAGTTTTCAGACATTATGTCTTTGTCTTCCATTATTTATTTATTTATTTATTTATTTATTTATTTATTGAGACAGAGTCTCACTCTGTCACTCTGGCTGTCCTGGAACTCTGTAGACCAGGCTGGCACTGAATTTAGAGACTCATCTGTATTTGTCTCTGGAATGCTGGGATTAAAGGCATGTGTCACCACTGCCTGTCAATATTATTTAGTTTAAATAGACTTCCTTTTCTTTTTGTCTTTTCCTTTATCTCTTGTAATTCTTGACTGAGTCTGCTTTTTAAATCTTCTAACAAAAATTTCAGCTGATTTATATTTATAGGGGCTAGTATTTCTGACTTGTTTGTTTTTACAGAAGTTCTTTCTGGAACTGAAGATTATCATGGTGTCTGACATCAGGTTCAGAAAAACAAGTATATACTGTTGTGTATTTTAGAAGGGGAGTGGGGAGGAAGGGCAGCAGGAAAAGGGGACCAGAAAGGAGGTGAATGAACAAAGATATATACGATCTGCCTGTTTGATAATGGAACCCAAGATTTCTAATTAAAAAGCAACAGAACACCTGCTTGTTGTGCGGAAACTTCCACGTCTCCTGGATGTTCTTAGTTAGTTCGTGAGTTATTTTCCAATGACTTGTTAATTGCATTTCTGATGCAATGGCTTACTAATCCCTAAGCATCTTTATGACAATAATCTATAGACCCCCATTTCTATTGCATTGGTTCCTGACGATTTTCTCCCCTTCATTGTTTTGTGATTCTTCACATTGCTCAAAGGTGTCCCTTGCTGGTTTTTTCACTTGAAGAAATGACTGTTTCTTTCTAGATGGCCTTGTTTTAACCATCAGTTGGTTTAATCCACCAACCATCAGTGCTTGGTAAAGGGCAAGAAAGAAGTCACTACTGAGACAGTACACGTAAGGTACAGGGACAAGGGCGACTCACTGACCTCCTTCCTAGTAGGGATGCCCCCACATGCAGAACAGCAGTAGCTATAAAAGCTCACCCAGGGCTGGGCGGTGGTGGTGCATGCCTTTAATCCCAGCACTAGGGAGGCAAAGGCAGGCGGATGGGTGTGAGTTTGAGGCCAGCCTGGTCTACAAAGCGAGTCCAGGACAGCCAAGGCTACACAGCAAGACTCTGTCTCAAAAAACCAACCAACCAACCAACCAAAAAAAAAAAAACCCAACAACAACAACAACAACAACAACCACTCCTTTCGTTGTTGCTGCCCATCCCAGGAAACTGAGTTTGTTTGGTAGGATGCTCAGTTTGGTACAATGTGAAACTAACCTAGTTTGGCACAACATAAAAAAAAAATTAGATTTCCGGAGAGGGCAGAGGGCCAATCAGTGAGAAGTACATTCTGTAGGAGAAAAGACAAAGCCCCAAATTAAGCATTAAAAAAATAAATAAATAAAAATCAATGGGTCACAGTGGTGCACTCCTTTAATCTCATCACTTACTCAAAGCAGGCAGAGCTTCATGAATTCAAGACCAGACTGGTCTACATAGCAAGTTCCAGACCAGCCAAGGTAATACATGGGGATCCGGTTTCAAAGAACTGAAAACCAAACCAAAGCAAAAAAACCCAACAAATAGACAGATACAGACACACAGACACACAAACACATGCAGTGCAAACCCAGAGAGACATACACAGAGACACATACAAACACAGAGACAGACACACACAGAGACACACATAGACACACATACAGTTGCACATATATACAGAGACAAACAGACACACTCGCACACATACACATGTGCATGTGCACATGCACACACACAGGCATGTGCATACCCACAGGGGCATACACAGATACACATACAGATGCATACACAAACACACACACACACAGTGCACACTCAGAGAGACATACACAGAGACATATATGAACACAGAGACAGACACACATAGACACACATACAGATGCACACACACCCACACAGACAGACAGACACACATGCACATACAGACAAACATAACGTGTGTGCACATGTGTGCACGCACACACACATGCACACCCACAGAGGCACATACAGATGCATGCACACACAGAGACAGACAGACAGACAGACAGACAGACGGACACACACACACACACACACACACATTTTGGAAGTTCACTGTTCCAGAGAGTAGGCCACTGGACACATGAATCGTAGAGACATGTCTCATCCCCTCTCCCTGTCTCGCAGTCTGTGTCTTGCAGTGAATAGTTAATTCAACACACGCTCCCCTCCATGATGTTCTGCCTCAGCACAGCCTGGAAAGACTCGATCCCAGTGTCCGTGGAGCAAAGCCCCTGACACCGTCAACCCAAATCAGCATTCCCTCCCTTACCTTGGTTCTCTCTTGTGTTTGTCATAAGGACCAAAGCTAACACAGAAAGTCGGTGCCAGAGAAGAAGAGTTGTGGCCGTGACTAAATGTACCCATATGGTTCTTCAGCCTTTAAAGCCGGTTTGGGGTAGGAATGTGGACATTTTTAGAGAAGAAGTCCTAAAATTCCGCAAGCAGAGCTTCATGTGCCTTTGGTAGATGCTCAGAAGGTCACAATGCTGACAACAGTGAAGAGCATGCCCATTCGGACCCAGGTGGGTTGCAGGTAAGGTGTGCTGCAGGTAAGGTGTGCTGCGTGCTGCCCAGAGCTTGACTGCGTTTCCCCCATGTCTTAAGACTGTGTGGGAGGCTGTCGTTTAAAGGTGATGGGCTAGCCAGGCTGAATGGCTCATGCCTGCAATCTCAATCTCAGCACCAAGGAGTCTGAGGCAGGAGGACTGTTGTAAGTCTGAAGCTAGCCAGGCCTACATTGTGCCTAGGCTACAGAGTCAGAATGAAAACATGAGAGAGAGAGAGAGAGAGAGAGAGAGAGAGAGAGAACGAGACAAAAATGGTGGACTTAGTAAGTCTGTTTTCAAGTAGTCTAATGTCAGGCTGTGACATGGTTCTTACCAGCTTTTTCTTTCTTTTTTTCTTCTTTTCTTTCTTTCTTTCTTTCTTTCTTTCTTTCTTTCTTTCTTTCTTTTTTCTTTTTGGTTTTTCGAGACAGGGTTACTCTGTGTAGCCCTGGCTCTCCTGGACTCGCTTTGTAGATCAGGCTGGCCTCGAACCTACAGCAATCCACTTGCTTCTGCCTCCTAAGTGCTGGGATCAAAAGTTTACCAGCTTTTTAATCCAGGTTTACAGTCAAAATTGGAAGCAAAGTGGAACAGAAGGATTTGAAAAGCTCACTGTTTGTCCAGAAAAGGCACTGTGGCTGTTAAAGACATTTGGACCATCAAACTTAAGCCAAGTAATTTGCCCCTGCACAATGAGAAACATACTTTGAGGACATTGCTGGAATCAGTAAGGCCACACACACATGGCATTGTCAGAGTCTCAAGGGTAGGAATGACCCAGGAAAAAATAATGGGCAAATGTGATTGCACTAGAACGCACTGAACAGCAAAACTCAACTAATTTAGTGAAGAGACAGTGTACAAATTGGGGTGGTGGGGGTGGTGTGGGGAGAGGGGATCTCTTGTAGTTATTTGTCTGACAGGAGTTTAATATGCAGAATATATAAAAACTAAAAAAAAAAAAAAAAAAAAAAAAAAAAAGCCGGGCGTGGAGGCGCATGTGAGTTTGAGGCCAGCCTGGTCTACAAAGCAAGTCCAGGACAGCCAAGGCTACACAGAGAGACTCTGTCTCGAAAAACCAAACGAACAAAAAAACCTAAAAAAAGAAAAAGAAAAAGAAATCAAACATCAAAAGAACAAATAATCCACTAATAAATAGGTAAACTAGTAGGCTAGAAAGCTCTTGAAGTTCAAATGTGCAAAATACACACACACACACAAAATGTTTAACACCTTTAGCTGTCAGATAAATGTGCAGCAAAGGCAAACTGGAAACCCATCTCACCACAAGTAGGGAGGCTGCCACCAAGAAAACAAACAGCAAATGCTAGGAAACCGAAGCCCTTACATACTATGGTAGGAATGCAAATGAGCTCAGGCACTTTGGAAATCAGTATCGAGGAAAATGAAGCTATCATTTGATCTAACTGTGCCACTTCTGGGTTCCCCCCACCCCCTTCTCCAAACAAAATCCTCTGTCCGAATACTCTAGAGACATCTGCATTCTCATGTGTACTGTAGCACTATTTATAATAGTCAATTTATTGATCACTCTAGGTACCCATCAAAGGTTGAATAGATAAAAAAATATGCATTCATACATATGCATATATGTACACAACTGATTTTTAATTATTCCTAGGAAGAACGCTTTTTTTTTTCCAGGAAATTAGATGGAACTGGAACCTCAGTTCATCAAATTAAGTGAAAAAAGCCAGAACCTGAGAGCCAGATACCACATATTTTCCTCACATGTAGAATCTACATTAAAAAAAAAAAAAGATATTGTGATGTTCTGAATGAGAATGGCCCCCATTGATTCCTTCCTATATTGCAATGCTTGCTCCCCAGCTGCTAGAAATGTTTGGGAAAAATAAGGAGTTGTATCACTGGGAGTGCCTTGGAGGTTTCAAAAGCCCATTCTGTTAGCTCTCTTTCTTCTCCCTCCCTCCCTCCCTCCCTCCCTCCTTCCCCCCTCCCTTCCTCCCTCCTCCCCTTCCTTTCCCTTTCCCTCTTCCTTTCCCTCTGCCTCTCTCTCCACCCCCTCTCCTTCTGTCTCCCCTACCTGTGTGTAAGGATGTCAGCTAATGTTCTGGCAACCTGTCTGCCTTCCTGCCATGCCATGCCATGCCTGCCTTCCTGCCATGCCATGCCATTCCATGCCTGCTGCCTGCCATGCCTGCCTGCCACGCCTGCCAGCCATGCCTGCTATGCCTGCCTGCCTGCCTGCCATGCCTGCCTTCTGTCATGCTCCCTGCCGTGATGGCCACAGAATGGTCACGCAACTCTAACCCTGTTCAGTTGTGAGCCCCAGATTAACCTATTTCTTTTATAAGTTGCTATGATCATGGTGTTTTCTTAGGCCAACAGAAAAGTAGCTAAAATAGACATAGTGAAAGGAGGCTATTTAGGAAAAAGAGGGGGGACAAGAAAGGGTAATAGCAGTGAGAGAAATGTAAGTTTTCTATAGAGCATAAAAGCATTGCTTTGAGGAGAGCACTCTGTGGCATCCTTCCGGCAAAGGCCAACTTTAGGGAAATGTCTCCCATCACTTATCTACCTGACATTTAGAGGACACTGTAGTTGTAGTACAAAGGGGCTAACAGATGCCTCAAGCTAAAAGAAGGCCTTGGAGTGTCCATTTGGATACAGTCATTGGTTGAGATGACAGTAGACTTTGGTGTCGTCCGTATGATGCTGGCTTTTTAGGCACACAGCTTATTAGAGGCTTGCAAGATGCAAAGGTCATGGAGGCTTCCAGCAGATTTCAAAGGAAAGCCCGAGGAGGGGGGATTTTTGGGGGGGTGGCCTGGGAATGTGGGGCAGGACCCACCTCCTTAGAGGAATTCCCTGAACTGATTCTGTTTGAAGCTACAAGAAGGAAACGTAAGTGGCAACAGGAGAGTCAAGGAAGTTGAAGATGACAGGAGTCTGGAATGTGTGCTGAAGAAAACTGCAACTAGCAAGCAGAGCCAGCCAAGAGAGGGATGCCTTGTAGGCTGTAACCGGCAGGGGCTGGGGTACCCAAGCTGATCTGAAGTCACTTGGCAATGTGCCTCTGAGGCTGACCATGGAGCTGTGCAGCTGAGTTTTTGTCCTCCTGGTCCTTTCTTGTAGAATGCGAATGTCTACATTGTATCAGCATATCGTGGGGGATTTAATTTTCATTTATAGTTTGTATGTCCTCAAAGTTAAGAGTTTATCTTGAGCAGTGCTGGGCCTGTTAAAAAGTATGGAGGCATTTGGAGATGTACAGCATAAACTTGCCTTGTGAGATGAATGTTTGTTCTTGATAGTGTTATTGGGATGTGGTATTCAGTAGTTTGGATGAAAAAAAAAAAATGTCCCCCTGTAGGCAGGCTCATGCATTTAGAACTTTGGTTCAAGTTGGTGGCACTGTTTAGGAAAGTTCTGGTACTTTTAGGACATGGAGACTTGCTAGAAGAAGTACATAAGAGGGAGTGAGCTCTAGGGGTTTAGGGCCTCCCCACTTCCTGTTCACTCTCTCTGCTTCTTGTATGGGATGGAGATGTGAGCTCTCAGCTTCCTCATGGTAGCTCGCAGCTACCATGGCTTCCCCACTGTTATGGACTCACCTTCTGGAACTGTGCCCCCAAGTAGGTTCTTCTATAAGTTGTTTTATTGTCTGGTATTTTATCACAGCAACAGAAAGTAACAAATCCATGGTGAAAAGCCGGAGGCGGAGCCTAGTGAGAGGAAGTAGGTCCATGAGAACAGATGCCGAAAGCTGTGTCCTGTCCTTTTTCACACTCTCTGCTTCCTGCCCATCATGAGATGAGCTGCGCTGGCTATTTCCTGATACTTTTATGACACTTGTTATCTCAGTTTCTCTCACTGCTGTGATAAAATACCCCGACAAAAGTAACTTAAGGGGGAAAGGGCTTTATTCACCTGTTATGGAGTTCATTATAATGGGAAAGACACGGCAGCAGGCAGGGAAGGGCAAGGCAGCAAGAGTAAGAAGCTGGTTGGTCACATGGTATCCACACTCAGAAGACAGAGAGCAACGGAGGCCCATGCTCAGCTCACTATCTCCTTTTTGTTTGTTTGTTTGTTTATTTATTTATTACTATCTCCTTTTTGTCTAGTCTAGGATGCCAGCCTAGGGTATGGTGTTACTCACAGTGGGTGGGCCGTCCCACTTCAATTAAACCCAGTCAAGTCCACACTCCAGAGGCATCCCTAAAGGCTAACCTGACCTAAATAATCCCTCACTTGTGTACCTGGAGGTTTGTCTCTGGTGACTCTGGAACCTGCCAAGGATCGTGTGGGTTAGTTTAGCCTTTGGAGTGAAGGTTTTGCCCTTGTAAGTTATGGGGTGGTGGTTGAGAAGCTGTGGTCCTAGTGTCTTGATTTCTGTTCTCATTGGGTGACCCAAGGCTTGATGTTCTAGCTTTCCCTCAACACACTGAAAAGCTCATCGACGTTAGGGCTGCGAGGAAGCTTTTGCTTGCAGATCTTGAAGCCTTTGCAGCTGGGAGAAGGCAGAAGCAAGACTGAGGGACACTACAAAGATGTGATTGAGTCCAGTCGCCATGTTAAAAGGATTCTAAGCAATTCTAAGCAATATGAAAAGAGAAGGAGTGAGAAGGCCCTCCTGGTGCTGGGCGATGGGCACACAAAGGGGCTCTGTCCGGCAGCCCCTAGGGTGCCCCTTGCCTCCTGGGCTATCATGGCTGTCAAAACAGAGAAAACATTCCTCCGTCAACCCAGGACACAAAGGCTAGACACGGAGCAAGTCACTAGGTCGTTTTATTAGTCCACCCAGAGTCATAAATCCTCCCCTGGAATGCTGGCCTGTCCCCTGCCTCTCTTCTCCCACTTTAGTATCACAGCCCGAGAGCAGCGAGCAACCAGGCAAGTCCAAGGTGGAGTTTTTCTCCTTCATTTTTAAAATAACTTCTCAGTTCACTAAAATGGTAATTGTTTATTGTGTAAGTTTTGGAAGCTACTGAAACAAAAGAAGAAAAAGTGTTTGTATAAGGGCACAGTTACCGAATATATTCAGATACTTGTGTGTGTTTATGCTGTCAGTTGTGTGTGTGTGTGTGTGTGTGTGTGTGTGTTTTTCAGAGGCACGGTGTTAATGTTTTGACAACCATTTTATTGTGAAATATAATACACAGCACATTACTGTAAGAGGTGTAGTTCAACAAACCATTCATTATGTGATTCCCATGAACCCCAATGATGTCCCAGAGGTTTGCTCTGAGCCGCCTGCCTTCCAGCTCTGCTCAAGCCCCAGCCCTGCACTGATTGACTATCTGCCTTCTTGTCTCCCTTTGTAGTTTTCGATCTACACAAGTGTCCCAACAGTTCTGCTAAGCTTGTTTTTGAGGACTCCATTGGAAGATGAGTCCCCTGGATCTTTGCATGCCATCCATCTGTTCTCATACAGTGGCTACGCCTTTTCACACAGATCCCTCTTTCTGTCTATCCACGTATGGACATCGAGTTCTTTCTCAGGTTGGGCCTTTAAATGAAATGTGCCTCTGGTTCCAGAGACTATGTTCCGAGTCTTCTGACCACACGCCCCACAGCTCACCAGACATTTGTTACAAGGTCTGTAGGGATGATAATGCTAAACTGCTTTTCAGGTGGCTCCAACACTGTACCCTCCAAATGCTCTTCAATTCTTACCACCTGCTCATGTGATTATGGTCCACATAGAAGTAGCTGATCTCCACTAATGTCTTTGGAGTGGAGTGATGGATAAAGGGGGAGAAAGAAGTGAATGAGATGGATGAGGAAGAGGAGGAGGAGCATGAAAAAGAAAAGGGATGAGGATAAGAAGGAAGAAGGATAATGAGGAGGGTGAGGGGTTGTCAGACCAGATGGCCATTAAGGTGTTTTGTGGTCCTGTACTTGCTTTATTATTGATTACTTATATTTAATATTAATATGTTATATAATCATAGTATAGTTATATATAATATATTAATAACATCTATAATGTTGCTTATTAATTATATATAGATATTAGCTATGTACTTAGTTATTATAGGTAACTGAAGTGTTTTAGTTTACATGCACAGCCCGTTTTGATTCTCTGCACAGTCATCTTCTGTTTTTTTTCTGTTTTTTCAAGACAGGGTTTCTTTATGTGATCTTGACTGTCCTGGACTCACTTTGTAGACCAGGCTGGCCTCGAACTCACAGCAATCTGCCTGCCTTTGCCTCCTGAGTGCTGGGATTAAAGGAGTGCGCCACCCGGCCCGGCTCATTTTCAGGTTATCACTGCCTCACAGAGTAGTTTCCTATGTTAAATGGGCAGCGAGGCAAACTTTCTGGCACACAGTAAATGCTTTAGCAAACGTGCCTTCCCTCTGTGGGAACTGCATGTAGAACATTGCTGAAAGGTCCGCGCACCTGAGTCTTCTGATTATTGAAATTTTACATCAGTGCGTTCCACGTTGCATGCGTAGGTCCTGAAGCATCATATTCTAGGGGGATTGTGTGATGTCATCACAAATTCTATTTTCATGTAGGAAAGTGTTAACCTGCTTTGTGTTGCTCTTGAAAACTGTTTAGTTTTTAATGTGCTACCAACGAACTCACAAGGCATCCATTATTTCTTACATTGTTTTGAGAGACTGGCTTTGAAAACGTGTGAACATTCCTGGATCCTGATACCCAGGGCCTGAGGATGGCCAGGCCCATAGACCCCTGGCGTGTTTCCTGAGCAGTGTCCAGGCCTGCCAGCCAGATGGGAAACACTAGCTCTGCTTTTCATGAACACAACCCCCATGCCTGAAGATTAGCTGGCTTTTTTTGGAATCCAATTTCATTTCTACAGAGCTATTAAATGTGAAACAGTTTTAAGAGAAGTGATAAGACTATTTACTTATATCTTTGCTATGTAATTTTGGGCCATTAAGTGTGACCTTTTTGGATGTTCTACTAAAAAGTACACTGGTTTATATTAAGTGCAAGTAGAAAATTCAACCTCCTCCAAAAACAACACGTAATTTTCAGACATATTTTACTCATATTAAACATGTGGTTATTACATTACTAAAAATATCAAAACAATTTATGACTTCTGGAAAATCCACATTGCTGGTTCTTATTTGTTTTTTTTCTTAGGCATCAGGGAGTGGGCTGGTGGGAGTAGGCTGCCCTAGTTATTTTCCTTCAGATATTTTTAGTGTTTCTCATTATAGAAAGCTTGTCAGGAGGAAAGCAAATTATTTTCTTTGAGTCTTAGAGTAGGATTTTCATCTTCCTTTACAATCTTGAAGATTTAAAAAATCTCATAATTTTTAAAAAGTGAAATCACTTAAAATGCATTTAGGTGAATAGTTTTGATCTATTTCATCTGTTTCAAACTATTACAGCAATTTCTACTTCCCCACATGGTGGAATTATTATTTGAAAAATGCCAAGATTATGTCTCAGATGACTGGGAAACAGTGAGAGAAGCCATACTTCAGGCATCAAGTCTTGAGGTATGTGTCTGGGGAAGAGACGCTTATGGGGAAGGCCAACAAGCTGATGACCTGGGAGGCACAGGCCACATCTTCCCACCGTGTACATCTGGAAACCCACTGGCATTTGTCCCTTGGAAGTCATAGCATCCACTCAACCTCCCTGCCTAATTTGTGCCATCTGGGTTTTCTCCTTCCTGACACTTGGACTCTTTCCTGATGTCAGGACATACATCTAACTGATCTGGTGTCTTCTCTGTTTTCACAACTACTGGCCCCCAGCGGGTTCTCTCTCCCCATGTTGGTCTTTATTTAAGGGCCCAGAACACATTTATCCAACTGTAAATGGACTTCAGAGTCGATTCTGAGGTTCTCTGCTTAGCCTTAAGCCTATGAGGCCATCATCCTTGCCTTCCACGAGTTGAATGCTGCATCCATGTCTGTAGGCCACACACATCACCCAGGGCCCCAGGCCTCGGTAATCAGTCATCTACACCTGATTAGTCATGTGCCTCTGTTCTGTTGACTTCATTTCCAACATTCCACTTGACTCTGTCTACTTCTCTATGTCACAAACCTAGGCTTGCTCCAGACCATTCTTGCAATCTCTTCCCTCATCTTGTAAAAGCTGCTTAACTGGTTTCTTGCCCTCTCATTTCCCCCATCCCACACTAATTTATAATCCACAGTACAACCAAAGATCCTTCCAGAACACAAGTCTGATCCTATCTTTTTTCTAATTAGAATGGTTCAATGGTTCTTCATCGCATAAAGGGAAAACCCACCCTGCACGTGGCCGATAAAGTGTTTTGAGCAGGCTCAGAGTTTTCCTGTGTGGTTAGGGGCTGGACTCAGTGAAGCTGACTCTGAGAGGCCCCTGACTAATGGCAGAAATCTCCCTTGTGCTGGGGCTCTCTGGTTCAGCCAATGTATGAGGCTGCACGGAACGGTCTCCCTGCAGATGCCATTGAGTAGCATTCACTGGCACGTCTTCTGCACATGTGGAATTCTGTATGAAGAAGTCCAATAACTCATGTAAAACTGAGATGGAATTTATTGTCTACTACAAGGAGCTTTGCAATAAATTCCTCCATGAGTTCCATTACAGGAAGTATTTAGTCTCCACCACTGGAGGCATCTGTTTTCTGTTGTCAAAATTTTCTGTCTCTGTAACCTGGAGTCTCTGTTGGTTATAAATGCCAGAAAAGTTGGAACCACATAGATTAGCCAAGAATTTGAAACTGCTGAGCTCTGTGGCCTGAGACCATGAACCCCTTTAGCTTCCTTTAAACACATTCTTCTCCATCATGCCAGAGGATATTTTCCCCTGTTGGTTCCTTAATAACTCAAGGAACTCAGAGTAGGGGGTGCTTGGTATACACCTTCAGGGTTCACCTCAATTACTTTTCATTTTGTGGCTTTAATCTTCCAGTTGTGCCCATCCTTCCCCCCTCCCCCCACAATGCTGCCATTTTCCTCTACCATGAGAAGGACTCAGTCATGCTAGCCTTACTACCTAGTTCCTAGTACCTAGTACCTAGTACCTAGTTCCTAATCTGATCCTTCTCATGTGTACTTCAGATTTTCATCGTTTTGGTTTTGTTTGTTTGTTTGTTTTTGTTTTCAAGACAGGGTTTCTCCGTAGCCCTGGCTGTCCTGGACTCTCTTTGTAGTCCAGGCTGGCCTCGAACTCACAGCGATTCACCTGCTTCTGCCTCCTGAGTGCTGGGATTAAGGGCGTGGGCCGCCGCCACCACCACCACCTGCCTCTTCATCATTTTTTTTTTTAAAAAACCAAGATATCTTCAGTCTTCATTTATAGAGCGAAGCATCCACTGTCTTCAGTCAAGCCAGTTTCAAATCCACCACCAGAACCATCTTTTAAAGTCCTATCGGGGGACTTAAAGCTCTGAGGAAGAGAGGGATTTTGGTTAATATGTGTATTGGGGTCTTATAACACACCCCTTGTGGCTAAGAGGGAAGAAGTGTGCTTAATCCTTCGTTTTCCCTTCAATGGGAAGCAATGAGGTCCTTCCCCACTATCCTCACCTGCTAGCTAAGAAAAGCACCGTCCAAGACTAGAGGGCTGTCCATGTCTCTTCAGCAGCAGGATTCGATGCTCCCTTGAAAGATAAAATGCTGGGGCTCTGGATGTAGCTCAGGTAGCAGAATGCTTACCCAGTACACATGAAGCCTGGGCTTTGACCCTCAGCAACAAACAAAATTGGCTGTGGTAACACATGCTTGCAATACCTGTACTGAGGAGCTCAAACACGGCTTCAGAAGTTCAAGGTCCTTCTTAGCTACACCATAAGTTTAAAGCCAGCCTGGAATACATGAAACCCTCTCTCTCTCTCTCTCTCTCTCTCTCTCTCTCTCACACACACACACACACACACACACACACAGGAAGTAAGTAGGTGGTGCCATCTTGAAGAGAGGATGGGAACAGGAAGATGCCGTAAGTCTATTATTAGGAAGGCCAAACTGCGAGTTTCCATGTACATGCAAAGTCAGGCAAAATCACCAATAAAGACTTGGCTGAGGCATTTCCCAGCTTGTCCTCTGGGCCCCAGCGAGATTATGTAAGGTCGCTTGTGGCTCATGACATAATTTGGCCATTAAGGCACAGGAAGAAATGATGTGAATCACTTATCACTTCTGTGTAGGAGTTTTAAGAGTGAAGGGTGAGGACCTCTTTTTCTCTACCATCATCACCACCACCATAGGTATTACCTCTAGTACCAGCATCACCACAATAGGTAGGTTTTTACATTCTCCAATGATCATAACCACTAACATAGCCACTACTGCCTTCACTGTCACCATCACTATTATCACCACCACGGGTGACTATCTTCATCACCATCATCACTACCATGACACTAGCCACTGTTTCCATCACTACTAAATTCATAACCATTACTTTCACACCAACATAACCAATCCAACATCACCACCATCCCTATAATCACTACCTACATCACCACCACCACCACCGTTTCCCCCATTACTACATTTTCACCACCACCCTTACAACTATTCCCTCCATCTTTATCATAGCTACCACCGTAGACATTATTTCCATCACCACTACCAACATCATACCCATTATCTGAATCATCTTCATCATCACTACCACCAGCAGCACCACGATGACTCCATCAACATTAACTCACCATCTCCATCATAACCATCCCCTTATCACCATTACCATGACTACCACAATAGCTATTTTAGCACCAATCAAACCCAACATTGTGACTACCGTCGTCATGGACGTAATCAACCTTCCTCCGGCTGAGCACTCAGCTGCATCCTCAGGGACTTCCATGTTTAAACTGCTTTACTTAACACATTAACTTTACAGTACAATCTTAGGACACCAATAACGGGAAAAGAGGACAGTAACATATTCCAAAGGAAAAAGAAAAGTCACTAATAAATATGAGGAATATTTCTGGCATCATACTGGCATTATGAATCGTGACAGTTACAAGCCAGTAACAAAGATTTCAAAGTTCTGAAAGAAAAAGTTAACTCTCAGTGAAGCTGCCTATCAAGCATGAGAACAGGATAAAATCTTTTAGACACATAAAGACTTATATATTGGTGGTGCCACTCCTTTAATCCCAGTACTTGGGAGGCAGAGGCAGGCAGATAGCTGTGAGTTTGAAGCCAGCCTGCTCTACAAAGCTATTCCAGTACAGGCAAGGATAACATGGAGAAATCCTGTCTTGAAAAACTAAAAATGTTTTTTTTCTAATGAATCCCTTGTTATGGCTATTTTGATTGTCAACTTGACTCCATTGGGAATTAGCTAAAACTTGATTCAGGTGTGGTGGTGCACTCCTTTAGTCCCAGCACTCGGGAGGCAGAGGCAGGTGGATTTCTGTGAGTTCAAGGCCAGCCTGGTCTACAAAGCAAGTCCAGGACAGCCAAGGTTACACAGAGAGACCCTGTCTCGAAAAACCAAATAAATAAATAAATAAATAAATAAAATATATATTCATTCTATAAATTCTGTTTTTTTTAGAGAACCCTGACTAATACATTCCCTAAGATGTATCTCAATCTAAGGGGAAAGAGACCAAACCAACGAAGAGGTCAGCTGCCTTCTGAAGAGTGGCCTCCAGGGACATGGGTCCCATGGAATGGATGGTGAACTTTGAAGTTTGGGAAAATTTAATACATGGTATGGATCCAGGTGTGGTGGTACATGCCTTTAATCCCAGCACTCAGGGAGGAAGAGGCAGGTAGATTGCTGTGAGTTCCAGTCCAACCTGGCCTACAAAGCAAGTCCAGGACATCCAGGGCTACATAGAGAAACCCTGTCTCAAAAAAAAAAAAAAAAAACATGGTAGATGAAAGATGAAAAGGATGTTTTACTCTCACTAAATCCAACAATAAATCTAAGAATACCTATGAACCCAAATCTGAAACCAATGGGCCTCATGATACACAGTGGAGCCTCCTCAGCTATCTAGAGACTGAGAGATTAGGCACATTTAGAGTGTTGGCATGTTTCCTGTCTGCCCTCTGTGCCCTCTCTTTACACACCAAGGAAAGTCACTCGCTTCTGGCACTATGGAGAGGCACTGGGACCTTTAAGAATGGGGCCTCATAGATGAAAGGCCATGAGACCAACATTGAAGGGTCTGCAGCACTCTCCTCCTTTTGCTCCCCTTGCTCCACGCTGCCACAACGAGCCGCTCATTCTGTCCGGGTAATTATTACACACACAGACACATAAACAAGGATTAAAAACAAATATTTTCAAAAGAAAGAAGAAAGAGGAGCTAGGTGTGGAAGAAGAGAAACATGGATGACGGAGGAGAAGGCAAACAAAAGAGACACCATAGCAGCTCACGAAGCAACCTCTCTCCTCCCTGAGAAGGACTCCATGGGCCTCAGCCCCTGAGCACTGCTGCTTCATAGCTGGAGACTTAGCAGCTTTCTGGCTATTTGAACTATAAAGGGCAACATAGGACCTCAAGATGCTCCTGTAAAATATAGCGGACAGACAGAAAGAAGCCCAGCGGCGGACCTGAATATCCTTTCCTGGGCACAGGGCTGTGACAGCAGAGGGAGGAGAGGCAGATGGGAGTCACGTGATGAGTCTGGGGCCACCAGTTCAAAAGACGCCTGGGTGCAAACGCTGATTTCAGCAGATGGAAAGGCACTAAGGAAATTGGAGAGACCGCACTTCAGCCAAGCCACAAGTCGCAGTGACTGTTTTTCTTAAACAGAATCCCATTTCTTCACACTTCATAGACATTAAGCAGCCAGGATGGGTGACATCGTCATTGTCTTTCTTGAATATCTGCTCTAGACAAACCTGTGCGGTGGAAATCATCATAGCATTTTTTGTTTGTTTGTTTGTTTCTCTGTGTAGCCTTGACTGTCCTGGACTCACTTTGTAGACCAGGCTGGCCTTGAACTCACAGCGATCCGCCTGCCTCTGCCTCCTGAGTGCTGGGATTAAAGGCATGTGCCACCAGGCTCGGCCCCTTTGATTTATTTCAAGCAAAGTGTTGTGGCTGTATGGCTAAACACTAACTTGGAGTCACTTTCAGTCACCCATTTATTTGAAAGGGACAAGTTCTCAATGGAAAAACCAATACTTTCTCTTACTTTAGCTAGGTAGCAAGATAGCATTCCAGTGCTGGAGAGATGGCTCAGAGGTTAAGAGCATTGGCTACTCTCCCAAAGGTCCTGAGTTCAATTCCCAGCAACCACATGGTGGCTCACAACCATCTATAATGTGATCTGGCACCCTCTTCTGGTGTGCAGGCATACATGCAAATGGAACATTGTATACATAATAAGATAAATAAATCTAAAAAAAAAAAAAGATAGCAGGCCGGGAGTGGTGGCACACACGTTTAATCCCAGCACTCTGGAGACAGAAGCAGGTAGATCGATGTGAGTTTGAGGCCAGCCTGGTCTACAAAATGAGTCCAGGATAGCCAAGGCTAACACAGAGAAACCCTGTCTCGAAAAACCAAAAAAAAAAAAAAAGCATCCCAGTAATTACACTTAAAATGGTGTCTGGGACATGGAAACCATAGTGTGAGATGGTGAGATACAGCAGCTGTACATGGATGGTATCATGAGGTAAGTGGTACCGGTGAACTTAGGGTAGGGTTTCTGCCATCTGTTAGTTTGGGATTCACTGGGAGCAGGACTCTCCAGAGGTGACCAAGAATAGGAGAACAGGGCTGGGAAGTGCCTTGAAAACTCTCAGGAGAAACTGCTGGGGAAATCCTGACTTCCATCGTGTTCAAACTAAAACTAAAACTCTCCATCTTGGCCAAATTAAAACCTTCAAAGTAGGCACTTAAAAATAAACATTAAAAGACCGTCTTTAAATAGCGCACACTATGGTTAGAACACCCACTGCTCCCTCTGCCTGCTGAGTTCACTCAGGACTGTAATCACCCCCACCAGATGTTGATGGTCATATAGCAAGAGGATGGAAACTCAAGCCCACCAGAGTGCGGGCAGAGCCATGGGAAAAGATTCCTCTTAGATGGGGTCATCCGGGTGGACTCCATCCGATGGCTTCACAAGGAGAGAGGGACCAGTGCACACAGACACACTCCTTATCTCTTGCCCAGTGATGCTTTTTATCACCCCAAGACTCCAGCCAGCAAGATGATCATTATCAGAACTGAGCTAACACCAGGTCCTTTCTTGCTCTGATATGTTCAGAGTGGTAAGCTCAACGATCCTCTTTTTTTTTTTTTTTTTTAATACAGTTGCACTGCCTCTGGTATTTCATTGTACCAGTGAAAATCAGAACAGCCTCACAAGAACCAAATTATTTGAAAAGTCTGCAGATAGGAGATATGACATAATTCAGAGGGAAGCCACAACACATTTTCTCTTAGTTCTTCTACTTTCAAGATGCTCCCATGCACACTTGTACTCCCAGCTATTTAGGAGCAGAAACAAAAGTATTTCCTAAATCCCAGGACTTTGAGATTAGTTAAAATAATGTAGTGACACCTGCCTCCAAACAAGCAACCAGCCAAAGCTTTCACGTCAACACTGTAGCTAGGGTACCATGTACAGACTTATGTACTTCAAACATAAGACCCAGAGGCCCCTAAGCTGGAGTTGACTTGACTATTCCCTCCATGAGGACTAACTTTCATGGTATGAGAAAGTACCATGTAAGCTTCCCATCTATAATGCCAATAAACCTCAACAGTGGCCCGCATGGCACCATAAGGGTATAGTATTGGCACACATACTTTGGCAGTAACCAACAGCTCTCTAATTGGAGTTAAGAAAGAAACCATGTCTGGCACTGGACACCTAGCCACATACCCAAGGCTAGTGAAGTGTGGGCATTAGAGGAGAGCCCTGGATACTCTCTAATAATAATAATCTTAATGTTTGTCCTCATATCCACAGATAAATGTAATTATAATCCCAACCAAGACAACTTCTCTTTGCAACAGATGGAAAACACTACAGAAAGCCACAACCAATCAAAATGAAGAGTTGTAGATCCCAGTTCCAATGCATGCATATAAAAGACTCCTAAGGACCAGGGAAGACACTGGAAGTCAGAGCAGAAAGATTGTAAGGGCTGGAGGCTCAGGAAGTTTTATGTGAGACTGTCTCCTCCTACAGTCAGAAGCTATACTCACTATCATGACTGGCCAAATGTAAGCTGAACAAGGATGATACCAATACACATGCCAAAGTGGACAAGGAAGAGCCCATGAGGCCTCAACTCCACTCAAAGAGCTACAGACTGTGAGTGTTGTTTTTATTTCCTCAGAAGAGGGTATGAGATGAGATCTGTACCCAAGTTTTACTAATGCATGGTTTGGGCTGAGCCCAGAGATTTCATATCTAACTATCCCTGGGCCTAGGGCTGGAAGTATCTAGTCTCTATACAATCTAATCTTCTGCAAGCCTGGACCTTGAAGGCCTCAGTTTCCAGCCTCTATCTGCTAACCTAGGCCTATAATGTTTTCAGCTTCCGAGACTTACTGCTGATTAAGCTCACCCTTGCTAGTTCTTTCTGAGCTCTGGCTGGCTGCTTCAACAGAGCTATTCTGGCTCAAAACTCCCTGCCAAGTTGACTGATTCAAACTGGATTTTCACTGAATTGCTCTGCTTCAAAAAAGTGTCCCACAACTCCATGAACTCAACTGCATGAACTCAACTGCACTCAACTGAACTTCACCAAACTGCACTGCCACCCCACCTCACTGCTCTTAAGTATCTGTTCTTGTGAGAGCTGGGTGTATCCTATCTCTGATGGTCTGTCAAATCTTTCTCTGATTTGCCACTTTGTCTGCCCCTCAACTAGATGTAATTGTTTGGAATTAAAGGTGTGTACTAAATTCCATCCAGAGGGATTAAATGTATATACTAAGGGTGTGAATGTATTACCGCAGAATTTCATACTCCTAGGTCTTAGAATGTGATCCCTTGTCAGAGTAGGCATGTTGGTTGCTGGATTAAAATTCTTCTATAACAGAAGGAATGTTGAGAGTAGGAGAAATGGTCTTCCCCAGGGAAAAGTATACCAATTGGTTATTAAATACCAAATGGCTAGTCCTGAAAGCATGTATACAGACTGAGCAACTTCTTTTTAGGGATACATAAACACACTCATATACTCTCTCTCTCTCTCTCTCTCTCTCACACACACACACACACACACACACACACACACACACACACGTGCATGTGATAATAATAATCAATGAAAAAAAGAGGCCATGATTTTGAAATAGAGCAAGGAAGGGTATATGGGAGGGTTGAACAGGAGAAATGTAATTATATTATCATCTCAAAAATTTAAAAAAATATTTTATTTTCATTTTAATTATGTATATATGTATGGGAAGTGGGAAGAACTGGAAGAGTATGTGTGTATGAGCACAGTGCCTGCAGAGGCCAGAAAAGGGTGCTTTATTCCACAGAGCTTGAATTACAGGTAGTTGGGAGAGGCCTGACGTGGGTGCTGGGAATGGAACTTAAGACTTCTGGAACAGCAGCATCTACCCTTAGCCACTGGGCCCTCTCTTTCTGCCACTTCTTGAAATTTCTAAGCTTTACTTAACAGTTTTAAAATGATGTCTCTAATACTTGCCTCTATGGAATGACTTTTCCCATGAATAATAACTTAGGCTGCAGTTTGTCAATGTCTACCCATGACATCAGTACTTTATGCTTACTCTTTGGCTCAGTAGTCCAAGTTTCAATAATTTATCTCCAGGAAATATTTCAAGAGATGGAACAACTTAGAAGCAGCATCATGCTCATTGTAGAAAACCAAGACAACAGCAGAGGCTGAGCTGGAAAATCACATTCCCATGGGACAAGTTGCCCCCTCCCCATCTGTTTATGTAAATAAAGCTTTACTGGAATGCAGTTGCCTTCATTCATTTATGCTTTGGCTCTGGCTGCTTTTGTACTGTAAAGGCAGGAGTGAGAGGCAGAGACAGATCACATGGCTCACAAAGCTGCAGAACACCATCTGGCTCATGCTGTAGCACTGACTTTAAAACCACTGCCTAGTCACCAAGTTACTCTCTTTATGTCGTCTGTAAATCTTTTTAACTGCCCATAGTATTTTATATTTTTCTTATTATTGTGAGTGGAATAGTTTCAAAACTGATGTTCTTTTGTTCATTGTGATGGATATGGGAAAATTTATTGTCCAAATATTTACATAGCAACCAATGAGACTCTGAATTTTCTTCCTTGCATGGTCAGTTCATCTTGACTTGATCATGTTAAAGTTTTTAGGCAGGTATTATCTAGAAGCATTAAAATAATAGTTTAAAAAGTTTGTGTTTTTTTTTTTTTTAATGTGCATGAGTGTTTTGCTTGCATGTATGTGTGTACTGTGTGTGCCTGGTGCTCTCAGAGGTCAGAAGAGGGCATCCGATCCCCTGGAATTGGAATTACAGATGGTTGTAAGCCACCATGTGGGGGCTGAGACCTGAACTGTGGTCCTCTGGAAGAGTGGTAAAGGTTCTTAACTGCCAAGCCATCTCTCTAGCCCTCTAATATGGTATTTTTACATTGTTTCTGATATCTATCTTTCCTGCCAAACTGAATCAGCTGGTGTTTCTGGGATAGCCTCAGACATCACTATTCTTTGAGCACAAACCTCTTGGTTCTGAAATAGCCTTGACTTAATTACACAGAGTGGAGGAGCCTTCTGCTGGGGTCTAAAACTCAGATCACAAAGAGTTATTGTCATTCTCTGGTTAATCAGCATAGGAATCCTGTAAGGTGAAAACATCTGGAATAGATCCTGGGCCCCAAACAAGCCTCTGTATCTATGGTCAACACATCATAACTGGGCAGGAGGGAATGGATGGTCCCTACAACCCAGTGATGCAGCGAGCAGGAGAGACATGCAGAGGAATGAAGCGCTATCTGCCTCCTTACAACATATACAGCTAACTCAAAACGGTTTATAGATCCATGAGGGGCATTGACTTCTAGAGCAAAACTCAGGCCTTAGTCACCATCACATTGCATCTGGCAACAACTTCCTCAACATAATGTTTAAAAAACAAAAACAAATGACCAAAAAAATAAATAAAACCATAAGCAACCAAATAAAAAGAGACAGGTTCTATTAAAATTAAATACTTTAAAAAAGACTTATTTTTTAAATATGTATGAGTGTTTTGCCTGCATGTATATAGGTGTACTGTGTGTGTGCCTGGTGTCCTTAGATGTTAGAAGAGGGAGTTGGATTCCTGACGCTGGCGTTGTAGATGATTGTGAGCCACCCTGTGGTTCTGGAAACTAAACCTCGGTCCTCTGCAAGAGCAATAGGTGCTTTTAACTGTGAACCATATCTCCAGCTCCCTACAATTAAATACATTTGTGCACCAAAGGATAGCTCAAGAGAACCCAAGGAAAGGAAAAAAAATGTTTGCAACACATCTCTATCTCTACAGGTCAGATAAGACTCTAATTTCCAGAATATTCAAGGAACTCATGTAAATGGTCCATAAAATAGAATTGAAAAGTAGGCAAAAGACCTGAGTAGGCAGGCCAAGAGTGGTGGCGCATGCCTTTAATCCCAGCACTTGGGAGGCAGAGGCAGATAGGTCGCTGTGAGTTCGAGGCCAGCCTGGTCTACAAAGTGAGTCCAGGACAGTCAAAGCTACATAGAGAGACTCTGTCTCAAAAAACAAAACAAAACAAAACAAAACAAGAAAGACCCAAGTAGGCATTTCTCCAAAAGAAATATGCAAATGAGATATTCAGCATCCTCAGAAATGAGGCAAAAACAGAGGAAATTATAACAAATATTGTTCCAAGCCTTCTGATGAAAATTTGTGTACATATATATGATATATGCATATAGGTACACATGTGTGGTTTATGTGTATAGCATGTTTATCCACTAGCTAGCTGTGATCAAAGTGATATGAACACGTGCTGGGAAACACTTATATACACACACACACCAGCTACATGTGCACACACACATATACCACACACATGCACATACATCCATATACCACTCACGTCCATATATATACATACATCATGTATGCACAAAGCTTCATATGATGGTGTTGGGCAACATTACTTATGATGACCAAAAGGTTGAAATAATTTAAAAATACCTCTCAGCTGATGAGAACACACGTCATGTCTGTATGCTAGGAGGTTATTGAGCCACAAAGAAAAGTGAAATACTGACATCATCATCACAGGAGTGAGCCTTTGAAACATGCTAAGTGAGTGTACCACTTTTAACAAGGGTTCCATTTACAGGAAGTAGCCTGAGCAGGCAAATTATCAATGGCGGAAAGTAGACAAATCTACTGTGGCAAGAAGTGGGAATGCGGTGAACGGGCTGTCTGGCATGGGGCTGCTTTTGTGTGATGAGAACATGTTGCTGTCAGACGGCGATGGTGGCATAGTCTTGTGAACCAACTACAGCCTACTGCGTTGTATTTGATGATGGTACACTTCACCTCGACACCTAAGACACCTAACCATCACTAAAAACATGTCTAGTGCTTGGAAACCCTGGAGTGACCCAAAAGTGTTTGCTGCTGTGACGACATGACAGTGCCCTCTGAAACTAGCTGCAAGCTCCGCGTGGACAGCAGTCTTCCGGGATTCAGTACCCAGCCTAGGGGCACAGGGCTATATCATAACTTCCCGGACTCAGAAGTGAGCGTTTGGAACCGTCTTCTCTTTCAGAATTCCCTGCTTCCCATCCAGTGACCTCCCAGCTGAAGGGAGAGGAAGTGATACTTCAAGCTACGAGCTGCATCTGATGGACCCAGGACCCCTGCTTCTTATGCATTTATAGCCACGGTTCCCCTCTGAGTATGGCGTATTGTCTTAATGTTGTGCCGCATGACTGCTCTGCTAGGAATGCAGCTGTGGGACGCCATGAGCATTCTATTCCAAGGCAGTGTGTCAATGGGCCAGCTCCAAACAGTGTGTTTAAAAAGCACCCACCGGGTGGGCTCTGCAGTTGTTGAAGGAGAAATGGGAAGATGGGGAGGTTCTGGGCACATCTTAAAGTGCTTCATAATACTGAGAGAGTCGGGAGGGGATAACCATTGAGATTTAATATGAATAAATTAATAAAAATTAAAAAAAAATACTGAGAGAGTCATAACTATTCAGCATTACAAGATGAAAAGATTCTGGAGCCTAATGGTGATGCTAGCTGTGTAAGTACATGAACACATTAAATGCCTCTGACTTGTTCTGTGCAATTAAAAATTGTGAGAATAGTAAGTTGCATAGTCATTTGTAGCTCACTGCTTTGTTGTTGTTGTTGAAAGAAGAAAGTACAGAACTTTTACCTTTCCATCCTTGGAGCCCTCAGACCGATGGCATGGTCCCTGGATCCCTCAGACTGATGGCCACAGTCCCTAGGGATACTTAGATAAATGGCCATGGTCCCTGAGACCCTCAGGCAGCAGCTGTATCCTCTCTCCCAGCTCCAAGCTCTCTTCTGATTGCCATAGATACTCTCAAGGCCTGTGACCAAGCCTTGAACTTGCTGCGAACTTTCTGGAGTTACCCTGCTGCCCCCTGGCCGGGCTGCTATAAATAATAATGATGACAATAATGAAAAGAAGTGCTTAAGATGCAGCAGGAGGCTCTGCAGACTTGCAGGCGCGCTGGGGGATGAGAAATGTCATGTCCAGGGACTGTTTCATGGACTCGGTGCTAATAAATCATAATAATTAAATACGAGCCCTTATTGTTTGAAATTCATTTCTGTCATTCCTCGTAACATGGCAGGAGGATGAAGGAAATAGCAGATTGTCCTCCATCCTGATGTCCTCCAAGGGCTCAGGCTTGGTCCAGGGCTTCCTGGCTGTTTTTGTCTGGGCCTCTTAGTCCTTGGGCCTTGCTTATCCCTAAGGCAGGTTTTCATTTTCTTCTTTTCTGTGTGAGGTGTGAAGGTGACCGTCAGGTATAGACAGCACAGAGCCTGGAGCTAAGGTAACGAGTCTCGCTCATGCTGGGTTGAGTCACATTCATGCCCGTGAAATGACACAATGTGGCTGGTGTCATGGGAAGCTGAGGGAGCAGTCTGGAAAGCTGGCCCACGTCCTCTTTGGTCTGTGTGTTGCTCTGAGGAAGCTGAGCTCTGCTGCACTAGCCAGCTAACATCTCCCAGCTCTTTGTGTCTTTCCACTCTCAGTATTTATCTCTCCCACACTGGCAAAATCATCCAAAAGCCTGAGCAGGACAGCTGTTCCCTATGCAAGGATCTGGCTTGCAGCTTCTTTTTCTGGGCTCCAGCATCTGCATAGAAACTGCCTTTGCCTTCATGGCTGAGGAGCTGCAAGGAGATCTTTTATTTTATTATTTTTTATACTTCTTACTGTGTGCTTACAATTTTGCACAGAAGTGACACACACACACACACACACACACACACACACACACACACACACACA
>OU015747.1:44061548-44087253 GCA_907169655.1 Acomys percivali | reverse complement strand
CACACACACACACACACACACACACACACACACACACACACACACACGCTTCTCCCCACCGCTTACCCAGACCAGCCCTACTTCCCTTCAAGGGCATTAAGGTGCAGTTTCTCACTCCTTAGTGAGGAGACCTGGGAATGAACACAGTCCGGTGACACTGATGGCTGCATTTCATTGCTTTGGAGCAGTGTTTCCATCTGGTTATTTTTCTGCTGTAGAGACTGTCTTTGAGATGGAAAAGAAGCCACAGCTCCCTTGGCTTCTATGCTGCAGATGATAGAGCAACACTCATAAAGTCTCTAGATACTGTAAGTGTGCCCTGGGGCAAGATCCTCTTCAGTTAAGAATCTGTGGTTCTTGGGTGCAGTGGCACACACCTGTAATCCCAGCACTCTGGGAGGCAGAGACAGATGGATCTCTGTGAGTTTGAGGCCAGCCTGGTCTACAAAGTGAGTCCAGTATTGGCCAAGGCTACACAAGGAATCCTGTTTCAAAAAACTTCATTGCTTCCGACCAAGGCTTGGATCAACAACTGTCTTTGCCAGTGTTCTGGTTCCTATTAGTAGAGTTGTGTTGAAGGGCAATTAAGGGAAAAGCTGTCACTTTTTAGCCAAAATGAGAGAATCTACATCTAGTTGGAGATGTGCCCCTGTTTGGTCCCTTAAGAGTTGTTAATCTCAGCACTCAGGAGGCAGGGGCAGGCAGATCTCTATGGATTCAAGGCCAGCCTGGTCCACAAAACAAGTCCAGAACAACTAAGTCTATACAGAGAAACCCTGTCCCAAAAAACAAATAAACAAACAAAAAAACCAACCAACCAACCACCACCACCACCAGTTAATCCTGCCGGTCCAGTCAATCATCTGACTAAAGGAGCACCCTTCAGGATGGTGGATCTAAACCCATATTGAAGAGATAGAAAGAGGAATCAGCTCTTTCATGAGGCAATAGCCTTTCCTTCCCAGAATGTCTGTCCCTAGCACTTTCACTTCAGATCTGCCATAAAATTCTGTTGGGTGTGACTTTTCCTTTTCCTTCTTTATCTCTTGAGAAGTTGAAAGAATGCTGTGTCATGTGCTGTAGGAAAAGGAGAGGCCAGGAAACCAGGCCAACATGGCCAATTCCAGCCCCACCTTCAAATGCTCACCTTCCACTGTCCTCCAAGTCAACAACTAGTCTGAGTAATTAATACCTCCCAGCCTCAAATTCAGTTAAAAAATTTTTTCCCCCAATTCTCATTTATCTTGTGCTGGTAATACAGTTGTGGTCCATAACTGCTCATACATAGCAACGCACAATCAGTTCCCTGCGGAGGGTTACAAAGCTGTGGTGACATCGGGAATTTATGGCATGAGTCTCAGACATGAGGGACATGATGAAGAGGGTTCCTAGAAGAGGCTGTGATGGACAGTGGGTCCCCTTGGTAGTGTGTAGTTGCAGAGTGGCACGTTGGCACATGGATGAACCATGTGACCCCAGACCACATAGCCCAGCTGTGAATGAAGACGGGTCACATCTGGCAAAGGCTAGGGATGTGATGAAATAGATACTGAGGTTGTAGCTGGTCTGTGTCTCCCTAAAAGAGTTGAGTTCACTTCTGTTATCCCTATGGTCACCTTGCAGATCCAAGAGGAGAGAGATGGTCCCAAGATACAGGCCTCTGGCTTGACATGACATTTTGTTTGTGACCACCACTGCATGCTGGGTGATCATCTCAAGTATCCAAGTCCTGATTATTATTAATCTTATTATTGGGAGAGAAGGGTTATTATCGTTGTTAGGATCGTCAAGATCAGCAGCAGCCAGCGGAGCACTCACTGGGTATCCATACAGATTCCCTCTTGCCACTGAGAGCTAATGGTTTTGATAATGTCTGTGTAGGCTCCAGCTCGCTACATCCACAACTCCTTCCTCCTGCTGTGGGGTCTTTCTATTGCTTCAGACACTCTTCAGTCTCAAAGTCTCTGGCGCTGTGTTTCCTAAGATCTGAGATCTGCCCCTGTCTTCCTTTTTTATCCCCTTCTGTCTTAGTGGAAGGCTCTTACTTCGTTTTCCCTCCAGCACACAAGTGGCTATAATAGGATCTGGGTACAATAATGACCTAATATGGGTAGTATTTACTATCTGTGTGAATGGGAAATGTCTTGGTGGACTTGAAGGCTATGTGAATCTTGTCAGACTCTTAGGGGAATGGTAGGCTACTCTCTTCTTCAGCTGGATCAGATTCCTGTTTTCCTGGCTTCACTTTACTGGGTTTGCTGGTGTCTCCTATTGGCAGGGCATGGAATGACCTGGGGAGCGCTGAACATTGCTGCTGTCTGCTATGGGAAGCAGAAGAATGGTGGTCTGATGTATTTTGATGCTAATTAATAAAAAGCTATCACACCTGGCTAGGACAAATGAGATAGGTGTGGCTAAGGTTCCTGGTCGATCGTGTGAAGACAGAGAGAATCTTGGGAAGGAGGAGAGACTGGAGGAGAAAAGAGAAGAAGAAGGCCACTATAGGCTAGATGGAGGAGAAGCACATAGCCATTGTGGATGGAGGATTTGGCCCATATGGGATTATGGAAGGGAGGTAGTTTGATAGACATTAATAGAAGCAGATGGCATGGGATTGGGGCAGGGATATGGGGATACCTGCCCCACAATGGGAAGTAGTTTAGAGGATTAATATCTGCCCTGCCCCAGATTAACTAAGGCTATTTTAAAATATAACAAGTGTCTGTGCCTTGACTGGTTGCTAGTGGGTTATATTGCCATAATAATAATTATAGGCCTGATTAAAAAACATTATTAGACGTACTGGTAAATTAATAACAACAAGTGGTGCTTGACGTGGGGCAATTATTAGGCAATACTGATAATTTAACAACAATGGAAGAGGGGAAGGGATCCCAGGCAAATGGGAAAGAGTGGGGGGTGTGTGATAAGGAGTGATCAGAAATGTCCTGTGTCTACTAACAGAACCTCACATGTCTAGGCAATACTCAGCTCCGCTTCTTTGTGCAGCTGGCAAAGCCCAAAGTAGAAATCCACAGAGCTCGGATTAAAAAGTCCCCGGCAGCAGGACAACAGGAAGCCTTTGAAGAATGCCATTTAAACTATTCAATGACGAAGTCATCGGGAGGCTTTTAATACTGCTTAGATTTCAAGTAACCTGAGATTTTTCATACAAGCAGGTCTTTGCCAACGGATGAGAATTACCAGAAGTCTCTCCCTTTTCCTTTGATCTGGAGACAAAGAGGGGGAGTTGAAGCTATGGGACTTGCACTCCAGGCCTACCCAGGCTTCACTCTGGAATTCCCAGCAGCGGGGGTGAGCATCAGTGAGCGTGGGTGCAGTGTGAAAATATGAAAAGCCCTATGAGTGACAGGTCAGAGGAGAGTATGAACTGTCCATCAGGGTGCAGGGTATGTGATGGACAGTCTCCACCCTCTCTGCACCTTGAGGTGCTGAGGTTTGGATGGTGTAGAGGGTAGGAAGGTGAACAACCTGCCCCTTTAGCAAGGCAAAAGTGCTTCCTGCAGCTCTGTTGATGGGAGTATCTTCTACTGTTCTGTTGATGATGGGAGCACCACAGTTCTGCTGATGGGAGCACCTTACGCAGCTATGCTGGTGGACCTGGGGTCCCTTAGCCATCTCAACCCTTCTTTGCTTATCCCTATAAGTGTCTACAAGTCATCTTTGGGAAACTCAGTAGCTTCACAAGAAGCTTTCATGACAATGGTTGCCCTTCGAGAAACCTCAAACTTTGACAAGCCCTCAAGGCCTCAACATGGGATATATTTGGGCATCTAATGAGATGGACATTCAGCTCCTGGTGTGTTGAGTCATCTTCAGGGCTTCTGTGTATAGATGTGCATCTTGGATTTGCTATTCAGAGAGAGGAAAGCTCTCTAGCTGCCAGCTGTCCATTGCCAGTGGAAACATCTATTCTGTACCTCCATGGTGACGCACCTGCCAGCAAATCTGACCTCAGCAAAGCAGAACACAGCAGGCAGAATGCAATACAAGCATTGTGTCAAGTCACACTCTGTTCAGCTCGGATCACGTTTCTACCTTTCCACTGGGAACATGAGGAAGTTTGAATCCATGGACAGGTCCGTAGAAGTCTACATGGAAGATGGAATAGTTGATCAAGTGAGATGGGAAAGGTAAAAATGCCTCACCTTTAGAACAGCTTGTAATGTGAGCACCCTTCTGTGCAGGTGGTAAGAATGTCAGAGAACTTACTGTGGGGCATGGGGCAGTGGAGATATAATTGAGTTCCTTCTGCCCAAGCTGACTGGCTCACACCAAAACTGTTGTCCAGTTCTGTTTTCTTTCTAAACCAGAGAACACTGCAACCCTACCCAAAAGCCAATCCAGTTTCTAACTTGCACTTTGTTGCTTGGACCATTTAGCATCCATCCAGGCACATCTGCAGCTCGGATCCAGTTGAAGGCACTCTAGCCAGATGGTACAGGATAAGCCGATTACTCTGTGTAGTGCTCTTCTGGTTTGGGAAGATGTAATGATCTGAATTAACATAGGGAGCATGATCTGAGCCAGGACTGACAGCCTGACTGGGTCTGAACCCTCCATCACCTGGCAAATTCTTGAATGTCCCCATTAGGAGGAAATTAAAATGAAAGCTCTGCTGGACGAGTTATAGACCAGCAGGAGGAAATCTCATTAGGAAAGTGTAAGGGGATCACATTTCTCTAGTATTTGGAACAACAACCAGGCAGCATCAACTTGTTATTTGACATTAAGCACAGAAACCCGACTTTTACTGGGATTGTAATGAATGTGTTTTTCTGTTCTTGCTGCAGTAAACAGTGTCCAACTCTGCATATGGTAGGATGTGATTTGCCATGAAGGTCCTGAGATGGGGCCAGCATGCAGGGATGACGATGAGCAGAAACCATGATGCTCCTGGGCCAAATCCTATCTCTGTCTTATTCCCTCTGTTCTCTTAATGTCTGCTTGTTTTTCTTTCTAGACATGCCATTTGTTAGTGCATGTGTGTGTGCACGTGTGTGTGTGTGCGCACATGCACATTCATTTTAGCTAAGGAACTATTATGAGACCTCAGGTCACTTCCCAAGCATGTTCTGCCTCTCCGACTCCCAGTCTCCAAGGAGAGATAGTGGAAATTCACTCTTGGCAATAGAAGGGAGCATGAGGCACATGGCATAGAGTAAGAACACTGGACTTACCTGTGTCCACTAGCCACTGCTGATGGATCAAAGCCAACAAGGATGTAAGCCTCAGTGTTGAGACTGTCTCTTTGATCCTATTACTTTTTGATAGTTCTTGGTTTTTTATAAAAAAATAGTTTTGATATTGTTATTTAATTACAAAGAATATCATTGTTAATAGAAATCTAATGTAGGTCATAGATGTACTCATTTCTTTTTCTTTTAGGACCACAAATGTGTTTAAGGTTGATTGCTAGGGACGGGGTAACCTATCTTGGTGCTCATCCATGGAGAAAACAGAATCTTTCCCCCCTCAGCCATCATCAGGGCCGATAGCTCTCTGCCTAGCACTAGGGCCTTGTGAAATTTCCCTATCCATGTTGGCAGGGTGACTGGTGTTGCTGTGCAGGTCTTGTTTACATGACCATATTGTTGAGATTTTATGTATGTAGCTTCTTTGTCATGTCTAGAAGATGGTATCCAGCAGCAGACGTCCTGGTCCTCTGGCACTGACAATCCTTATTCCTCCCTCTTCTGTAATATTCCGTGAGCCTTAAGTGTAGGGCTCGTGTGCAGATGTAACAATTGGGGCCAATGAGTGGTCACTTACTGTCTGCATTTTGACCAGTTGTCGATATTTGTAATCGTCTCCATCTCTTGCAAAAAGAATCTTTTTTGATCAAGGATAAGAAATTATCTAGAACTATAAGAATAAGTATTTAGAATACACTAAGGAGTTATGTTGCTGTAGGAAAATAACAGTAGTTGGTTCTCTTTTAGGGCCTGTGACCTCGCTAGCCATCATAGTTGGTTAGGGTTACAGTACCAGGCATAAATTCCATTCTATTAAATGGGCTTTAAGTCCAATTATTGCACCTTTGAGGACATCTTGCCTGGCCAGCCACTCTTTATAGCTGAGTGGGATTACTGGTTGCTTTTTTCCCTTGGCAGTGTTCAGAGAACCTTTGGGCACTACAAACTTATGTCTCAGGGAGAAGGTAAGTTCACCGATTCTTTCTTCTCCCTTCTCAGGCATAAGATTTTGAATCTCAGATATTGTATTTATTTATTTTTTCCAGTTCTGAACCTTCCGTTTGGCTCTTTATGTCTTCTATTTTCTTCTGTGGCTTTTTGGTTTTTTTTGTTCTCATTTCTCTTGAGTACATAGGCAATTGCTTAATGAAATATTTGTATGACAGTTAGCCGAAAGTCTCTGCTTTCTGCCTTGTTAATCTGCCTTGCCACCAGTACTTTGTTTACAGAGAATATCCCCTCTGGGTCTTTTTCCCCCTGTGTCCCAGGCTCCCCTACTCCGACCCCCCACCTGAGTCTGGCATATAGTAGGCAAGAAGAAATTCCAAGGAATTCTCCTCGAGACCCAGGATCTTACTCTAGCCAATCTATCTTCTTTCCTCTGCAGGGCCCTATCATATCTTATCTAAAGTGGCTTCTTGGTTGCACTTGGCAGAAGGAATAAGGAAGTGAATCCATTATAAATTTCCATAGCATGGAGTTTGTAATAGGGTGTGGTGGAGGTGTGTCTCTACACAGATTCTGGAGAATATGTGGTTATAGGCAATAGAATCTGACCAAAGATTTCTTAGAAACTGTGCTCTTGCTTAGGAACGGGGAGCTAAGAGTGAATGGGTTTTATTCAATAACTGAGCTGCAGGAATATAGAAAACAAACAAACAAACAAACAAACAAACAAACAAATAACTCAGGTATAAGGCGTGTTGATTTTAAAATATTGGCTACTTCCAAGCTAAATGCTAATGGAAGAGATTTCTTATGGAGTGAGGACCAGAGAGCATTGCTTTGACTGTGGATCTGGGAAGATGGTGGCTCTCCTATTTGAGTCTTAGTTGCCTGTCTGAGCTGCACCCAGAACCCCAGGAGAGTTAGGTCAGAGAATGCCGAAATCCTGGGTTCACACAGGAAGTAGGGGAGGGCTTTCGGACAGAAAGAGTAAAACAGCACCTGCAAATTGGACAGTGGTCATGAAATGCAGTTAACAGCTTGTAGGATTTTCCATTACCCCGTCCAAATCAGAGAAGGGAGAACTCAGGAGTCCAGGAAGATTATTACAACTCTTTCTTTTCAAGTGTTCATCCTGCCACTGCTCTTGGAGTCTCCTGTCTCCACCCCTCCTTGCTCTCTCCCCTCCCCCATATAACTCCACACACCTGAACCTCCCATGAACACACACAAGCATGGTAGATGCCAAAGGGCCGGGGAGTTAGTAAAGAGAATTACAATCACAAAACAGATATCTAGATACATCGAGACTTGCTAACTCAACATCTTTCCTCCAAATGTTAAAAGCAACAAAGAGGTCCAATTCCTTTCTTGGGGAAGAAAGACGTTTAAAAGGCAATTTTGAAAAGGAACTGCTTATGATGAAAAGATCCAGATGTACTTATGTTTTAAAAATATTTTTAAGTCAAAAAAAAAAAAAGACTGCTCAAATGAAAGTCTTGCAAGTCTCCGTTTAATGTGGCTATAGCTTAGAAGGGAATCAGACTATTTATAAGCTAGAAGTATTTTAATTCTGTAAGTTAGGGGTGGATTCAAAGTTTCAGAGAAAGCTTTTGAATTTTGAGCCCATGTACAGCAGTGTAATTGTAGTACAAACAAATCTCCCACTGTGGTTCCCGGCAGCTTGGCAGCAAAGTCCTTGGCTTTAAAGTTTAAAGCCTCATTTAAGGAATGAAATTCAGAGTCATGCACAGGGTTGCACATCTGTAATTTCAGGGTTTTGAAGGCATCAGCAACAGAATTACCACATTAGAGATCAGCCTGGCCCTACATGTTGAGTTCAAGGCCAGTCTGAGCTACATAGTGATACCCTGTCTCAAAACAACCAGAGCAAATCAGGGTGGGAAAAAAAAAAAAGAATTGAACTTCAGCAGCTAAATAAATGCTCATTGGTCATGCATGCACTGTTCATAAGTAGTTTGTGACTGTGTCTACAGAAGCATTACTTTTTTGGGTCCCGACGTCAATATCATGTGCTCCACTGGAGCCGCTCTCTGCTGCTTTCCAGTGAGTTTGCTTGCCTGTGAAGTTCTGCTACGCGGATTAAGTAGTAAGGAGGCCTTTGATCAGGCTTTTGGGGTTGACCTCACATTGGTGAGGTTTGTCCTTGTGGTTTTGTGTCGTGCTCTTCACTCCTCTTTATCCTTCCTGGCCTTCCACTGTGTGAACACAGACGTTTGTGGGTTATTTTATTCCCTGTAGTTTCCATTAGTCATGCCACCATAAAGCCTTCTTATGGGTTGTCTCTCACGCACATGGTGTGCATCCTTGTTGCCTTGCATGGCCACTCCTGTGCGCGGCCTCTGGGTCCTTTGCTGTAATTTCATGGCTTGTAGCTGCCTCCCATGAGTCTCCAGAAGAGTTGTGCCATTTTTCATTAGAGTTGCATGTGAGTTAAGATGATTCCCCTTCTTTATATGGATGCCACATCCCGCTGGGTCACGTCTACCAATTTCTCAGTAAAAGCTCCTGGGTAAAGGGGATGATGGGAAAGACAAGGCTTTGATCATTGCTGGTGAGACTGCACAGTGGTGTAGCCATTATGGAAGTCAGTGTTGAAGTTACTAAAAAAAAAAACAAAAACAAAAACGAAAACAAAAAAACAAAACCAGAAACAAAAACTGAAAGTGTAACTACTCTATAACCCAGCAGGCCACTGAGTATTTACCTAAATGAGTGTAAATTTACATGTTACAGAGATGCCTCAAAGCCATGTTTACAACTCCATTATTATTAATGGCGAGGAAATGGAGCCAGCCTAGATGTCCATCAGCAGAGAGTTGATAAAGAAAATGTGTTGCACACATACAATGGAATTTTCCACAGCTGTAAAGGAAACTGAAGTCATGACAGTTTTCTGGAATCTGGGAAAATGAATTTAAGTTGAAATCATGTTAAGCTAAATGAAACAGACTCAGAAATACAAATGCCATATTTGGTAGCTAGATTTAAAATATCTCACACGCGCGCGCACGCACACACACACACATCTTCATAGATATCTGATCCACAAGGCACACATAAAAACACCTATCCTGGATCCTCAGCATTAGTGGGCCAGGCCTCACCTGCTGTGCCTTTGTGATCAGTGAAATATGAGCATGGCTCACCTCTTCAAACACATTTATTCAATTCCTTTGGCACGTGTTCAGCATCCCTTATTTTATAGTCTCTCCTACTCATAACTCAAAATGATTTTACCTAATTATCATCAAGGGCAGCATGTTAACTTAACTCAAGGCTCTGTTTATTTTAACAAATGAGACCAATGTCTACGCCAGCTGAGTTCAGAGCAAGGCAGGCCCAGGCCACGGCCTTCTTGACAGTGTTTTCTTCAAGGATAAGCTTTGTAAGAATTCCTCAAAACTGATAACTGTAGCCCATGTTACTATAAAAATACACAAAGTGGGACAATGTGTAAAGAGAATTCCATGGCTCGTGAGTCTGGCGACTAAAGGGTCCAAACACCATGTCACTGGTGCCCTAGTGAGGGCCCCTGGGAGCAGGACAGCATAGCAGCTGCACCAGTGGGCAGGAGTGTATTTGTGAGAGCTCACATGGAGACTGAAGAAGTAAGAGAACATGGTGGTACAAGCTGGACTTGCTCTATTATAAGCACTCATTCTTGCAGGAATTAATTGCTGCTTTGAGAAACACATTAATCCTTCCTGACACTGATGCCCCAACTGTCTAAATAAGACATCATATTGGGGTTCAACTTGTAGCATGTGAGCCTTTGGAAGACACCCTGAAGCTGCAGCCAAACACTTGAATGAGGCGTGGTTTTCTGTGCAAAGGTAGAGCAGCACAGGAGGCAGTCAGAGCCCAGGAGACTGATGACAGTTAAACCTTGATCATGGTTGCTTATGTGTTTGGTTTACTGGGGACACTGCTGCTCCTTGTAGAGTGCTGCCACCATGGACCAAACCATGTCCCCTAAAAGACACACCGATATTTGAACTCAAATTCTTAGATGACACCTTGAGATGTAGCACAAATGTGTTACTGCCATTTCTGACCTACTGTTGAATTTTCTGCTGTGTCCCAGCTGACCCAAAATACGATGAAGGAACAGGAGTGCTAACTGGTGCAGCAGTGGTCCACAGAGAATCATGAGATGAAGCCATACTTCCCATCCGGCTTCCAACATGGCAACCAGGCATTCAGTGAAGTCTTTGCCCTTTATCTTGAAGAATGTAAACGGCTTCTATTAATATAGATCAGTAAGGTCCTAGTCATGGGAGGAAGTCTCTCTCTTATCCCTTTGGGATTGTATGTGACTCAGGGAAAAATTTATTCTAGTAGTTTCTATCAAGTGGACTGGCATGAGATTCTGAAAGGAAGAGAAAGATATGATAAGTCAACTTTCCAGTGGCCATACAGGCATTTTCTTTAGGAAATAGGGTTCTACAGATATGATTAGGTTAAGATGAGGCGATAAGGGAGTCCTAATCTAACATGACTCATGACCTTGAAAGAGGGAGATTTGGACACAAAGCCAGGAGGAGACTGTGTAAGCAGGAAGTAGAAGTTTGAAAGATATTGTCACAGGGGCACAGGAAGAGACAGGGTAGTTCTTCCATATGAGGAGAGAGAGAGAAAGAGAGAGAGAGAGAGAGAGAGAGAGAGAGAGAGAGAGAGAGAGAGAGAGAGAGAGAGAGAGAGAGAGAGAGAAGCTGTGCACATTCTGCACTGCACACTTCCACGTGAGAAGCGGATGTCAGGCACAGGAGCCTGAGGACTGTCCTAAGAGGCAGTGCCTGTCTTCCCCACAGCACACCAATCTCCGTGTCCCCAGAGCTCTTCCTGTAAGCTGTTTTTTCTGTGTCTTTTCTTTCCTTTCCTTCCTCACCTCTAGGTTTTATTCTTATAAAGCTGACCACACAAAATACAGCACGCCAGATTTCTCCATGCAGGAAGGGCAAGTGCAAGACAGGCTGGCACACAGCAACTCCCCAGGCCTACCTTCCTCACACTGTGTCAGTGCTCAGCCTGTATAGCATGAGTGAGTCCCCAGGGCTTTGTGCACTCAAAGCCTACCCTACCTCAGCCCTCTGAGATCAGGGACTGGATTTACTCTGAAGAGGTCTCATAGGTGCTTGTCCTCTGAACTAAAAAAGAGACTGTAACATTGGCCAGTGAGCGCTTGCTCTGGTAACAGTCACCATTCAGATAAGGCACACTTCTCTGTACAAGCATAATTGAATTGGACTGTATTATATAAAGCTACACTAAACTACCAGGCACATAAAATATGTGCAACTGTGTGCTGATGCGATATGGCCTAAGGTTTACCTTGGACAATAGCTGGCCCCTAATCCAGAGTATGTCTGTGTTGAGCCCTTCTATAGTTACCAAGTGATGGACGAGTCCATACCCGAGTTCCTCAGCAAAGCCCATAGGCCTGCTGGTAAGTAGGAGCCTGGAGAGGACTCCTCCCAGATGTGGTCACATTAAACATGGTGATGACAGAGATGAGGGGGCTGTTTGGGCTGGAGACAGAAAGTTTTGTCACTTGTCACTTCAGCTCTGAGCCACTAAATCGAGATGGAAGTCTGTGTACATAAGACATTTAGAAGGAAAAAAAAATCTAATTTCCTGTCTGCCCTGGTTCTCTGCTTCTATAGGCCTAGGATACAGGCAGAATCATGGCTGGGGTACAGGCAAGGTGCCATACACAGACCTGTGCCAGCCTCTCTAGGAAATCCCACCCACCCTCAGCCTGCTTTGGCAGTATGCAGGGGTGTGAAATGCGGGAGGAGAAGAGGCCAATGTCCACAGGTAAATAAGGTGACACTAGTGAGTTCCCACTGTGTGGGTGGCTCCAGTTTGGAGATGACTGTGTTCTCCGGAATAGCCCAGTGTTAGTCAACCATTACATTCTGAGACCGCAGGCTCTCAGTGTATCTGACACAGAGAGCTAAGAATTCACAGCCTTGTTAATAGTCTCCTCTACATCGAGGAAACCAAGGCCCAAAGCATCACCATGCTTTACACAGGGAGGACCCAAGTCGCATTTGGATGCCAGAGATGGAATTTGATTGTCTCCACTGTTTTTTTTTTTTTTTTTTAAATTAGGGCACTTGCATGTGCTGCTGATTCCAGTATGTGTTATCTGTCCACTCAGGATGTGTAGTATCCCCATTCCACTCAGGACACACAGTGTCTCTGCCCGCTCAGGACACACAGTATCCCTGTCCACTCATGACACATAGTATCCCCACCCACTTGGGACACACACTGTCCCTGCCCACTCAGGACACACAGAATTCCTGTCTACACAGGACACACAGTATTCCTGCCCACTTAGGGTACACAGTGTCCCTGCCCACTCAGGACACACAGTGTCTATGTCTACTTAGACTATACTGTGTCCCTGTCCATTCAGTATAAAGCCAGAGTCCCTTTGGCTGGATCCCTCTCCATCCCCCCTAGCTCACTTACCTTCTCCTGGTTGTTGACGGGTCTCCAGAGCCTTGTAGACCTCAGGCTCCTGTCCTGTCCACTGCCCCACACAACCCTCCTCATAAGGTATTTATTAAGATGGCCACTGTCTCGAGAAGCTTCTCATTTAACACTGTAGCTGGCTTCCCACTTGTATTCTTTATGCTACTATAATTATTCCAATATTTTCATAGAATTTCTCCGTCTCCAAGACAGAGCCTTGTTTACCTCCCAGGGGAGTTATTGATCATTGCACCGCACAGGAGCCTTAGCTCCAAGGATGTGATTCCTGTGCATTTCTGTCCACAAATACTTTCTGACATCTGGCACAGAGCACACGTTAGCTATTTCTGAAGGTGGGGGGGTTGTGATGGGGTGAATAATTCAATGATCCAAGTCCTAGTGGAAACACACCAATAGGAGCCACATACAGCCCTGGGTGATGACGCCCCTCACGGAGTCTAGGGGCTAAGGGTGATATTCTCCAGTACATTCTAGCTTGGCTGCTGAAGGAACAGGAAGTCTTTTAGTAACCCGCCCCTTCTCCCCCCCCCCTCCCCCCCCCCCCCCCCCCGCCACCATCCAGGCATCTCACATCTTACTTGACAAACAAAATGATTGAAGACATTGAGCCAAGTGTTGTCCTGCCCACTGATGACACACTACTTCTTAACTGATGCTGGGCACCTTGATGGCTTTTGAGAAAGGCCGGTTGCATTCTGGTTGGCCACAGCCTTTCCTTGACCAACTCAGCATAGAAACTCTTCCTCCTGTGGCGAGAGCAGGGATCTCTTAACTAATGCTGTTCAGGGCATGCATCTGTTGGAAGTCCCTGAGAAACTACACACTCTATAGTTCTGGATCTGTTCGATATTTTGGTCCCTTTTCCCTTGGACAGGTGACTCTAGGCCTCCTTCTCCCAGAAAACCCAAATGCACAGTATACTGTTAAATCGCTTTTAAATATAGTTGAGTGGAATGAAATATCACACCACCCAGTTAGAATGGGTCCTATTAAAAAGACGGTGATAACAAGAGCTAGGGAGGATGAGAATTTCATGCATAATGTTGGAGGGGAAATAAGTTAGAGAAGCTATTATGGAAAAGGAGTTTCTGCAAAAAGTTAAGTTTGACATAGGACTGTTATGTGATACAGCTTCCCCGTTACTGGTTACACTTCCAAAGGGATGAGTGGAGCATGCTGTGGAGACATTTGCACTCTCATGTTCACTATAGGCCTATTCATAACAGGCCTTTGGCTTTGACAGGTGGGTCTTATTCACTGGGTCCTGTCTCCCTCCCCAAAACAATGTGCACCGCACTGTTAAATCATTCATAAATATAGTTAAGTAGGATGAAATAATCCCATTACGCAGTTAGAATGTTCCTATCAAAAGACAGTGATAACAAGAGCTGGGGAGCACCATCGGAGGGAAAGGAGCTGAAGGGGCTAGCTGGCCACCAGCTGATGAAGCAATGGCGCTAGTGTGGTGCATGAAATAAATGGATTCTCAGAAGAAGAATGAACACCTGTCATTTGTGACGACATGGATGGAGCTGGAGATCACTGTGTGAAGTGAAATAAACCAATGATGGTATGAAGCTAGTCATGGTCAAAAAGGAAGCTGAGCCGGGCGTGGTGGCGCATGTCTTTAATCCCAGCACTCGGGAGGCAGAGGCAGGCAGATCTTTGTGAGTTGGAGGCAAGCCTGATCTACAAAGCGAGTCCTGGACAGCCACGGCTACCCAGGGAAACCCTATCTAAAACAAAACAAAACAAACAAACAAACAAACGACACTGAGGGGGCTATTGCCTGGTAGAGTGACCAGAGACAACAGTTCTGTATTTTTCTTTTACACATTTGTGTGTATGAGTCCACGTAATTTTATTATTTGGAATGCTTTGTGCTCAGCTGACTAGTTACAGGGATCTTGTTGGTTTTCGTAATTTTTATTTTTATATATTTTAAGGTGTGTATGTATGTGCCTGGCCAAAGAGATTGTTGAATCCCCAGGAGCTAGAGTCACACATGGTTGTGAGCCTGATGTGGGTGCTAGGAACCTAACGTAGGTCCTCTGTAGGATCTGCCAGCACTCTTAACCACTGACTCATCCCTCCAGCTCCAATTCCTTTTCTTCTCTTTTTGTATGTGTATGTATGTGCATATGTGTAGATTGTATATGTACATGGATGCACATACATGCGGAGGACAAAAGTCATTGTCAGGTGCCTTCCTCTAACGTTCTCCACCTTGTGTTTTGAGGCAGGGTTTCTCACTGAACCTGGAGCTGTCCAATTAGGGAGCCTGTTGGCCAGCCAGCTCCAGAGATCCTCCTGTCTCTGCCTCTCCAGTGCTGGGTGGATAGGCTCTCTCTGCCATGCCCTGCTGTGTGTGTGGTGCTGAGGACTGAACACAGGTGGCACACACATCACAGAGTGACCCATCTCCTCAGACCCCTCACCCCACTCCCAGAAGCTACATGGGTAACATTATCCACTTTCTGTGATGTGTCCCCACCTAATGCCATGCATGGCTGCAGCACAGATGGACAGATTTCCCTAAAAACATATTCCCTGCCTCTATCTGGACCACTGGCCTAGCTGTCGAGAGATGCTCTGTGTTTCTTTCTAGCTCTCTCCTTCCTGGCGCCTCCCGCCTCAGGCTCACCCTTTATGATCTAGGTCATGTTTGTTTTACTTTTCACGACAATTTATTAAAATAAGTGAGTCTCTGTTTTTAGCTGCAGACCATTTCCTCTCTCCTCCCCCAAGAAAAACAGAGATAGCTGGCATCTCTAGTGCTGGAAAGAATGTCTCAGAGAACACTGGCCCAAAGACCCTCCACAGCCTCATTAATCAAACCCAAATGGGATGCTCCCAGACCCTTTCCTATGGTGGGATCAGATTACACAGGCAAGGTGGCTTAAACATGATGTGTTGCCCAAGGTCTGGGTATAGGGATAGTCTGGCCCTCCCTCACTGGGCTGCTGCAGGGCGGAAGGCACAGGGAAGCACTGTGGCTACATGTTCGTCAAGTTAAAAAGCATGAAAGCTGTGTTAGTCATACCACATATGCACAGGCCTTTCAACCTGGTGCATTAGGAATCATCATGCATGTAGGACCTTTGCCTACTGTCTCGGAGTTAGAGAGGAGCCAGGTATGGGCAGAAGCAGGGATGCTCCATGCATCTGTTAAAGTCAACTTTCCAGTGGCCATACAGGCATTTTCTTTAGGAAATAAGGTTCTACAGATATGATTAGGTTAAGATGAGGCGATAAGGGAGTCCCTGTTAACACTCGACTATCCTGGGTTCATTGTCCCTGGGGCTGTGGTTTTGATATCACCAGAGAAGTGGGGGTGGGGTGGGCAGCATTCTGGCACAGAAGCAGAATTTCTCTGTGATACTTTGGTCAGAATGAGGCACAATAAAGAAGAAATGATGGAAACTGCTCTTGCTGAGATCAGCCTCACACATTCGCCTATTTAGCAAATGATGATTTGAACAGGCAGTTGCAATGTTTGCGTTTCGTTCTAATTTTAATTGTCTTTACTTATTCTCTGAGAATTCTATATATGCTTTAAAAAGTGTTTTGATCATATTCACCCTCTGTTCCTCCCTAATTTCTTCTAGAATGACCCCCCTTCCCTCTTTAACAACCCACCGTCCAATTAGAGATGGGTGCAGTTCCATCCAGTGGACCAAGGCCAACCTATCATGATGTTCTGTGCACTTTGTGAAGAAGGAATGTGATAGAGAAGTTGTGTTTATGGTCGAATGCTCCAGGAACACTTAACACTAACAGCTGCACAGTCTAGTAATATATATATATATATATATATATATATATATATATATATATATATATATATATATAATGAATTTCAACATGTTCATAGGTTTAGGTGACATTTAAGACACAGGCCCAATTCACCACTGCCCCTCCCTGTGCCCCCCTCCACTGTGCCCACCATATTCCCCCAACCATTGATCTCTCTTGTGTAATTTTGTCCTTTCCAGAAGGTTGCAAAGGAAATCACACAAGCTAAGACTGGGTTCGTTTCCACAGGGTTAGGTCTTCCAGATTCACCCTGTGGTGTGGGTAAATAGCTCATTCTTTTTTTTTGTTCCTGACCGTGTCATTGTCTAAAGCACTCTGCCTCCCATGCAAGTGTTGGAACGTTCTCTGGGTTGTAGGGATAGCCTGTTGCTAAGAACAGACCCACTATTTTGGGTTCCCACCAGCAATATGCTGGGAGAGACCACTGACCTGGCCTTCATCAGTTTTTGATACTTGTGATATACAGCAGCATTGGCCTTAGCCTTTCCAGTAGCTACATCATGACATTCCACTTTAATTCCCTCAGTGACCTTTATGTGACTTTATACCACTTGCATAGTCTCTCTAGTGAAGTACGTAGGTCTTTCCAAACTTATTTATTATTTTAAAACTTTAATTGGGTTCTATATTTTCTTTGTGTTGAGTTTTGATAGTTCTTTCTTTTTTTTTTTTAATTGGTTTTTCGAGACAGGGTTTCTCTGTGTAGCCTTGGCTGTCCTGGACTAACTTTGTAGACTAGGCTGGCCTCGAACTCACAGCGATCCGCCTGCCTCTGCCTCCCGAGTGCTGGGATTAAAGGCGTGTGCCACCACTACCACCTGGCTTTTGATAGTTCTTTATATATCTTGGAGTGCTTTATCTAATTTGCAAGAGAAATGCTGGTAGCTGGTCCCAGCCAGGGGTGGAGGCAGAAGAGTAGCTAAGCCAGGCTCAGGTCCAGGAGGTGTCAAGAGCCCCAACACTAGGCTGAGTCTGTCAAGCAAGTCCGCCGCTGAACAAATCGGGGTTCAACTGTACGCAGGCAGATCAATTCTGTGTCTGTAAGCACAAGTGCGTGCATGCGTGGTGTGTGTTTGTGTGTGTGTGTTATTAGGCAATGCTTTCCAGAAGAGTTTGTTTTTGAGGCAGAGTTTGTCGCACTCCTCCGTCCCTGTCTTATCTTATCTCACCTCCCATTCATTCTTTTTTTTTCTTCAAGACAGGGTTTCTCTGTGTAATAATAGGCCTGGCTGTCCTGGAACTCTCTTTGTAGACCAGGCTGGCCTTGAACTCACAGAGATCCGCATTTGTTCATTCTTCGCTCCAGCTAGCCACACAATTGCTGGTCCCCCTCCCATGTCTTATGTCAGCCCACTGTCAACTCCCAGCCTCACGTGGGTGGACTGTCTTCCAGCAGAGCCCAGACGTTTGCTCTCTTTCCCATTGTACCGTCAGCCACAGGCTTTCCTGTGGCATTCTCTCCCCTAGCTCTCATCTCAGGCTTTCCCCACAGGCCACAGTCTAAGGGGAATTGCCTCTGCTGTCCCTTCCCCCATAGCTAATGCTACCGTCCGAGCTCTGCTTGCACAGCATATCCCAGACGGAGTCACAGCCTTGTTCATATCTGTCTTTTGTCTAGGCTATGGGAACAGTTGCCTGATTAGCCTCCCTGCTCCTCTGCCCCTTCCTGGCCCATTCCACCGGAAGCCAGACTCAGTGAAATCTCATCTCTGTACATTACACTGTCCCTTGACTTCTCACTGTGTTGCAGGCCTTGCTGCCACTGACAAGGACATGCTTATCTTTATCTCACCTCCCATTCATTCTTTTTTTTTTTTTTTTTTTTTTTTTTTTTTTGATTTTTTTGAGGCAGGGTTTCACTGTGTAATAGCCCTGGCTATCCTGGAACTCTCTTTAGAGTTGCCACCCCAACTCCTGGCCTTTAGTTAAAAACTCTGACTTTTTACTTAGCTATGTCTGTGTCCTTATGGCTAACCTTTATCAGGAAACCCCTGTTCCACCATTTATTTTGCTTCCTTTATGAAATATGCACTCTCCTGAATTGCTTGCTAATTGGCTTATAGTTCTGTTGCTCGTTTCTCTCTTGTAGAACATTCCTTCCATGTGATGAAACCCTACTATCTTCCTATTACACTCCAGCATCAAGCACATAATAGGGACACACTCTGCACCTGTTGTGCATGTTCACACCATACACACAGGAAGGGAAACAGTGATGCTGGCCGTTGTTCAGGCCAAGGGGACTGCTTCCTGGAGCAATACAAAGGAACAAGAAGAACTCATGCCCAAGTGTGAAAAGCTGGTAAAGTGTGGAAATCTGGTTTTCATCCCTTAACCCAAGCCTTGGATGCTGAGAGACTGGAAATAGCAAAAGAAGAAAGCAATGAACTCCAGCAGAAGCCAGAGCAGTAGGAGTGGACCTAGAAACAAAGATGGTAATGCCAGCAAGGAGTGAGCAAGGTCAAGACAGACCTATCAGAAGAGATGAGATGTAAGGACCTAGGGGTGTGGACCCCTCCCACTTTCAGTCTCTTTGTGTTGCTGTTCAAGACTCAGGTTTTAGGCCATGGATGACCTCACCCTAAGAGAGCCTGGAATAACTGACTCTGTCCACCTGCTTCTAGCCAGTGGTGGAGAAGTTACACCAGCTGTAGGGGGTGTTTCTTTGGGAAATGTTTCCACCAACATCAAATTCATAACACTCACTTGAAATTGGCATAGGCATGAGTGTCATTTTAGAGTATCTTGGAGAAAAGTTTTCACCTCTAAATGGTGGCGGTAGTCATGGGAACTGGTACTTGGAACTTTCCATGTAAATGAGAGTCATCGCCATGTAAAGCCAGAAGTTTTCGTTTCTCCCTAGAAAAGCATTGTTTCGAGCTCACTTTCAGGAATCGATTTACCAGCAGCATGCCCCTGACTGGCACACAGATGGCCCGTATTTTACCCACAGGTCATGCACTCCTGGCCACCAGCTCATCTCGGAGGCCCAGACCTGTCACATGGAAAGAAAAAACCACAACAGTGGTGGGAAGAGGAGTGAACTGTTAGAAAAAGTGGAAACGCACACTGTACCACCCAGGAGGACTGGAGTCATCCGTCTCATGCCTACTGGACGTTTCCAGGAATCTCCACATCACAGGAAATAAGAGGTTCCCTGGACCCCTTTTCTGGGAGGCAATGCAGCTGAGGGTCTGGACAGCAATGGTGTCTACTGTAGACACGAGCTTTGTTCTCTAGGGATATTTTCAAGTAGAGTGGAAATCACATTCCAGTGCTGTCTCTTCCAGGTGCTGGGACCTCAGGGACAGTGTGACAGGAGACAGGGGAGCATCATGTGGCCCTTTCCAAGTGGATGGAGAAGGCCTCATGAATCACAGCTTCTTAGAGGTCTCCAACTTGTCCCTCCCACTCAACTGCGGTTGAGCTGGGGAGCTACTCAGACCAGCTCCAAGGGGCCATTAGATGATTGCAGCCTCTGGGGCCACAGGGGCAGGTAGAACTGCAGCTGTTCATTTCCTTCCTCAGGGAAGACTTTGGCTTAATTCTTGATTTTATCTCAGGTTTTTCATTTTAAAGCCTACAAAATGATGAAATATTAACATGCTGAACCACCATAACGATTCACCTGAATCCAGTCAAGGCTAACACGAAGTTACATTTACTTTCTGTCTCTCATCACTCCCTCCCCTTCAAACACACACACACACACACACACACACACACACACACACACACACAAAAAAAAAAAAAACCCAAACTATTTATATAGACAGATATCCTGATTCTTCTTGATTCAATGCCTCCTCAAGCACATTCTCTTACATAGCTATGGGGTCATTATCATGCCTAAGAAATTTAGTATTGATCCAAATGTTTTGTTTTCTCCACAAAATGTCTTTCATCTATATTCTAATAAAACCCAGATCTGCTCTAAGACCCCGCATTGCAGATGCGTGTCATGGCTCTTTCATCTCTTTTCCTATAGAACAACCGCCTCCACATTTTGTTTCTTCATGATCTTAGTTTTTAAAAGTCAAATCTCAAGCCAGTGAGACCTGGGTACTTATCAAGACGCTGACTGTGCGCCAGGAGTGTCTTATCTCTCACACAGCTCCAATGGCATAGCTTGAGATTTACGGAGCACTTGTTGCTCGACTTCATGTGAGGATCTCTTATCCCATCCCTCCCCCAACACTGACTAGAAGATAGAGAAGGTTGGCTTGTGTGTATGTGTGTGTGTGTGTGTGTGTGTGTGTGTGTGTAGTTTCACTGGAATCTTCTAGATGGATTACTGATGTCTGGTGTTCAGTAGGAATAGCAGAGGTTCAGTGCCAGCTCTGTCCAAACCGCTGACAACTGGCAAAAGGAGACTCAGACAAGGGTCCACACAGTCCAACCGCATGCATCCCACAGATAGCTTGTCCTCTTAGGGCTGTAGTGTTCTCAGTAAGGAGATTAAGAGACCAAACTATCCCATCTCAGAAAGTTAAGAAGCTCCCAATGTTCTGAGAGCCCAAATATTCAGGTTCTTTGGCAGGCGTAGGTCTGTAAAGTCATGTGACTAGCAAGGGGAAATGTTCAAAGTCTAGTCACCTGGCCTGGTTCCAGTGTGTGCTATTTATGGGCTTACAAATGTCTATATTCTGGGCTTGAAGTCAGGGGAAATGATGTCAGCAAGCAGTATGACGTCCATGGCAAAGCTGAACATTCACTCCCTCAATGAGACGAGAGCTATGAGACAGCAGAGCGGAGGGCAGTTGGGCAAGAGCAGGTGTCGCAGTTACATCATAACGGAGCTCAATGAAAGTTCAGTTTTTAGCATGTTTCCAAAAACTAGGGGCAAATACACTCACCTTCCATTATACATCAAGAACTCCAGCCCAGGAGGCAGACACAAGTATCGCTTCCGATCCAAACCATAGAAGGAGAGGCTCTATGAAACACGCAGAGGCACCTGGCATGTAGTCCCAACCCTATACTTCTCTTCCTCTGTCCTCCAGGCCTGAGACCCAGCAGCTCCCTGCTCAGGAAGCTGGAAGGAAGGAGCTTCTCTCCTGACCAGCTATCTCATCAGCCCCTTCTCAAGACATTTCATCTGTCCAGGACTGTACAGCATGTCACTAGCTGTCACACTGGTCACTGAGTTGTCATGCCTGTTGGGAATACAGGCATCTCACAGGACGGAAGGTAGCGTTTTCAAACCTTTCCAGGAATTACTCAAGTTCTTTTTCTCTCACACTGCCCCCATCCCCATTTCTCCTGGCCTTTGCCTCATGGGAACACAAAGTCAGATCTCTACTGCGTTTGACACAGGATGCTTGGGCGGCAGAGACAGCAACTGACTGCGAAGGCATGACTTTCGGTTTCTGCAGTGGATCCTCTTTAGTTCCTAGCACAAGTTTCTCTGGGAATTTTGAAGGTGGTGGACAAGATGGACCTTTATCACCTTTGGGGAGGATGATGGATGGAAAGAGGAATCTATCTTCCTGGATCCATGAATTTGAGGAGACACAGACAGACAGACACAGATGTGGGCAGACAGAGGTGTCCTGGAATACCATCTAAGGGACATGATGAGACCCCCCAGGAACCTCGGGTGCTGCTGAGTGTCCAATAAAGCAAGAGCTCCATCTCTGTGGTTGGACCTTGGTTGCCACACTGTAGAGGTGCTCACCCCAGCACCTCTGTTGTGGGCACACATCACATAGTGGCAGTTCTAGCTCATCGGGGCTCAAAGTACAGGGAAATTACTGCCAAAGAGCCCAGGAAGTACCTAGTACCTGGCGGGGCATAGCCACTGGCACATCAAGTCTCATCTACGTAGCAAAGGGACATGTGATGAAATCAGGTTTTGTATGGAAAGGGAAGATTGAACTGGGGTAATTTGAAATAACGTGGGGTTTTCTCCTCTTGAGACAAGGTTTCTCTGTGTAGCCCTGGCTGTCCCGGACTCACTTTGTAGACCAGGCTGGTCTCGAACTCACAGCGATCCACTTGCCTCTATCTCCCTGGCTGCTGGGATTACAGCTTTGAGCCACCGCACCTGGCTGAAATAATGTGTTTTATCAGAATAAATTCTTATGGGATACATTGCCCTGCAAATGGATTTGGCTTTGCTTTGAAGAAAAGACCTTGAAGTTGGTGATCGAGCCATCATTTGTTTTCGAGAAGTTGGAGGATGGTACAATAACCTTCCAGTTTTGCCTTCTTGGTCCATGTAGGTTCCCAGGTAATCATACATTTTCAGGGGTGTGGGTGCCATCTTATCACTTTGTTGGTGAAGATTGTGCCGTCATCAGCTCCTTCCTTACGCTGTGCCCACTGAGCCTGCTTTCCAGCTGGCCTTATCCATCACTGTTTAATCATGCTCATTAAAATAAAGCAATGATTCAATTATTTTTTTTCTAAGAGCTTCATTAGAAAGAGAAAGAAATTAAATTTACTAAGGAAAGGAGGAAATGATTGAATTAAAAAAATAAGACAAGTAATTGAATTACAGGTCCGCCTTTGATTTGATTCTGACACATGGAACTAGTAATGAGATAAGGGAGCCCTGTGCCTCCACACAGGGCCTGCTAATCCATGCAAATCCTGACTGTCTGGTTCCTGGCATGGTGTTTAGTCTGGTTTTCCCCGGGGGCCCAAGGACCCATGGGTGCTAACAGAAATCTGGGGCACACTACCACATGGGGTACTTTAAGATTTGTTTTTCCTCCTCTAAAACCTTGAACAAGGAAGTTAAGCTCTTGTCTGTTTTACCTGTTACACAAAGTCTCCAAGAGGCTGGGAAAGCGACACATCAAGGACTTGCCAGTGCGGAGGCTGAGACCCCTATGCTCCTGCTTCTGAATAGATGTTACCTCTACCCACTCATGGCCCCCTCCTCTAGGACGATGTTCGCAATGGGCTGGAAATGAACCTTGTCTAGTGTGGCTGTAGCTCAATGGTTCCCAACCTGTGGGTCGTGACCCATTTGGCAAACCCTTATCTCCAAAAAGGTTTTACATTTTGATTCATAACAGCAGTGAAACTACAGTTATCAAGTAGTGGCAAGAATAATCCTGTGGTTGGGGGTCACCACAGCATGTGGAACTGTGTTAAAGGGTCGCAGCATTAGGAAGGTGAGGACCACTGTTGTAGCTAACCTGGATTTTGAATGTATGTCCTCATTGGCATCTCAGTCAACTGCAGCTGGCACAGGGGTGAATCATTAGTCAATTTAGGAACACAATCCTTTTTTTTTTTTTTTGGCATTATAATTTTTAAAATTAATTCATTCATATTACTTCTCAATTGTTATCCCATCCCGTGTATCCTCCCATTCCTCCCTCCCTCCCACTTTCACCCTATTCCCCTCCCCTATGACTGTGACTGAGGGGGACCTCCTTCCCCTGAATATGATCCTAGGGTATCAAGTCTCTTCTTGGTAGTCTGCTATCTTTCCTCTGAGTGCCATCAGGCCTCCCCTCCAAGGGGACATGGTCAAATATGGGGCACCAGAGTTCGTGTAGGAACACAATCTTAATGCGTAATTCACATATATAGTTAATTTACTTAAGAATGGATTTTCAGTTATATTTTTAAAAATCCATTCATAAGCCTAAAAAGATGATGGTTATTGTTTTCAAATGGCACTCCATTTTGGGGAAATTTAGATGAATTCTTGCCTGAAATAAAGGGCTATCAAGAAAACTAATTGTGGGCTCTTAACCCATTGGGTAAGGGCACTTGCTGTTCTTATAAAGGACCCAGGTTTGAGATTCTCAGCACCTACATGGGGCGTCAACACCTCTTCAGGCACCAGGTACTATTGTTTTTAAATTATCTGCGTTATCTGTATTATCAGTATGCCAGGCTAGCAATCAATTAAGACACTGACACTTGTTATATATTAAAATAGCCTTAGTTAACTTAGGACAGGGCAGACATTAATGGATATACATTCAGGCAGAACACTCATACACACAAAATAATAAAATAAGTCTAAAAAAAAATCATTTAACATCCTTTTCAAAGAAGGCTGATAGCCCTCACAACACTAAAAGGCAATTTTGAGAAATGTGATGGTTCAACTGTGTGCTGTAAAGTCCTGTCCTCAGAGGGTGACATCCTTTAGGAAGAGGGTCTTAGCAGGTGCGGTCAAGCAAAGAGGTCAGACTGGAGGAGGTTGATCCTATCCCAGTGTGCCAGGTATCCTTGTAAAATGGGAGACTTCAGACACAGGCTTACCGAGGGAAGAGAACCAGGATGAGGCTATACCTAGAAGGAAGCAACCCTGAAGACACCTTGACCTTGGGTCATCTGGGTCCAGAGCATCCAGAACCATGACAGGCGGATTGGATTGTATGCTGTCCAGGTCTTGTGGGTTGTAGTACTATGTTCCTGCCCTTCCCTCCGGCCCCCAAACCTCCAGGCAAACAGTGTAAAAAAAACAAGTGCTAAGATGCTTATCATAGGGACACTGGGCCATTCTTATCTGTGATGACTGCTGCTTAGGAAGTGGCCCATGCTGACAGAGTTAGTGACAAAAAATATACTTAGTTGGGCTTTCCTTCAATTTGCAAGAGGACAATTCAAAAGTTCCCCAGAGGCTGGTTCATTTCCCAGTGGTCTCCGGCTTGAGTATTAGCCATAGTGGGCAGGAATAAAGATACTCTTTTTTAAAAATTATTTTTAATTTTTTTCATCTTTTTTGTATATTTATTATATATACAGTGCACATCAGATCACATTACAGATGGTTGTGAGCCACCATGTGGTTGCTGGGAATTGAACTCAGGACCTCTGGAAGAGCAGTCGTTGTTCTTAACCACTGAGCCATCTCTCCAGCCCCAAAGATGAAGATATTCTAAAGAGAAACTTGTGGGCCTCCCTTTGGCTATCAGTCTATTAAGACAGCGGTCTCCCCGAAATTAGACTTTCTCCAGGATCTCTTGCTGGGAGAAGGAAAAGGGAAATGCCTAGTGTCAGGAGAGGAGAAACTCGAAAGAGCAACTTTGTCAGATCCCCATGCAGAAGAGGCTGGAGCCTGAGATAAGGATGCTCCGTGCTGGTCATGACCACACCCACCCCGGACAACATAGTTCTGTGTGCCCCTTGTTGGCTATTTAAATCTAAACTTCATGTCAGGATCCTGAAGACAAACTGGGAGTGGGAGGGTGGCTGAACCTCTTTGTTTGTTCCTCTTCCCATGTGAC
>OU015747.1:44021419-44047115 GCA_907169655.1 Acomys percivali | reverse complement strand
CACACACACACACACACACACACACACACACACACACACACACACAAACAGTTGGTAGCATATATGGTGTAGAGCATACATGTGGACAGCATATACAGTGGACAGTATACACGTGGAGGAAGGAAGACAGCCTCACCACGAAAGCACAGATCAATACAGGAACAGATAAATACAGGAGGATCAAGAAATAATCCATTGCACCTCACACAGTACACCAGCTGATGTCTTATACAGAGGAGAAAAAAATTGAACCATGAAGAAAAATAACCAAAAAGACATAATTAATTAACTATTTGCAATAATATTCCTATATGTAAATGGTCTTAACTCTCAATACTTACATATATCATATTCAGTATTTAATCAGAATGTAAGCCCTTAGCTTGTAGATCTATATAAAATTTAAAACCTCTTAAGTCATGTCTTAAAGAATTATGTCCAATTAAAAAGGTAAATTAAATAGTAATACTGTATTTAATGTGTCTATGTTTTTTTTTTAATTGAAAAAGAAATGACTTGTGGTAGCAACATGGAAGACTTTGGAGCTGCAGGCTAGAAAAGCCACAGAGTGCTGTAAGCAGAGACTAACTGCCCATTCTGGTGAGAGTGAAGACTACCAGGCTGAAAATGGTATTGTGGAAGTGAAGGCCAGGCCCAGGGGCCTTCAGACAGGAAGCAAGAACTCCTAAAAATCAAAAGAGGGCCCACTGCGTTACACTCTGGTAAAGAATCTGGCTATGAGCTAGGTGTGGTGGTCCATGCCTGTAATCACAGCACCGGGAGAGATAGAGACAGGCGGATCTCTATGAGCTCAAGGCCAACTCCGTCTACAAAGTGAATCCAGGACAGCCAAGGCTACACAGAGAAAACCTATCTCGGACATACCCCACCCCCTACCCCCCAATAAAAAAAGAATCTGGCTCTGAACTTCTTGTGTTCTGAGACTTGAGTGAAGCTGAATTCACGAGTACTTGACGGAGGAAATCCGAATCAGCATAGTATTTGGGCTGCGATGTTACTGCTCAATGTGTTTAATCTGAATTATAGTGAGAACTCAAAGCAAAGAGTAGAGATGTGAATGATATACAGCGTGTCCAGGAAAAAAGTATAGACCTGTTTAAGGTTGAAGAGCGGGTGCGTACTGACAACGATACCGTAATTATTAAAGAGAACAGTCCCACGGAGAAGAAACAGTTCACTTTCCAACTGGGAAAACAGCAAAGGAGCCTTGATGGCAGGTCTCACATCTGGAGGGCTCCAGGTATAAGACTGAAAACCTAATCTAAATACTGTTGTTTAAAGAGAGTTCCTGAGAAAATAGTGCCTCTGGGGCACCAGTTTAAACAAGACCACACAAGGAAGTAAAACTTTCACTGATGGAACAGGTAGCTCAGTGGCCGCTGTAGCTGTGGCCCATGGGGCCTCAAGCTGGAAGGACAATTTGGCACTGTCCTCGTGGCACTGGCTTTGGAGGTGTGTGGAATGTAGGGGTTACAGGGTCACAGAGATTTGTGATGAGGCTTCAGGGAAAGCTGGCAAGGCCAGGTGATGTAGAGCAATGTCAGATTCCCTGCAGAGAGGGCAGGAGAGGTCACTGTGTGGTGAAACCCAAGTTGCAATGTGTATCCCAGCATGTCAGAGAAGTCAGAAATGTGGGACACTGTAAAGAGACCAAGCAGATCCAGTCCATGAGAGAGCCCACGGGTATTGCAGGAAGAAGAACGCAGATGCAGGCCCATTGGATCCCAGATGACGTCATCATGAATGCTAGGTGTTGAGTGTGAGGCTGTGTGGTTTGATTTGGTGTTTGGTCTGCTGGGTTTTGGCCTTGCTTTGACCCTGTCTTGCTTTGCTGCGCCCTCATCCCTCCCTCTGGAATGGAAATGCTTACCTTGCACCCTTGAAGAACATCATAATCTGTTTTCTGCTTTGAGCAACTATTACCCAAGTTTTATCTGTGCTCAGTGTGTGTCAGTCTGCAACAGACACAGGGGACCACATTGGTAATCTGTAGGTCTATAATCTGAGAATTTCACTTTCAGGGTTGGCCTCTGAGCCCGTGGAACTCACAGGACTTGCCCCTTCCCCTGATTTCCAAGACCATTATCTTCTTAAAGCAGACCAACTCTGAATGCAAGGCAAGACTTAGATTTTTTTTTTTAACCAAAGAACAGTCATGACCTCATTTTAACAACAGCAACAATAACAACAAAAGATGTTGAGTGAATGAGTTCTTCTTAAGTGATGAAATTGGGACTTCTTGTCCTGTGGAGAGACTCTCAAGTCTTTGAAAACATATTCTTTCCTAGCATTGGGTCAATGAAGAACCCAAAAATAGACCATGGTCTCGGTCCAGCACAAATGTTTTCATGCTTCATCAGCAAATGTGCATCCAGAAGGAATGGGAATTGGACCTTGTTGACAGCAGATATTTTTCCAATGCTTTCCTAGCAAGGCAGATGGGGTGGGTACACATTCTGTTAAGGAGCACCCATCAGGTCAAATCATAACATCTGTGTGTGCTAGTAACACAATTCTGTGAGGTCTGAGTTCTGGGCTGAGTTACCTATGCCAATAAATTATGGGACATAATTATTAAACATTATTTATTAAACATTGCAGAGCATTTCATTAGGGGGGGGAGCTGAAATGCACTGTGCTTTTAGGTAGCAAGTTGTTGGCTCACTCAATTATAATGTCACTGAAAGTGGCTTATAGTGCAAGCAGCTTGTGCCTCTGTGCCTCGGTCAGTTTGCCCTCACCACGCATCCCGCCTGTGTGAAGAGACACTCCTTATCAGTACAGACACGTTGCTGTGATCTTGAAGAATTCAGGGTTTTGAAGCTCCCAAAACGACTTGAGCTCACAGAATCTGAACGGGCAAAGCTCTGCTTCCCCTCCTCCGCCTAAGAGCTTGGTAGCATGAAAGTGGAAACACATGTTTCAGGGCTGAGGTGGAAACAAGAGCAGCTCGGGATGGCCGGTAGCTGCAAGGGCTCAGCAGGCTTCCTGTGTGGTGTGTTCACCTCACAAACACAGCTGGGGAGAGGATGGCCAGGAGCTGGAGAAATCTAACGTCTGCAACAGTCTTGTTTTTACTCTCATTTTCTTGTCTGCTGAGAAAACCATGAATATTTTAAATCAATTTCCCACTTAATACAAATCCCTCCTGACTAATACTTCTGGCTTGTGCCAAGCAGGAATGGTTCTTCTCAGCACCCAAATGGCAGCCCTGAAATGTCTGTAACTCTAGTGCCAGGGGAATCTGATGCCCTCTTCTGGCCTCTGAGGGTACTACACACACACACACACACACAAAATAATAAAAATTTAAAAAGTACGTTGGTCACATTTGTGTGCGTTTACTTCTGGGGCCTTCTCTGAGACCTGTGTCTGTCCCTCTGCCAATGTCACACAGTCTCCATTACCGTGGGTAGAGGTAAAATATGGCTCCTTCCTGTGTCAGGCACCAAATTCCTCCCTCATCACTCTGACTCCATGTCCAAGGGCCCAGATACCTGTGAGAGTCACAAATTGTGCCATCCAGAGGTTTGGAGACAGGAGAATTTGAACTTTACAGGGCAAAGGGTGCCGATGTTTGTGTCGAAGGTCGGCACACATTACTGATCTTTCTGACCTACTTTCATACTCTTGTCAGGCAGCAGGATGGGGTGATGGGAAAATACCCACTAGTTTGTGCAAGGATGCAAGCAGAGACCACACATGTCAGAAAAACTACTCAACTCATACTTATTGCAAAGACAGACTTCCTAAGGTCACTACTTCATCAAGGCCAAGGGCTAGTGTATTCACAGAATTTTAACTGGCTCTATTATAAGGAAAACCTGGAGCAGTAAGAGAAACCGAAGAGACTGCTGGCCAGAATCGGCTTCCTTCCCACAGTGCAGACACAGGTTTGCACACAACTTCACTCTACATTTTCCCAAATTCTGAACAGTAGATAAATTAACGCCACATCAGCACCATGACTGTTGATGTGTGTGGCTGTGGCCCCCTATGTTTGTGACCTGCAACTTGGAGTCTCTGTCTTCCACTTAAGACAAACCTGGTGGGAGGCTGGCTGAGTATGCCTGGCTCCTGGGACTGGGGTCGTCTTTGAATCCACTCAGATTTTTTTTTCATTCTTGGCTTCTACTTAAACTAAGTCATCACCAACTTGCCATTGGATAGCAAATCACATTGGGCATGCCTGTTAGCGGTGATGTCCGTGCAGAGGCTCCTGGGGCATTACTTACCACTATGGGCACTGGCTGCCAAACTGCTAGAGAAATGGAGTCAGTGTTTTCCCAATAGTGTTGTGTGGGTCACGTGGTTGATATGTGTCTTAGGTGGATCCCTTGTGATTTAAAAGCATCCTGACCTCACAGGCCACCACACACTTCCCTGTGTTCTGTTACTCTTGAGGCTCTGTGTATACTCTTTGGCAACTATGCAGTGTATGTGTGTGTGTGTACGTGTGTGTGTGTGTGTGTGTGTGTGTGTGCTGAAGACATGTGCATATGCGTTCATGTACCGCCTTAAGTGGAGGTCAGAGGACAAATTGCAGAAGTTGGTTCTCTCCTACCTGAGGGTCCCGAGGACTGAACTCAGGTTGCCAGGCTTGGTAGCAGGAGCCTTTATTGGCTCACATACCTTGCTGGTCCCAAGTATTGCTTTTATAAAAAGTTTACAGACTAAAAAGAGAAGGTGAAAAAAAATTATTTTGAGTATTTTGTTTTACTTTTTTCAAATTGCTGGAATTCCTAGGAATACTCAAAGACTGTGAACCCGTGTGACCCTTGTCTTTAGAGATCTACAGTTGTACACATTTGTGATGGGTTATTTCCTCCCCAAAGGAAAAAATGTTGAAGTACTAATCTTCAATGCCCAGGAATTATGGCTTTAAGGGAACTGAGATGTGGTTATCACAGTGGGCTCTAATCCAGCACAACTGCTTTCTTATTGAAAAAGAAAATGGGGTTCAGAGAAACACAGATGGGGAGCATGCCAGTTAGAATCAGGCTGCCCTGAGCCTGGGAGTGCTGAGATGCTGGGGACAAAGCCAGGCAAGCACTTTCCCCCAGGGCCACGGACCTCACGTCTCCAGACTGTGAGACATCGTATTTCTGATTGTGATATTTGTTACTGCATTCCAGTGAACAAATACAGGCCTTTGTCTAGCATTTGGGGGCAATAGTTTGAAGTTCACTTGAAGCTGATGAGACAGAATCTATGGCAAAACACGATTGGCTGATAGCACATTTCTCATCCTGAAAAATTCAAAGATTCCAGTCCTGTGACCCCCCCCCCCCCCCCCCACTGGAGGGAATGCAGCTTTCGTAAATAAATTCCATGTGCATGGTGACACAGAAGCCCTGGTTTATGTCCGGTGTCACAAATGCCAGACTAGCACATATCCAAAGAAAGGGGGTGTGCGTACCACTATTTCAACTTTGCTGCTGCTTGGGGTGCCAGAGGGGATAAATCAGGAGCCACAGAACATTTCTCCCAGTGAAGCCATCTCAGCAGACGCAGCGTGGAAGCTGAGAACGCTTCTCTCAGAAGGCTCTTAGCATCAGCATCCATGGCTGGGTTTTACGTTTCTTGCACTCCTGATACACCCAATAGCTGTAAATCACATCTAAGCAGTTCTATTAAATTTAAAGAGCTTTTCTTGTGGTGCCCATCCAAAGGAAGAAAATACCAAGATATACTTTAAAAACATAGAAAAGCTTAAGGAAAAAAATCTTAGTACTATTAAAACTATTGTTGACCATGGTGACCTCATCTTTGTGCAGTTTCTGGGCTTGAGCAACACAAAAGACTCTTTCAAACAGCTTGTCAGTGAGAAGTAGCTTCAAGCTTACAAAGAAAAAAAATTGCTCTAAAACGGCTATAAAATTCTCACAAATGCTGACCTCGAATTGCCTATCAGCCTTTGCCCAGCTTGGTTTAGTTTTTTGTTCTTTCCAGCCGGAGGCACTGCCTATCACTTTCTGCCTAGTCATCAGCTTACTAAGCATTTACTGACCTGGTCTTCCACACAGTAGTACAGAATGTGGTGTAACTCTGCCAGCCAGGGCAGAGCCAGGACAGGAATGCAGGCAGGAAGATCGTTTTGACTGCAATTTGGGAACACAGTGGCTCCTGGAGTGTTAAATACATCTTGGGAACAGTGGTGTGCACGCTTCCCAGTGGCCTCTTGGTTTCATTCCATGACTGCACAGTTCGTAGCCCCTTTCTGTCTCATAGAAGATGCACATCAGACCCAACGAAAGGTTCTCAGATATTTGCTAATTCTTCTCAGATTCCTATTTTCTGGGATTGGAAATTACTTCTTCCTGATGGATACTACTCATTTTCAGTGTTCTTCACCATTGCTTTCTCAGTCCCCAGAGTGGTGACAGAAACATGTATGAACCTTGACACTCATTTTTAGGAGTCTAGAATATATGTGTGTGTGTGTATGTGTGTGTGTGTGTGTGTGTGTGTGTGTGTGTGTATATACATATATATATATATATATATATATATACATATACATATTAACTCCATTTTACTTGCTTAGCTGTCCTGTGGGGAGTGCCTAGAGGGATGTGTGGCATGAGGCTATACTACGTGCCCATAGTTCCCACTTTAGTTACAAATGAATCACCATCAACAGTGGCTCAGTGGTGGACCTTGAGATTTCTATGCCTGTGTCAGAAAGAGCAGGGCAATTCAGGGTCTTCTCTTCTCATGGGAAGGATGGGGCAGATTTACTTGAACCCTCTAGAAGTCCAGCTCAGTTTGTTAATTACCTTGTACCCACCGGTTAGAAAACACTGCATGGCTATAGGGTAATGTTCTGGAAGCCAGCTATAATCAGAGTGTCTCTGCAGAGGCTCACTGACTGCCCCGTGGAAAGCCAAGGGTTCTAAACCGTCCCTGAGATACCTCACAAGTGGGCAGAGTTAATGGAAGAAGCTGCAAGAAATGAACAGAGATTCTTAGAATTCAAGGTCATAGCACAAACCTGCCTTTGGCCTCAGCACAGGGGCCTTCTCTGCAAACGCAGGTGGCCTGTGCTTCATCCTGTGGATGTGAGACCGTAAGCCAGGTTTTCCTTCTACAGAAAACTTCTCTACTTCCATCCTGGCACAAGGGGACTAAGTAATTACACCTAAAGTAATTCAATGTTAGGGATGAAAGCCAGGGTCCTATGGGTGTGTTGAAATAATTATTAATATTACTATTGATTTATATAATTTTAGTAAATCAACAGTTACTCCTTAACCAGCTATATACCCAAATAACCACACAGAGCCTAGAGCACAATGCTGTACAATAATTGCTTCATCCGAAACCTCCAAGCTAGTATAGCTTCTTTCCATTCATATTTCCTGTATTATACTTTTTACTCGTATCCTAGGTCTGGCTCATTCCTTCTGGTGTTTCCTGGTCCTCTCCATGTGTATCCTCTTGTTCTTCCTGCCTTTTCTCTTCCTCTCATTGGATCAGGATGTCCCACCCTATTCTCTGTTATTGCTTAGCATTGGCTAGTTGGTCTTTATTGGCAATTCCCAGAACAAATGGTGACATGTTTACACAAACTTGAGACAGGAGATGCTTAAAATAAACATCACAATGCAATGTCTAGATTGAAACCAGATAGTGGGGTAGAGAAATCAGCATTTGAATGAAGAAGGGTAAACTGTACACAGTCCCCAAGAACACTCTGCCAACATGGGTGCTAGACAGGTGGCCTACAGAGGAGCTGTACACTGCTTGAGCAGGTCAGCAGTGTCCTGAGATAAAGTGCCCTGTTCTGGCTGACTGATCCTGCTTTAACTGTATTCACAAAAGCAAGTCAAGAGGACATCTTGAGATCCAAGATGGCAGCACCCATCAGACACTGCATCTGATTAGCAGGACAACCAGGACTGCACAGTGACCTAAAGACCAAACTGAGAGCTACAAAACACCAGTGTTGCTGATTCCCAGCACCAAGTGCTTCAGTTGCTGTTCCTAATCAGAACAAGACAGCTCCCAGGACACCTTCAAAGATCTTTCAATCCCAATTGGCCCAGCATTTCAGACTGTCCCACAGAGGACTCTAAGCCTAGAATTTCTCAACACAATTTCTGGACTACAAATGTTATTCCTAGCTTGTTTAACCATTTCCCCCAATTTCATTTGGGCCCCTACAAAGGTATTATTTGTCCCAAATCAGCTGGGAGAAACTTTAAGAGAACAATACTCATTTCCTTTAAGGGTTATAGAGGGTTATTTTCAATGGGAGTTGGTTACAAGTTATTTTTATTTAGAGAGAAAACAAGGTTGGCATCAGGGATGTCTTTTCCTTTATCTTCCATTCTTAGGTTTGAGATAGGGATTGAAAAGAAAGAAGGGGGAATATCGAAAGATAGAACAAAAAGTAGATTAGTGAATCTACTCCTCAACTTAATGCCTCAGTTGTCACTCACAAGGTTATTTTTAATTCACTGGTATAGAATTTTGTATATAGATGCAAAATAAGTTTAATTTTAGATACAGAAGTATAGAATTCAAATGTAAGATTATTCTTCACACACATTATATTTCTACTCTACTATGAATTATTTTACCATATAACTCGATTATAATACAAGGTTTACTTCCAATACTTTGAAAGTGCTATTGCAAGCTGTTTAGGATTAATAAGTTATACACATTAATTGTTAGTTGATCAAATCATGGTCATATCAATTATTAGTCTATTTTTCTCACAAGAATATATATCTTAGGTGCAACAGATAGCTATGCTTCTATAGACAGATAAGGTAAAATAGTTAGATAAGGTCTTCAAAAACCTCAGAGACATACAGCAGAATATGGCACTTAAGAATTTTTTTTTATTATTTTAAAGATTCACCGATGATGAGACACGTTAACTCCTGGCAACACCCAGCCTGACTCAAAGAGGATGATGAGCATCAAAAAACCTACTTATGGAGATGGCTTCAAATGTGGCAAACAAGCCACTGGGTAAAATGTCCTTGTTTCTACCACAGATAGAATTCAGCCTAAAAAAGGGCAAGCTTGGATGTAGGCAGAGTTGACGGCCAAACTCTGCCAAGACAGGGTAAGCAAGTCCTCAGTAGTTCCTGCCTCACAAATATGTCTGTCAGATATATTGGTCCACAAGGCCGAAGAGGATGCTTTAACTTTATAGAGAGTTTTGGGTGACTATTCAGGGAGCAAACTGTCTCTGCCATCTTCTCATTTAAAAAGCTACTAACCTGCACTCCCAGTATACTTAGGTAATCAATTTTATTCCTTCTCAAGTCTCTGATGGAGTTGAAGACCAGGTAGCTTAGTTTTACAATTAAACTGAGTTGTTTAGAGGTTAAGATCTTTTTTAGGTCTAGATAGATGTTTTAAGTTGATAATGATGAGATATTATAGATATTTATTTACATTCAGCAGTTTTGATGCACCAAGATAGGAAAGATATTTTCTTCAAAGTTGTCAAATACAAATAGCCAAAACACTAAGAGTGTAGCATTTATATAATTCCTGATTGTGTCATGGTTCTTCTTGCTATAGGTAGTTTATTGTATATATGTGTATAATATAAATGTATATGTAAAAAATAAAAAATATTTAATAATAACAATACAATCTTATGCAGCAAAGCCCCTCCTGGCATCTTCCAATTGTCCCTGCTGACTGAGACCTGGTGGCTTCTGCAGAGAAAGGGCAAGCTGAGTGGTGAGGACCCTGGGCCGTAACAAGAAGTAGCGTAGGGAATTTTGGCTGTAGGTGGAGGTAGCTAAGAGGCCAGGGCAAGCCAAGAATCATAGAATGAGCAATCAGCCAGGGGCGAGAAGAGGCGGTGGGCCTGGCAGCCACAGCGTTCTGTTGCCATGAGTCACTTACACACAAAGAACAATACAATTTGCAGATGGTTAGTGATAGCTCCAGGCAGCCTATCCTGCTACTTTGGAGAGATACCAATCTTAATTATTATTGGTTAAGATGAAGAAACAACTGCCCTGGAGTTAGGAAAATCAAATGTGTCCTTTCCTTGGCTTTCATCACACAAAGAGGACTCTGTTCTGCAAAAGCCCAGTTGGGCTTGGCCTGTTCAGGTACCCCCTGCCCCCCAGCTCTTTCCCAGAAGGACAGCTAACTTGTGCTGTGGAACCTGGGTGCCACAGGCATTGGCAGATCACACTGCGGTGGCTTTTGTGTAATACGTTTTTTGATAAATGAATGTCTCATAAAGTGACTGCTCAGAAAACAATTGCGTTTTTCCAGGGGGAGGAAAGTAAAATCGGGGATTGCTCTAGTGCCGAGCACTTCACGTCACACCAGAACAGCCTGTCCTTGGGGGCACAGATTACAACTATGAGCCTTCGCAGTCACCACATGAATACTGTGGAGTGTTAGGAAATCAGCATGGATACTGAGGCACAGCAAGGAAGGAAGGGCTCACACGGGCCCACATTATGCATATGGGAACTTACCCAGACACCCTTGCAATTCTGACCCTAAGAACCATGGCATAGATGTCCGTAAGCGTTCTTACAGGGGGCCCTGGGAGGAGGCTTTTGCCTTAGAAATGTACCAGTGGGAGCTGGAGAGATGCCTCTGGCCACAGTCCTTGCCTTAACTGTATTCACAAAAGCAAGCCAGGCACACTTGAGGGCCCCAGCTTGAAGCTCAGAACCATTTGAAAATGATTTTGTGGCATTTTTGATTGAACAAGTTTTTGGGTTTCCTTAATCTTAGTGAAAAGTCCTCTGATGTATCTGAAAGATCTCTGTGTATACAGACCACTAGGATGTGGCCCCAGTTTTGGTGGAAACATCTGTATAGATCTAAATCTTTATCCCCTCTCTGACTTATGTACAGCTTTGTTTATCAGATTTCTCTGTCCATTATTATTCCTAAAATATATTTTAACTGTTTTTTTTAAAGCATGTACTCTTTAAAAAAGATGTATTTATTTATTATGTATACAATGTTCTGCCTGAATACACAACTGCACACCAGAAGAGGGCACCAGATCTCATGATAGATGGTTGTGAGCCACCATCTGGTTCTGGGAATTGAACTCAGGACCTTTGGAAGAGTTTAACTGTTTTAAAATTAGTTTTGCTGAGTTTCCTCAGACCCATATCATTTGTTCCTTTCTTGCAAATCTTTTGTTCTTATTCTTCTCTTCACTGTGTATAGAAATGCATTTTTTCCATAACTGCGGATAATAGTAATTTCTTTCTCACTTTTATCAACTTATTCTTTTTTATTTTATCTTTGTGTTCTTTCTTCTTAGCTTTGTGCTCCTCCTTCAAAGCAAGCTTTTCCCCCACTGAGTTATTTTTCATGCCAGAACACCTTGCTTGCAACTGTCACCCTTTTGTGGCCACTGGTTTAGAAGTATGCTCCTTTGCCTTCTCCTTCGATTGGCACCTCCAGATGTGTGAATCTGGAGACCCGTGCCTGCTCTTGCATATGGCAGCACTCCCTTCTTGCTCTGTCCTAATCCCTAGTGCGTTCAGAAAGCTTTCTAGCATCGCCAGTCACACTCTGTGCCAACAGACATCCCTCATCTCTGGGAGGATCCACTTTCCATTTCTATTAGTCTGTTTATTGATTACAGTTATAGCAGTAAAGGAGGGGGCAGATCTATGGCATCCCTGGAGACTTGAAGTCTTGCCATGCATTTTAAATAATTTAAGCAATTCTGGACAGAGCACATCTTTCCATCAATATCATTCTTAGAGGGTTTTTATACAAATCCACCTCACGATTTCAACCCAATTTTAGAATATAAAAATAGCTGTGTAGCCTGGAGAGATGGCTCAGTGCTTAAGCACATTGATTGTTCTTCCTGAGGAACTAGGTTCAATTCGCAGCAACTACATGGCTGTTTACAATTTTCTGCAACTCCAGTTCCAGGAGCCCAACACCTTCTTCTGGCCTCCATGAGCACCAGATATGCAAGTGGTCCTCAGACATACATGCAGGCAAAACATTCATACATATAAAATAAAAGTAAAGGGGCTAGAGGGATGGCTCAGAGGTTAAAAGCCCTGACTGCTCTTCCAAAGGTCATGAGTTCAATTCCCAGCGACCACATGTTGGCTCACAACCATCTGTAACGAGATTTGTATACATAGTATACAAATAAATAAATCTTTAAGAAAAGTAAAGATAAAAGATAGCTATGTAGAATAAAAAGAATAATAATTTGCACAGTCTTACCCCAATAGCTTGGTCCTCTGAAATACCAACTAAAGGACTATCCACTCTCCTTGATGCTATGGCCCTCCTCCATTGTTTTTCTAGGATAGAAAGTTCCATGCTGTCAGACAAACCGTCAATCTTCAGCAGAAGTTCATCCAGTAGACTTGAAAACTCATCCAGGTAATAATTCTGAAGGCAAGACAATTAGATCAGTAAATGCATACGCAAATGTGGTTATTTTTCTTTTCGTCTCATTATCTGAACCATGTAGTGATGTTGACTTTAGAAAGATTTTGCTATGTTATACAACATCCTTGACTCAGAAGTTACAAGACCTGGGTGCTGGGCCTGTTTCTCTCTGTCTGTCTTGGTTCTTTCATTGATGGTGTGCACGTACTGCTCCATTCATAAGTGTTAACAGTTAACGGTGCTTTGACAAAGAACCACCGAATGAATCTGAAGGCAGTGACGGGCACATGACGGGCAGTAAGCCCTATCCAAACACACAGTGCCATGACTGCTCCTGACAGGCTTCAGGGCCACACCGAATGCTATGTAAACACCAGTCATGGACGACAGCTGAGAATTCGCTGTGAAAATACCTAGGGTTGACTTGTTTGCATTAGTGTCTGGACTGCCCAACCCGAAGCGCCGAGGGCTCCATGGTTTGGGTGGAAGTTTGGGTGAAACTGACAGCGAGTGTTAAAAGCCAGCGATTAGCTCAAGGTAAAAAACCAGAGGCTCTACCCTTTCAACAAACACTACAGGCGCTTATAGGGATGTAGTGAGCAAGTGGAGGAGACTGCCAACCCCGTGAGTTCTCTAGCATTTCAAGGGAAGACTGTAAACTCCACCAGGGCTGCGAACTGATTTTGAGTCCTCAGCAGTGATAGTTGTATTAGCATCTTCACAGCGCTCTCAGCAGAAGGCAAGGCTGTACGGTCGACATCAACCTGAGTCTGCCACTGCTCACTGCTCCAAGGTCCCACAGCTTACATGGTCCATAGCCACCTCAGCCTCTTCCAGAGTTGTTGTTTCCTGCCCTAGAAGGGTGAGGACTTTATGCCATGTGTAAACAGCAACATCTTGAAGTGTCACAAGAGATTTTCTGTGAAAAGACTTTCTTTTACGGAAAAAAGTCAAGAAGGAAGCTCTCATCTGGAGGTGGGGGGGGGGGGGGTGGGGAGGGGGGGGAGAAAAGAAAACCAGACAAATTCTGTGTTAGCAAGCTATGAAATGACTTTGTTAATTTGATAAATGATGAAGTGGACATTATATCTGATGCTGTTGCTTAGCGACATCTCAGTAATCACTTGGTGAAGCAAAATTAGAAAAATGACACTCAGGTGGAAATACAGATTGGGCTCAGTGGTGAAAAATCAATCTTACCTTGAAGCATGCTATTATTATCTCACAGGGGTGTTTCTGTGTAGGACACACAGTCTCAGCTGGAGTGTGGGCCTTTGTGTCTGGGAAACGGGAAGGGGCCAGAGACCTGGCAGACTACTGTGTTCTCAAGTGTGTTAGTAAGATGAGCCAAACGGTACCCTGGGTATGAGCCTCGAGATTAGGTGGTTCGTCACAACGGCCTGAGGCTTTTTAGTTCACAACCAATTTATTTTGAAAAACAGCCCAAACAAGCAAAATGTTTGTCACTTGGAGTGTATCTGCTTTGTGTGCCCTGCAGGACGTCATGTGGTATTGTCCATTGACATGAAGAAGCTGTGCTGATAGGCCCCAGGAGGCAACACTTAGGAAATGACTCACTGCTGCTCCTCCACAGCATCTGGACAGGCCAGTACCCCTCCCCAAGGCCCCCTCCCCCTCTCTATCACCCAGCTCTGCTATAGCCTGTTTGTGTGGGATGTCCTATAGTGTGAGAGATGTCTCCTATATGGAAACACGTTGAAACATCTTTCAAAATGTTCTTCTGTGTCATTGTCTCTTATGGTCATAACTTTGCTCAGGATCATCGCCTGTATCTCTTAAGCCCTTGGCAGAACTGCATGGGACACTAAGAGCTGGGGGCATAGGCAGTTGGCAGATGGACACAGGTATCTGCAGGTCTGAGAGGTGACTTTAAACCTGAGAACTCATGTTAAACAACAAAACAAGTTGGGTGTGGTGGTGTAGACCTTTGATCCCAGCACTTGGGAGGCACTGGCAGTTGGATATCTGAGTTAGAGACCAGCCTGGTCTACAGAGTGAGTTCCAGGATAGCCAAGGCTACACAAAGAAACTCTGTCTCAAAAACTCCAAGCCAAACCAAACCAAACCAAAATTGGGTGTGGTGATACAGGGTTGTGATGTCAGTGCCTAGAAGCAAAAGACATGGGACTTCCAAGATCTTACTGGCTAATTGGTATAGCTTACTTGGTGAGTTCCAGGCCAATACGAAGCCTTATCATAAGAGAAAAAGACAGTGTCTGAGGAATGACACTCAAGGCTGTCCTCTGGCCTCCATACACACACAGAAGTACACACACATACATAAACACACACGTACACACTCACACACTCACTCACTCACTCTAAAAATAGATGGATGGGAAAAGAATAAATGAGTGTGCCAGTGAAGGTATTGATGGTGAGCAAGTGGATGATAGGAGCGAAACAATGATAGAGGTAGTCAGGATGGAGGAAGAAATAAAAGATAGATGGACAAAGGGAGATCAGTAAGCAGGGAATATGGACCATTGAAAGGAGCTAAGCGCTCCAGCCTGATTGTGTGTCAGGGTGTGAACACACACAGCCACCTCTAGTTTAGCCATCTGTTAATGAGAACATGGGCAGAACTTTATTTTTAAATTTTTTTTTTTTTTTAGGTTTATGATAAGCTTCAAAGCACAATAACGGGGCAGGTATCAACACTCTAAGCTATTTTGCTATTTTCCAGCTACGCACCCGAAGTTACTTGCCATAATTGATCCTTCCTAGCCTGTTTCCCTGTTCCATCAGGCCAGCCCACGTGGCCATGTGCTCATGGTCCAAGGGCAGAACTTTAAGGGCCAAAGAATTTGAAGTCACTGAGAAAGCATGAACCAATTCGTTTCACCAGCATTGAGCCTCACTACGTGCCAGGAACCATCCTGGGATGGGAGAGTTCTTGGTATACCTGCTTGGAATGTGGCTGGAGTGAAAAAGAAGACAGAAAGGACTAGCTAGGACCATGACAGGGCGAGGCATGCTTCCGAGTGTAAGGGGGGAACCGGCTGACTGGGGAAGTGCCTCACTGAGCACCAGCTTATAAAAACGAGCAGGGCATACAGAGGAGGGCATCAGTGGAAGCGACTGAGATCAAGTTGAGAATGAGAAGAGATGTGAGTCAGTGGGTGAGGGGCCCCGAATGGCTGTGTCCTGAGTAGCTGTGGTCTTGCTAGACTGTTCTCAGTAAAGACAGAGCCCCCTGCCGAGGGCAGATCAGGGAGATATGGGTGTGTGTGTGTGTGTGTGTGTGTGTGTGTGTGTGTGTGTGTGTGTGTGTGTGTGTGTGTCCTATTTCTATGAGTTCTGGCCAGAGCAGCCTGGACCTGTTTGCTTATACAGTCAGAGCGCATTTCGTCCTGATACCAGATGAAACCTTTACAAACATTGACTTCAAAGTCTAGGATGCATCAATGCATCTACGTACCGTTCCAAAACACAGAGCTGCCAGTACAAGAAGGATGGCCCCATAGTAACAAGCCGCAGCTCGATGGTCAGACTCCAGATGATTGTGCAATGAGTCCTTTTGACGGCTTCCCAGAAACAGAAGCCGCAGCCCAGGAAATGCATCTGCAGAGGTGCCAGGTAACAGTGTCCAGGTGAAGCGCAGGAACCAGCGCAAGTGGCAATGAGCAGCCAGCAACAGGGCCCCCACCGGCTGCAGGGAAAAAACCCACGTCACTGACCTGTCAACTCTCTTTAGGGAAAACGGCAACTTGGGGACTTCTAAATGATTTTAAGTTGTTAAAAGCTTGGAGAAAGGGATTTTATACGCAGCTCAAGCTTTCCTGGTTTAAGATCGCATTCTAAGGAGGCTAACCTCCATCAGGGCTGCCCCTGCCAGGTCTCTTTCTGTGTTTCTACCTGTATCTACATCTTCCAAGCTACCCAGCAGCTCTGTAAAGTGGCCTGAGCTCCCTTCTCTCTTGTCAAGAGCTCCTGAACCCCCATGCCCCTGTCCTCCCTCCACTGAAGCTTGGGAGACTTCCTGGTGGCCAGCACATACACATGAGCCATGTGGGCCTGTGATGGACAATTGGCTGTGATGAGGCTCATTTGATATCAGTGACCTGGCCCTTCAGTCTTTGGCCATGAGCACCTTGCCTGTACACTGGACTTCTCCTATATGGGGCTACTATGGTGATGCTCTCCCACCTCTATGTGTTTAGCACCCAGCAATGGCTATGCAAAGATAATAACTTAAGAAGAATCGGGAAGAACTACTTAGAGGCAAACTGGTTCTGGCTAAGTTTATGGCCTGGTTGTTAGAGACAGAGACTTGGCTTCAGTCTGAATTGTGGTGTCGGGGACCCACTTTGTCTGACACTTTCTACTAAATCAGCTTCATGGCTGACACATAGTCTCAGATGAATGGCACACCATCATCTTGCTAGCTAGCACTGGCCTCCATTTGTTTCCATGGCTCTGCACTCAGAGTTCCTTGCCTCGTGTCTGGCACGCATCGAATACCCTCGACTCTGAAGTGGTTTGGCATACATCTCTGTGGACTGAGGAAGAAGAAAACACAGTCTAGGCTGGGCATGGTAGAACATGGCTTCCACTCAGTGCTCTCAACTGCAGACAGGAACATCAGGAATTCAAGGCTATCCTTGGCTATATAGTGAGTTGAATAACAGGTTAGGCTACAGACGCACTTGTCTTGAAAAGCAATAAAAAGGATGGCAACTTTGGCCAGTGAGTAAAGGTGCTTGCTGTCCCTAAAATGTCAGTGCCACTGACAGTGTCATAAATGGCAACATGGGCTCAGCCCAAGCTAGACTCTGATTGGTAATCAGGAGGACTGCTAATAGGTGGTCCCTTACAGCCAACTACCCATGGCAATGGGGCATCTAGGTCTCTATTAACACACACCTGAAACACATCAGAGTCCTCATGCTAGCTCCCCACCTCTTCTATCCCACACACCCCAGCCCCAACTCTAACTTTCAGGCTGTTCCCTCTTGCATGCTCCCTCCCATTGATTGCCCCCAAAACTGCCAAGACTCCCCCCACCTTTTCTGTTCTCTCCGACCCCTAAGGCATAGCCTTGCCAGCTTTGAGTTTCTCCCAAATAAATCCTTGCTTTCACCCACAGAGTGGTCTAATTTGGTTTCACTGTATCCTTGCTTACACTGCCAAGCCCAATGATCTCATTTTGAGCCCCGGAACCCATATGATGGAAGAACAGAATGAGTTGTCCTCTGACCTCTATACACATACCTTCTCCCATGAATAAATAAGGAAAAAAATGTAAACAAAATTGTAAATGTCAAAAGCAAAGCAGGCAAGCAAACAACAACAACAAAAATACAAGCTGTCAGTCTCAGTAAATCAAGATGAGGGGCCTGACTGACCTTCAGCTTCCCACAACATATCCACCTTGGACAGTCAAATGCTGCTACTGAAGTTAGACATCATTCATTATATCTTGGGCTTTTCTTAATATACAAGCACTTTTATACAATGCTAAATGGTGTTAGTAACCGTTTATTGCTAGACAAAGTCCACACAGATGTATATAATTTCTAAGGCAAGCAGATGTCCTCTGCACACATCAGCCATGTGTTTCCTGGTAGATTTATTAACTGGCCTGTGGTGACATCTATTGAGTTGGGTAGGAGCAGCCTGGGTTTAAATGAAGCTGTCTTAGACTCTGAGGTCCACTCTTTCTGCTTTCATTCGCTGATTCGCAGACTCATTCCTCTAAGCACAGGCCTAGCAAGGTCTGGAGTTCATATTCTGTTTCTGTAGAACAGGAGACTCATACTCGACTTGTGTGTGAGCTCTGGGCCTTGAGGACCAGGCCCGCAGCTTCCTTATAGTAGCCAACTGGCCAAGTGGTTCTCTCATATTTGATGGCGATGCTGCCTTCTGCAGAGGTGGGAACCTGTGCTGCAGTAGGCCTGTGGGGCTAGAGCCAGCTCTTCCCAACTGGGACCGACCTGCCCCCAAAGGACCCCCATCCAGGAACCTCATAGGGCCCTAAGCTGCAATCTGTGCCTGATTTGGGCCATCACTCTCCAGTCAAACTTTTGGTCCATCTCTGGATGGAGACTTGCCTTGTACAGTGTACAGGGATGAGGCATTCCCAAGCTCGCATGTGAACAGGTGAGCACCATATGACCATAGCGTCCCTTTTGTCCCAATTGGGGTTTACTTCTGTGTTCTACTGATGTTTCCTCAAGTGAGGTAAATACTACAAAATGGGTTCTAGCATGCAAGTGGAGAAGTCTCCCTGTGTAGGACTCAGGTGACACATGGATGTAGAAGTAGCATGTGGCTATCAAAGCGCCTGAAAATGACAGTCCTGAGAAAAGTCTCATCTCTCACGGCCCCTTGCTCCTTCCTGTGAGGAAACCACCTTTCCTGCCTGCAGCCCCTGTGATTATGGAGCATGTTCACATATTAGAGGCTCTCCACACCATCCTTGATATTTCAAGAGAGAGCGGTCGGTGGTGCTAACCACAGGAAGTGACCATGATATGCTGTGGGGAAGCAAGACACCAAGCCAGTGTTTAATAGGCCATGGCTATTGCTGTCACAAATGTAATTTATGATACTAATATCCCTTATCTAAACCCGACCGTAATGAGTTAGGTGGCTAGAATTCTCGATGGCGTGTTACCCTGTGAGCAGTTTGCTATTCCCTAGCTGACCAGAGCAACCCGATGTATTGGTTGACTGAGAAAGACACTGGAGAAAGGGAGAGAATTCTTACCGCTGGTGCCAAGACTCGGAGGAGAGAGGAACGTGTCACTACTGAGAAGGGTGCTGTGGTGCTTAGGAAGCTGAGCAGATGAGCACATTTCAACATCCAGAGGAACAGGAGGAGCCCCTGGAGCCAGCGTGCCCTCTAAGGGAAGAACACAGCAGGTCAGCGCGTCCTGCCAATGATCGTAAGGAGGTGCAGACACAGGCACCAACCTGTGGGCTATGCTGAAACACATATTCATTTAAGGAGTTCTTTAGATCATAGATCTCCCAGGGACACCAAGTGTCAGTGTCTACAGAGGAGAGCAAGTCAGCAGCAGGACTCAGGACACATTATAAGACATCTTCAGGAGGGCCAGGCTGGTAGAGACAGGCAGATCAGGTCTGGCTGCTTCCCTTCTGAGGCACAGTCCACTGTGCTGTAAGGAAACAGACATGGCAGCAGTGGTAGGGTGCACATCCTTCTTCCTGTCACATCTTACCAGTGCTGGGTACCTGCTCGAGGCTTGCTGGGAAAATGCTTTCAGTACACAGCCTGATCTACCGTCCCCAAGAGGAAGAAAGAAATGAATGCCTCATGCCAGGTGTGGTGGTGCACGCCTTTAATCCCAGCACTCGGAAGGCAGAGGCAGGCGGATTGCTGTGAGTTCAAGGCCAGCCTGGTCTACAAAGCGAGACAGCCTGTCTCGAAAAGCAAAAACAAAACAAAACAAAACAAAAACAAACAAACAAACAAAAAAAGCAAAAAAACAAAAAAGAAAGAAAAGAAATGAATGCCTCGTGCTAGAACTCCACATGTGAGTAAAGGATCAAGGTTTCCATTTGTTTGGGAAGAGGTCAACAATCACCTCTGACCCCCGAAGTCCCAGGGAAGCTGTGAGAGGCCAGTACACCTGTGGTCCCTTGGAATCCTTAAGACACAGTTGAGCTTGAGAAAAAACAGGGATGACTGACACCACAGCCAGTACTGGAGAGGAGAGATACAGTGTGAGGCATGGGTGTGACTTCATGTTTTCTGCTAGCTACAGTTTAACAGGTGAAAATAAGCAAGGAGATTTATTTTGTATTTTTAGACCAATGTATGTAAAATAATATGTGCATTCAGCACAAGTGGAGATGCTTGTGTATTAAATTTATGAAATCCAGTAAGTATCTTATATTTGTAGCACATCTCAATCTGAGCTGACCACACTTCCTTCTCTATAAATGACACTGGAGAGCACAGCTACGACCTCCCTAGGGTCCCGTTTCTTGTCTATATCTGATTGGTAGGACACCAGAAAGCCTTCTTAAGTGCTTTCATTATATTTATTTACAGGATACATATCATATGCCAAGAGGGGTATGCATGCATACCTTTTCCCTTCTCTCTCATCCTAGAAAACCCTTTACATTTTGTAACATTTAAAACTTGATAAAGCTCGGCTGACTTGTAGGGTTAAAGAAGAGCTGAGGCATGGACTGGAGAGATGGCTCAGTGGTTAAGAGCACTGACTGCTCTTCCAGAGGTCCTGAGTTCAATTCCCTGCAAACATGTTGGCTCACAACCATCTATACCCTTTAATGCTCTCTTCTGGTATGCAAGTGTACAGGCAGACAAAGCACTTATATGTGTATATGTATATACATATACATATATTATTGTAAAAAAGAAGAGCTGAGGCTGAGGCCATAGGCTGTGACTTCAAGCACATCTGGATTCAGACAGTGACGGGATGTTCTGAAGGCCTCCAGTAGATCACAGCTTACTTCTCAGGTACCTGGGTACAAGACCAGAGGCCATTTCCACTGTTGTTTCTCAGTGGACTGTGCTGTTCACCCTCTTGGAGTGTGAGAGGTGTCATTTATGGTGTGGGTGGGACACCATTACCTGTTTCACTAGATAGTATGTTACTTGATGGATAGATAGATGCTTATGCAAAATTTGCTTGGCATACCTGAGGTCCCTTCAAGACAGTAAGGCACAGCTATGCCTGGGAAAAATGGAGATAAGTGACACTGTAGCCGGCACTGGCTACATGAAATCAGCGTGAGCTCTGGGCAGAACTGCAAGCTTCCTGGTAGATGCAGTTTAACAGGTGAAAACAATCAGGGGAATTTACTTTGAGTTTTATCTAGACCGACATATGTAAAATGATCTGTATATTCAGCATGAAATGGAAATTTGCATACCAAACTTATAAACTCCTTTACAGTTTGTCAAACTCCTGGAGAGCTAGAGGTACCCAGCTTTGACCAGCTTGAGCTGTACCCTGGGTGTGAAAATGAATCATTTTCTAGTGATGGGACAAATGATGCAGGGCCAGAGAGCTGATGTGAGTGTGGGGCAGGCTGAAGCGTTACCAGGTCAGCTCTTGCTCAAGAGCTAAGTGAAAGCCCAGACATTGGCACCAGGCTGTGGTAGACTCCCCAGGGAAGGAAGATTTTTTCCAGGCAAGGTTTTGGCAGCAGCAAACACGATGAGAAAGATAGCACACTGTGAGGAAAGAAGGCTGTGAAAGGTGAGGCCATTTCAGAGGCCTGGTGCTCACTGAGAGTGTTCTCACAGATTCCTGTTCCCCCCCCCACTACCCTCCTAGAAGATCTGCTCTGCTCACCCCAGAGAGAAGAACATCCGATAAAGTGTTTCAGGAAAGCCAGCCCAGTGGGATTCCAAGACAGGCAAGGATACTCTGGGCTATGACGGCCTTAGAATCCTGGCCTATGTATAGCTGTGGTTGCAGGGTAACTGAGCAGACAGCAAGTGAGCTGAACCCTCCCCCCACCCCCGGATTCAGCAGATGAATATAGACATACAAGAAAGGTAGGTCAGAAAGCCTACCAGTGACAGGGCAGGGCGGCCAAGAGTGAACTAAGGAGTCAGCATCTGGCCCCATGTTGGTATTAGGGAACAGTAGTGAGCAAGCTAATATCCTTCCTAAAGCATATGGGCTCCTGGCGTATGACAGGCAACCAAGTAATTTGTACCACACACATCTCAGAAAATGCAAAGTACTTGTAAGAAGGTCCTAGGGTGGCTGCAACCTACCCAGCCCCTCTTTAACTGTGCATATTTGTCTGTCCTAAAATAGAAAGTCTTAAGACACCTTAGCTTAACACCTCAAGGATTCCCCAGCCTGTGGAAGCCCAGGTGGCTCTCCAGGTTCTCCCAGCTGTGAATAATGTCTTTCCACGTCTAGATTCCACCTGCTTGGGGAAGCTTTGCTGAGCCTTGGGAGATGGGCTCACCCTGACTCACAGCCTTCCATTGCCCTGGCTTCCTGCCCGTGTAGGCGGGGGGAAAAAAAAAAGATTTTCCTGACCTTTGTGATTGGCACACTAGATTCCTACAAGTTGTATAAGTTACAATTCAAGATGCATTAAGTGTCTGGAATCTTCCTCATCCAGGTGCTTAGCATGGGAATGGCCTGTGCTACCCTCCATGTAGTGAGTCCCTGCTGGGATCAGTAGTACGCACAAGGAATGTGTTTCACAGTACCATGGATGGGATGCGCAGGAAGCGGAGAGGGCTGGTTCCGTAAGGGAGTGACAGCGGCTCGTGATGGGAAGATGATGTCTACCTGGCTTGTCCCTGGCCTCAGGACTCCTGAACGCCAATGGAGCTCAACACTAATGGGAAGGGAGCATAGGTTCAGGGCTTACCTCACGCAAGGTCTCTTGTAGGCTGGGAAGGCCCAGCACTGACTCATAAAGTCACCGTTTTAGTGACAACTGCAAAAAGGAAGATGATTTGCATTTCTGTCCTTCAGGAAGAAGCCCAGATCGTTCTCTGCTTCAGATCCTCAAAGTACATCCTCCTACCTCCCCCACTCCCCACCCCAAGACTGATGCTTCTCTGGTGCTTCTACAGCTGGGCCACTCTCTCTGGCTACAGAAAGGTCCTTCCACTCACTGGGCCTCAGTTTCCCCAGCTGTTTCAGCTGCCTCTGGAACACTCTGTGTTCCTGATCTAAGGTTTACCTTGAGTATGGATGGTGAGAAGGCAGAGGAGAGGATGGGCAGGAGTTGATATCACCTCTGAGGAGACAGTGACAACACTGGTACCACTTATCCAGGAAAGGAAGGCTGGAGCTGTGCTGGTGGAAGACCACCAGGCTTGGGCCCTCTAAGCCTCCCCATACACAGCCGAAAGGAGAGCTGGGGCTTAGGCTGCATCACAAGAGGAGGCTGAGGGAAGTTAAAGAGAAGAGGTGGAGCTGGGAGCATTGTGGTTAGAGGGGAACTAGTCCCCCCCTCTTTTCAGGTTGTTGTGGGAGTATCTTGTCTAGGGTGTGAGGTATTCTAGGTGGCATCTAGGGCATCGACAGCTCTCAAGGTATGTAGAAAAGAAACTTAGAGAATCTGTGGGACAGAGATACAGGGATGTAGAGGTGGTATTTTTCCCTTTCCATGACCCTCAAGTCTTTCCCTGAGCCTCAGGGTCCTCACATTAAAAATACCTGCATCTAAGACCATCACCACATGGAGGGAGAAGACCAGCATGAGTATCTACGTATGTTAGTGCTAGCCTCCTTACTATGTTGACTGACACCTGCTTCCCCCTGCTGCTGCAAGTCCATTGGTATCCCTGGCTATTGAGCTCTGTCCCACATAGCATGCGTGGATGCCAAGCTATACAGTGGGCATGTGTGAAGTTCTCCAAAACCTTCACTGCTCTGAGCGCCACCAGATGTAAGCTCATGGCATGGTCATTGAACAGAACAAACTCATCATCCTGAACCTTCTTTCTGGTCCTCGTGTGACAGATGCTGTTGAGCAGCATCACTGGTGGCCTCTCTCTGGGTAGCCTTCGGCCCCCTATCATACCTGATTCCATGACACCGTCAGGCTGATGTCCACAAACATCCGATACAGCCCCTTGTGTAACTGGTCAATGACATTCTCGGCAAGGGTAGTGAGGTGACCAGAGGCTGCACAGTAGGCCAGGGCTACGCCAACAGTAGAAAGCTGCAACACAGGGAAGAAAGGTTCCTCATCCAGCAGAGGGAGGGCTCAGTTGGCACCCCAGACACTCTGGTGACAAGCTGCCTGTCAAACATTAGGTCGGTGGTTGAGGAGATGACTCACTTGGTAAAGGGTAAAGCAGAAGGCTGAGTTCAAGCTCCAGAACTTTGTAAAAATGCTGGTCATGGTAGCACATGCCTGTAATCCCCGTGTCAGAGAACTAGAGGCAGGTGGATTTCTGGGGCTCACCAGCCAGCTAGCCTGGTCTAATGGGTGATTTCTAGGCCAGCGGGAGATGCTGTCTTAAAAACAAAGATGGATGGTATTTGAGAAACACCACCCAGTTATGCACCGAAACACACATGAACATAAACACACACACACACACACACACACACACACACACACACACACACACACACACACACCAATACCACTACCACCATCAGATGCCGAGGAAACCTGATTTCTAATACTATTGTGCATCTATACTACGGTGGGGGAACTTCAGTGATGTTGGAATTAGTATTTATTAAGACTTCCTAATAAAAGTACATTTCCTTTCAGATAAAAATGCTTTAGTGTCATTATTCTACATAACTATGTCAGAGATGTTACCTCCAGCCAGTGTCTAGGTTCTTTCCAGTAGCTGAGGATGCCCTTGGTGGCCATCCCCCAGAGCTGGAAACAGAGGTGGGTCACATTGAGTACCAGGAACACCAGCTAGGAGGGGACAGAAATAAATGAGACTGCAGAAGGTTCAGCTAGGTTGTTTTTTCAAGATCTAAACTTCTGGATGATTCGGTCCTCCCATCGCCATTTCTGTGGATCCTTCTGGCAGCATCTGGCAAGAAGTTAGCCCTGTAGCAGGTGCCTTGGCAGCTTGGTATCACTTCACACTAAGCACTCTCAGAGACCCAATTCCCTGTCAAGCATCAAGATGTGATATTGAGCCTGCAGACCTAGGAATAAGGCATTTGGGTGCCCACAGCCACTACTAGCTCGCCATGCCAGCCTGCCATTTAGTCACAAGTTTCAGGAAATTGAAGGCCATCAGCAGGGTCTTTGTGCTTCCTCCATCATCTTTGGGGGCCATGTGTACCGTGCCCTGTGGGTCCACTCTAATGAACTGCAGGCATAATCAGAACCAAGTTGGCTTTGATTACTAAAGGAAGGTGTGAAACAGTGGGACTGTGCTATGTCATACCAGAGACTGCGTCTACACCACAATGGGGAACCGCAGTGACATTGGAAGTAGTGAGTATTTTTTGTAAGACTTAAAATATTTTTTCCTTTCAGATAAAAATACTTTACTGTCATTGTTCTGCATAAAGGAGAGTATATCAGAGAGGTTACCTCCAGCCAGTGTCTCTGTTTGCTCTGTAGTGTAGAGCCAAAGAAGGGGCAGGAAATGGACATGATCTTCTAATCTCTTGACATTTTGTCTAACAGGACTCCATTTTTTTTTTTTTGGTGTGACTTCTGATATTTTAAGACATCACACTAGAATACTATTCACCTTGCTTTCTGACCCTATCTATCTATCTATCTATCTATTACCTATCTATCTATCTATCTATCTATCTATCTATCTATCTATCTATTATCTATCTATCTATCTATC
>OU015747.1:44006358-44019351 GCA_907169655.1 Acomys percivali | reverse complement strand
TGTGTGTGTGTGTGTGTGTGTGTGTGTGTGTGTGTGTGTGTGTGTGTATATCTTTGGTTGATTTTTTTTTTTGAGGCAGGGTTTTTCTGTGTAGCCTTAGCTGTCCTGGACTCACTTTGTAGTCTAGGCTGGCTTTGAACTCACAGAGACCCACCTGCCTCTGCCTCCTGAGTGCTGGGATTACAGGTGTGTACCATCATGCCAGGCTCTGTCTTTTGTCTTTTGTTTTTATTTCTCTAGGCATACCACTATAACCATGCCAATTGATTTCACATACAAAGGCCCATTCTGTGATGAGAGTTGCCTTATGAGCTGGGCCTGAGCATCCTGCGGAACTGCCAGGGCATCTGACTATAGGCTGGACTTCAGGAAGCATGCTATATACATGCTGAATCTATATCTCCTGGAAGAGCCATTCCTCATCTGCCCAGTACATCTCAAGGCAGCATCTGTGGCCCTCTCGGAATCAGGGGAGGAATAGCCAAGGCCACGTGAGTACCCTGCTGGGCACAGGGTAAGCAAAGGACAAAGTCAGTTGACTCCATGACTTTTCCCTGCAGCCACTTATAAAGACTGTTCCATTCTGTTCTCCTTTCTGCACTTGGGACTGAACACTGAGTCTGTGTTCTTCCACATGATTGTTCTGAGGCAGGAGTGCTGCCCAGTCCTTAGCAATGCTGGCCCTTTCCTGGCCTGCCCAAAAGCTGAGCCTATAGCAGACATGTCCCACCTAGCAGTACAGGGCCTGAGAGGAGGGCTTACTGATGCTCACAGACCTTGTTCTTCCTAGGCTGTGCATGTAGCTCTCTTTCTTCACCCCACAGGCCTCAGGGGTCATATTTCGGTTCTCAAGGTCAAGGTCATGACTACTTGTAGGGAGTATATTTTCCATGAGCTTTGAGAACGGCCTGGGAGGCTGGAGCACAAACCATCAGTCAATCAAGTAACTGCAATCAATCCCTGTCCCCAAGTCCATGTGCACTGTGGGGCTCCTAAGCTCTGTCCACACACAGGGCAGCCCCGACAATGTGATCAGGGACCCCGCTACTCTCAAGGACCATTCTGCAGCCCATTTTCTCAGACCAGGAGGATCGAGGCTATGCCTGCTCAAGGCTGCTGCTGAGGAATTAGGTGGGCGGGGCTGGACAATCTGCAGAATATTGTGCTGAAGACTGATGCTGGCTCAGGGCGCCCTTTGCCATCAGAATATTCATACAAGGATATTCTAGCTTCAGATTTGTAAAAGAAGAGCCTTCTTTTGCATAGACTGCCAATTCTAGAAGTGAAGAGAACAGTCCTCGGGCAGATTCCAAAGGGTGCAAGAAGATGCTTGGAAAGGAAGAGAGGAAGGTAGACCCTGACACCTGGTAATCTCATAGTACCTCCCAGCTGTGGGAGGAGCTTGACTCATCTGCTGGCCCCTGTCTCGGAATCCCTCCCCCCTCCCCGTGCACTTACCCTGCATGTAGCACCAGCAGAAACCCTCAGCTGCTTGATCACTAAAGGGCCTATTAGGTGGCACTGCCCCCCCTGAGCCCCAGGCTGAAAGAGGAAGAGACTGGGTGTAAGAGCACTGTGAATTTCAGTTGATATCCTCTCCCCCCCACCCCCCACCCTCATCCCCACAGAGGATTGCTGACAGGCTGGGGAGGCGCAGGTCACTGCATCTGTGGAATCCCCTGAAGACCCTTCTGAGGATGTGATGAGCACTCCAGAAAACAGCCTTCTGAGGATGCGACCATGACTTCCTTCCCAGCCACCTCTTTGGGAAAGGAAAGCATTCAGATGCCTTCCCCTTGAAGTTCCCCTCATGACAATGACCCCTGGCATCTCCACGACACTCACGGAATACAACAGAATGAAACGAGGGACAAAATGTTTCAGGAATATAAGACAAAGTTCTTGTATTTTTAAAAAAGGAGAGAAGGAGCTAGGCGCACTCCTTTGATCCCACCTGCAGAGGCAGGTGGATCGCTGTTTGTTCGAGGCCAGCCTGATCTACAAAGTGAGTCCAGGACAGCCAAGGCTATACAGAGAAACCCTGTCTTGGGGGGAAAAAAAGAAAAAAAGGGGAGAAGGTGAAATATGAATGAAGGACGGAATAATACAAACTTGGGACCAACCTTGTCTTTTTCTGGAAGCTTCCTTAAAGCTGCTGACTTAGCCATGGCTGTCTCTCCTACTCCTGGTACTCCTGAGCCCTTGCCTTGCTAGCAGCAAACTAGCTTCTTCCTCAGTCTCACCCTGAACCCTGGTAAAGTGTCCAGGCCCTGCTTGGACTGGCAAGCATGGACTGGAGTGTGCAAATGGCTTAACACTGCCTCCAGGCAAGGAGAGTAGCAAGTTTTTTTGCCTGCCATGGCACCATGGAGCAGACCCTATGCCGTATTGTGGTTTTCTTCACTGCCATATGGCCTCTGACAGACAGGAAAGGATGCGCACCTGAGCTCCTGCAGAGGGTCCTTCTAGGGGAAGTCCATCCAGCAATGTGCTCAGAGTCCAGCCCCACCAGTCATCTGTGCTGCTCAGGTCTCCCAAGGGGTGATGGACATTTCTTAATTCAAGAACAAAACAAAAAGTGTACATGAATCTGTAAGAACAATTTCAAGTATGTGTGTGGGGAGGGGCAGGAGGGAGGTTGCTTTTGTTCTGCCATATTTTCCTCACTCACATTCTAGGTACTCTGTGGGAATTAAGACAAAGCAATCTTTAATATGAGGTACAGATCCAGAATTCACTTTGCTCCTCAGTGGGAGAGAAAAGAGAAATGGTAGGGAAAAAACCTATTCATTCACTCAACAAACATTACTGTGTAAATACTATGTACCAGATATTCTTCTAGACACTGGGAAATAAGATCAAATCCCTGTCCTTGTATGGGAAAACAAACAAATTACACACACACACACACACACACACACACACACACACACACACACACACACACACCCCGCTTTTATGTGTATATGTTTGTGTGCATATATACCCAGCCTACAATAACAGTTTGAGTGAATGATGTTTTTTACTTTATAGTGGTATAAAATTTCACCCAGCAATGCTTCTGTTTTTTCACTTTTAGCACAGTATCCAATTCTGTGAGATGTTCAACACTTGATTATGAGGTAGGCTTTGCCTTAGGTCACCAACTGTGGGTGGATGGAATTTCCTGAGCACTCACAGCAGAGGTGAGCTGAGATACAGACAGCAGGTCATGTGCGCCAATGCGCACCAGCCAGAAGGCTGCTTGCAGGCATCTCTTGCAGGGACATGGCCTCCATCCCTTGAGGAGAGCCCCAGAAGAAGAATTCACACTGCAGGAGTTGGCAGGGGGATGCGTTGGGCCAGAGAGTCTTTGCCCAGATGTGGGGCAGGGACTCCTTAAGGCGGCTTTGGGAGATGACATCGAACAGGGTGCTGTAGTTTCTTACAACCATGTATAAAAGCTGGACAATTCGATCAAAAGGAACCAAGGACAGGGAAAAACATTCAAAATATGTTAATAGAAACAAACAATTACCCCCATTAGCAATTTATATACACTTTAAACACGTTCAAAATTTCTATAGTGCATGTGAACAAAAGCCCAGGAGCTATTGAGCCAACTTGTTTTAGTTACTTACTTTTCTCCCCTTCCTTCCTTGCATTCATCCATCCATCCTTCCTTCCTTCCTTCCTTCCTTCCTTCCTTCCTTCCTTCCTTCCTCTATCCCTCCCATCCCTCTTCCTCCTTCCTCTAGATTTTTATTCCACGCCCGTGTGTGTGTGTGTGTGTGTGTGTGTGTGTGTGTGTGTGTGTGTGTGTGTGCAGGTAACTGCAAGCACCAAAAGAGAACTGAATCCCTTGCAGCTGGAGAAACAGGCATTTGTGAGGTGCTCGACCTGGGGTCTGGGAACTGAACTTGGGTCCTATGGAGGCACACTATGCACTCTTGACCACAGAGCCTTCTCCAGCCCTAGTTCCCCTTTCTTGAGTAGAGATTTCCTCCTACCCATCCATGTATTTGTTTTGTTGTTGTTTCGGAAGCCTAATCGATGCAGAGCTTCTACTGACTGCTAGTTCTCAATTACACGCTTCTGTGAAGATCTGGCCAACCTTCTTGTCAAATTCTGAGCACGCAGGAGAGCTGCAGAGGTATCTGGAGGCTGAGATGGAGAAACAGCATTTCCCAGAACAGAGAATCAAAAAGGAGGCGGAGGAGATATGAATCCACACACATATGGTCACTTGATTTTTGACAAAGAAGCCAAATCCATTCAATGGAAAAAGGATAACATCTTCAACAAATGGTGCTGGTCTAACTGGATGTCTATGTATAAAAAAATGCAACTGGACCCATATTTGTCACCATGCACAAAACTCAAATCCAAGTGGATTAAAGACCTCAACATAAAACCAGAGACACTAAGTCACTTAGAAGAAAAAGTGGGGAAGAGCCTGGATCATATTGGCACAGGAGACAACTTCCTGAACAGAATACCAACAGCCCAGGCCTTAATGTCAACAATTAATAAATGGGACCTCATGAGGCTGAGAAGCTTCTGTAAGGCTAGAGACACGGTCAAGAGAACAAAGCGACAGCCTACAGACTGGGAAAAGATCTTCACCAACCCTACATCTGACAAAGGTCTAACATCCAAAATATACAAAGAACTCAAGAAATTAAACACCACCAAACCAAATAACCCAATTGAGAAATGGGGCTTGGAACTAAACAGAGAATTCTCAACAGAAGAATATCAAATGGCTGAGAAACACTTAAAGAAATGCTCAACCTCCTTAGTCATCAGGGAAATGCAAATCAAAACAACTCTGAGATTCCATCTTACACCCATCAGAATGGCTAAGATCAAAAACTCAAGCGACACCACATGCTAGAGAGGATGTGGGGAGAGAGAAACACTCCTTCATTGCTGGTGGGAATGCAAACTAGTACAACCACTTTGGAAATCTATCTGGTGCTATCTCAGAAAACTGGGAATAGGGCTTCCTCAAGACCCAGCTATTCCACTCCTTGGAATATACCCAGAAGATGCACCAGCACACAGCAAGAAAATTTGCTCAACCATGTTCATAGCTGCCTTATTCATAATAGCCAGAACATGGAAACAGCCTAAGTGTCCCTCAGTAGAAGAATGGATAAAGAAACTGTGGTACATATACACTATGGAATACTACTCAGCTATTAAAAACAAGGAATTCCTGAAATTTGTGGATAAATGGATTGAGCTAGAGATGATCATAATGAGTGAGTTAACCCAGAAGCAGAAAGGCTCAAATGGTATATACTCACTTATATCTGCATACTAGCCCAATGGGCATGTCCCATGAAAGCCTTCCCTTACCAGGAAACTGGGACCGAAGGGAGGACATCCTATTGGGACTCTAGATGAGAGAACAATGGGAGAATAGCAATGTAGAAGGATCCAGTGGGTCCTAGAAACCTCCAAGTAGAACATTATGATAGGCAGATTTTTGTCATGGGGTCCCGCTCAAACTAAGGCCCTAGCCAAGGACAATACAGGCGGTAAAATATAAACCCCTACCCTGATCTAGCCCATGGACAGGACAGTCTCCACACTTGAGTGGAAAGGGGGATTTGACTTTCTCAAGTACTCTGGTGCCTCACATTTGACTATGTCCCCTAGGCGGGGGAGACCTAGTGGCACTCAGAGGAAGGACAGCAGGTCACTGAGAAGAGACTTGATACCCTATGAGCATATACAGAGGGAGGTAATCCCTCTCAGGAACAGTCATAGGGGAGGGGAATAAGGGGAAAATGGGAGGGAGGGGAGAATGGGAGGATACAAGGGATGGGATAACCATAGAGATGTAACAAGAATAAATTAATTAAAAATAAATAAATAAAAATAAAATAAATTAAAAAAAAAAAAAAAAAAGGAGGCGGAGGTGAGGTAGGGGCACAGATAAAGCTGATACAGCCCTGAAAATATTCACGGCCCTTGGGAGAAAGAGCCGTACAAAGTGACAGTGGAAGGGCAGGAGGCAGGGAGGAATATTTGGCAGACAATATTGCACACTTATCCTTTAGTATGCCCCATATCTGTTTTAAAAAACAAACAAACAACAGACAAAAATCTAGTGTACATTTAATAGCCATACAGAGTTCCTACAACACTTAAAATATACAAGAATCATTTATTTTTATGTGTATGGATGCTTTCCTTGCATGCATGTCTGTAGGAACCAGGCCCGACTGGGCTGCCTGCCTGTCTTGTTGTTTCATGTCCTGTTTTTAGCAGCTTCTGTGTCTGTGTTTATGTTGGTTAGCTAGTCATGTTTACTGCTCTGAGAACGCACTCCTCCCCTCTTCAAGATTTTTCCTCCTGTGTGCAATCACCTCTTGAGGGATTTCACCTGTGAGTGGCATTCCTGTTTTGCTGCCTATAAAAAGGCTCTTTGGACACTGAATAAAAGCTGTTGCTGCTGCTGCCACTGCCACTGCTGCTGCTCTCTTAGCACGAAGGACCCGCTGTTTGTGTGTGTGTGTTAAATCCACAGTCCCTCGCCCTTGACTTGGTACCGCGGTGGCGTGGGCGCCACACATGTTTGTGCATCATATGGGTGCCTGGTACCTTCAGAGGCCAGAAGGGGGCATTAGATGCCCTGGGACTACAGTTACAGATGGTTGTGAGCATCCATATGGGTATAAGAAGCAGAACCAGAGTTCTCTGGAAGAGCAGCTAGTATCCTTAACCACTGAGCCATCTCTCCAGCTCTTTTTGAGGTGCTGGGAAATCAACACCAAGGTGGCTTTGGCCACATTAAGCATGTGACTTACCATTGAGCTACACCCCCAAGCCCAAGCTTGCTAATTCAGAGAAATATTATCACTCCCTGATATTTGCTTTCCCTTGGGACAACATTAAAGAGACTGCAAAGAAACACCTGCTGTGACCCAGAGCTCATAAATCCCCTCACAAAGGAACTATCGCCTGTTCGCTCGCTCCTGGCTCACTGGAGAGCAGGAGGTGAACCAAAGGGTCCAAGCATGCCCTGGTCCTGTGTACACTAATTATAGCAATTATATCAAATGGGTCAGAGTACCTGTCCAGCAAGGAGAAAGAGCATCAGCACTCACCTCCCAGGGGCACTGGGATGGAGGCATGGCGGCTTCTGCCCCACCTCTAGTTATTGGTCCTTTATTTGTGGCTTAGTTTTGTTTTGTTGACTTGGGACTTCATGAAGTCTTTAAGTGAGTTCAGAAGTACTTCAAATACAAAGTAAATGTGACACCATTTGATATTAGAGTAATTTTGTTGTTGTTGAAGACAGAAATCTGTCATCTCATCTTCTTAGCTTTTTAAAGGATGCTGCAGCAGCCAAGAGCAAAGGACTGCCAGCCACAGGGAACCAAGAGAGCCCCCTGGATTCCACAGGATTCATTTCTCTTCAGCTTCCCCCACCCCCACCCCCCAGGAATGCAACAAATAACAGCCTCTCAGGACTTATTGATTTTTAGGATTTGGTACTATGGGGATTGGTGAGGCAGAAAGAGTCCACTTTAAACATTCCATTTTGAGCCATGATATATAAATATGGCTCTGCCTTGTGACCAAGGCAAAAGGGAGCAAGGTTTTCCTTTCTTGTGGGAAAAATAAGGTCTCTAAGCCCACCTGAAGCAACATTTGAGAGGTTTATCTCAAAATTTCAGGCCCACGAGCACATAGGAATTTAACATATTTTATCTCAGTTGGAATATTTGACAATCAAGAGGCATATGAGAAATGCCAAGTAAAAAGGAATTCATGAAACATGAGATAAAAATAAACTAGCCAAATAAGTGTTTATTTGTGTGTTTTGATTTCTATGTCTAGAACAAACCAAAACCAAAACAAACCCAATCCAGTTTCTGGTCTCTTTGTTTTGCTAACAGTGCCCCCTCCTGGCATAAGTGATGATGCCCTTGTTCAGATGGAAGAACTAAATTGTTGAAGTAGAAGACATTGAACAGGGCAAGTCCAAGTGCTGGGATGTCCATGCAGTTCCTTGCTAAAGAGCAACACGACTGTTAGACTAAAAGGAATGACATTTGTGAGTCACCATCTAGCAGGGTGTCAGTGTTCCTCTGTCTTATGGAATCTAAACATATGTCCTTAAATAAAAAGATGAAATGGATTTTACTACCATCCCCTCCTGTCAAACATGTAATGACTATATTTACATAAAACTGAACAAGAATCAAAGGCAACATATTCATTAAAATGCCACAGAGATGGGCATTAAAATATTCTCTGCAGGAAGGGAAAGGAAACCCCAGAACTTGTGGAGCTGCTATACTCCCTGTCACTAGACAGTAAGCAGTTATAATTCATATCGCCAGAGTCAAACTGCCTTAAAGAAACTGCCTGGCTGATAACTTTCACTGACATAAGAATGCTCTACCAAGTGTATGCACTCATCTTTTTGGGCATCCTCATTTCAGGGGTGTCAAGACCCCAGAAAGACACGCACATGTCAGATGTCATGGGAGTGTGCCGCTGCCTTGGACTATTTCCTTAGACAGTGCTTACTTAGGATGGAAGTTGGCTGCATTTAGAAGTAGGAAAAAGCAAATGAACACTTGAAACGTGGAAGAGAGCCTGGCAGAGAAGTGCACTTTGAAACTGCGTGTCATGAACCATGAATTGTGACTATAGCCTTTGGTCGAAGAACACTGATGCTTTTCTGCAAAGTAGATGGTATGACCCTCTTGGGCTAAGAACTTCTTTTATTACTGACCCAGATGAGATGTTTAGCACCTGCCCAAAGTCTTCAGATGGAGCCCTTCGTTAACATGGGTAATTAGACAGCCTTTCCCAGACTTCATATGCAGGCTGCAATGAAGAACCGACCCCACTCCCATACACGCACACACAAGACAGGGTTTCTCTGTGTAGCCTTGGCTGTCCTGGGCTTGCTTTGTAGACCAGGCTGACCTGTAACTCACAGCGATCCTCCTGCCTCCGCCTCCCGAGTGCTGGGATTAAAGGCGTGCACCACCCTTTCTCTAAGCACAGCTTTGTATAGGTACAACTGACTGAAGGAGTGGGGAGAGCATGTCAGGCTGCTCTTTCTGGAATAAAGTGAAGGGAACTTTTTCTGGAACCCAGAGCTTGAAGTTCTCTTTGGGTATGAGTACAGTGACCATGAACTAGTGCAATACCCCCTCCACCCCAGGATCTGCAGGAGCTCCCCCAAACCTCCTACCTTGTAAATTCCTTCCTGATGGCTTGATTGAGAGAATATTCTCCTGGGCAGAATCTCCCATATGTGATCAACAAAAGCAGCAGTAGCATGATGCTGTGCGTGATGATGTCTCTGGGAAGAGAGGCTGGAGAGTTAGCAGCGTAGGAGGCCGGGAGCGTCCACATACCTATTTCCCTTCAGAAAAGTACTTTAGGGAGCAGGGCATCTGTGCCCCTGTAGGGATATATTAGTAAAAGGCATGAGATGGATTAAAGTTTGTGTTTATTCTTAGTCTTTTTAGAAGATCCCCTTCCTCATTTTCATTACTTCTTTTAGAACTTCCCACCAAGGACTTTGATTGTTATCATCACCTCACCCAACTTCTTCTAGATGGCCCCACCTTCCCTCTTCAATTTTGTCTTTTTTTGTTTTTTAACCCATCAAGTGCAATTTGTGCTGCCCTTATACTCTGCAGTGTGTGGCCATCCACTGGAGCTTGGTTGACCTACCCGGGCCACACCCTTAAGGAAAATGGTCTCCCCTTCTCCCACCAGCTATAAGTTTCCAATAGTGCCTTAGCTAGAAAGGGGATTTCAACACCTCTGTGTTGGTTTTGTTCTTTTATGGTATCAACATCCAGCATTCTCCAGTGCCATTTTGAAAAGACTGTTCATTTGTCCATTGAATTGTCTTAATGCTTTTTGTCAATAAAACAGCTTGGGCCTACTCATGGTCTGTTTCTGGGCTCTCTCTTCTGTTCCATTGATCCAGGGGTCTGTTTCATTGGTCTGTGATCTATTGTTTCACCCAACAACCCACAGCAGTTTCTGCAGCTCCCTGGTATATATTAGGAGTGCAGAGCATCAGCCGTCCAACTTGGTTCTTTTTTCAGGATTGCTTTCCTTATTCTAGTTTCTTTGTTCCCCGTAGTAATTCAGGAACCAGGCTGTAGGCATCGGTTTTGTGTAGCTTATGGGATTTGGGTGGAGTGTGCTGAGTCTGCAGGTCGAGTTGGAACATGTTGATGCACTGTTCTCTCCAGTTGATATGCATGGTGTATTCTTCAGATTTCTTTTTAAATCAGAGTTTGGTGGGATTGGGTGTACATTTTTATTTGCTTGCTTGCTTACATTTTTATTGGAATACTTGAGTTTCTTCGGTGCTACAGGAAATAGCACTGTACTTTCAAGTTCAACAATTCTTCACTGCAGGCATGTAGGGATGTATGTGTGCTTTCTTCTGTGTAGGTGTATAGGTGTATGTGAACATGCTTACATGTGTGTAGGTGCACATGTGTGTGTAAGCCAGGTGTCAACTTTGGGTGTTATTTTCTCACAAGCTGTTCACCTTATTTTTAAGGTAGGGCTTCTCACCAGAGCCTGTAGCTCACTGATTCTGCTGCGCTAGCTAGACAGAGATCCTCCTGTCTCCACTCCCACAGTGCTGCAAAGTGCATGCCTGGTTTTCACATGGAAGCTGCGGATGAAACTCAGGTCTTCATGTTTGCACAGAGAGTTCCTTACGGATGGAGGCTTCCATCTCCCCAGCCGCAGGTGCTTTTTAACACTGGCTGTATCTTAGAAGCGTTGCTTCCTGCCATCTGCTGGGAGGCTGTTTGCTGTTTGCCTTTTGAATCACCAATCCTCCCTTCTCCACCTGGGCTCACTGGCCCATATTTCCATGCTGATGTTTAGTAGAAGTGGGGAGAGGGTCATCGCCGGGTGTTTCTGATCTCAGATTATCAGGGAGCCTTCCACACCCTTTATTTGTCTAAGGAAACTCTCTTACCTATTTTAAGCTCATGAACTTTCCCCATTTCTTTCATGAGTGAACACTTGATTCTGTCAAACACAGTTTGTGCATCTGTTGAAAAAGCATGGTTGTCCTTGCTTAGTCCATTAATTACAGTAGATTCTCTGGCCACTTTTTGGCTCAGGTCTCTATAATCCATAGCTCCATTTCGTTAAAATTGCTTTGCAGTGTACTTGTTGGACAAACTGGTTCTCTGCACTGTAGACTTGTCACTTTGCCTTCCCTTGTCCTTATTCATTGTGATCTGAGTGTAGACTACATGTTACCAAGGAGGAAAAAACAAAACAAAAAACAAACAAAAAACCAAAAACCAAAAAAAAAAAAAAAAAAAAGGAAAGAGTCTCATCTCTTTTTGTGTTGACTACTGTTCATGTGCAATGCCCACATTCATCAATCTCTTTAAAATTGCAAAAACCACTCAGGTTCTGAGTGCGTCATTTGCTTCCTGGGTTCTGGCTGGAATACCTCTGTGAAGAGAGCAGCCTTGTCCTGCTGTGTATTTCTTGGAGTTTATGAGGGGAGGCAGGATGGGTAATCTCTTTTCCTAATGTTTTAAAAGCTGGTTTCTGAGCATCTCATGGTTGGGTGCCACTCTAAATTGGCATCATTACCATTACATTTCGGGCGTTTCGGTTCATACAGGTGCTGCCTTTGACTCAATGCCAAGCTGCACCATCTTTGATGGACACAGGTCTCGTCCAATGGCTGCTGAGTCCTCGGCAATGGTTGCTCATTCTCCTTGATTTCCTCCTTAGGAAGTGATCTAAGCTCTCATGTATACTTTGTCATAGGCCTCAAGACAGGAGCCAGGTTGTTCCTAGTTATTTTGTAAATAGACACACCTAGAAAAATAGCACTCTATTGTTTCATCCTTAAGGATTTTATTTATATATTTATTTATGTATGTATGTATGTATGTATGTATGTATGTATGTATGTATGTATGTATGTATTTATTTTTGGTTTTTTGAGACAGAGTCTCTCTGTCTTAGCCTTGGCTGTCCTGGACTCCCTTTGTAGACCAGGCTGGCCTCAAACTCACAGTGATCCACCTGCCTCTGCCTCCCGAGTGCTGGGAATAAAGGCATGCGCCACTACGTCCTGCTATCCTTATGGATTTTAATTCATGTTGAAGACCATGGGATTTTGGTATTTTTGAGCTAGAAATCATGTTTCCTTTCTCTCCTTCTATAAACAAATATTTTCGAGGACAGCAACAGTGACAAAATTAGAAAGCCATGCGATTGCTTGTCTGCCCTCTCTCACAGTGCGACACTAGGCTGAAGGATGACGCCAGTGCTCCACTGATGGAGCCAGTAGGCACTGATGTGTTGCCTCTGGTTTCAGTCTCCATTTGAACCATCAGGGTTGTTTCCTAACTTTCCTGACTATTCTATGCATTTCTCATTAAGATGTCACCACAGCGTCTTGTCTTTTGCTGTGCTGAACAGTCTGGTATTGCATCTTACCCAACTTACAAAAGACAATGGCTCTTGATGCTTAGTTTTACTATTGGCTACTTTACTAAATTTGCTTCTGCTTGTGATTTTTTAAAATCTTATTTTTCTGGGGTTTTCTTCCAGACTTTTTACCAATGACATCTGCAAAAAGAGTTAGTTTTGCCCCCATCTGAACCTGCTATCTCTAGCTGTGTTCTCCGGTATCCACCTTGGCGTGAACTCTGCCTGTGACTCTCTCAGCATGAAGCTGGATTTCTCAGCTTTGCTCTGCTCAGCTCAGCAAGCTCTGTGGGCATCAGCTAACCAGCGTTCCAGATGTTATGCACACCTGTGAACTGGGGTGTGTGTGGTGTGACCCCTCAGGAGCGCTTGACTCTCCTGTTCTCAATGCTCAGACACCTACAGTTCCCTTCCTGTCCTGCTCTGGCAGGGTGCAGTACTCAGGGCACTGGCTACACAGAGATTACCATACCTATGTGATTTCAAGGTGTGTGTGTGTGTGTGTGTGTGTGTGTGTGTGTGTGTGTGTGTGTG
>OU015747.1:43981328-44006348 GCA_907169655.1 Acomys percivali | reverse complement strand
GTGTGTGTGTGTGTGTGTGTGTGTGTGTGTGTGTGTGTGTGTGTGTGACTTAGGCCTGCCGAGCATGTTTTTGGTGTGTTTGATTGGGGGTAATCTAACTACCCTGCTTTTATGGGGAGACTGAACAAGGCAGAGCCTTGTCTTCCTACAATTCTTTTTCCCTCACTTTGAATGTGATGTTGTAGTAATGCCATGGCTCTCTGCATTGGAAATGGATTTGTTTCAGGCTGTGCTCTTTATTTAAGGGAGCTGGCTGTGTGCAGGTGATGAGGGAGGATTTTTAAGAAAGGTGATTAGCTAGAGGTGACATTATATACTTTAACAACATCATTGTGGGGAAAATATTTGTACCTTCGAAATTCTCGACAGACTAAAGTCATCTGGGATCTAGAATTCAGAACTGACAGGATTCCTTCAGGGACTGTTGTTAGTGTCCACCACAGATGGGGAGGGGAGTGGGTACCAGTGACGGGAATAAGCCTGGATGAAGTCTAATTTGGAGACACGTGTCTCAAGAGCATCGTTACTAAACTTCACATTTTACCTAAAAATTTGAAATGGATTTTGTATTGATGCCCAGAACATGTCCATGTAAAGTGTAATGTTCAGTTGCACAATCAACGCCTATGAAGAGGTGCGGCATTTGCTCCTGGGTTTTCACAGCCCTGCGTATCCAGCTGAAGGAGGTGAGTGCCAGGTCTAGTGTTGAGCACAGTGTGATGTGAGGGGATGAAATGTGATGCATGTAAGTCCGCATGGCCGAGGGACCTGAGGGGCAGGGCTCTGGGCCACTGGTTACAGGCAGGTGACAGAACAATCACCTCCAGGCCAGTGTCTCAGTCCCTTGCACTCTGGTGTAGGCTGAGCCATGGGAAAGGAGTTTCCCAAGTGCAGCTTGAGATCTCATAACTGTTTGTTCCCTCCAAAGAGAAGGCAGGGCTAGAGAAAGCCCACTGTATTCTGACTAGCACCCACCTCAGGGCTGCCTGCAAGCGGCTCTCTCTCCTTAGCCTCCCCCTGGTCACGCTGAGCTTGGCCCTGGATGGTGGCTGAGTCCAGCGCAGGTGGCGTTCTCGTTTTCGGGCAGCTAAGACCTGCGGCGGTGGGGTGTGGAGAGAGCACCATGATACTGGGGTCAGCACTGGAGAGAGAGGGCCCTTTGGTGTCCTTGCCAACCCAAGAGCTGTCATCGCTGCTCTGTGCATTGCATTCAGGGGACAAAGAGGGACTTTGTACAGTTAACACACACTGTGCTGTTGGGGAGGCAATGGGAGAGATGGAGTAGACACATTTGAAAACTCTGCTCATGTCCCAGGCCAGCTCCTTTGGCAAGGATTGCATCTGGGCTATTAGAAAGCATCACTTCACATGAGAGAGGTGTGTTCACTGCTTTCCAATCCCAGGGGCAATTGCCTCTGGTATTTGTATAGTAGTTCCTGTTAGAGACCCTCAAAGACTGGAAAAGTGAATTTAAGCAGTTTGCTTTAGTATGAAATGACCTCTGGTTGCCTTGTGTAATAAAAGCATTATTGCTTCCATGTTGTAGCTACACATGTTTATGAATAGGGCTAACAGTAGCTAACAGCCAAACCCATGGGAAATAGTCACCCATTCATTTCTCACTTGTCTGCTTACCCATTCTAGGCACATTCAGGGAGCAGCCCCTGGGCCCTCAGTCCTTCCTCCCAGAGCTGCTGGGCTGCTGAGAAATACAGAGCAAGTGCTGTGAAGTGAGCCTTGGGGGTTGGGCTCATGCTTCAGCTATGCCTATGTCCCAAGGACCGTGTACTGTGCCTGGGTGCATGGGAGTCTCGGCAGGTGGGGCATCACAGTTTTAAGGTGGTGGCAGGCACAGGTCTAGGGCATCAGGCCTGATCAGGGCTGAAGATAGACTAGCTAGCAAGGGAAGCTCTCTGGCTGCCTCAGGGCTACACTCAGTGGCTGGTGCTGATAGAAGAGGTAGGAACACTTGGAGGACGAAAGGGAAGCTGGGAGCCTGTAGGTGTGTAGAGAGTAGACCTGTGCCTTTTCTCAGAAGCTATGGAGTTGAAGGGTGGGGTCAGAGAAGGTATAGAACGGGACCACACTTGGGACTCAGAGACTGCTATTGTCTGTGTGGAAGTCAGAGAGACGTGTGTGTATTGAAAAGCCAATGATCTAGAAGTTCTCTGAACTGTGGCAAGGTGTTATACTTTTCATCAGCCTCTACATTTTCAAATGTACTCATTTCCTTGTGGCTCTGATATCCCCAGGATTGGGGTAAAGGTAAGGAAAGAAGCATGAGAAATTCTTCATAGTGGGAACAGAGCAGTTCTGATCCCCTCACGCCTGCCCCCCTGCATGCTCACCCTTTCAGCCTCCTCAGCACTGTCAGGACCATAAGAGCTAGGAGAAAGAGGAATGTGGGTTCTGGAACGTTCTTCCAATTCCAAATCCAGGTCCTTGGTTGCATCACATAAGGACTCCATAAAAAACTGGCTGTCATGTTGTCTTCTCCAAGCAAAGGCCAGTGCTGCCAAACAGATCTGAAAGAGAGGTGCCACAGAGCAGGCATCTGTTTGTGTCCCTCCCACATAGAGCCATCTTTCTGGTCTTGCACTGCCAGCTGCCTCCATCTCATACAAGATACCAGAAGGTACTACCCTGAGATCCCCAGCACTTAGTCGCTAGGTGTGGCCTTCACCAAGAGACTTACTTGGGCCCACTAGGGAACAAATTCATAAACTGAAAATAGAGGCAAAATGGTTCCTTGTTTTTGGGATTTTTAAAATTCTGAGTACCAGGTTGAGGTGGAGCTTGGCCCAGGGCCTGGCTCCCAGATTTTCTTATCACATCTAATTCAAATTATGAAGAGCAGATTCCCACCACCAAAAAGCACAGCCCCTGGCCATTCGCCTTCCCTGCCCCCTCTTCACGAAGGCACCTCCACCACAAGGGAGATTCTTACCATGAGTGGCTGGGTGACAAATGCACAGCAGACCACAGAGAGAGACAGCAGGTGCAGCCACCAAATACACTGCACTGTCACAAACCTGCCCAGAAGAGGGGGTCTGTCAGCACCTTCATGAGAGTAAACTACCCACGAAGACAGAGTTACAGTCAGAGGATGCCTTCCCTGCTGGGGGACATGGGGTGTGCTTGAAGAGGGGCTGTGGGATGGGTACCAGGTCTGTTGACCCATCAAAGCAGAGTCCGTCCCTGTTGAGGGAACACCAACCTCCCTGCAACTTCCCAGCACCGAGAATAAAAAAGTCTGAAGTCAGGACAGAGCACAGATGAGGAGCTGGGAACTGTAGATGGTGTTGGTGTAAAGACTCCACATTTCCTCCACATGCCGCCAGATTAAGCCAACTAGGGTATGAAAAAGCTTCTAGTACCTGTCCTGTCCTGTCCTCACACAGTGGTAGGATTACAGTTGGAAGAAGGAACATTGGCAGGAAGAAAGAGCCTTGAGTGGCCGCCCTCCTCATGGGTTAGGGACATGATGTAGGCTTCTCCAGAGCCACAAAGGGTGGCCCAAGCCACACAGAAGCCAGATGAAGAGGAACACATGGGAAGGGCTAGTTAGGATCTATGACATATGCATCACAGACCAGCTCAACAGTATACATTTTTTGTTTTGTTTTGTTTTGTTTTTTAAACAATACCAGACAATAAATGGTTGACTTTGGCCAGCATCAGGGATTTTCCTCTGTTAAGCTTAGTGGCAGAATGCCCCCCCCCATTTTTAGTACCCACCCCTAAGCTTCTTGTTTGGTCTAGATAGAGCTTCTGTTGAAGACCTGGCAGTGCCAAGTGACCCTTTGGGGTTTGCATATGATTGTATTAACCCTCAGAAGGGATGAGAAAATAGAGACATTGGTAACTGCATGGGTTCCCTGAAATACATGCATCTCTTCACTGATCCTAGACATCTATCAAGTACGTGCAGATACCTAAAAACCTCAGTCACTCACCTGTAGCCTAGGAATCCTGTCCCCAAGCCACAGGCCAGGGAAGCCAACCCACAGATGGCCCAGGCCACAGAGCTCGGCCAGAGCAGATAGACCCTTGACTGCTGGAGCCCAAGTGCTTCAAAACCACTGCCGGGAGCTAAGGAAGAGCAGGATGGAGATCAGCAGGCTGGCAGACCTTGTCATGCCCACTGACAGTGTGATGGGAGCTTGCCACCATTGTTGGGCCACAGGGTATCACACATACAGTCACATATTATTTGAGGTGTTTCTGTAAGGAAGGTCCAGTGACCTTTGAATCAGTGGGCAGGGAAAAGCAGATAGCCCTCCCCCATGTGGGTGGGCCTCATTCAAATCAGTTGAAAAGCCTAAAGAGAACAAAAGGGCAAAGAGGGAGTTCCTCCTGTTAGATGACGCTCTTTGAACTGGGACATGGTCTCTGCCTGAAGAGCAGGGCTGGCAGTGGGAAATGAGGACTGTGGAGCTGGCTGATGGAGCTGGGTCATCTTGAACTGTACTTTCTCTGCATAGTCCACAGTGAACTTCTCTTCCTGAGTTCTGGCTTCGCAGCCCATCTCTGTGCCCAGCATACCTAAGCAGGAGTTTTGGGACAGCCTGCCAATACTGGTGCTGCCACCATAAGCTTGCCTAGCTGAGTGCTCCTAGACGCGTAGACACGACCTTTTTCCTTCTCCCTTAGTGTGACCTGTAGGGCAGGCGCAGCCTTGGTCAGTTGAGCACACAGACCTTCCTGACCACTGTCTACATAGCAGCGCCCATTTTCTGCCCAAAGCTTCTATTGACCATTTGTCCACACATCATGCGTCCCTGGAGCCCTGCAGTTATATGCTGACACCCCTGTCCTCCATCCCTACTCGGCCAGGTTTGTCAGGCCCTTCCATCCCAATGGTCAGTTCCTGGGACCCAGGTTCCAGCGGGACTCACCCCTGACTCCACTGGCACAACCTTCCTTATTACCTCCCCTCCTCTTCCAGCTCAGTGAGCCCCTGCCATAGTTTGAAGCTGGAGCTGTTACTCTGTTTTGCATAGAGAGAAGTGGAGCTTTGACTTTGAGAAATTTAATGGGTAAGGTTATTGTGCTGATTTTTAAAAGGATTGGATTGAGCCTGTAAGCCAGACTCAGCAGGATTGGACTAAAGACAGACATTATGGTTAGATAGGCCTGGACCTGGACCCATGCTTGGGTTTTAGAGAAGAAAAGAAAGTTTAGTGTCATGTGGACCATGTACATTCGGCTTGCTCTGCCTCTCCAGATGGGCACAGACCACTGTTTTGTCAGAGGGAACAGGGGCTACTCAGTACAGCCATAGGAGGATGTCACCTTGTGAACTGGGAGGAGAGTGGTGCCTCTTCTCTCTCTGAGCAAGCTCTTTATCCCTGCGGGCCTCCGACGTAAAGGGTGAACAGACCACACCACTGTTACTGGCTGCTGTCCTCCAAGCCCAGTCAGTCTCAGGGAGAATGTCTGATGCGGGATGCTGAAATTGTGACAAGGTCAGGCTAAGTCAGTGCCACTTTTTTTTCTGCTGTCTCTGAAACACCAGTGACCACTGAAACCAGCACTGAGGACAGGCATGGATAGACGGGGGCCCTGTCAAACACAGGGCTCAGGTGGCCTGCCTCCCTCCCTCCCTCCCTTCTCCCCCCCCCCTCAAGACAAGGTTTCTCTGTGTAGCCTTGACTGTCCTGGACTTCCTTGGTAGACCAGACTGGCCTCGAACTCACAGTGATCTGCCTGCCTCTGCCTCCCAAGTGCTGGGATTAAAGGCATGCGCCACCACTGCCCGGCCTCAGGTGGCTTTTCAATGATGTTATTTTCTGCCCCTGGGCCAGCTCCTTTGTACCCAACCTCTGATCTATGCAGCCAATGCTGGCGGCCTCGTGGCAGCTGCAGGCAGTCAGGTTAATAGATTATAAAACCCACCAAAGGAAGAAAGGTTGGAGGGTGAGGGCCAGAGCCTTAGTAAGTACTTAGGGGTGGGTTCAAAGGGCATGCTGAGCAAGTGGGGCCTGAGAGCACCTTGCTTAGGAACAGGGAGTCGGGTGGGGTTGGGGGCTGTGTGCTATGGAGCAGTGAAAGCCACTGCCCGGAAAGTGTGGGAACCAGGGAAGCCCTGATGTGCCACTGCAGGAAACAACCCACTAAGGGCACCAGCAACCCAAGGGCAGCAGCACACAGAGCCCCAAAAATCCCAGTGCAATGCAACCACAATGATAACATTAGAAACTGTTCCTCATTTGCATAGAGTTCTGGGTCCGTAGGGACCTGTCCCATCTAAGCCCTGTCTACAGAAAAGGCAACACAGACCATAGCTTTGGTTCCCCATTGGCTCTCCTCCTGTTCTTCCATAGGCCCACCAGGATCTCACTGGACACACCCACAGGACTTCCCAGATGCTGCTGTGGTATGTCCCCTTACCTAGCCCTACCTAGTTGACACTCCCTTTCCTTCATCTTGAAAATGGCCTACACTCTCTGGAAGACCAGCCCTTGCTATTCATTGGATCCAAATATGGTCAGGCCACAGCCACAGGAAGATGCCAAAGAAATGTAGTTTTTAGCATCTGTGGTAGTTTGAATGAAAACAGCTCTATAGGCTCATAGGGATTGACACCTCCCACTGGAAGTTGACACCTCCCACTGGAGGTGTGGTCTTGTTGGAGTAGGTGTGGCCTTGTAGGAGGAAGTATGTCCCACCATGACAATAATAGACTAAAACTCTGAACTGTAAACCAGTTCCAATGACATGTTTTCCTTTATAAGAGTGGTTGTGGTCATGGTGTCTCTTCAGAGCATCAGAAAGACCAGCTAAGACTGTTAGGAGTTGGTCTGGTGCTCTGTGTATTCAGATGCTACAGTGGCCCCCAAGGTCTGGTTGCTATTCAGCTTTGGGTCCCAGGCAAGTTGAGCTGGGAGAGAGAGAGGAGAAGGAAGAAGTTGAAGAAAGATGATGTGGCCTGATGGAGCGGATCCAGCCCAGACAGGATGACTTATTGGCAAGTAACTTGGGGTGTAGCTGGGAAATAGAAAAATAGCTTAGAGGGTTAATGTCTGCCTAGCTCTAATGCTTCAAAAATTATAAAATAAATTATAGTCTCTCGGTGTTAATTATTTTGAGAGCTAACTGGGTTAAAGAAAAACTTGCCTTATTAGCTTCATGACATGAAGAAAGCATCTTATGCTGTAGAATTAGCAACTGCATGTCACATCACTTACCTGGGAGAGCTGCCTTGCATCTGGTCTCCCACTGGGATCAGGGGCTGATGGGGGAAAAAAGCAAATGTATGACTTTGAACTAGGCACAGCTGTGGTCCTACCAGAGATGCTTCTGTCTTGTCCTCACCAGAGTAAGCCTGAGAGATGAGGCAGGATTGGGAGGAGGACTTTGATGTCTCCACCCTGATATGGGCCTGGCCAAGCCCTCAACCACCTACTGCTACTCATGGGGAGTTATGGAGCAGGAGAAAATTGTGTAGCTAAAAAATTAAAAGAGCCATAAGGGGGGAAAGTAATCATTGTGGCTATCAAGGTTTTCAAAAGGGGACTAGTGAAGAATAGGATCTGGGAGAAGGAATTTGCTCCCCACAAAGCCATGTTTTCTTGCAAATGTGGTGGCTGGCTATGGCTCGGATCATTCTGGAAATGGTGGTTACAAGATTATTGTTCGCAAGGGATCATGGTCCAAGAAAAAAAAGTGGCTTTAAATATATCTAGTGATGTTTCTTTTCAATGAACAAGACAAACAGAAAGCAGGCATGCACTGCCTACTTAAGAGACTGGCCCCTGAGGACCAGCCACCAGCATAGCTTCCGTTCTTAGTTCACCATACCCTGAGATGCCTCTGTCACCACTCCTCTTAGAGGCCACTGTGACACAGCCCGTGGATGCCCTCTGGCTTCCTGTAAAGTAAAGAAGTTGGCTGGTAAGGGCCTCCCACATCAGGGGTCTCCCTGGGAGCACAGGGCCACACAGCTACAGTACCTTGCTTAACCTGAAGAGCAGTGACAGGAGCTGTGCAACTGGACAGGCCAGGAGGGTGCACAGGAAACCCAGACTGAAGGATTCCAGAGTGATGTAAGTGGGACCCACATCCAGGGGGTGCTGCAATGGTTCAATTACATGGCTATTATGCCCCTTGAGCCCAATATGCAGAATTCCAAGAGTATTCAACATGAGTATGAGTCCTGTTTGGTAAAGCCCTTTCTCCCAGAAGCATTGCCTCCACCATGGGGGATTAACAAGACAAAATGTTTTTCCTCCTAGACACATCTGTATGAACTGAAGAAATGCTTGCCGAGCACCCACAAGACCTGGGCTCAGCTGGTTAAGTCCGGATTACAATCCCCATAGGAGGTGCTAAGAGCTTCAGTATGCCCCAAGCAGAGGAGAAGATGACATCCTGGACAGACCACTGGAGGTGCCCAGGGAAGCCAAGGTCTCCAGAGAGCCTCAGCAGGTCCCTCCATGTCACCTGATGACATTTCTTCACCATTGTTTGTTTATTGTTATAAGTTCTACCGACATATTTTTATATTTGAAAATTCTGCACATCTTTAAGCATGATCATATCTGCTGCCACATAGAGGATTCACCACACCCTGATGTCCTAGGACAGATGACTGAACTCAATCTCGATACAGCTACTATTCTTGTATCGTCCAGCCGTCTGGAGGACCATATGAACCCGGTGGCTGGCCCCATGAATGATCATGAATTTATCATAGAAAACAACCTTGCGCTGGAGAGATGACTCAATGATTAAAAACATGTATTGGTTCTTGCAGAGAATCCTAGTTCGTTTTCTAGCACCCACATCAGGCGGCTCACAAATAACCTGACACTCCAGCCACAAGTGATCTGGCTCCTCTTTTGGCCTTTGAAGGTACCCGCATTCATAAGCTCATGCTCTTACCCTCCTTGTAATATGTGTATCCATTAAAAAATTAATAATAAGTCTTCAAAAGAGATTTAGCCTATTTCCCCTCACTCTGAATGCCATGCTGCATGGAACCCAGGGTGTGACTTGTCACAGGGACTGTTGAGGGCTTGGAGACCCTCCCAGCTTTGCTTCTAGCCATATTACCAGCTGGTCCGCTCAGCACACTGCTAGATTCCTCCCCCTACCTCAAGCCGTTCTCCATGTTCTCCAATAAAAGAAGAACAAACTGTATGCCTAAGGTTAAGAGCACTGGCTACTCTTCCAAAGGTCCGGAGTTCAATTCCGAGCAACTACATGGTGGCTCACAACCATCTATAAGGAGATCTGGTGCCCTCTTCTGGCATGCAAGTGTACATGTAGGCAAAACACTGTATACATATATCTTTAAAAAAATTAGGATGCTACTGCGGGGAAATTGCTGACTCCCACCTGTTCGCGGCCTCCCACAGTGACCAGGGCAGTGAGGCAGGAGTAGACACACAGCAGGCAGAAGGACACCGCAAGCCTCTGTGTGTGTAAGTAGCTGCTAGAGTGGGGCTGGCTATATAGCGAGAGCCAGATGTGGAAGTCCTCCAGGTACTCCGTGAACTTTGAGTAGAAAAGCTGAAACGGAAGCCACAGGGGTTTTCTCGGACACTGACACATGCGTGAACAGAGTGGAATCCTGACTCTTAGAACAAGACTCCAAAGCTTCTTGGCTGAAAGCTGGACACTCCTGGCTACCACATTGGTGTAGGTGGCTGCCTCTCATGGTGACTGGGTCGGCCTCCTTCCTTCCCACCCCACCATGTCTGCCGCAGTCATTGGCCCACACCTTCACCACCCGGACTCCTGCTGCTGTTTCCGAAGCTTTAGTACCAACGAGTTCTCTGCTTCTTCCATGCTAGCTCAGAGAGATGTCTCTCCTCTCTTAGCCCTCCCACCATTTCTTTCCTTTCTGATCCCAAAAGACTTTCTAAATATCCCCGTCCTCAGCACTTTCTACAGGACACAGTCACATTTTAGCTGGGCACCAGCCCTGGGTGCACAGAGAGCTGGAACTGACTTGCCTTACATGGGCTACCGCTCAGCAAGCAGGTGGAAATATCACTGAATTTTAAGTTTTTCAATGCAACTTAAATACTTTTTGGTGCTAAGCATTCTAGGGGAGAGCTATTTATGAACAGAACTGATATTAATGTATACAATCAGGATAATCAGCAAATACCGTGAAGCAGGTTTTTTAATAGACCAAGGAGGTATCGTTTGCATGTAAATTCCCAGGTGACCACTGATTCCAAGGACCCAGCCATATGGGCTCACAGATGACTAAATCAGTGCAGGTAGGTTTCTCACCCAAGGTTCTCAAGCACAACAGCTGGAGAAGCAGCTGTGGAGATTATTACCCAAAGGATGCCGCAGCTAAGCAGGACCTTTATTTATTTCTTGTTTTTTTGTTTTTTGTTTTTTTTGAGACAGGATTTCTCTGTGTAGCCCAGGCTATCCTAGACTCACTTTGTAGATCAGGCTGGCCTCGAACTCACAGTGATCCACCTGCCTCTGCCTCCCAAGTGCTGGGATTAAAGGTGTGTGCCACCGTGCCCAGTGGTGGGCCTCTATTTAAAGTGCTGAAATTTTTCTATGCACCATGGCTATTTGGAAATTATTGTTTCAAATTCATATTGGCCATGTTTTGTGCTAACTTGGTGATGCCAGGTGCTTACCATAGTAACAATGGAAAGGATAAGACCCGGTGCCCAGGAGATGTCAGGTTGACAAGACAACTCAGAGGGTAAAAGTGCTTGCTGTTTAGCCTGGTGACCCGAGCCCAACCCCCAGGACCCACATGGCAGAAGCAGAAGAACCAATTCCTGTAAATTGTTCTCTAACCTGTACATGTCGACTGTGACATGCACACATACATGGGCACAAAGCAAATAAATAAAAATATTGTGAACATTTAAAAAAAAAAAAAGAAAAAATCTTTCTTCAGAAACACACATCTCAAAGAAGTGTCTCTTGTGGCATTTGCTGTCATGGAAATAAATGAGGGTAACTTGTGGCCTTATAATAGGTAGCCTCAGCAAATAGCAGCACACAGTAGACTACTGCATGGCCTTTTAAGTTATTTAAATAAAAGTCAGGGAGAGATTTATTCTAAAATATTGAATATAAAGTGTGAATGTTGCAAATGGGCCAGTGCCTATCAATAGGAAGTAAATGGCAATATTCAGAAAACTAAACTTGATATTTGGTCTGTGAGATCATAGGTACTTTTGTCACCTATGGGCACTTATTTACCATCTAACATTGCAGTCATGGGCATGTCTGTATTCTCTGACAGTGTACTTGTTTATGGCAGATGAGTTAACAACAAATCTTTAATTTGGACCTCTTGGACAGAAGTTCTAGAAGTTTATTGTTGATGCAGATCAAAGAAGAACTGCATTACTGTAAAGGTCGCTAGGTGGCCAAGGCTTTCATGCAGGCTGGCTGCCCAGCTGATTCAAGCATCTTGGGGCTATGGTACTCTGCAGCCATCTCCTGCGAACTGACACGTCCCCTCCTGGAGGAAAAGGGTGATGCTAAGACACTGGGAGCTCACAAACAAGAGCATCACAAATATCCCCTCCAAGGTTAGAAAAGCAATTGCTATGGAGAGGAGCTACAGGGATATCCCCAGGAGTCACCACCCACACTGGGGTCAGTTTCTTAGTGATGATGTGGCTTCTGTGGAGACACCCACCCCCTTACAAGTAACTGATAAACTGATTGGCTAACCAATATAGACTCAGATGGAGTTATTTCTTTGGTGTGCTGTCAGTCCCCCTCTGGGCAACAAGACTTTTGCTTGCGTTCTCTCTAGAAGCCACACAACATGAACACCTTGACAGTTAACAACTTAACTTTAGAAAAGTTCAAGTCACAACTTTAGAAAGAGAAGAAGTGGGTACCAAATAATACCAGCCATTCTGGTATGTCACAGGTCACCTGCGTGGGGCCTACCTTCCAGAAACCAAGACCATGGCTCAGGCAGAAGAGCTCTCGCTGAACACGGCCATCACATGCGCTCACAGCCAGCCAGCACTGAGCAGGGAAGAACCAAGCTTGTCCTGAGTGCAAGTCCTTCACCATCACGTGGCTGATGAACCAGCTTGGGGAAGTCCCACTACTGTCGTGCCAGAGGTGGATCTTCTGGAGCAGACCCAGTTGCTTAGGGGTGCTAGTGACACAAAGAAATGTCATACCAGCCATGTATCTTCAGTGCCTGTAAAAACCTCACCGACTCCGACATGGTCCTTAGGGACAGTGGGTTCCAATTAGCACTGTGACTGGTGAGGGCACATAGGCCTTCAGGATCTACTCTAATGCCCCCTTTTTATCATCAGTTTACTTATCATGGTTTCAGTTATCAAGCACAGATAAAAAACGACAATGGAAAATCCTAGAAATGAACAATCCCAAATCTTGAAGTTTCATTGCACTGGGTTGTTAGAGCAATTCTACTTCATCACCACTGGCAGATAATCTTATGCCTCGCCTCATTAGTAACTCATGCTTTATCTTAGGTTTAGATGTCAAAGAACAACCAAACAGGTCCAGGGTGCAGTGCTCCCTGCTGATGTGGGACCACATCTCCTGAAAAGGGAACGGCTATGACGTCCTCAATCCAAGTCACTCAGCTCTCCATCTGTGTCTGTGTCTGAAATGAACCTTTATGGTTTTTATACAAACATGCTCCAAAATGAGAAATTTTATATAAATAAAATTTATTGTAAATAAGTTATAATAAATATTTTAAAGTAAATTATCGTAAGTATAGATAGTAAGGGAAAAATGACCAGTGCTTTTGTGTTTTCTAAGAATGTCAGGTGCTTAACTTCTACCTTGATAAATCATCTCTCTTCTCTGACTCTCCGCCTTCGTGATACCATGCAGGTGGCACTAAGTAATTTAATCAGGTTTTGTGACATTTTAAAAAAAGCCCATTTATTCTAATACAGAAGCTTATTCTAATACAGAAGCTTAGTAAGCCTCTGCTTTTTTTTTTCCTGCCTTCACCTCCCTTCCCCTTCTCCCACTGGTAAACAATCCATGTTAGCCTATACTGAAGAATAGAAATATTTCATATGTTAGGTAGGTTTTTAATTCCAGCCCCCAGGCAGAAGAAGCAGATCAGTTGCAAGTTCAAGGCCAGCCTGGTCTAAATAGAGAATGTCAGACCTGCTGTGGCTACATAGTGACAACCTGCCTTTAAAAAAAAATAAAGCAAAAATAAAGACATGACCTTCCTACGATTTTAAGTCAGCGAGCCAGTGATCATTACTCTTTTTCTAGGCTTCACCATCAAGATTGAACGTAGGCATGATGTTCAGAAAGCCAGTGATCTCTACGCAGCATCTCTGAGATACTCCATTCTGACTGGCCCCTTTCCCAAAGCATGTGGTTGGAGTAGCCAGGAGTACCTCATGATAAAGGTGTGCCTGGAATTCCTTCCAAATAAGGGCTTCTCTGGACAGCAGAGTTCTTTGGTTTCTGAGAGTCCATTTTCACCACACAAAACAATGAAAACCTTCAAATAAACACAGACATGAGAGCTGGATATATGTCATTGGCGGCGGGGGTGGTGGTGGTGGTGGGGGCTATGGGGCCTGCCTGCACAGTTTGCAGAGCCCTCACTGACCAGGGCTGATATCCTTCAGTGTAGAGTCTCCTCAAACAAGCCAGTTCTTCACAAACTTTCTGGAATAGTGGGATCACCTGTGAGAACCCTCCACTGCTGTCTTCCTCAGCAGGGCAGGAGACCTCCATGGAGGGCACCATCTTCTATCCTTGGGCATGTTGGTGGGACACTGGAGGAGGCCTCAGGACACCAGAGTGGTGCCAGGGCTGGTGGGTGGGATGTCATGTCCACAAGGGACACTCTGGGGAAGCACAGTGGCCTATGCTTGTCTCTCTTCCTGGTGTCTGTCACACAGAAATCTTCAGCTTTGCTGTGTTATAATTTTAATCTTTCATTAAAAATATTAATCTCTTGTCTTTGAAATCCTGTCCTAGTCCAAAGTAATTATTTCTTTGGGTAGTTACTAGGTTTTTAAAATTTATCTTTCTGCTTCCAGACTTCTGGAAGTGTGTATGTGTGTATGTGTGTGTTTATCTAATGTCAATTAAAGATTTTATATTGCTTTCTTTTACAAGGAATGTAACTTCTCTGAGACATTTTCCTGGCCATCCTCCCTGGTCTATAATACCCTGACACACACCTGGGTTATTTCTGGGTGTCTAGCTATCCTGTAAGTCTATTGGCCAACCCTGTAAGTCACTACCCTGTGATGGTTCTTGCCTGGCTTTCTAGGGGAGCCACCCCTGTTCTCTTCCAGGCTGTTAGGGGTATTCTTAGCCTCCTGTGAGCTAGCGTTCCCTAATTCCTGTTCCACGGGACATCTTTCTGAAATTATAGTTGATTTTATTAGCTTTACTCTCTTTCTGTCTTAGTTTCCCCACTCCCCCCCCCCCTGTAAATTGGATAATATGGTGGCTGGGTGTGGTGACATGCCTTTAACCCCAGCACTTTCGAAGAAGAGACAGGTATATATCTGAGTTTGAGGCCAGCCTGGTCTGCATAGCAAGTTCCAGGCCTGCTAGGGTTACATAGTGACATCCTATATCAACAAATACCTCAGCAACAACAACAACAACAAAACAATAAAACCACCCCCTTTTTTTCCTTGCATTTCACAGAAGTGACTCAGGTGTGTTTCAAGATCTTATAGGCCAGAAAAAAAAAGTGTCTGGGAGCTATCATCGTCCTTGAAAAAAGAAAAGAAAAGAAAAATAACCCTGCCCCATTCCCACTTAGCCCTAGGCTAGTCTAGGAACTGCTTTTTCCCTAGCTCCTTCTCTGGGCGGGCCACACATTCATTGTTAAATTCTAGGTGTACAGCACAATTCTCAAGGTCTAGAGACCCACTCAGAAGAGAACCGTCTCTGAAGCTGTTTTTCACAGTGAAGGCCGAAAAGGGGAAGGAGGTGAGGATCCTGGCCTTTGCTTTTACAAGTATGCAGGATGAGGGGGGGAGGGAGGTAGATACCCATCATACCCAAAATTACAATGGACAATGGTCACAGGAGATTGACAGGACAGCCAGACCATCTCCTTGTCACTTCTTGTGCCTATCAGGCCACCCACGCTCTCAGACTTCACTAAAGGCTTTGCTAGGAGCTTGGGTTACCTTTGAGGTAAATTTGGCTGGTGAACGGAAGCCGGTGTCAATGACAACTGCATACAGCTGGTGGCTGGGTGGGATGTCTTCTTCCAGAAAGATACAACCAGGTTTCCTTTCCTCATGACAATCTACACATCTACTTTTAGTCACCAAAAATCCATAAAGGACCAAGAAAAACACACTGAAAATGCCGGGAAGCAGGTTGTGAGGGAGCCTGTAAGCAAAGGAAGAGAAATTAAGGGAATCCCTCACGAGAGCTCGTATTGAAGAAGACGTATAGGCTCATCATGAATTCACAAGCTCGCGTCGGTCTTCATGGAAGTGTTTTCCAAACACCTCACACTGGTTGTGTGGAAAGAGACGCTGAAAGTACAGAGCTGCCTGCGGCTAATGCTGGGCACCCTGAAGCCCCAAAGGGGCCATGACAATCCAGCTAGGATGGAAGAAAGCTGCACCTTCCCAGGTCCAAGGAAGTTAGACTGGGAAAGTGGGGGGAAAAAAAAGAAAGAAAGAAAGAAAGAAAGAAAGAAAGAAAGAAAGAAAGAAAAAAAAAAGCCAGGGCCAGACTATGGTCCAGTGGTAGAGTACTGGCCAAGCATATGTGAGGCTCTGGGTTTAATCCCAAGTGTGAATGTAAACAAACAATGGAAGAGGAAAAGCAAAGAAAGAAATAGGAGAAACATTCTTCATAATACAGATGTGCCATTTGGTGCTCCTCCGGCTGCCTCCTAGCAGACCAGACATGCAACTTCGAGATGTTTCAGTGTGTCTCTTCTACATACCCCTGGCCCCGTGAGGGGGGCTTCTTACTGGCTACCTGCAGCTTATCCTTACATGGTCCCTGATGCTGCTGATGTAGCAGTTCTGCCTTGGAGAGCAAGCACCGAGACCCCAACTCGCTGTAGACCCCACGGAGAATCAGCCATGTAAAGTCCCCTACAGCTGGGACCTTAACATCCCTGGACTTGAGCTTTATGGGTATTTGATAACATTGCAGAGGGCCCGTGCTGTATGGGAAGGCGACCTTCCCAGCTTCCTGCCTCGTTATTCTGACTCCATCTAAGGACTGGGGTCTGCTCCTGGTCCCTGATGGCCTTTCTTCTGCCAGACCAGAAACAGAACCAGGTCACACTTGCTCTCAGTCACACTCTGTGAACTCACAGGCTCCTGGATCCAGGCCATCCTCATTTCTCCATTACTTCCTGAATCCTCTCAGATGCCACCAGTGCTTCTGGGTGACGCTGGGTACCACTTCCTGTCTGTAGTAGGCCCTATTGCCCTACCCCTCCTTATTTACCCACAAAACATATTGCGGAAGCCAGGACTGGGACTACCGTACTCCAAGCCTTGAGAACTGGCTGGCTGGGAACCTTCCCCAGGGTAGCATCGGTTGTTAGTAACTAATGATTTACTTGCTACCTGTAGTGGTTTGAATGAAAATGATTCCCATAGGCTCATAAGGAATGGTACTTCCTATTAGGAGGTGTGGCCTTGTTGGAGTAAGTGTGTCACTGGGGAGGGCGTTTGAGGTTTCAAATGCTCAAGACAGGCCCAGGGGCACTTTCTCTTCCTGCTGTCTGCCAATGTGGATGTAGAAGTCCCAGCTCCATCTCCAGCACCATGTCTGCCTGCGTGCCACCATGCTTCCCGCCATGGTGATAATGGACTAAACCTCTGAACTATTAGTCAGCACCTATTAAATATTTTCCTTTATAAGAGTTGCCCTGGTCATGGTGTCTCTTCACAGCAATAAAAACCCTAACTAAGACACTGCCTATCAAGTCCACCAACTAATCTACATGATACCATGCATAAGGGAAGTACAGTTTCCTATTCTACCAATGTGAGTTGAAAAGGTATTCAAAGCGGCTTGCTCTCAATTCTATCATTTCCCAAGCTCTAAATATGATTGTTCGTTATGCAACTGGCTATGAACACGTGGTAACTTTAAAAAAAAAGAATTATTTATTTATTTTTTTATGTATATAGTGCTCTTTCTGCATGAACACCAGCAGGCCAGAAGAAGAGGGCATCAGATCACATTATAGATGGTTGTGAACCACCATGTGGTTGCTGGGACTTGAACTCAGGACCTCTGGAGGAGCAGTCAATGCTCATAACCTCTGAGCCATCTCTCGAGCCTTCCTACATGGGATAACTTTTAAACTTATCATTTAAAATCAGGTAGAGGTTGTTATTGGAAACGAGACTAAGATAGTTTGTTTAAACTAAGACAAGCAAACTGTTGGGGGCGGGGCTAGCTACTTTTCATTGCTGTAGATATTAATTAAATTGGTAACAATTGATCCAGCCTAAACTGAAATATAGCTGAACTTAAAAGAAAGACTTCCTGTTGTTCATAATGCTCCTGCCAGTGGATGTAAAGTACAAACACTAATATAACATGTAAGAAAAAACGGTCCTAATATCTGTGCTCCAGAAATCAGATGCCTTTCCTAAGTGCTAAGTGTAAGCGCCAGTAGTGTGGGCATCTCTTAAGCAGTTCCCAGAACCCATGAAATGAAGCTCTGCTCTGGAGAATGGAACTCACCTCTGAAACTCAGAAACGCTGCTCACTTCCAAGGTGGCATCCAGCTTTCTTCTTAGGACAGAGAAAGGCGCAAGGCGATGGTAGCTACAAGGGGAAAGCAGATCAGAATGTCAAATTGGGGTAGGTACAGATGTGCGTGACGGGACAGTGAGAAGTCAGGAAAAAAAAAAAGGAAGCACCAATCAATCTGATGTTATAATGTAGCCCAGTTTGTCATGTCTTCATGTGTGCCTCTCAGACAGAGCTCAAGTCTGGCTATTAGGAGTCAGCTACCTCAGGGACTGTCCTGAAACGTCAGGCACCAAGGTACACTGCCACCTACAGGCAGAGCTGCAACAGCACAAGCTTTCCTGAGACTCAAGTTGGAGCCTCAATGTGGACTGTCCTTTGTTTGCTTAAGCGCTGTCCTGGCCTTACAGGTTTCCCATCATTGCTAAGCTTGCCTGGACGGCTATTGGGAATGCTATTTTTGTAAGACATTAAATTGCCTCCTCTTTATCATCCAGAAAATGGTTTCTGCATTTTCTTTCTTTGTGCCCCTGGCTCGTGGGGAAGGAATTACTATGTCGTAGAGAACAAAGGATTGTTTCCATGTATAATTTAACAGCAAATAATGCTGGAACACTAAAACATAACCAGTAACTTCCCATGGCACCACATTATTGTAAAAGGCTGCTACAAAGCCATAGTAATGAAAACAGCATGGCGTTGGCACATGTGTATACACACACACACACACACACACACACACACACACACACACACCGTGGAGCCCAATGGGTTGAAATAGAGAATCTAGACATAAGTCCATAAAACTTCAGCCAGTTGATTTTTGACAAGGATACAAAGCAAAATGTACATTGAAGGAAAAAACAAAAACAAAATGGCACCTTCAATAAATAGTGCTGGAAAAACCAAGTACCTGCAGGTAGAAAAATGAAACTAGTTTCTTATCTTTCTCCCTTCATGGAAACTCAGCTCCAAGTGGATTAAAGATTTAAATATACAACATGAGATTCTGAAACCAGTGGAGGAAAAGCTAGAGGGTATTTTTATGTTGTTGTTGTTATTGTTTTTTCACCTATTTTCTTTTTCTAATCTTACCATAGCACATAATAATATATCTTAATAGCTTTGTTTTTGTTATTTTTATATGCATACAAACTATTAGGGTTTCTTTATGACATTGTACTTTGCTCTCACCTTCCTTTAGATCTTTTCCTCCCTCTAAAAATCTCCTTTCTACTTTAAATCTAAGTTCCACATTTAATTTCTTCTAGTTATTTTTTTATTAACTTATTCATATTACCTCTCAATTTTTATCCCCTTGCTTGTCTTTTCCCATTCCTCCCTCCCTCCCTCTTTCACCCTATACCCATCCCCTAGGTCTGTGACAGAAGGGGACCTCCTCCCCCCATATGGTCACAGCCTATCAAGTCTCATCTTCCTATTCTTTCACTAGAGGGTATTCTACAAGATACGGGCAAATGTAAGGGCTTTCTAGACGGGATTCCAGTCTCTCAGGAAATCGGACCAACAATTGACAAAGGGAACCTCATGAAGTTAAAAGGCTGTACACCAAATGAAACTATCAGCTAATTCATGAGGCAGCCTATAGGGTAGAGATCTGGCATGGGTTAGTATTTAGATAATATTTTATGGGACTTTTGATCACGAGAATGACCGGGTCTCTGACTCCTGTGCCTGCTCTTGGGACTCTTCTCCACCTGTTGGGCTGCTGTTTCCAACTTCAATATGATAGTTTTTGCCTCATCCTTTCATATCTTATTTTGTCATGTTTGGCTGCTATCTCTTAGAAACCTGTTTTTCTCTAGTAGGAGACCGAAAAGGACTGGATCTGGAGAAAGGGGAAGAAAGAGAGGAGTAGAGACAGGGGCAACTATAATCAGGATATTGTATGTGAAAAGAATCTATTTACAATAAAAGACAAAATGAGAAAACAAGGGTTAGGTAGATTAAAAAATATCTAGATAATACAAAGAACAAAAAATTCTAAATATTAAGAAGACAAAAAATGTGATAAAAATAGGCTATGGACCTGAACAATACTTTTCAAAAGAAGAAATGCAAATGAACATTGAGAACAGTGAGTGTTCACCATCCTTAGCCATCAGGGAATTGCAAATTAAAACTACTTTGAGATTCTATCTCCCCCAGCCAGAATGGCTGCTATCAAGAAATCAAATGACTCTTGGGGAAGCAGAGGCTGGTGGATTTCTGTGAGTTCTAGACCAGCTTGGTCTACACAGAGAGTCTAGGACAACCAAGGCTACACAGAGAAACACTGTCTCAAAAAACAAAAACAAAACCAAACCAAACAAACAAACAAAACAAAACAAAAAAAACAACAAAAAGGAAAGAAAGAAATCAAATGACAATAAATGCTGGCAAGGCTGTGGGGAAGAGGGAACCCTTAGTCATCATTGGTAGGAATGGGAATGGGTACAGTTACTCTGGAAATCAGTGTAGAGATATCTCAAAAAGCTAAAAGCAGAATTACCACATGACCCAGCCATAGCACTCTAGGAACAGACATAAAGTGTCTATAGACTATGACAGAGAAGTCTGCAATACCCATGCACATTGCAGCTCTACTCACAATAGCCAGGAAACGGAAACGGAAACGTCTATCACTTGATGAATGGATAATGAAAATATGGTACATGGGGCTGGAGAGTTGGCTCAGTGGTTAAGAGCACTGTCTGCTCTTCCAAAGGACCAGGGTTCAATTCCCAGCACCCACATGGCAGCTCACAACTGTCTGTAACTCCAAGATCTGGCATCCTCACACCAATGTACATAAATAAAAATTAAATAAAAAAAAGAAAGTATAAACTAGAAAAAAATAGGGGATAGGGATGGAAGGTCTTTAAAAAAAAAAGAAAATATGGTACATGAACAGGATGGATTCTATTCAGTACACACACACACACACACACACACACACACACACACATACACACACACACACACACAGAGAGAGAGAGAGAGAGAGAGAGAGAGAGAGAGAGAGAGAGAGAGAGAGAGAGAAGAATAGAAAGAAAAGAAAAGAAATTTGCAGGAAAATGGGTGGAACTGGAAAATGTTATATGCATGTGGTAAACCAGTCCCCAAAAGACAGATGTCTTGTTCTCTTTCATGTATGGATTCTAGCTTTAAATTTTTAGATTCCCATGTTCAGCTGGAGTAGGTGCCTGTAGAGAGCAGGAAGCAAGAGAGGAACATGAGAGGTGACCGCAGGAAAGGTCCCAGAAGGGATAGTAAACCATATGAACATTGGGAAGGGCAGTAGGGGAGAAATAGTTCAAAGGGGGAGGTGAGAATATGAGGAAAGGTAAGGGTTGGGCCAACCAAAAAATAAGAACTTAAAAAAGGAAATGGAAATTTATTACTTTATAAACTAAAGATGTAACAACAATAATAATAATAATAGTAAAAAATAGTTTGAAATAAGGATGCTGTTTCTAGAAGTGCCAAGTGTGGCACACATCCCTATGGCCAGGGAGCCACCAGAAGTTCCCAAAACAATACAGACTATTACCATTGCTCTTGGTTACATGTCAGAATTAGATGATAAAAACCTACTGCTGAAGACGCTATACACTTAAAATATACAGAGAAATAACCTGGAAGCTTCCTCCCTGCTGGCTAGCGTTCACAGTACTAGGGGTGTAAAGTCATCAGTAATCTTACCAGCTGTGGACCCTGCACCATCTACTGCTGACTTGCTGGGTAATACATATCCACTGATGCAATAATGGTAGGACTGCTTTAGGGGTAACCACTTTCTGATTGGATTTGAGGCTTTCTTCATTGTGGGGAACACTGGTAAAGCTGGTAATAAGCCTATGTCTAGGGACATTACAGACCCTAGAGAGGAATGTGATACTGATATTTTTCTGAATGGAGTTACCAAACTGCCTTCTAAATATGCATGTTTATAGACATAGATTAGTGTTGTTTCAACATTGGTCAGAGAAGCATGTGTTTGCAGTGAGTTAAGGCAATGAGTGTGTTAATGCAGAAGCTCAGAACTCATCAAAATGTGGAGAAGTGACTGTTGGGTGCTCAGCCCTAAACTGGACATCTACACAACCTCCATTAGAGCCCAAGAAACATTGTGACGATGGAGATGAGCCATATAATACCTAGGAACACTCTGAAATGCCACCTTCTGGACATGACATGACCATTGCAATCATGTGTCTACTTGCATAAAACTCCAAGGAAACACTGTCTTCCAGACACAACAGGACTGATGCAAATATGAACTCACAGATGCTCATATGAACATGCACAGGGTCTACAGAGGTTCAAGCCAAAAGGAGATCCCAGTGCTGAGAGGGTAAGTGGACACTGTACCTTCCCTAACCAAGATGCTACCTTAGCTGATAGCCACTTGAAAAGGAAAAATCTGTTTTTTTTTTTTCCCCAATGGAGTTTCACTCGGTATATAAACTACACTTAGGGGTTTGAAATCAGTTGTATTTTTGTATATTTTGTTGTCTTTATTTGGGCATTTTTTAAAATTTCAGTGATCTTTTGTGTGTATGATATGGTTTTCAATTGTGTGTTTGTACGCACACACACGTGTGTGTATATGTGTGTGTGTGCATTTTTGCTGTTTATTTATTTTATTCTGGTTTGTTTGATTTTCTATGTGCGTGTTTATTGTATAAAAAGAACGAGAAAGAAGGTGTAGAACTGGATGGGTGGAAGGCGGGGGAGGTTCTGGGAGGGGACAGGAAGGAGAAGTCCCAATCAGAACATATTGTGTACATTTTTAATAAAACAAACAACAACAACAACAACAAAAAACTTCTCTTACACACAAACAAACAAAGGATGAGGAAGTAGGAGGGGAACCAGGAGTGAGAGGTGGATAAGAGGGGTAATGTGGGATGAATATGATCAAATGCTTTTTAAATGAATGAAAAATACTCAACACATCATAAGTAACAGATAGCTGAAAATATCACAATTCGAACATGGTTGACTCCTTGTGCCATAATTGTTCTTGAGAGGGAGAAGACTGTTTCTGTACTAATAATCATTGAATCTCTACTCCATGGAGAAGGTAAGGGCAGCACAAATGAACGGACTAAATGATTGTAAGATTGGTAAGTCTATGCCCAGGTGATAAATAATGTTCCCTTTAGTGATGTGACCCGGATATCCTGAAACTACCATGAAGGCTCTGTGTCCACGCAGAGACATCTCTTTCCAAGTGAAGTTAATTTTCAAACCATGCCCCTGGGTGGGGAATTCCTCAGCACACAAGGGGATGGTATGACAGGGACTGTAACAGCAGAAAATCTACCTGCCTGACTACAGTGTACACAGTCACAGGATGCAAGCACGTCTATGGTAAGGTGTCTGCTGGACTCATGTGCCACTCACCTGCTGACTCATTTCTCAGTGGGCACCAACTACCTGCGACATGCCAGTCATTACAGGTGGCTCAGGCAGGAGCCCCGGCCAACACCAGCCCCTTCCCTTGGGAGCCACAAGACTGACATGCAGACGGATGTAGCAGCTGCATTCTGTTAGGCTAGTATTGATCAAGACTGCTCAGGTTTTATGAGAGGACACTGCTCACAGAAGGCCTCAGGGATCAACACAAATGCAGAAGAAAAGGGGGGGAGGGGTCATTTGTTAAAACTCCCAGGCAAAAAGAGTCAAATGGTATATACTCACTTATATCAAGACACTAGCCCAAGGGGCATGCACCATGAAAGTCTTCACTTACCAGGAAAGTGGGACAGAGGGGAGGACATCCTATCGGGACTTTAGGTGAGAGAAGCATGGGAGAATGGGGAAATATAAGGATCCAGAGGGTCCTTGAAACCTACAAGAAGAACATTATGACATGCGGATCTGGGTCCAGGGGTCCTGCTCAAATTATGGCACCAGCCAAGGACAATATAGGCAGTAAATTTCGAACCCCTACCCAGATCTAGCCAATGGTCAGGATATTCTCCACAGCTGAGTGGAGAGTAGGGTCTGACTTTCATGCGAACTCTGGTGCCCTATTTTTGACCATGTCCCCTGGATGGGGAGGCCTGGTGGCACTCAGAAGAAGGATAGCAGGTTACCAAGAAGAGACTTGATACCCTATGAGCATATACAGGGGGAGGAAGTTCCCCTCAGTCATAGGGGTAAAGTGGGAGGGAGGGAGGAATGGGAGGATACAAGGGATGGCCTAACACTTGAGATGTAAAATGAATAAATTAATAAAATATTTTTTAAAAACCTCCCAGGCTTCCTTCAAGCAGTGCTCATACCTGCAGTTGATCTTCTCAGGAGAAGTTCCTGGTTGTGGAGAGGGCCCTTCAGACCGCCACTCTCTCTTGTCCCAAAACACACATTGGATCCACTGGAAATGCACTGTGTAGTTTACTGCCCCAGCAAGATATTTGTTTGGAGGTCTCCTGTCATAATCAGCATCTAGTAGGGACAAATATCCCACATTGGCTCCTAGAAAGGGGGAGAAAACACATCAATTAAAACATGTGACCTTTGCAAGGGGCATACTCCATCCCAAGTGCAAATGGAAGGGCTCATGGGGGCAGAGAGACAAAGTGGGAAGGACGTGTCAGATTCTGGCCATGTCCGCTTTGGCGACTTTAGAGTAAATGAAACACACCCAGACTTTCATTTGTGAATGACAGAGTGCCTGGGAGGAACACTGTCCCAATGCTGTCATGTTCCAAGTCCTTCCTGGCATCCAAAATGAAGGGGTTGTCTCACCCTAGCAAGGAAGGATCCAGTTCAAGCCCTTCCTCAGCTACCAGTCAAGCCACGCCTGCTTATTCTCAGACCATCAGGCACTCTCAAACATTTGGCTGCTGGGGACAGCACAGAGATCATCTCAGTTTTGCCAGTTGCCTTCAGATAAAATTTGATGTTTAAAAGTAAAAGTACTTAACTTTCCTCATATTTAATGTTTTCTTCTGAGATTTTTAAAAAAACAAATGGTTTTGTGACAATTAGATATTGTTAGACAACTAGATAGAGTTGTTTGTAAAACTATGAAATTGATAGGGAGATGGCAAGTGGGTAAGAGTGCTTGCTGTGTGAGCATCAGCACAGGAGTCCAAAGACCCAGAACCTACATACAATGTTTGATGAGGTCATTCATTTGCTTGTATTCTAGTGCTGTGGGGATTAGAAGCAAGACGATCGCTGGGGTTTGCTGGCCACCAGTGCAGTCTCAGGTTCATGGAGAAACCGTGTCTCAAGAGAATAGAGCAGGACACCAGACATCTTTTGCAGACTTTGAACACACACACACACACACACACACACACACACACACACACACACACA
>OU015747.1:43947903-43978855 GCA_907169655.1 Acomys percivali | reverse complement strand
ACACACACACACACACACACACCCTTTAAGGATATGCCATCATGTTGTCATCTCATTTCTACTGTAGATGCCACCCTCACACACCTTACTAACAGCATGACGGGAAAGGCTCTCATAGCTGGCTTAGAGAATTTGATGCTTATCTGTAAAGATTCCTGGGGGTTTTCTGAAAGCCCATTGAACCGGTGGACATTCACCTCATCCCGAAGCAACACAAACCTGGCTGCATTTCTTTTGTGCTGTCATTGGAAAGAAAAAAAATTTAAAAGTCAGGCAAAGTTTGTTTTTGGAGATGAAAGTGCATCACAAAGCAGCCAGACCAGCCTAAAGGAAATGGAGGCAGCGGGACAGCTGTCTTTACCAGGCAGTCTTCCTCCCCAAACTCCACAGTCACAGGTGTCTTCAGTCGTCCTCTGAAGATGGGTCTCTGGCTCTTGCAGCTATAGAGCCGAGGGCTCATGACACTGCCCACCTTGGGGAGCAAAGAAAACAAAGCCAACAGTTGACTCAAAAGAGAAAGGCAGGCATGGTGAGGCACTCCCTGGAGGTAGAAGCAGATGCATCTCTGTGAGTCTGAGGCCAGCCTGGTCTTCATAGTGAGTTCCAGGGCAGCTGGGCTATGTCGAGAGACCCTTGGACAACACATAAAACAAATAAAAATAAAAATAAAGAGAGGGAGACAAAAAAAAACAGGAAGCAATCAGAGCCAAACTCTTTCTAGGTCTGATCAAATAAGTTGGACAAGGTAGGTTAGCAGGGTGTGTGTGTGTGTGTGTGTGTGTGTGTGTGTGTGTGTTAATGCTTCTTGTATGTTTCCCTTGCTAAAATGGTAACTTTGAAAGTTAAAAATAAATGTTAAGAGCTCTAATAAAAAGAGGTATCTGGGAAGGGTATGCTGGTGCAAGCCTTTAGTCCCGGTACTCGGGATGCAGAGACAGGGAGGTCTCTGTGACTCCTCTGCCTATAAAGTGAGTCTCTGTGTCTTTTTTTTTTTTTTAGAAGAAGGAGGAGACAAAGGAGAAGAATAAAAAAGGGAGAAGAAGGAAGATAAGGAAGAAGAGAAAGAGAAGAAGGAGGAGGAAGAGAAAAAGGAGGAAAAGGAGGAGGAAGAAGAGGAACAGGAAGAGGAGGAACAGGAGGAAGAGGAACAGGAGGAGGAAGAGGAAAAGGAGGCGGAAGAAGAGGCAGTAGTACCCATTGGGTTTAGCTGGGTGGGAAGGCAGAGGATATAAAGAGCATAGTGCACATGACTTCTCTGCCTTTCATGACCAATGTGATCCACAGATTCAGGAGCACTTGTGGATTCTGAAAGTGATGCTCATACCCAAGTTTAGAGACCTGGGCAGTCTTCCCTGAACTCTATGCCCCTAACCAGAGCTGGCCTGCATAAACCTCCCTGTCAGTGTGGAGGAAGAGAAGCTCCGGTGGCGCTTCAGAAGCTTTGCTCTCTTTGAACTCTACGTTGATTTTAGGACAATGAAACCTTCCTAAGGCATAACCACTCCTCCATAGGTTCCAGCCCTACAGTCCCCGGAAGACTCAGATTAGAAAACCCCAAGCTGAATACTGATGAATCCGCTTATCAGAGACCGAGGTGTCTGCTAAGATGTTTCTGGAGAAACTTGTGAAGACAAACGACCAAACTGAAAAATAGAAATTATGATACGTGAACAATCAGGGAGCCTGACTTCAGAGACCTGGGACATCTTCTGCAAGCAGCCAGAGCTTAACTCTGAATGGCCAAATGGATGAGCTCAGATGGCCAGTATCAGAAAGGACAACTTATGCTGGAAGTTGTTGTAATTAACAAGACTGTGAGAAGCCCGCCTACCTAACCAGGAATGGACACCACACATAACAGCTCCCGAGTAAGAGGAAGCACTTCCCCTCCCCCCTCGGACTTGCCCACAGCGCCTTTTGTGGTCTAGTTTACATCTTGTCTTTCTCTGTTAGGTCTTGCCTCTGGAAAATCCACTTCCCCCAGTTCGTCAGCAGCTTTCTAGAGGTCACCTCGGACACGGCAAAAGTGATCTTTAGCCGCCTCCAAGCGGCTTCTCTTTTAAAATTAAGATAACGGACAAGTGTGCCATCCTACTCTCCTTCTTTTTGGCATGACAAGAGTCACTGAAAATTTGAAGCCACCGTTAGAAGCAGTAGAGGTCAAGTCCTGTACCTGCCCAGGAGCTCGTCTCACTGGATACGGACTCTTCATGAAGAGCATGAGCTGGCTGACGTAGCACGCGCTTTGCGTTCCCTCTCGAGCGGTACTGTGCAAGGCCAGATCACCAGGGAAATGTACCCGGATGAAGTCCAGATTCTGGATAAAACTCTGAGGGCTCTGATGGAGACGGGTCCAGAACTCCATCTGCCCAGTGTTTATGTGAAGCTGATGCTGCTGGCTCAAGGAGAGACAGGCCTGCAAAACAGGTCACGGTGGTGGGGGACTTGCAAGGTGAAGGAGCAAATGAATACAAAACATAACACTGAAAGCACAAATGGCCTTTTCCTGGTTTGCTGCATCTTCACTGATGTTTTATTTGTTTGTTTGTTTTTAAAGATTGCTACGCTTCTTTGAGCTTCCTAGTGCATAAGAAGGGTTTTGGCAGCATGATTACTTGTAAAGATCCTTAGGAGGTTAGTTGGTGCTTACACTGCTGGTTCAGATGGGAGACATCTTCATGCGTACATGTGAACAGTGATGACAAGTTCCAGATTCAGATCAGTATAGTATTACTTGCTCAATAATTTCCAAAGTATTTTGATAGCTATTAGTTAAATAAACCAGCAAAGCTAGGTGGAAGGGATGGCAGGCAGGGGTTGGGGGGGATGAGGGGAAGGAAAGCCAAACATTTAACACTATCTCACTGCCCCCTCAGAACATCGGCCACTTCATAAGATTAAAACAAAGTGGCCGAGACAGTGTCTCTAAATCACTGCAGCAGAAATAGGCGAAATAGATGGCTATGTGTTTTAGGAGCTCCCTTTAAAGCTAATGTGTACAAGAAATCACTTGTGTGACTTCATGTCATCCAGCAGGAAACAAAGTATGTCCCCAAATCCCAACTGAAAACAAACACTGGACACACAACACTACTGCCACAGAACACTTAACATTGCAAAGGAACATTTCCAAATGCTGAGCCACAGGTCGACTCCAGAAACTTGTTCTAATTCTCACTGGATAAAGCGGTACAGATACAGGCTAACATGCCATAAGGGAGCTGGTGTGTGTGTGTGTGTGTGTGTGTGTGTGTGTGTGTGTGCATGGTGTATATCTGCTGGGGATGGAAGCAAAGGTCTTGTGCATGCCAAGCACACGTTCTACTCCTGAGCTCTACCTGGCCTGCGCTTGCATTTCTGTGGGTGGATAGAACATCTTACTAGTAACACGTCAGAGATGATTTTCATGCCTTCTTCTTGCAGACAGTCTTCATCCCACACATCGTTTTTGGTGGCTTCCCAGACGCCAGACATAAGAAGGACAAGTTCAACTCTCAGCTTCGTGTTCACCAGGAACTCCCTGGAGACCTGACCTTGAGCAAGGAACATCTGTGCGTATTTGAGGATGCACGTGGCACTCGGCAAGCTCAACTGCATGGGAAGATGAGACAGAATCAGATGTTCCCTGGTACGAGATATGTTCACTCTTGCTTCTTTCACGATTACTAAGGATTGAAATGATTTAATGTGGGGTCAAGGCAACAGAATCCAGCACATGTTTGGTGCTAGGGGGTGAGTGAACAACATTCCTACCAACAGTTTGTTCTGTTCTGGGACAATCAGCTTCTCCAGCCATAATACAACCAAGAAAAACCAAATGGTCCCTCCTTGCCTTTGTGCTTTAAGATGGCATGCATTGTTGGTCGTGGTGGCGAACTTGGGAGGCAGAGGCAGGCAGATTGCTGTGAGTTTGAGGCCAGACTGGTCTACAAGAGGCAGAGGCAGGCAGATTGCTGTGAGTTCAAGGCCAGACTGGTCTACAAGAGGCAGAGGCAGGCAGATTGCTGTGAGTTTGAGGCCAGACTGGTCTACAAAGCGAGTCCAGGACAGCCAAGATAACATAGAGAAACCCTGTCTCAAAAAACTAAAAAAAAAAAAAAAAAAAAAAAAAAGATGGCATGCATTTACAAAAGAACACATGTCATAATCCTTTGACATATATGCCCCAGAAGATCATTCTATATCTTCTACTCTCTCCATCATCCATGTGCAGTCTGTACTTAAGCTATAATAAACATTATTATCCCTCAATAATCAATGCTTTCCCCAATATCAGGCATATTTTGCCACCTATAGTACCCTCATCCTCTGTTTACCTAGCAAAACCCTCCTTCTCTGCCTCTCTCTTTGCAAAGCATCACTACGCAACATTTCCAAAGGCTTATAAAGGCAGAGAGGACGTGCTAGTGTCACCACACACCTCTTACCCACCTTCAATAGCTTTCCTTTACTTGAAGCACTTAAAAACACTAATGTACAGTTAAGAATTCTTTGAGAGTTTTATGTATGGATACTGTGGGTTTGAATCCTATCCCCCAGCTGCTCTTTCACTTGTGTCATCCGAGATCCACCCACCACTGCCCTGCTTCCTCCCAGTCCAATTTGTGCTGCTTAAGTATTAATGGCTGTAGGGCTATCCATTGGAGTGTGGCCAACCTTCCAGAGGCCACACCCCTGGAGAAAACTGACTCTCCCTTGCCCAGAAGCCATCAGCGGTCCACAGGTCTCAGCCAGGATGGCGCTCATGAGCCCTTCCCTCTTCCAGGCAGCATTTGTTCCTGGTCTCCCTCTTCAAGTTCTTTTTTAAATGCAAAAGTCTTAGATATCACTTTTATCTCTGAAAACTTTGTAAATTACAGAGAAGGACTCATTCTGAAACGTGCTCACTGTATTAGAGTTAAAAGAGCCACAGTTCTATTTTTCTTTCTTTCTTTCTGTTCTTTTTGTTTGTTTGTTTTGGGTTTTCTGTTATTGTTTTTGTTTTTTGGTTCTTTTTTTGTTTGTTTGGGGTTTTTTTTGTTTTTGTTTTTCAAGACAGTGTTTCTCTGTGTAGCCTTGACTGTCCTGGACTCACTTTAGACCAGACTGGCCTTGAACTCACAGCGATCCGCCTGCCTCTGCCTCCCAAGTGCTGGGATTCCAGGTGTGCGCCACCATGCCTGGCTCACTGTTTTATCTTAATCATTTTGTACACCAGCAATTCCTAATATCTATTGGAGCAAACTAAACTGTTGCCCGAGCTTCTGTTGAATCCTGATCCTCTCCTAGTGCCAGGGATTATCATAGTGTTTGAAGGACGGCTGTTTCCACATTTAACCTCATTCAGTGCCTACAAGGCGAGTATTAAACATGTCCTTCTTTGGTCTTTAGCAGGTTCTAGCAACTGCTAAGGAAATGTGGTGAAATAGAGTAGGTTCTATTTTCTGATAGTTAACAAGTATTTAACCAATAAGGAACAGTGGCTTAGAAATAGCTCTTAAAATACAATTTCCCCAAAATATAAAAGTAAGCTAGTTTAAAAGTGATTCTTTTTGAAGTGTGGGGAGTGGGGGAGCGGGGCTGATGGTCAGTGAAGGGTGTCTCTCTCAGTGAGTTTCCATTTATCTGTCTATCTATCTATCTGTCTATCTATCTATCTATCAGTCTATCATTTATTTCTGAGGTAAGGTCTTTTACTGAACTTGGGGCTCCAATTTTCTGTCTGTCTATCTGTCTGTCTGTCCGCCTATCATTTATTTCTGAGGTAAGGTCTTTTACTGAACCTAGGGCTCCAACTCGCTAGCAAGGCTCAGGCATCTCCCTGTCTCCACTCCCCTAGATCTGGGGTCACAGGTATGCACCACTCTGCTTATCCTTTCACATAGGTGCTGGGGATGTTCCATGCTTGTTCTAGAAGCACTTTACTGATTGAGACAACCCCTTGGATCTTGGAAGAGCATTTAAGCAATGTACAGATCTAATGTCAAAATAGAGCTTAAAATGTAAAGAACTGTCAGTCATCAAACATAAGGAGTTTTATGTCCAAATTTTGTACTACACAATTTTTAAACAACAACAACAATCACCACCACCACCACCACCACCACCACCACCACCACCACCAGGCATGGTTCCTTCAGAAATGGCAACCACACTGATTTCTGAGAGACGCACAAAAGGACTGCAGGCAGGGATGGGTTGATCTGTACCAAGTTCACCCTCTTGAGCCTTCTGAGGGGGGTCATTTCTGGGTAGAAACTCTATACCCTGGGGTATGGTCCTGGGGTCCAGCTGAGACCATGTGTGCAGCACTCATGAGGAGAATGTATGCAATGAGGCTTGTCACCTCCGGGGTGACACTACTGGCATGTGGCATACCTTACCTGCGTTCTTCCTGAGTTGGGGAGACATCTATGTGAAGATGTGAGAGGCATGAGAGAAAAGGAGGGGGAGGTCGAGTTTCTCTGTGTTCAGTTACTCACACACCAGGGCTTTTGTTACAACAGCTGGCATTACTTTAGCATACTCAGTAGCAGCATGCATACCCCAGCTTGTATCCTGGGAGAACTAGAGTTAGAAGACAGATGTGAAGGCTTTCGTGGGACATGCCCCTTGGGCTAGTGTCCAGATATAAGTGAGTATATACCATTTGACTCTTTCTGCTTCTGGGTGAACTCACTCATTATGATCATTTCTAGTTCAATCCATTTGTCCACAAATTTAGGAAATTCCTTGTTTTTAATAGCTGAGTAGCTCAGTCACAGTCACAGGGGAGGGGAGTAAGGGGAAAATGGGAGGGAGGGAGGAATGGGAGGATACAAGGGATGGGATAACAACTGAGATGTAATATGAATAAATTAATAAAATATATTTTAAAAAGAAGAAGACAAATGTGTTCCCAAATCTCAGTTCAAATGCCGAGTTTATGTGGAGTCAAATGAACTCTGTCATCAGATCCTGAAGGGTTTCAGGGAGATTATGACATATAAAATCTGCTTTGGGACAAGAAGCAACATGTTCCAGGTTAAGAGAGAACTTACTACTTCAGGAACATGAGAAATGTCTAGAGTGACAGAACCTAGTGCAGATGGTGTGCAAGAAGCAGTACAGAAGTAACGAGCTGGGCCAGATGAGGCCTCTGTGTACTGTGTGGAGAATCTAAATGCTGTCTGTAATTAGGGACCCATCAGGGGTCTTGGAGGTGACAGGAGGAGATATGTTTTATAAGGCAGACCTGTAAGAGAAGAGGAGTGTGTGTCAAGGGAAGTCCGGCCTTCCTCCCCAGACTTGGCATGAGTGGTATTCAGCATTCAAGATGAAGATGTGGCTTGGCAGGAAGGATGGGAAACAGGTGACAGAGTCACCAGTTGTCCCTCACTCATTATGCTTCTGTCTCTCTGCTGTCATGGCACTTCCACTCCAGTGACAGAAAGAAGAAAATGAAGAGATCCACGAGACAGCAGCTAAGTGAAAAAGCACCAAAGGAGAGAACCCAGGCATCAAGGAGAGAAGGTGCAGAAGAAGAAGAAACACTTAAGCCGAGTCTCTAAGAGTCATTTTCAGCTCTCTGTTGAGCCGAAGGCATAGCACGGCAGGACAAGGACAATTACCCTAGTTCTGGGCCAGTGTAAACCAAAGGAGTTGAAGGGGAAAAAGACCCAGGTGCAGAAAGTGTATGTCAGAAGGAGTCAAAGCTCACAGGCCAACGGGCAGTGGTGGTGCACACCTTTAATCCCAGCACTCAGAAAGCAGAGGCAGGCAGATTGCTGTGAGTTTGAGGCCAGCCTGGTCTACAAAGTGAGTCTAGGACAGCCAAGGCTACACAGAGAAACCCTGTCTCTAAAAAACAAAACAAAACAAAACAAATCAAAACCAAAACCAAAACCAAAACCAAAACCAAAACCAAAACCAAACCAAACCAAACCAAATCAAACCAAACCAAACCAAACAAAAAGCTCACAGGCCACAGCAAGATGTTTGCATGTTACATGAATATGTGACCCCAAACTGTAGAGTGGTATTAAGAGAAAGACAATGACCGATTCAGGCTTTTCCACAATGATGCTTCTAACTTCTGTTTGTGGCAAATGTTATCAAGGAGGCAGAAAGGAAGCAGAGAGAATGGTTAGAGAGATACCAGCCTGGATGAAAGATGATCAGCTTGTGGGTTAAGGGGGAGCAGGAGAGACGGGAGAGACAGGGAGATTCCAATCACATTTTGTGAGAGGAAGAATGGGCTAACTCACTTATAGTTGATGGGTGCAGAAAGCAAAGGATGCTCAGGTTAACTTGGGTGTTTTGACTAGATTCTGGGTAGCAGTGCTATCCTAAGGAAGCAGGAGGAAATGGGTGGCTCTGAAATTGGAAATGCAAGGTGGAATTACAACACACAAGGGGGGGAGAGTGTTGAGCTGAGGATATAGAATGCACTGTCTGATATTATCACAGTGACTTAAGGCTAATAGACGACAGGAGCTCACCAGGAGAAAAAGCTGGAACCATCCAGAAGGTTCCCTGCTGAAACACTGACTGTGTCAACATGATGGGGAGGAGGCAACTGGACAGCGAGGATGCCAAGCAAAACCCTGTGAGCCACGAAGCCATGAAGTGAATACACACACACACACACACACACACACACACACACACACAACTGGCGTGTCCTGTGAAGGAAAGAGGACTAGCAGGGCTATCTAGTAGGGTTAAAAGTATAGGGGAGTCATTCAGTTTCAGCATCAACAGTATGCAAATCCAGTGCTGGTAATGCTGTAAGAGAGAGAGCAGGCACTGACACACAAGCTTGGATGCCATCTCAATGCTCTACTGCAGAGAGGTGACTAGAGGTGAAAGGAGCTGGAAGAGGGTGTGGCATTACCAGATGGATAGTTAAAGAAATAAGTGAGAGCCTTGACATACCATGGAATCATCCCGAAGAGGTATAAAGGAAGCAGCATCAGAACAAGGAGACAAACCCTGGAGAACAGTGTGAGGAAGGCCTGCACCAGCCATTTAGGCTGGGCATGTACCAGCGCCAGGGACATCAGTCACACAGGCTAGACTGAAGCTGCACAGGGTGGTGCTGGGTAGGTTCCTGAGCACAGATGGGGAGAGGATGCTCTCTGGGAGTCAGGAATCTTATTTCCCAGTGATGGTGTGAAGACAGATGTCAGTGCAGTAAGAGATGCTGACTGGTGGCAAGGCGGGACGCCCATGAGATCTCTTGCTGTCTCTCCAAGAACGGCACAGTGAAGACACCTACTGAAGGGTTCTTGGGACTGTTAGAGATTTCATGTGTGACCCAGGAAAAACCCAATACCGTGCATTAGTAAAAAATACTAGCCCACCCTACACAGTAATTCATACCATGGAGGACACTTGCCACCCTTTACTGCTGCTATTTCTGGATGAAGAAAAGGGTCCTCAGGAATGGCTTGAGGTGGATAATGCCGCTCAGAGGGGCATTTAGGAGAAAGTCCTGTCTCTAGGTTTGATGTCAAAATATAATTCTGAATCGTATGCTTATCAAGTCCTCATTGTGGCCATTGTAGTTATACAAAACCCAGGAAAACACACTGAGAAAGAAATAGCACTTACCTTATTCGGGAAGGCTATGAGGTCTCTCAATATATGGACAGAATCCACCATTGCTTCCTAAACAGAAGAAACAAGCCACCAACAAACGAGAGAGAGAGAGAAAGAGAGACAGACAGAGAGAGAGAGAGAGACAGACAGAGAAAGACAGACAGAGAGAGAGAGAGAGAGAGAGAGAGAGAGAGAGAGATCACGTTATTTCAAATGCACTTTGCTTAGAGAGAAATGGCGCGTGTGTTTTATAAAGAGGCTTCCTAGAGGCTTCTTTTGTAGCAAGACCATGACCTTGGTCTCAAAGTTCCCTTCTAGTCCAGCATTATTCCTGTGTGCCTCTGTCCAGCCTCCCCAGACCCTAGTAGGAAACTGACACAACAGAAGCTGAACTCAAGGGACAGAACTAAACAGAACTTTGAAGAAGCGGGGGCGGGGGTAAGGGGGGAAAATCACTGGGTGCAGTAGAGTATCTTATAGTTCTAGTGAAACAAGGTATGCCCTTTGTAGCCATGAATGTTCTCTGGTGACCATTATAAAGTAGTGTCACAGAAATAAGGGCAACAACCTCTGAGCCTATGGTCACTTATTAAGAAGTGGCAGGAGATACGGTTCACTGGTTACATGCACTGTTCTTCCAGAGGACCAGGGATTTCCAGCACTCACATGGTGCCTAACAGCTGTCTGTAGCTCCAGTACCAGGGATCCAATGTTCACTGTGGCCTCCGTGGGCACCAGGTATGTACATGGCACATACACACATACACAGCCAAAATACCCATGCACGTGAAATAAAGAAATCTTTTAAAAGTTTTTAAAAATTAATGTGTACCAAACTCTGATGCCCCATAGTTGGCCATGTCCCCTTGATGGGGAGGCCTGATGGCACTCGGAGGAAGGATAGCAGACCATCAAGAAGAGACTTGGTACCCTAGCATCATATTCAAGGGGAAGAGTTCCCCATCAGTCACAGTCATAGAGAAGGGGAATGGGGTGAAAGCGGGAGGGAGGGAGGAATGGGAGGATGCACGGGATGGGATAGCAATTGAGATGTAATATGAATGATTTTATTTTTCAATAACAAAATTAATGTGTACAAAAAAAGAAATTGCATACAATTTCGACTTTATCCCTTTGATTATGGTTGTTAGCGGAATAAAAATCAGATTTATAAAATTCTTTTGTTGTTGGGTTTTTTTTTGTTTTTTTTGTTTTTTGAGACAAGGTTTCTCTGTGTAGCCCTGACTATCCTACACTCACTTTGTAGACCAGGCTGGCCTCGAACTCACAGAGACCTACCTGCCTCTGCCTCCCAAGTGCTGGGATTAAAGGCGTGTGCCACCATGCCTGGCTATAAAATTCTTATTCGTAGAACCATTAGGAGAATTATCTATAATGATAACTGACTTGTATCTCTTTCTCTATTATAAAGCAGACGCTGAGCTGCCTGCATTCCTGGTCTCCTTTCCTGCCTGGGTTTTATGAGCAGGCGCTCTTGCTGTGGAGCCAACTCTTCAGAGGTCCTGCTGCTGTCTAGGTGTATAGACACTGACCTGGTCTGTAAACGGCACTTTGCACGCTGAAGAAATTAAGATGTCCTGTATTTGTGACCACTGAGCACAGAAAGAAGTGTTTCTGCTCTCCATAAACAAACGGCTCAGGATTCCAGTGACCATGGCGATGTAGTTCCTGATTTCTGTGTAACTTCCCACCAGATGGAGAGTAGACAGGTTTTCCAGGGTGGAATCATAGCTGAAGGAAAGAGAACAATGGTGACGATTTGGTGACATTATAAGACTTTACTCTGCCAAAGGGAGAATGGAGTCTGAGTGGGTTTGAACCGAAAGAGAGTGCCATGAAAAGAGAGGAGGTCTGTGTAGGGGAAACTTGAAACACACAATTAGACATGATACCAAAATCCTAATAACACATCATCTTTGATTAGAATTGAAAACCACAAGATGTCAAACGGACATCAATATACAAATAATATACAATATACAATACAATATACTCAATGTACAAATGAAGGATTGTGGCCCAGAGCCAAGGATACAGTGGCTAGAGCTGGCTGAAATAGAGCAGACAGCCTAACCATTAAGAGCTCATAGTGCACGGACCCATGGTAGAGTGAAAATGAACTACATATTTGTGGCTGGGAGTAAATATCACAAATTGATGATTTCATATATGTATATATTCGAGACAGGGTTTATTGTGTATCCTTGGCTATCGTGGGACTCACTCTGTAGACCAGGCTGGCCTTGAACTCAGAAATCCACCTGCCTCTGCCTTCCAGTGCTGGGATTAAAGGTGTGTGCCACCACCTGGCTATGACTTCATAGTTTAATAACTGGGCATTTTGCTTATTCATAAATGGAATGATCAGCTTATTTGCACATGGAAAGGCAACATAATGTCTTAGAGCTCTGCACCTAAGGCCAACACATCTTCCAGCCCTTGCTCTACACTGTCCTTGTCACATGACTGCAAGACACTGTTGACTTGAATAACTCAGCCTGAATTTCCAAAGTTAATACAGACTCCACCTAAATTAAAGTGCTTGGTGAGCAACGAATCACATCCTATCCACAGCTGACATGTAAATGCTAAAGAGGAGGAAGCCAGGAACAATAGAAAAGTGCACACACAAGTCGGAGCAGAAACAGCACAGATTGTGCAGTTAGGAAAAATGAGTTTCCCAGGTTTAATTTCTACAATAAACACACAAATAAAACATCAAGTAAACAAAGGCAGCCACAGCAACCCTTGGAAAGGGGGGGGGGGTTTATACCTAGAGAGGCACAGTATACATAAGATCTAGTTTTCAGTGACATCTTACAAGACTATCAAAGAAACTTAAAGTCCAACCCAAACACAGGAAAAATAATAGACAATAGAAACTTCCTGTGTGAGGACCCAAATGATGAACTGATCAAGGATTTCAAAGCAGGAATCATAAAAGGCTAGGCATGGTGATGCATGCCTTAAATCCCAGAACTCAGGGAGGCAGAGGCAGGCAGATTGCTCCCAGCAACCATGTGGCGGCTCACAACCATCGACATTGATATCTGCCGCCCTCTTCTGGTGCATAGGTGAACATGCAGGCAAAACACTGTATACATAATAAATAAATCTTTTTAAAAAGATAATAATGTTGTCAGTGATGGACAGAATAACAGCAGGAACTCAACATTGTATAGAAGACTCAAGATGACTATGATCAAATGCATTATACATGAAAATATTAAAGAATAAGTAAATTTATTTAGTTACTACTTATCTATTTCTTTAGTGTGCACAAGTATTTTGCCTGCATATGTGTCTGTACCCATGTGCACACATGGTGCCTTTGGAGGTCAGAAGATGGCATCAGATCACCTGTAACTGGAGTTATGGATGGTTGCGAGCCAACATGTCAGTCCAGGAAATAAAACTCCAGCCCTCTACAAGATAAACCCTCTCTCCAGTAACCAAAGGATAAAAAATTTAAAATATTCACATTTTAATATTAATTTTGAGGGCCAGAGAAATGATGCAGCTGGTTAGGCACGTGCCATGCAAACTTACATCCCAAGTTTGATGCTCTGAATCTACATGGAGGATCAATCTACCAGCTACAGTTGTCCTCCGACCTGCACACACGTGCCATGGCATGCAAATGTCCATCCACATGCACACCATGTACACCATAATAATAAAGGATACAAGTCACAAATCAATTAGAAAAATCTGTAAGACGCAGACATTAAACCACAGGCTTCTAAATAATCAGTGATTCAAATAAGCAATGGAGAGAGGACAAACAAAACGCTTTGAAATGAATGAATGAAAAGTGACAACACAGAGCACTTGGGTTGTAGGTGGAACCGGCTATAGAAATTCCTAGCCATACGTGTCTAATAGGGGAGATATCAGCTATTACCCTAACCGTCTGCCTGGGAAACAAGGAAGGAAAGGAAAGGAAACCAGAAGAGAAGGAAATGTTAACAGCACAGGGATCAAAGAATAGATAAAAAACAAACAAACAAACAAACAAACAAAAAACAGTAAAAAAAAGTCAATAAAATCAGAAATTGGTTCTATAAAAAGATCAAACAAACTGATACATTTAAATCTAGGCAAACAGAGAGACAAAGGAGAAATAAATAAATTGTTCAAAGAATCAAATGTACACTATTTGGACCAGGGGCCACTGATGGGGGATATCATAGGGCCTGGAGTAGGCTGAACCAATAAAGGAATGTCACTTTAAAAAAGTACTACTGACCAAGTAGATATAAAACTATTATAATAGAATATGTATATCTCTATAAAAATGTGTAGACAAAAATATTAGAGAATATACTAGAATGAAAATATTCCTTGACTGAAGAGATAGCTCAGTGGTTAAGAGCACTGTCTGCTCTTCCAGAGGTTCTGAGTTCAATTTCCAGCAACCACATGGTGGCTCACAACCATCTATAATGAAACCTTGTGGACAGTCACACACGCAAGCAGAAGATTGTATACATAATAAAATAAAAAGAAAATACTCCTAAAGGAACAAACTACTCAAATCGACTCAAGAAGAAACAGAAAAAAGTAATAATGAGGTTAAATAGAGAAAACCCCACAAAGAGACCCGCAGATCCAGATGATTTCACTGTCAGCTTCTATTAAATGATTACAGAATTAGTAACTGCCATTCACAAAACCTTCCAGTTATTCTAATTCAAAAGAACATTTACAAGTTTACTGAGGCTAGCCTTACCTTGATAGTATAGCTAGACAGACACAACCCAAGAAAGAAAACTACAGGCCATTATCCCAAAGTGTGCACTAAAAAAACTATATAAACTATTGTTACTTAATGTATTAAATAAATATCTAATCAAATTAAAATTTTAAACTACTGCCCACATTCAGCAGTCACACATAAAACATCAATATACAAAAGCAATTGTATTGCTATATACACTAACAAAAAAATCGAAACTGAAATTAAGAAAATATTTCTGTTTGTAATAGTATCAACACATGAAATGAAGGCAGGCATAGAGACAAATGCCTGCCATCTCAAAAGGGAAGCTGAGGGAGAAGGGTTGGCAGTTTGACAATAGTCTTTTTGCTGTTGTGGCTGTTGTTTTTCAAGACAGGGTTTCCCTGTGCAGCCTTGGCTGTCCTGGACTCACTTTGTAGACCAGACTGGCCTCAAACTCACAGCAATCTGCCTGCCTCTGCCTCCCGAGTGCTGGGATTAAAGGCATGTGCCATCACACCTGGCTTGGCAATAAAGTGAGTTCAATATCAGCCTGGACTGTATAATGCAGCCCTGTCTAAAAGGAGGAGGAGAAATATGTATAAATATATTTTAACATTTAACAAAATAAGTATAAAACACAGCCACTAAAAATTATAGAACACTGTTGAAAGAAACTCAAATCCAATTAGGGTATCCCGTGTCTGTGAACCGGATGAGTTAACATTGTTTAGATCACATTACTGAAACTGCTCTACAGACTCAACAAAGTCCTTATGAAAATCCCAGCTGGCTTTTGCTGTGTTTTGATTTTTATATCCCCTTCAGCGTGTGTCTAGCACCCTGGCCCACAGTCCTGGCAAGAGAAGACTAAGCCAGAGCAAGGCCGACCACACAATGCATCTGGTTTGTTCCTACAAAAACTAACAAGTTGACATTAAAAGTCAAGGGGAATGCCGAGGCATCTGGAAGAGTCAGTCTTAGAAGGGAAGAAAGAGTTAATGAGTTCAGCCTTAACATTTACGACACGACAAGGAACTACAAGGAACGTTTACTACAAGGCACTGTATGTGGCTCAGTGGTACAGTGGCCCTCATGAACAAGGCCCTGGGTTCAATACCTAATACTGGAGAAAAACAAAAACAAAAATAAATGATGGTGGCTCACACTTTTAATCCCAGCACTTGGGAGACAGAGGCAGGTAGATCTCTCTGAGTTCCAGGCCAGCCTGGTCTACACAGTGAGTTCTAGGACAGCCGCGGCTACGCAGGGAAACCCTGTCTTGAAAAATCAAAAATAAATTAAAAAAATGTTTTTAAAGGAAAAAAAATCACAAAACTAAAGCAGTCAAGGAAGCATAAGGCTGGCATGGTGGGATATCCAGACCTGTCAAATAAAAAGAAATGAGAATCAAGAATGCACTTCAACATTTATGGTTTGTTCCAGTGTGCTTGCTGCTGCTGTAATAAAACACTAACCATAAACAACTTGGGGGAGGAAAGGGTTTATTTCATCTAACAACTTCCATGTCACAGTCCATTACTGAGGGGATTCAGGACAGAAACTCAAGGCAGAAACCTGGAAGCAGGAACCAAAGCAGAGGCTGTGGAAGAAGATTGTTCACTGGCTTGTTCCCAGTAGCTTGCACAGCTTGCTTCTTACAGAGCCCAAGACTAACCTGCCCAGGCTAGGGGCGGGGTACCACTCACAGTGGGCTGGGCCTCCCCATGTCAATCATAAATCATGAGACTGTCCCAGGGGCTTGTCTACAGGTCCACTGGATGGAGACATTCTCTCAGCCAGTTTCCTCTTCCCAGATGATTTCAGTCTCCCAGCACAGTTAGCACAGAGGAAAGTATCTCACCTCAGCTGGTGCTGATGGGAATACCAAATGATGCAGGCACTCTGGAGAAGTGCTAAGCAAGAGATACCACATGAGGCAGTGATTCTACCTCTGAGAAATTAAAATGGCCATGCGCACCAAAGCTAGCATGAGGTACCAACCCATACCACACCATGGATGAAACTCAAAGATATTCATATGTGAGATGAAGAAAAACACTCTCAAGATCACATTTTTTTTTTCTTCATCTGGTTGCCATGAAATTTCTATAATAGGCCAATCTTTAGACACAAAGTAGATTTTGGTTCTTGGGGGCTGGGAGGTAGAAGTTGAGGGTGATGATGTAAGAGTGACTGCTGTGTAGCACAAAGATGCTATGATGACCAAATGTTCCCAGACTGGACCATGCTACACGCCACAGTGCTCTGTGAGTGTGAGGAATGTCAGTGGATGGGCTATATGATACGTAAATGATATCTCAATTAAACTGTTTGAAGGGTTGAGACCACTTACTGCTCTTCCAGAAGACCGAAATTCAGCTCTCAGTACCTATGTAGGGTGGCTCAGAACTGCCTCCCCTCCAGCTTCAGGGGTCCAATGCCTTCTTTTGGGCTCTTCAGGCACCCACACATGTGGAGCTCTGACCCCAACTCCTCATTTCCCCCCCAAAGGTGCATAAATAAAATAAATCTTAAAAACATGTTGTAAAAAGAAGAGAAAGAGCCCCCATGGATCCAGAAGCACGTGTATACTGCCGTGCATGTGGCACTTAAAAGGGTGGTCATGGGAAACTCCGGCTTTTGCATGGCATGGGAAGATCAATTGCCCTTGTTCTTTTAGTAGCTGTTTGCCATCTCACCAGGGAACACAAGCTCTGCTGTAGGGTGTCTTTGCTGTACCCTGTTACTTACAGGTCCTTGTCAAGGCAGTCATTTCCATGGTAACGGGGTAGCACAGTCACCGCCACAGTGCATGGCTGCACCTTGGAGCCTTGGCCGTCGGTGATCTCAGTAGATACAATGACTGTGAAGGAACATGACAGAGGAGGGTCATCCCAGACACGTAGCCATGGAGAAGTGTCTTCACACACCAACAGCAGCTGCGTAGTATGGGTGATTGTGATGGGGTGCAGGGTGCTGGCAAAACTCAGACAAGCTGAGTCCCACATTGTGCACAGTGAAGGCACCAACAAATCAGTAAATAGGACCTCTGTTAAGCAAAACTATGAGCTATGGTAGTGATGGCTTTTTCTTTTTTTATTTTAAAGATTTATTTTTATTGAAAATAGATTTTTATACAATATTTTCTGATTATAGTTGCCCTTCCCCTAACTTCTCTCAGATGCTCCCCACCTCCCTACCCACCCAAATTCATACCATTGCTCCCTCTCATTGGAAAATAAACAAGCATCTAAAAGAAAGAAACAAAGAAGAAAGAAAGAGAAAGGAATAAAAGAAAAAGAAAACTAGGACAAAACAAACTAACAAACAGAAAAAAAAATCAGAGAAAGAGCACAAGAAATACGTATAGATGCAGAGAGATGCATAGATATCTCAGGAAAAAAAAAAAACGAAAACAGAAAGCATAATATATAAGCAAAAGACCTATAAGGTAAAATAAAAAATATAGAGGAAAGAAACAGAAATGCCCAGACAAAGCTGTATTCGGTGGTTAGTGCCTTGCTCAAGCATACAGAGAAGCTTCCTCCTGCAGTAGATAGGAACAAATAGAGGCCACAACTGGATGATGTGCAGAGAGTGAGCGACCTTGGACCACTCAGTCCTATATGGGGAGGTCTCCATCAAATCCCTCCCCTCAGGGCTCAGGGAACCCTGTGAAAGAGGGGGCAGAAAGAGCATAAGAGCCAGAGGGGATGGAAGAAAGCAAGGAAACAAAACCTTTTAGACACAACAGGATTGTCGCACATATGAACTCACAACAGCTGTGGTGAGATGCACAGGGCTAAGCCTGATGCATCTCAGCGCTGAGAGGGAGTGAACACAAGCCTTGATCGCTAACCCAGAAGCTATCTCCAATTGATAGCCACTTACAGAGGAAAGAGCAGTTCAACAGCGTCTCCTTGGGTATACAACCCATGCTTAAGGTCAGGCCCTAGTATTTTGGAAGGTTTTATTTGTTTTTGTCTTATAAAGAATGACTTTTAATTGTGTGTGTGTGTATGTGTGCGCGTGTGTGTATGCCTGTGTCAAGGTATGTACATGTGAGCGCAGGTGCTGTGGGAGGCTAGAAGAGGGTATTGGATCCCCTGGAGCTGAGGCAGTTGTGAGTCACCTGATTTAGGTGCTGCGAACCAAACTCTTCAGGATGTCTTCAACAATAGCACATGCTTTCAACCACTGAGCCATCTCTCTCGCCCCCAAGGTAATGGCTTGCTTACAAGGTATTCAAAATTAGGCACAGTATGAGACAAGACCTCAGGGTTCTTCTGTCCTTCTGGAGAGATCTCACAGCCCAACCTAAGATCTTGAGCATCAAAGTAAAGCCAGTGAATGCTCATCAGACAGGAAGACAGGGGGTGTCATAGGGGACAGGCAGGCAGATGTCATCAGCATGTGCTGCAGGGGACAGGAGTAAGTCATTATCCATTCACAAGGTGATGGTAGGCAGGACCATGTCTGTCCCCCCAGAGTGTCCCTGTCCACTAAAAACACAAAGAGTGCTAAGACAGGGTACTGGGGACATGAGGTGTGTAATCTAGACTCTGCAATGGATGGTCAGGTGTTAGTGTCATGTTTCAACTAATTCCTAAATGATGGAGGCAGATTGAACAGAAAAAAAAATAAGGAAGAATTCTGAGGGGAAGTTTACATAGAATTATCTGTATGTATCTAGCAAGGAATAGGTCTAGAAATCCCTTCACGTAACAAAGGCTCAAAGGCAGTGGTTCTCAACCTATGGGTGGAGACTTTTTTGGAAGGGGGGGGTTGCATTTCAGATATCCTGAATATCAGATATTTACCTTAAAATTCATTTAACAGAAGCAAAATTATTGCTATAAAGTAGCAACAAAATAGTTTTTGGTTGAGGTCACCATAGCATGAGGAATTGTATAAAAGGGTCACAGTATCAGGAAGTTTGAGGACCACTGCCCAAAGGTGTGATGAGATCAGCTGGGGCTTGGGTGATGGACACAGGTACAGTGTATGTACCATATAGGAAGATCAGCACGCATGTGAACCCTGGGTATTTACATAGCAGAGTCATCCTGAAATCCAGTACTAAAGGCTGGAGGCTTAACTTAGATATCAGTCCTTAGAAGATGGGCCCTAGACATGTGTATCCTAATTATTGGGAAGCTGAAATGCTGGGCTCTACCTTCCTTGGAAGATTCTGAGCCAGTAGCAACTGTTTGGGCCCCTGGAAATTCCAGTTTTAATAAATAACCCACTGCAGAAAATGTTCTGTGAATCAAGAGAGAGGAGGAGAGAGAAGGAGTCAGTTTTAGATAAGACTTAATTTAATTTGACACTGTAACTCTGTGCCATATTCACTCATGCAAAAGATGGGATGAGATGAGAAACAGTACAGTGTCCACTGTACTGCATTTATTTTTGCTTTGTTGCTCATATTTATCCTGCTGTAAAATGTGAATTCAGATATCTACTGGGATCTAATGAAGCAACACTTACTAGCTCATATCACATATCTGAGGGATTTGAGCAACATTTAACCGACAATGTCCCAGACCTATGACCTAAGATTTGGTTCTATAAATTTATGTCAAGACATTCTTCATTCCAACATGGTGCTGAGACCCTTGACTCAAAGTTTCCTACTTAGACATCTGTCTAGCCCTGTGAACTATGGCTGCCTGGTGGAAAGAGGTTCTCATGCCCCTATGTGCAGCGCTCAGGTAAGGGACATGTCAGGGTAATGTAGCCTGCACCATAAGACAGATGCATCCTTGACAGGTTGAGCATCCTTGTGTAAGGCTAATCCCATTTTGACTCAGTTCTTAGGATGGGCTTCTGGCCACCACCAAGAAGTGGGTGGTGCTTGGCATGAGCAGCCATTATGAGAAAAATGTCTAGAAGCAGATGGATGCAATTTTAGTATCTAAAAACTTATGGGTGGAGACTTTCAGCAATGCCTACTGTGATGGTTACTCTGCTTCCTTGGCTTTAGGAAAACTCAATCTCAGATGCAAATATAAGATGATGAGGAACTGTATTAAAGGGTCACATCATTAGGAATGTTGAGAACTGCTGGGTTAGATGAACCAGTTTAGACTTTGGGCTGAAATCATCTTACTATCTCAAATGAAAGCAACTTCTACATTATTGACTTTCATTCAGGCCTGTACATTGGAATCATACAGAAGTTTAAAAACAAAAGTAAAACCCAGATGTAAAAATCCCAATTTGTTGATGATGTTTCCAGTACCCTTTCTGTATTAAAAGACAGATGGTGAGTCTATATTTACTGAGGTGAATCAATTATTTTAATTTCTAGGCCACTTTAATAGTTTGTAGTTTTTAGAAACCAAGAGGAAAGGTTGGAGGGATAAGTAGGCATACCTAGTCACATGGGTGACACTCTGACTTACCTTTGTAACTGTCCGAGATCTCACCAGCTGGCAGCAAAAAATAATACTGGGTATCTTGTCCGCGATACAGAGAGTGTGAGGAGGTGTTTCCTATCTGATAACGGAATTCGTATCGGAAGTCCTATGATCCAACCCATGGGGAAAAAAAACCACAAAGGAAGATAAGGAAGATGAACATGCTGTGGATGGAATCACCAATCAGTACTACACGCCTCTGCCCTCATGGCAACTGTTGGTCTTGTTTTGCAGCCCAGACCAGGATGCCTACATCCTCCTTACCACACACACACACGAGAGAGGCTTCTCAGTGCTGTGCTCTTAAGCCAAGGAGCTTCTCACAGGAAGCAGGATTCCGCACATGGGTTAGCTAGCTCTTTTGTTTGGACCCTCTAGCAGTGATTCTCAACCTGTGGTTTGCAACCTGTTTGTGGGGTTGAATGACCCTTTCACAGGGGCCGCCTACGACCATCAGAAAACACAGATACTTAATTATGATTCATAACCGTAGCAAAATTGCAGTTATGAGGTAGCAATGAAAACAATTTTATGGTTGGGGATCACCACAGCATGAGGAACTGTACTAAAGGGTTGCGGCTTTAGGAAGGTTGAGAACCGCTGCCCTAACATTTGCAAATCAGACTTTCACTGTGCCCTCATGGTAACAGCAGCCTTGTATCTCAGCTCTCTATAGATTGGCATGATGTATGCATGAGGGTAAGGTGGGACACTGAAATCCCCTGGGCTAGAAGCTGAGGCCCCAGGCCTGACTTCTCTGTGCATGAGGGCAGGTTTCTGAGCAGGAACACGGCAAAACAGGATAGGTACAGGTAGTGTCCATAGCTAGAGTTCAGTGACTGAAAATTTAGTGTCCTACTGTGCTGCCACCTGACCTCAAGGGAGCCTTAGTTCCTTCCCACCTGATTCTCCTCAAGACCACAAAAGACTGTGCAAAAAAGTCAGAGTGACTTCTGCGTTGCCCAAATTAGGGCAAAGAGGTCAAGTGTGGGTCAGAGAAATGTCCTGGTGATGGGACTGAGTGACGGGACTCAATTTGAGTCCCCACTCCCTACTTGTAGGCTTAGAGGTAACAGAGTCTCCCGACTTGGTGACAAAGCCCTCCAAGGATCCCCTCCCCCCTTCTGATGAGGAGATTCCTCTCCCTAGTAGGGAAGCCCTCGACTAATGTAGGAGCAACTTTTCCACACTGCAGGGCAGGGCAGCTCTGCAGCCTGCCATGCAATGAGCTCCTGTGCCTTTCAAAAGTTGTGGCTGCCTGCACCCCTCAAACCAGACAAATGTTCTCACATACCGGCTTCCCTGACATGCAGAAGACACTGAAGATAGTATGGGCCTCCATACCACGGTGGGGCCGGACCTGACAGGACATGTCCTGTGGAGCTTGGCTGACTGGTATGTAAAGCTGAGCTTTGCCTAGTAAAGCATGCTTTGAAGCTAAGAGAAGGACAGGATAGAGATATCAGCCAGGATAAAGAGCAACAGTGGATAATTACACACACACACACACACACACACACACACACACACACACACACACAATTCCCCATGCCCTCAGCTTGTGTCTAGAATCTGCTATAAAAATAATCCAACAAAGAATTCTCTGGGCATAATTATTACTCCCCAGTAACTAATCATCATGTCATTTACTTTCTGCCTTGTTAATCACCCTAAAATGATCATTATCATTCATAATTTTTAAATTAATATATTCTTAGGACAAATTATGAGTTGAATTATATCACATTGTCAAGATCCTTCATCAGGCCCTGTGGGGACTGGTCATGTGGCCTCTGACAGGCTGAACCACTCACTGCCTGTGCTTCCTATCTCACAGTGATATGGCTACATCAGCCATAGAATGTAGGCTCTTCAACCCAAGTAAGATCCAAGAGGATGGGGTGACTAGTTCTGCCTTGCTGACCAGCGAGATGCAGAAGATGCAGTTTGGGCTAACAACTCTGAGATATGAATTGCATACTGGGTTAAGAAAGGGACACAGGGAAGGGTAGCCATAGGGTACCATGTGTGATGGGAAGAGCACAGGAGGAGCGACGCTGTTAGGGAGGCTTTGTGGGGACTGAGTGATAGCCAAGCAGGACACCTGGAGCCTGAGCTCAACTCTCCCAGGTGAACAGGACCCTGGGACTATGGAAAGACTCTCAGGGGTCTCCTGTATCAAGAGGGTGCATGGTCTTAGAGAACTCTTTTGGGGAAGAGTGACAGCACATGAGCAACTAAAAAGCAAAGGCATTCATTATAGCAGAGGCAAGCATTGTCTCTGTGTGGGCAGAAGCAGGGACTGAGGCCTTAGTATCTGGACAGGGCAGGCATGGCCTCATAGCAGCAGTAAGACTCCAGAACAGCCTGTCTGTGACTTATTGGAAAACAACCAGCCTTGTGTTTCTTCCTTGGGCATTGTATATGCAAAACACAGGAGGCAACTGGCACTGCACAGTAAGTTTTGCTTATTTGTTTTTGCTTTGAGATAGAAGTCTGGCCTTGAACTTGCAATCCTCACCCATCTGCCTCCCAACAGCTCTTATTACAGCTGGGCCACTCTGTCTGGCTCATTGTAGGCTCCAGTGAATGCGAAAATGAGGATCAAAGAACAGTTCTTTGTATAGATTGACTCTTCTGAGCGTGTTAAATGGGACTGAAAGTCTCCAGAAATAGGGGAATGTTTAGAAGTGACCCGAAAGAATGCTTTCAGATTTAGTCATGAAAATGCAGAAAGACTTGGGGGACACTGGGCAGGGTAAGCCTGTGTGTAAGTTCCAGCCCACACTGAGCACTCAGAAAAATGGCAATGACATCTGGTTGGGGATAAATATATACAAGGAAGTTGACTTATTCAGGTATCTAGCAAAAAAAAAAAAAATAGACAAGGAAGACAGTAACTGATCCTCCTTTACCCTGTCCTAATGCACCTGGTTTCTCCAGGAAGGTGAACATCACAGCAACCAACGTGAATAACAAATAATGGGGTGGTGGCAGCAGGAGAGAAGAGAGGGGTGGCATCCAGATCAAGTGAAGAGTCACTGTTGTTTGGAGGAAAACGTATGACAAAGATCAAGCCTTCATGACTCCCCATGCCAGATCCAACTTGTACTTTGACATACCTACAGAAGCCTGTAAGACATACGTCTCGCCGCTACTCAGTGAGAATGGTTTTATTGTCACAGCTGATTCCATGATACCTACGGAAGAGGCAATGTCCACATGGAAGTGGCAGTCAGTGAGCTCCCTGGAGTGGGCCCCACCTTTGCTCCAATGGGGCAGGTAAATAACCCCCTGGTTACATGTTCCGTTCATACTAGGGAAAGACACTAGTCTGTTGGTTACAAGCCTTCACTGAAGAGCCCAAATTCTCATTACTAGGCCATCCTCACTCAAGAGAAGCAGTGGACCAGTCACCCTCAGCTCAGAAAAAGGTAGATTTCCATAGCAACAAACAGATGCTGGTAAGATCTCATTTTGTGCCTTTATAGTAGTAAGCTTGGTGTTTGAGTTTTTATTTTTATAAATTTGACTTCTCTGTTAAGGAGTGACAGATGTATTAAGTTTTTATAGAGAGTTGGCTATGAAAATTTCTTAACTCTTGCCCTGCCCATCCTGCTTAGCCTTACTTAAAACTGGGAGAGACCTAAGACCCAAGTCTGGTGATTGGAACATTTAAGGAGAAAAAAAAAATCATAAAAAAACAGTGTGAAACCCATAGCTTTCCTAAGAGGCTTGTGGGTCTTATTTCTATGGCCTTCTGTGAAGTCTTCAGTCAGCTCTTGTACCACGCCCCTCCATTCCTCCTCAGACTGTGCAGTGGCTTTCTGCTTCTGCTGCCAAGCCTGCTGCCTGTAGTCACACCTCTACACAACAGCCACAGGCCTTCCTGCCACTTACAAGACAAAAATTCCTGCCTGTGGCCACAAGCGTGTCTCGACCCTCACACTGCCTACATTCTGGTCCCCTTTCCCTTCCTTCAGCCACTCACAGGGGATCATTTCATCCGTTGTACTCAGAAAGGCAGTGACCCACCAAAGCACACAAACCAACATGACCATGCAGGGAGTGGGGGTAGGGGAGGAGAGAAAGGTTAAAGTTTCTCTTCCCTACTGGGCCAGCTTTACTTGACCTGTTCATGTAAATGGCTCATCTGCTCTAGGCGAGGTCATAGAGTGGATGGATGCCGTGTGTTGGGGTGCCACCCAGATTAGAAGCTCCCTGCTGATCTGCAGCTGGGGACTCTTAGAGGACATCCAAAGCTGACTTCATTCTTAGAGAAGGAGCCATGGGCTGTTGTCCACAGAAGGACAAACATGAACGGAAAATGCTAAGTGGTTCGACTCATTCTTTAAGACCAAAGACTTGGGAGAACTTGAAGGTTTAGTCCCAAACTCTTCGATAATGGCTGTGAATTACAGGGTATAAAGAGCGTGTTCATACCTGATGAGGTGTAGCCATGGAAGACAGCTTTGCTGACCAGGGTCTTAGGCCAGTCAATCATGAGAGCTGGCTTTGTTTTGCTTGTGTGGAGGAAAGGCCCGAGCAGGTTGTCCCCGTAACTGGGACTCTCGTCGGCACTCATGCTTGGCTCTGATTCATGGGAGTTGATACTGGTCCCTAGGAAGATAAATCATGCCACAGGAAAGAAAGGAAAAAAGTCACAATCTTGTGATGAATGAATGCTTCAAAGTTAACGTTAATACCTATTTCTGTGGCTACCAGATGTTGCATATCTAAAACAAAGTATGAATATTCGAGCAAAATGCCTTCTTGTCCTATAATCAACCACCCCTTAGCTCTTTTTTTTTTACATTTTTCTCTTTTTTATTAATTTATTCATATTACATCTCAATGGTTATCGCATCCCTTGTATCCTCCCATTCCTCCCTCCCTCCCGCTTCCCCCTACTCCTCTCCCCTATGACTGTGACTGAGGGGGACCTCCTCCCCCTGTATATGCTGATAGGGTATCAAGTCTCTTCTTGGTAGCCTGCTATCCTTCCTCTGAGTGCCACCAGGCCTCCCCATCCAGGGGACGTGGTCCTTAGCTCCTTTCTTTACTTTCCTTTCTTCTCCTTCTTTCCCTCCCTCCCTCCTTCCCACCCTCCCTTCTTCTATCCCTTCTTTTCTTCCACCTTGTAATCTGGAATCTCATCATACAAGGTCAGGTAATCATAAATGACAGGAAAAAATACAGCAGATTCACAGAGAAAGTGAGTGTGGGGAACAGAAGGGAGGGGGGCTTCTGTTGCAGCTGTGAGCAGGGATTCAGAGCAAACGACGAGCTCAGGGAAGACCTTAGAGGAAGTTTCCAGGTTGAGTAGAAACCAAATGTGGTAGAAATGATCCCCTGTGAGTGGCTGAAGGAAGGAAAAGGGGACCAGAACGTAGGCAGTGAGAGTCGAGACACGCTGTGGCCACAGGCAGGAATTTTTGTCTTGTAAGTGGCAGGAAGGCCTGTGGCTGTTGTGTAGAGGTGTGACTACAGGCAGCAGGCATGGCAGCAGAGGCAGAAAGTCACTGCTCAGTCTAGGGAGGAATGGAGGGGACGATGGATGGATGACTGAAGACTTCACAGAAGGCCACAGAAACAAGACCCAGTAACAACAAACCTTGAGGAGTTAGGATGACATCTGTAAGAGTCATACTATGAACAGGATAAAAGGGCATCTATTTTGTCCACTTGCTATTACTGATTTGGCACCTAATATACACCTAAGCAGGAGCCCCAAAACAGACCTGTGTATGTATTATAAATGTTATCTTTATATGATTCCTACGGTTTGAATATGAAGTTACCCTCACATTTCCATGTTAAAAGCTTGGTCCCCAGCTGGAGGTGCTACTTTAGGAGGTTCTAGCAATTTTAGAAGGCAGAACCCAGCTGGGAAAAGCTCACTGAATGTGGCTCCTTGGAGGTGTGTTGTCCCTAGTTTCTCCCTGTCTGGCCTTTGCTTCCTGTCCACCACGAAGGGAAAACTCCCTTGAGGCACATTCCCATTGACATGACTTTCTGCCCAGAAGCATGGGACCGAGCAACCACACCCTAAACTCCATGAAACCACGACTCAAAACAAACCCTAACAAGAGAGCCAACCAATGAAACTGTCTCAGTACCCTACAGATGAGTCAAAGAGCAGCAAAAATCACCTTCCTGGCTTGAAAGAGGCCAGCCCTCCTGATCTAACCAATCCCTAGCAATATGGAGGACCTGGCCAGGATTAGATCTACCAGATCCACAGCCAGGTCCTTTCTGTCCTGCTGTACACTCGGGGCAACAATTTTCTTCTTACCCATCCCAGGGCCGGGTGCCATGCAACCAGGTACCAATCCCTTACCAGGCAGGCATCACCACACTGCCCACACCCCACTGAAACTATCTAGATGGCTGGATCTGGAGGCACCTGTTGCTCATCTCATTCCTCTTTTGGAAACCCTAGTGAAGCTGGGGGCTTACACTCTCCCGAGGCTTCCTCACAAGGGCCTGAGTGGAAGGCCATATCTCTGTCCCTAGGACCTGTGGCCATAATACACTTTGTTTTCCCTGGCCTCTCTTCTGCCTCCTCTTATGACTGCCTGTGAAGACTACCTCATAAGAAGTCTGACACACAGGAGAGAATATGAGGGACTGAAGGAACTATATAACTCAGAGACAGCTGGAAACAACCATCTAAGAAAACACTGCAGTGAATCAGAGGACCAACACATTAATTTCCCCCATTTATTCACTCAAAAGATAAACAGACTGACTGACTGTTCAGTCAACAAATGAATCACCTGCCTATTCATTTGGTAGACACAGCGTTCTCCAATTATCCATCTGCTCACTAGAAAGATAGTATAAGAGATCATTATAGGCTCAGGATACGCAAGACCAAGGACTCAGCACAAAGGAGATGTATTTGCCCCAGAGGGCCAGAGCGCCAGGATAAGGGACAAAGACAGGAGATGGAGGATGAGGGAGAAGGGGAAGGGAACAAGAGAGAGGGGAAGGGGCATTTGACAAAGGACTCTCTCTGGATAAAGAGGAGACAGAAGTGGCCCATAGGGAAAACGGCAGCTTATAAAGGTAAAGGGGAAACTTGCGCTAGGATGAGGTGTTTAGCTTTAATTGAGCATCTTGACTAGGTGAGCCAAAAGAGGCTTTTGTTTCATGGACTTCAATACTTTGTTATCTGGACCTTGGTAGTCAGCCTCAGGAGGAGGAAATGGCCAGAAAAGGGAATAGACTTTGGTGGCTAGCTTAGTGAGTGCAATCTAAGGTTTGTTTGTTTGTTTGTTTTTGTTTTGTTTTGTTTTGTTTTAGCAAGGCAGAGGGAATAGAGAGAAGGGCAAGGCCTGCCAGAGCCATGCTTAACACTTTCAAACTGGCCAGAGTCCCTTCAGGTACAGCCAGTGTTCACTCCTTATCCATCTATTCTTCAGAAACTTAGGTCATTAATGGCCACCCAGCTATTGATGTGAGAAGCTGATCATCCTGTGTTCACGGATGGATGCACTGGGCATAAAGATGGTTCTGGGGACACAAGAATAAACTAGCCCTGAAGCTTTTGTGAAGATGTCATCTGTACATGAGACAAAAACAGAAAGACATCATTGGTCCAGAAGTCACCTGTGCGCGCGCACAAGAGAGAGCGCGCGCGCGCACACGCACGCACGCAAGCACGCACGCACGCACGCACACACACAGGAGGTTTAAACAATGAGCTGATAGGGATTATCACAAGGCTGAGGGATACTTTGAAGTGAGGAAGGAGAGGGGTCCTGCAAGAAGGATGATCAACAAGGAGCCAAGTTGGAAATGGTACTAAGTGAGGCCTGCTGGACAGATGGCTACTATGCAAAGGCAGCTTGGATCTGCATTGCCTACTGTTGGGCCTGAGGCCACTAAGAGTTTGGGAGCATAGCACTCAAGATGTACTGCAGTAAGTGATCCAGGACTGAGATCTGGGCCAGGCTGTGCCATGCAGAGCTGTTCACATTCTCCCTTTGAGAATTCCCTGGGGAGATTAACAGGTGACCTTGATGCAAAGGATAAACCTAGGAGGACTGGTGCCCAGCGAGCCTGGATGTTCCTCTTCATGGGAACAGTCCTAAAAGTAGTCACCTGGTTGTCTTCCTAGGGATGGCACTGCTTCTTGGATGTCACCATAATAGGCTTCAAAATCTATACAAGAGGAAAAAATTATATTTCATTTGAAGACACAATTAGTGAGTGCTAAATGCTGTAGACTAAGGGCCCTGCCACACCCTCCAAAAGATATTTTCAGGCTGTAGGATTAGAGCTTCATGATTGTGGAGAATTAGAATTTTGCAGATCAGAGCCAAACTATTTTTAGTCCCCTTGAATTGTCATTCATTGTCCACTCTCACGTCTGACTAAATGACTTTTTGGCTATCCATAAAACCTTTAAAATGTATTCTTAGCAGACAACTATTTGCTTCAGTCCACTGCTAAAACTACTGTTGGTCCAAAGTCTATAAGCCTTTTCCCCACTTCCCTGTATGCCAACAATTGGTGGGCCCCACCAAAGTATTTGGTACAACTTTCTTTGTTGTATAACTAATAAAATATCATGTGACTACTTCCACTTTGGAACATATTATTAAGGGAAACCTTTATCTGTGTCCCTGGACCACTGTCACTCATATTAGGGGCAAGAAGAAACTATCTCTAAGCTGGGACATGGTGGCACATGCCAATAAGGCCAGTGCTTTAACAGTGAAGGCGGGAGGATCAGGAATTCAAGGCCAGGCTTAGCTACATAGGGAACTGGAGGCCTGGGCTACATTATAACCTGTTTCAAGATAACAACAAAATGCTGTCTTATTACTGTGAGGTTGAAGTTGGGCTCTGCATGGAGCATGAACACAGTACTCTACAACACAGGACAAAGGAAATGACTTCAAATCTGACCCAGAAGATTTACTTCTTCCCAGGTGAGCCTGGTGCCTGGTTACAGAGGATAATACTGTGATGGTGGTAACTTACCATCAAAGGCATCAGAGGAACTGGGAGGGGGCCAGCTCTCCTCAGGGCTGTTCATCATCAGGGCTTCCTCACCCAGGGAACCTGGTGGCAGACTCAGTGAGCCATCGTCTTCCACAGGCTCCCCTGAGCCTGCCATGGGTCCTGCAGCAGGAAGGTGGTAGCCATCTGCTGTGGACTCGGCGGAAATGCTTCCCACGTTGGAAGGAGTTGTCCAGCCCAGGGGCATGGGTAAAGGTTCTGGTGAGTGTGGTGGCAGTGATGCCCTGGGCTTCGATGGTAGATACGAGCCAGACAACTTCAGAATGGCCCCAAGGGCTGAGGTGCCCAGCAGCCCCACAGTGCTACAGAAGGGGACTTAAGCAGGGGGTGACAGGGTTAAAATTATGGACTGGAAATCCAAAATATATGTTAAAAAATTATAGACTGTGGGGCCAGTGCGAGATGGCTCAGCTAGTAAAGGTGCCTGCTGTAGAAGCTTAGAGACCTTAGTCTGATGTCCAGAGGTTTTGTAGTGGTGGCTGACCTCCACGTATACGCTGTGACACCCGCACCCAACATTTGTGTGGGCGCATGCAGCATGCATGTACGTGTGCGTGCATGTGCACGCGCACATACGTGTGCACACACACACCTTAAAAAATAAACAGTAAAAATGTATACAGGTTACACCAGCATGTCTACTTAGCGGTAAAGATATTTTCTGTGAGCTTGGAGTGACTCTCGCCCTTATGAATGACTGTACTCTGGAAAGAATTTCTCCTAATCCACATTCTCTCCCTGACAATGAGGATCCAGTAAATAATTCTAAAAAGCATCACCGGGAATCATGATAAAGAAGCAATGATAACAGAAAAATGCAGACATAGAAATGACTCCTGTAGGAACCAGGCCCGACTGGGCTGCCTGCCTGTCTTGCTGTTTCATGTCCTGTTTCTAGCAGCTTCCACGTCTGTGTTTATCTTGGTTAGCTAGTCATGTTTACTGCTCTGAGAACGTGCCCCTCCCTTCCTTGAGACTTTTCCTCCTGTGTGCAATCACCTCTTGAGGGATTTCACCTGGGAGGAGGATTCCTATTTTGCTGCCTATTAAGAAGGCTCTTTGTAACTGGGACGAGAATAATAAACTGCTGCCACAGCTGCTGCTGTGGCTGCTGCTCTCTTAGCACGAATGACTCGCTGTGTTAGTGTGTGTGTGTGTGTGTGTGTGTGTGTGTGTGTGTGTGTGTGTGTGT
>OU015747.1:43929706-43947893 GCA_907169655.1 Acomys percivali | reverse complement strand
TGTGTGTGTGTGTGTGTGTGTGTGTGTGTGTGTGTGTGTGTGTGTGTTCATGAGTTACATCCGCAGCCCCTCGCCCTTGACTCAGTACTGCAGTGCCACGGGCGCCACAACTCCTTTAAAATCGGCTTTTACTTTTTGACCAGAGCAGATGTTTCCACCTCTGTCCTCTGTAGTGTCTTTTACAGTGAATTAGATTTGTGTCCCTGAGTTCTGTGAGGTGCTGTAAGAGGGGATGGTGGGAACTCTGCTCAGAATTCTCAGAGACACATTTGTCTCAGGCGGTGGTGGCCTCGCTGAAGCTGAACCGCTGTCAGTGGTCACAGGTCCTAACTTATGCTTTGGGGTTTGATTCAGGAATGTCTTAAAAGAATTCAGAATTCCCTCTCCTGTCATAGACACAGGCCCATTTGATGACCTTGGCTCCAAGATCTGACTTAAAAGATTTTATACAAGCCTAGAAACTGACTAGAGAAAATATGGCAGGCAGCCAGTGGGGACCAAGCAGAGCTGTTTGGCCAGAACAGAAACCCCTGCTCTTTGGTGGGAATTCAGCCTCACTCCTCAGCGTTCTGCTACTCTTTGGAGTAATGTGATAAAGGATCAACACAAGACACAAATGAGTTCACAATATTCTTCAGCCCAGACAAGTGTGAGGCCTGAGACCACAGACCCTCATGTCATCCTGATCAGCCTGGCAGACTTCTTCAGACATCCCGACACAAGGGAGATAACACACAGCCCAGAGAAGCCCCTTCCTGTCCCCTTCTCCTTCCTTCCTTCCTTCCTTCCTTCCTTCCTTCCTTCCTTCCTTCCTTCCTTCCTGGAATGCCTAATGGCACTGACTGCCAATCCACATCCTGTGCTCTTCCTACTGACCAATGCCATTCTAACAACCAGTTTGATATGTGAGCCCTAGGGCGTAAACACCAGAGACCCCTCTGTCATTTCAGGAGCCCCTTGTTGTTTGAACAGCTGCAGTTCCTGTTTTCTCCTCATAGCCATCTTCACTTGCACTTGAATAAACTCTGCTCCCATGCTCAATTAGAGTGATGAACTGGATCACTACCATTCACCCAAGCAAGTGAGAGGAGCTTCCATCCTCATTTGGAGGTCCCGCTGGGCACCTGTCTCAGAAAGGCAGGTCAGAAGGGAGTGTGCAGACAAGACCGGCTCAGACACAAATGATCCAGTCTCACCACACAGGGGGCTTCTTTGACACCCAAAGGTAGGGGAATTTTGTCCCCACTAGCAAGCAAGCCATTCTGCAGAAGTGGCAGCTGATATCCTGTAATTTGGTCCTTTGCTGCCTTCTTAGGTTTGGTTCCCATCCATCCCACCTCCAGATGTTCACATGGTTTTATGATTCTTCAACTCTAAGCAGGGCTTCCCATCATCCCCTCTTTGAGATGCTCACATGATTCAGGGAAACAAATTCACTGATCAACTGTGAATGACATTACAGAGCTCAGAGGCGAAGAGGTTCACAGGGTGAGGTGTGTGAGCAGAGGCTCAAGCTGCCAGACCTTTCCAGAACTCCACCCCCACCAGTGATCCTTGTCACTCTGGGCTCCATCGGAAGCTTTGTCACATAGACACGGTTGACTAAATCATCCTGCCCAGTGTTTGGGAATGGCCAAGTCTCATCACGAAGATACTCAGGGTCTGCTAGCCACCTGTCAGCTCATTAGCATATAAAGCCATGATCACATGGAAGACTACATGGATTTTAGGAGCTCTATGCTGGGAAAGTGGATCATAGACCCAGGATATACATCACAGTTTCTTTTTTTTTTTTTTAAGATTTATTTATTTATTACTATGTATACAGTGTTTTGCCTGCATGCACACCCGCAGGCCAGAGAGGGTATCATGTTGCATTACAGATTGTTGTGAACCACCATGTGGTTGCTGGGAATTGAACTCAGGACCTTTGGAAGAGCAGGCGGTGCTCTTAACCACTGAGCCATCTCTCCAGCCCCTACATCACAGTTTCAAGGGCCACAGCCCTCTGGACAGCGAGCTCCCTGAGCTTTGTAGTAGCTTCCTGTGATTCTAAACCAAGAAAACTGCCCAACTAAGTTTGGGATTAGCCTTCTTACAGCACATATGTGAGAAAGCATTTCTGGGCTGTCACCACATGTCTAGAAGGTCGAAGTGAGAAGAAATCCCAGCCATGGGCAGGTCAGGTTATGTTGGTTCAGCAACCACAGAACAACCGAGTTTTTCTTGTTCATCAGCAAAACAGAGTGGCCGTCTTACCTTCCATTGTACTCTTTTCTGTTGCATTGACTAGGAAGAGGTCCCAGGAATAAGTGAGGTCTGGGATGTCTCCACAGTCTTCACACACAGCTCGGAGAGACAGCTCCTCATTCCAGTTCACATGGGTGTCTCTAAAGTTGATCCACGAGATATGGACGAATCTGGAACAGGCAATCACTTTGATGTAGGAAAACACCATAAGCATCTTTAGGCTGCATTCTTTTGGGGCGGCCATGTTTGAACTACCCATGTCAGCATCATCACAGCCTGTGTTGGGGGACATGGACCGTGTGACCAGCTTCCAGACTTCTTCACACAGCATGATCTGACCTAACACAGCAGGCAAGCACATTCACACCTCACCAAGTTCAAGGACGCTGTGAGACTTGCTCAGTGTCCAACAGTCCCAGGCTTTATCCTCTGTCACTCAGCCTTGGCTCTGGCCATGCTGTCCAAACACAGACGTCAATACCTGAGTCATCTCTTCACCTCCTCTTCACCACATGCTTGCCTCCATAGCTACCCACCAGGCTCACCTGGGCCTTTCCAAGCCATGTGCCTTTGCCACAAGCATCTGGCTCAGTTTTGCCTTTCACCTGGCCAGGGCTATTGGGTTATGAGCTGTTCCATGTCCTGCAATGCCCACAGAGAACCTACTTTGCACAGCCCCACATTTTATACACACATTTCTGAGTCACCATAGCTACCTCCTGGAGGCTTCTCCAAGCTCTTTACTGACCCAGGGGTGCTTTGCAAAGAGCAGCTCATGAACTCTGGTTCTTTAGGACAGTGGTATGAGAGGCTATGTTGAGCCTTGTCACATGAATTCCTTTCTTATAGGACATAAGAACCCTTTAAAAGGCTGAGTACAGAGGAGACTTCCTAGGATTCTATCAGCCACATCCCAAGCCATGGCTTCACCATGTAACACTGAGTTCAGGAGGCAATCCCTAGAAAGCTCCTAAGTCTGGAAATCAAATGGCCTTACCACCTTCTAACATTGGCCTTAATCACTGGTCTTTCATCTTGGGGATGGGTGCTGTAATAGGAGGGACCCATTGGTAACACCCTTCAGAGCTGCTGATGTATCACTGTCAGCCCAGGAGATAGCAGAGATACTCAAGTCATTACCACCCCCCACCACCACTACCCACCCCTGCCACCACCTTCTTCTTCCTTAGTGACATGGTTCCACATGGCCTAACGTCACACTGATCTCCACTAACACAGACTTCCTTCAAGTTGCCACTACCAGCCAGAGTGCTCAGCTACTCTGACCAGGGCAAGGGTACCTGAAAGCCGGGTCGGAATGGGTGGATAGGAACATCAAGGCCTGAGAAGAGTTCTGTCCATTGCTAGAGACCGTCAGTGTCACAAGGAACTGGTCGCAGCATTTACTGAGCCATTTGGCTGGGAAGGAAATGGCAGGAGCCTGAGTGTCTACTCGGTTTGGAATAGAGTCGTCAAAGCACGGCCATGTTGGCGAGCTGGCCACAGTGCAAGTCCAGTGATACCTATTGAGGAAGCCATTGGGGGGGGGTATGGTTACCATCACTGATGGATAGAGGCACCTGTGACTAGGAAGAGAGAATACCCTTCATTCTTTGACATCAGTGATACAGGAGCTAGGCCTGTCTTTCCTCCTCACTGACACAAAGACCACTCTGCTTCACCTAGGGTCCTGCTTCTGGCTGACTTGTGTCTCACACACTGTCCCTGGAGCTGCTTCTGTCACCCCTTCCCCTCCCTGTGCATGGTGACTTCCCCGTCTTCTGCTCATAACGTAGCCCTGCAATCCCAAGAAGGCTCCCCCGCAATCACTCTGATCACTCTGACAAGGTTGCGTCTCATCTCATCAGGAACTGTCACACTCTCCTAGATTTAGGAAGAAAACATGTGGGTAGAGGTCTTAGGGGAGCTGCCCTGTCTCACTCAGAGCTGGTGGGGCCAGCAGGGGACTCTGAGCAGGAGATGATTCTCCTTCAATCTTGCCATCTTCCTATAAAATGATAATTGTGTGAGCCACAGACAAAGGTAGTTGCACCAGCAGGGTGGGATGGAAGGACAGCATCATCCCAACTTGAGGAGATCTTAATCCAGAGCTGGGATACATGCTTAAACAGGCAGGTGGGAGGCAGGAAACAGTATGGAAATGTCCTAGCAAGCTGGGCTAGCCTCACCATGGCAACCTGCTCTGACAAGTGTCACTTCACCCTGAATTGCTGTTGAGCCTTAAAAGCCCATTTCCTTGTCTAGCCTGCAGGTTCAGAGATCTCATGATTCACCCAGAAGATTCCTTGCTACCCAGGATCAGACACTGAACTCTCATTTTAGGTGCTGTGATGGCTACTGCTAGTTGACAGTGTGAAGATGACAGAGACGCAGCCTTGGCCTTCCAGGCTTGGGTATGTGTATGCATGCATGCTTCCTTGTGTGTGTGTGTGTGTGTGTGTGTGTGTGTGTGTGTGTGTGTGCGTAGGGCTGACAGCTGAGAGCCATGTCTATAGCATGTACACAGGTAGAATTGGGGGAAGGGGACCTCTCACCTACACTGCACTATAGAAACACCAAATCCCACACTTGGGTGTGACAAACATACAGGATCATGGCAGGGGTAACAACAACAAAGGAGCCTCTCTACTGATTTATGAATAGGGACCATGTGCCAGGAACAGAGATATATCCAGTGAGAGTCCTGCTGTTCTTAACTCAGACTCAGTGAGGGAGGAGCGAGAACAGAATGGCGGCGATAGTAAGTGAGGATGAAGTTTGAGACAGCATTCGCTCACACAGCTAAGGCAGTGGCTTCCCCTATGAGCTGAATATGGGTGTGGTGAAGGTCAGATCAGGGAAGTAAGGGCTCTGACTTTTTCTAGAAGATTCCATCCTCTGTCTTGGAGGATTGGCTATGGCTGAGGGCAGACATAAGCTGAGGCCCTGATTGCTCCATTCAGGCAATGCAGAGGAAGTATGTGTGTGGTGTCTAGGGGAGATTTAATGAGATTTCCTGACAGAAGAGGCATGAAGTGTGAGAGAAAGAGGTGTCAAATATGCTGAGGAAAGTTTTGGTCTGAGAAACTGGAAGAATTGTTTCCTCAGGGACCCAGCACTGGAAGGGGGAGGTGCACACGAGCTCCCAGTCCTAACCAGGAAGCTATCTCCAATTGACAAGTACTTAAAAAAAGGAAAAATTCATTTTCTTCAATGGAGTCTCACTGTGTATGCAAACCACACTTTAAGGACAGCTGCTCCATGGTACTTTTGGAGATTTTCTATCTTATATTGCTTTGGACAGGTTTTAAAACCTAACTGGGCTTTTGCATGTATATTATGGTTTCCAATTTTGTGTTTATATGGGTTTTATATATGTGTGGGGGACAGGTATATGCACTTCTTGTGCTTTGTCTTTATTGTTGGTTCTGGTTTATTTGTCTGAGAGAGAGAGAGAGAGAGAGAGAGAGAGAGAGAGAGAGAGAGAGAGATACAGACAGACAGAGACAGAGAAGGTATGGAGGATTGTGTGTGGGGAAATGGGGAGTGGGGGAGGATTTGGGACATATGAGGGTGAGGAAACCGTGATCAGAATACATTGTATAAAAATTTATTTTTAATTAAAAAAAAAAAAGAACCGTTACCCAGATGGAGATGGGGAAGGCCAGTGGGAAGAGGACAATTTTGTGGCTAGGTGATCTGAGACACAAGAAAGGGGCACAAAGGCATTGGTGAGGCACAGCGCGGAGCAGGTTGGTGGAGTACATGAGTCCAAGGCTATGGGGAGGGCTGCATGAGTGGAGGGTGCCTGCTGGAAGGTAGAGGATCAGATCACAGCAGGGGACTGGAAATGGCCTGCCAGGTTGAGTTGTCTGGGCCAGAGCCCGTAACCACAGAGCTGAGCCACCACACTAACAGGCAGCACTCTGCCTCCCACACACAAGGGCAACTGACTAAGGGGTCGTAATGAAAGGGTAGCATTCACAAAGCACATTCCAAAATCACACTTCAATAATCTCCTTTTAAAAAGTACTCACATTTTACTCTCCTCTCCTATATTGGCTTCTACCTGGGTAATGAATAAAGCAGTTCAACTGAAGAAAGTGGGAACACAGAAGGTTGCAAACTATGTTGGCAGAGCTCCCAGACTAACTTTCCTAATATTCCTGGGCCAAGTTTGAAGAAGTAGGAGCCAGAGAGTCTTAGCGCTCCTCATTCTCACCTGAGAGCAGCCCCTGGGTTGTCAGGGTCATAGGACTGGGACCCTCTGAGGACGATGGAGGTGGCCCTGGGGATGAAGATGTGTGTGCCTTCAGAGATCACGCTGACAGGTGCCCTGGCTCGAACCTCCACACCAACACAGTAGTTGCTGTACACCATGCTTCCCTTGATCTGAACCTGAGACACCAAAGATGAGGGGGTGTCACACGAGAAGGAAGCAGAAGCAGTTCTGTCTGCATGCGACACTGGCCCTCAGCTCTAACTACAGTAGTCACTTACAGCGTTCATCTGAGGATATGGGTGGAGGGAAGAGCATGGGTCTGTTAATAGATAAGTCTGCCTAACTGTATCTAGATGTGTGTTGACCAGTATTTCTGTCAACCTGACAGAAGTTAGAGTCATTGGAGAAGAGGGAACCTCAATTGAGAAAGTGCGTTCCATCAGGTCTGCCTGTAGGCAGGCGTGGTGGAACATTTTCTTGGTTGGTAATTGATGGGGAAGGGCCCAGCCCACTGTGGGTGGTACCATCCCTAGGCAGGTGGACCTGGGTGTGAAAGAAAACAAATTGAGTTAAGCAGGAAGAGCAAACTAGTAAGCAGCGTTTCTCCATGATCTCTGCTTCAGTTGCTGCCCTAGGTTTCTGCCTTGAGTGTCTGCCCTAGTATCCCTCAATGGACTGTGACTCAGGATATGTAAGCCACTACAAAACACAGCACTACAAAACAAAGTAAGATAAGGCTGTAGTGGATATAAATGCGTTTTTGTTTTGATCCCAAGTGTGGGATGGGAAACAGACTTGTGAGAGAACAGGTGATGTTTATCCACTTAGAAGTTGAACCACTTGGGGGGTGGCCTTGGTTTTTACCAGTTGAAAAATATCCTAGTACAGATTCTGAGAGGATACACACACACACACACACACACACACACACACACACACACACACACACACACACAGCAGGAGGCAGGGGCCCTTTTGGGTCTTGGTATTGTTTGGTTGTATCATTGTGGCACGTCAAGACACTCACTCCAGTGAAGGTTCCAGTGAAGGCTTTGAGGCTCCAGGCCCCAGCCACTTTTCCCAGGATCCAGCAGCAACTTTGGTGGAATCGCTGGTCTACTGAAATCCTGCTGATTATGCCAGGGGAATCGCTCCTAGGAACTGAATCCAACAAGGTCTACTTCTCCTGTTCCCATAAACCCCCTTTCTCTCCTATCTAGGGTAGGTGGGTTGGAAGGGAGGTATAAGCATTTAAAGAACCCCCCAAATAAAGTAGGTTTGGAAAAGTTCGAGCCTACACAGGGTATTTAAATACCCACGCTCCCTGTATTCACAGGGCTGACAGTTTGCCAACCTCCAGTGTAACAGCACATTTTCCCATGGTCTTGGCATTGGCTGGATCCCTTGCTCCTCTTTGCTACATGTAATAGGAAGGAAAGGAGTTGACTGTGAGGCCAAGAAGTTCCCCCTCTGTACGCTTAAGGAGACGGTGGGGTGTGGGGGCACAGCCAAAGAGCTGCAGTGAAACACATAATGGTCTTTGAGAAACGTAAATTAAAAGTATGAGGACTATTTTTAAGCTTAGAGATACTGAAACATGTTACAAGGAAGGCACATATTCAAAGCCTTCTTTAAAAGTCTTGATGCTTTTGGGGGAAAAAAAAACACAATTGCTGGATAAGACTAACTGATGAGTAATATGTGAGGCTCAGTCTTCATTGTTAGCTTGGCTGGTTTTAGAATCATCGAGGAAACACACTGGAGTAGTTCTGAGGGTGTTTGCAGAATGGCTGAACTGAAAAGGGAAGACCACCCTGAATGTGGGTGGTGCATAGACTGGGATCTTAGACTCGTGTAAATGAGAAAGCAAGGTGAGTTTACCCTGTCTCTGCTTCCCAAAGAAGGATGCAATATGACCAGCCATCTCATGCTTCTATCACTTGCACACACACACACACACACACACACACACACACACACACACACCCCTGCCATATTGAACTGTGTCCTCAAATTACAAGCCCAAACCAACCCTTTCTTCTGTTGCCTTTGTCATGTCTCTTGTCACAGTGAGATAAGTGACTATTGTGTAGTCAGAGCTTCTCCGTACATCCTAGCTGGTGCTTGCTGCACACTGCAGCTGCAAGCAGGTGCTGTGCCTGGGAAGGACAGTGGCTCAGTGTGGAGCTGCCATAGGAGGCGCAGTGGTATCAGGAGCCAGAACCTGAGGCTTAACTCCCAACTGTACCGTACCAAGGAGAGCAGCTGGCCAAATGTCTCATCAGGGGGTCTCTAAGGCCTAGGCACAGACAGGGCCTCCGCTACAGAGTCTGATACAGCTAATGAGCAAACTTGCCAGCCGACAGTGATAGAGTATGGGTATTCGGCCCCAGCTGTGACCCCTCACCCTTCATCAAGTATATGAGAGCCTAGGCATATTCATTTAGCATTTTACCACATCTCCTTGGCTATAATCCCAGACCCACATCTCCTGAAGTGTACAGAAGGGGGACCTGTTGACCTCACTGTCAACCCCTTTTCTTCTGACCTGCTGGTCATGAAGAGTCCAAAATAATGGTGATGTCTTCTAAACATGATGTCAATACTTTTTCTTTTTCTTTTTTTTTTTTTTTTTTTGGTTTTTTGAGACAGGGTTTCTCTGTGTAGCCTTGCCTGTCCTGGACTTGATTTGTAGATCAGGCTGGCCTTGAACGCACAGAGATCCACCTGCCTCTGCCTCCCGAATGCTGGGATTAAAGGTGTGCACCACCACACCCGGTGTGACATCAATGCTTAACCACCTGCAAAGCCAAGTCAACCCCAGTGTGAGGCTTGTGTGAGAGAACAGGCAGGCACCATCTAGGGACACTTTCTACCTTCCTATGTTTCTATGAGGGAGACGAGACATGAGGGCTGTAAAGGCCAGTTCCCACAGTGGCCTGGGAGTTTCTCCTAGACCAGAGCTTCTCAGCCTTCCTAATGCTGCGAACCTTTAGCACCTCATATTGTGGTGACCCCCAACCATAAAATTAATTTTGTTGCTACTTTATAACTACTATTTTGCTACTGTCATGAATCATAATACAAATATCTGTGTTTCTCAATGGTCTTAGGTGACCCCTATAAAGAGGTAGTTTGACTCCTTAAAGGGGTTGCAATTCACTGGTTGAGAACCACTGCTCTAGACTGTGACAGGATTGGGGTGACCTAAAGCTACCACCCTAAGAATCTACTCTCACAAAAATAAAATCTGCTACTTCTCAGTCAATATTTCCAGAGAGAACTATACATCCTGCTTAGGAGCGGGATTATTTTTCCACCACCTGTGACTAACACAGTGTCCCACAAAGTGTAAACTACGGCTCTCTGTCACACAGCCAGTTGCCAGCATCTTACTGAGATCAGCACAGGAGCATATGATGTGAGCCTCTGCTCCCAATGCCCAACAGGGCCATAGACTCATTTCTTTGAAAGATATAAGGCCAGTTTGGGTGTTTGGGCATCTTCTGATGCCTGAGACCTGGGCTAGGACGATCTTCAGTGGGACCAGATGCCCCCCATAGTGAAAACACCCATGCCCCTGAAGAGACTTGGGTCCCAAAGACACATCTTCATCCCAGTCTTCCCATTTCACTACAGGCTGAACCCAGGGCCTTCCTCCTGGTTCGTGTCACTACAGAAGGCCGAACTGTGCAGGACGCTCCTTCATGAAGCCACTCAAAGCAGTGACTTCCGTTTTCTAACCCATGTGATCTATATCATTTTTCTAGCCCCAAGCTGGCTGGAGGGTCATGGTAGGTATTTCCCTCATGGCCCTGCCCTCTGGTGGATATCTTCCAATTCTCTAAATGGCAGCATCAATATTCTTCTATTCCTCTATCAGCACAGGGTTTACTTAAAGTATGTGCACAGGAACAGTATCTCAGAAAAAGTAGGAGTAGTTTTTCATTGATTACTTTGCTGATGATAGGGCATACATTCTCTAGGAAAATTAAAGGATTGTGTGAGTGTGTGTGTGTGTGTGTGTGTGTGTGTGTGTGTGTGTGTCTATAAGAGAGAAAGTGAGTGGAGTGAGAGTGTGTATTTGTGTGTGAGAGAATATGAGAGTGTATGTGTTTGGATTGTGTGTGTCTGTGTGTGTGTCCGTGTGTCTATGTCTGTGTGTGTGTTGCACACACCAGCCTAGACAGTAATTCACATGTACTGGGGTTACCGTGTACACCGCATACTACCATGCATGCCTGTTTTACATAGGTGTTGGGCATTTGAACTGTGCCCTTCTTGTTTGGACAACAAATGCTCTTCCCTTACTGAGCCACCTTTCCAGCTGAAATCAAGAGTGCTCTTAAAATCCTGCCCCCCCCCCCCTCCGCTCCTCCAACAACAGAATCAACTCCCCTTCATTGCTAGAGGAGGCTTTCTTTGGGGCCTGTGGAAAGGGTTGGTTGGGGAAGTGTGAGTGAGCTGACCTTGGCTATGGCAGTGTAGTTCCCACACTCCAGTGTGTAGCTTGGGAGCAGGATGGTCCGTCTGTGGGTGTTGACAGCAGCAGGGAGAGTGATAGGAATCGTCTCAGCATCCACAAAGCTCCAGGTGTAGGAAAGCCCTTGGGAAATGTTACAGAGGATGGCAGCTTCAAATGTCACTCCTAGTCTCAGGGGCTGAGACCTCCACATCTGGGAATTGACGAGAGGTCATGTTAGTGACTGCCCACCAAGCCAGGTGTCACAGCAAGCTGTGAGAAAGTGTCACTTGTGAATCTCCAACCATCTGTTTGTATGACTACAGGATGAGACCTGGGGCTGGGTTTTAGATAGCACCAGTACATTTCTTTTGTAGGCAAAAGTAAACAAGGAAAATATAAGAACAAGAAAAGTAAGTACTTATGTGTGCATACTGAGAAGGGATTTTTTTTTTTTCCTGCTCTGAGTAGGTAAATGTAAGTGTAATGTAAATATTTACTTTTCCTTTCCAGCATGGAGGTTTTTTCCTTTTAAGCATGAAACTAATGGGAAAATGTGAAAGGGAAAGGTTGCTAGATTTGATTACATTAGCATTTCACTTAATTGTTTATTTGTTGTTTGTGTATTTAATATGGTACTCACAGTATTATGATCTTCCCAAGCTCTTTATGCCCTTCCCCCTTCCTCTGGCTATTACCCTCTCCCCAACATTCCTGGCCTGACTTTCAGGTTTGTCCTTGAACAAGGAAAACATTCCAGGGAGCCAACCTCAGGAGACTGCCCAGCCAGGGACCCAGCCTGTTCTAGGGCTGGTGCTAGGCACAAGGGCTCCCCCTGGAGGCTGCAGCATTTAATTGGAAAAAAAAAAACTCAGAAGTAGATTTAAAAATTTAGCATCCTTAGTGTTAGTTGTCCCTACAACTCGTCCTCCTCTGGCCCCATTTAATCCTATTTTATTCTCCCTTTGTCTCCTTATAACATTACACTGAGGGGAGAAGCCCCATACTCGGGACCAGCACAAACCAGACTTCACCTTTTTATGTTGTTTTAATATTTTGTCTTACTTTTTTTTTCAGTTTATCTATTTTGATTTTTGTTGTTTTTATTGTTTTCATAGAGAGAGAGAACATATAGTTGGTTGGGTAGGGAGATGTGGAGGACCCGGAAGGAGTAAAGGGAGGGAAATATTATGATCGAAATATATGAAAAAAAAAGTTTTTTGTTTGTTTTTCGAGACAGGGTTTCTCTGTGTAGCCTTGGTTGTCCTGGACTCAATTTGTACAACAGGCTGGCCTTGAACTCACAGAGATCTGCCTGCCTGTGTCTCCCAAGTACTGGTATTAAAGGTGTGCACCACCATGCCCAGTCTTATATGAAAAATTTTAATAAGATATATTTAAAGGTAAAAGAAGATATTAGTTGCCCTCCTCATACCTAGAACATTTAATCTTAAAATCTAGTTGAAATAGTTTATTATAAAGGAAACACAAATGATATAAAGACTAGAATACTTAGAAAAAGAAAGGATTTATAGTCTTATAACTAGGAAATGTACCTTTTGTAATCTCTAGGTGGTACCATTTAAATTACTGTTCAGTCCTTTTCATTGTTTCTACCTGAACATGATTTCATCATAGGACTTGCAACGGAGCCACACAGGTAATGGCAAATTGCAATATTGTCAATTTTCAGAATATATATATATATATATGAATAAAGCTATACAATTTCCATTGGAATGAGAGTTGGCTCTGAATGCTGAAAAGCTGGGGTGCATAGTAGGAGATAAATGTAAAGTTACCAAGGACTTGAAGAAAGATGTATACACAGAGGGTTGCATGCTAAAGACATATGCATAGAGGGCCACATGCTATTTGTAGTAAGAGAAAGTTAGGAACAATCAGAGTTCAGTAATGAGGAACTTTGGAAATGATGTAGAATTTGTACATATGATCCAATATATTCCATCATTAAAAATCATGCAGTCAAGATGATGTAGCAAAAGACGTGCTGTTAGCAATTATTCAAATTTGTGATAAACACATATATTTAAAAACACCCACCCACTCCACATATAAAAAACAATAGTGGGGAGCTGGAGAAAGAACTCCATGGTTAAAAGTGTTTTCTCCTCTTGCCAGAGGGGACTAAGTTTTCTTCCCAGTTCCCACGGTGGGTGACTTACAACCTCCTGGAACTCCAGTTCCAAAGTACCTGATGCCCTCTGCTGGCCTGTGCAAGCACCTGCACTCATGTGCACATATCCATACCCACACATAATTTTAAAATAATAAAGATAAATTCATTTTTAAAGCAATAGAAAAACATTTAAAATAAATATACCTATCTCCTGTTGTCTGGATTTCACACAAATGTATTTGTTCTTTATATGCTTAGAAAACACATAAAAAGCACATATAAAAACAAATGGAGTCATCAATATTGTTCTCCTTATCTTACAGAAAAATTCAAATGGAAATGTTTTACAGATTAAAAATTAAGTTCATTTATTTGTACAATATTTCTATGTAGCAGTTGAAAGTAGGAATAAGTTAAAGCAAACAAACATAGATCCAAGTGTGAAAGTTCAAGCCTGTAATTCCCGCATGTAAGGAATTAGGGCAGGAAAACTGAGAGTTTTAGGATAGCCTGGGCTATCCATACTGATACCCAAACTCAAATTAAACAAATAAAATAACAAAAGTATCCCCATTAAAACAAAACAAAACAAAATCAAAGGACAGTATTGGCTTCACATTAGAGCAAGAATTCCAGCCAAGCTTTGTAAGCTGTGACTTTTCCCTAGAGTCCCTTGAGTTTTGGTCCATCCCTCACCCAGAGAGCACAGAAGAGCTTGACACCATGGAATGCTGGCCTTGAGAGCTGCAGAGGTCTTGCCTCTAGGGACATGTACACCTGAAGGCCACAGACTGCCCAGGGCAATCCCATACCCTCTTTGAAGTCCACTGTACTCTGGGGCTGCTGAGACCTGAGCTATACAGGGCCCACAGCTGATCCGGCAGAGAAAGCATTTTGGCAAATGCTCAGGAGCAAATTTTGATTCCCATGTGCCAGGCTGAACACCTTTGACCTGAAAGTGAAACTGCTTGAAATGAAAGCCCTCAGAGGCATGGAAGAAATAAAAGGCAGCCTTATTTTCACTACTCTGTAGCTAATGATCAGCATATAATTGGTCATTTCTTTTCATTCTGGTGTCAAATTTTCTCTTTGACAGAAAATGCTATCATTCTGTGTATAACCCAAAAAGAAAAAAGAAAAGAAAAAAGCGACTCAAGGCAAGCTGCGCTGAACGTCAAGAGTCAGATCGGCAAATAAAAGATGTATTCACCCCCGAGAAGCCAGGCTTCCCTTCCATGCCAGGCTTCCCCTGCTCAGGGACCAGCTCCAAAGCCCTCACAGGGACTCCTTTGTGTTGAGTGCAGCCAGACAAACTCAACAAAGCCTCCTTCATTCCCCATCGAGCTTAGCAATTTGGAAGCAGCCTATAGCGAGGCAGGCAGGAGGATTCCTTCAGCCCAGTCCTACCTGCACCTTCATAGGCCCCATGTTCTTCACCGGGGGTGGCTGGCAAGGTTCCTGCACCACGAAAAGCTGCTTTTGGAGGGTGGCGGAGCTGATGTTATTGAAGGCAAGGACTTCAACTGTAAACTCTCCCTCCCTGGAAGAGCAGAAAACCGAGAAATGGAGAGATCCAAATTGCTGTACACCCCCTTTTTGTAACCAGCTGTTATAACCCCCTGTTTAATACCCATCTGCAGTTAGTCTATCTGATAGCAAGTAAACCTAAACAGGGACAGAAGAGGCCTGGGTCATGAGAGTGATCTCCACAGAGACAATTCTCTGTCTACTTGGTGGAGCTGCCCACTCCACCTGGATAAAGCCCTGTGCCAGTCAACGGGCAATGACATGGTCCAAACAGCATCGCATTCAAAGGAGGGCTTGCTGCTCCCAGTAGCCATGGCCCAGTTCTCTGCTGACCGCAGAGCCACCGAAAGGTTTAAACTTTTTCATGATGAACCCTCCTGACTGGAACTTGAGGGTCTCTGGTCTCTGGTTTCTAGGCACAATCTTCCTGTTCTAGGGGCCAGATTCCCTGAACAATCCTTAGGGTTTGGGGTGCTAAAAAGGAGTAGAATGGGTTTCAAAACTGAACCTTCATCTAGCCCCTGAGCAGAGTGCAAAGCCCTGGCGATGAAGAGAAGTAGCACGGGAGGATTGTGGGAAATTAGGCAGCTCATGACCAGGTAGGGTGCTTGACTAAGGAAATACACTATCATATAGCAACTGATGCAAAATGGACATGAATTCAAGACCAGAGGCTTAGCTAGGAACAATTGATCTGACTCTCTACAGTTTCCACACTCCTAACCTTGAATTTGTACAGTTTTAACTACCCACCTGTCTCGCTCTCAAGCACACCTGCCTACCACCACAGGCCTTTCCCATTGGTACTCTACTTTTGGGTCACTGGTGGTTGACCTTCCCCACTTTTCCCCTAGGAATCTCCTGCTGGAGGTTCCTCTTCCAGTCGTGTACAAATGGTTCTGATGTCTACAGAACCATGTGTGGGAGTCATGCCTTCTGAAACCCACACATTTTTTTGCTGATAGAACCCCCTTAACTGAAGGCCTCTGTCTGCTCCTTTTTCTGGACTGCAAGCTCCTCCAGAGCCCTAGCTGGGCCTGGCTTGTTTCCATTCAACATTTGTCATCTATATCACCTGCAAGTTGGCTGTAAGGTCTTAAGCACTGATCTTGCAGAAGGTAGCCCCATGCCCACCTGCAGTCAGGTAGCACCTGTCCTTCATGGCTCACCTGCGGTAGACATGGCTGGAGGAACTTCTGCCCAGCTCAATGGTGGCATCTCCAAAGTTCCAAAGGTAGGCTACATCAGTGCCAAAGTTGAGCCTGCACTCAAAGGACACGTTGGCGTTTACCAGGGCTGAGGGAACGGACACCAGCCGATTGACCATGATTCGTTTCTGCACCCTGATGAGGTGGGGCTCAGAGACCACACTGCCGAGCCTGCTGGTGGCCTTGACTATCACACGGTACCTGAGGGTGGAGCACATGCCTAAATGAGAACACAAGGCTCCACATCACTTCATCAGACCAACAGCCCTGGGAGCTTAAGTTGTGGGCATTATCCAATTAGATATATCAAATTATCAAATCTGAAATGGAGGGAATTCGTCTTAAGTTCCCTTTTCTCATTACTTAGTTCACATCTCTATATGAAGTGAGGCCCTTCTTTATAGGAAGCAGATTCTAGGTTAAACTGAGGGCCGAGATGAAATGTGAACCTGGGATCACCCCATTGCTTAGTGCACACTGCAGGGAGGTGAGGTTCCCCACCACCACCTTTTACATTTATAGCTAAGTGCAATTCACAGAAGTGCTTAGAGGTTGGTTGTCATATAAACCCCATTAAAATGATTATGACTGCTGGCTGCATGAGCACTGAAGACCATATTGACAGACCACTGAGGGATGCTCAGCCTTCTTCTAATGCTTCTGGAAGTTGTCCTCACTGGTGGGTCATCTCCAAAATACCATGCAAACTCCAGAGGTATAGTTTCCTTGGTAACAGCCACAAACGTGATGTTTGTGTCTGTAGCAAACACAGTTCCATTGGTGTAGACAGACACGGCTGTGACAAAGACAGGGAGTTGGAGGTCCATTAGCACAAAGGGCTGGAAGCCACCCAGAGGGACAACCGCCTCCAACTGCTGCCCCTGCAACCTAACCAAGGCATGAACAGTAAGAATAAATGAGTCTATGGATGTGAAGGGCAAAGCCTGGGGCGAAGGGAAATCTACAGGGCCCAAGCAGGAGGGACAGCCCAAGTCTTAGGGCCATCAAGAAGGGCTCACGAGGCAACATAGGAACCTCTTTTTGAAACTGTGCTTGAAAGGTGTGAAGTGAAGTGGAGGGACGGAGGACAGGGCAACAGATGACTGTGTGATGGTCCCCCCATCTCCCATGCTCTGGTGGGAGCATCAGAGCCTATGATATCTATAGGAAAATCCCAGAACAAACTGCAGATACACAAGAGTCTTCTGAAAGGCCAATAGGCTAGGTCTCAGGCTGAGCTGACAGCAGAAGCTTCAGCACAGCCAGCCACTGAGGGAAAAGGGTTCCATCCAGAATTGAAACAGAGACGCACATTGCATCTTATACCCAATAGTCACACCAAGCCAAGCCTGGTCGCTGCCCACTTGGGTCTGAGAAATAAAGGACACATTGTATGAAGAAACGGATGAGAAGCAATGCATCACGACTGTGCCTAAAACAAGAGAAGACATGAGAGATGTTTTAATCCATTTGCCTTAAGGGCACATGCTAGGCACGCACGCACGCACGCACGCGCACATACACACACTCATACCCAATACTCCTCATTGCAACTTTATCTCTTTGAATTCTGAAAACTGGAGCTATGGCATAGGATTTCTCTCTTTAAAAATTTCTTTAAATGATTTCTGTCTCTTCAGAGAATTCTCTATGTAGTGATGAATACATTACTTCCTTTGCAATATGTTAATTCCTTTGCTAACTGGCTTTAGGTTAAACATATGTGTCCTATGTGTATATATTAAACAGTCTCCACAATAAGCCTCATTCATCTGAGTCCTCTAAAATGTGTTGTATGTGCACATGTGTGCATATACACACATGTGTATATATATATATTGGAAGGCCCAAAAATGCAATCAGACCCTAAAAAAGTGATGATGTCTAAGGAGATTTGAATCAACTCATTTGGGATATTAAAAAGGAGATGGGCTTTTCCAAACTGGAGATCTCTATCAGGTTCTTCCTCCATAGCTCAGGGAACTTCGTGGAACAAGGGGAGGAAGACTTGTAGGAGTCATGGGGGTTGAGGGCACCAGCAGAACATGGCTCACATACATCAACTAAGCAAGGCTCACAGAGGCCAAAGTAGCAGTCACAGAGCCTGCACGGGTCTCTGCTGGGTCCTCTGAATACATCTTATGGTTGTTAGCTTGGTGTTTTCATGGGACTCCTAGCGGAGGGAGTGGTGGTGTCTGTGACTCCCTTTTCTCCTATGTGTTGCCTCATCCAACCTTGATGTGAGGGTCTGTGCCTAGTCTTTTTGTATCTTCTTAGGCCAGCTTTGGTGGAGATCCCAGGGAGGCCTGCTCTTTTCTGAATGGAAATGGAGGAGGAGTGGATCTGGGGGAGAGGGGAGGTGGGGAGGGAGCTGGGAG
>OU015747.1:43894975-43920665 GCA_907169655.1 Acomys percivali | reverse complement strand
AGAGAGAGAGACAGAGAGAGAGACAGAGAGAGAGAGAGAGAGCGCACTCCCAGATCCTTCAGAAAAAGTGGTTATTTGAGCCACAAGAGCAGACATTCTGTCCATTGGATCTAGCCAATGGTGCCCCATATTTGACCATGTCCTCTGGATGGGGAGGCCTGGTGGCACTCAGTGGAAGGATAGCAGGCTACCAAGAAGAGATCTGATACCCTATGAGCATATACAGGGGGAGGAAGTCCTGCTCAGTCACAGTCATAGGGGAGGGGAGTAAGGGGAAAATGGGAGGGCAGGAGGAATGGGAAGATACAAGGGATGGGATAACCATTGAGATGTAATATGAATAAATTATGTATACCTATATATACATACATATACATATATATATACAAACATACATACATACATACATACATACATACATACATGAGCAGACATTCTGGCGCCAGGCATGGTAGCGCATGCCTTTAATCCTAGCACTCGGGAGGCAGAAGCAGGTGGATAGCTGTGAGTTCGAGGCCAGCCTGGTCTACAAAGTGAGTGCAGGACAGCCAAGGCTACACAGAGAAACCCTGTCTCAGAAAACAAAAAACAAAAAACCAAAAACCAAACAACAACAACAACAACAACAAAAAAGAGCGGAACTCGGGAAAGCAAAACATGCATTTATGCCAGAATATATATTCAAATATATTAACTACATAAATGTATAAAACACAACCATGAAAACACTAGAACTCATGAAAAAATTGCTTTGTAAATTTGGAGTAAAGGATACATTTTTAACTAGGACACTATTTCTCAGAAACTGGGACTTTGACTGTAGCTCAGTGGTGGAGTACCTGCCCAGCATACTTGAAGCTAGGCTCAATCTCTAACATCTCCCAAAGCAGATAACAGAATAAATAAACGACATTATCACATGAAGACATCTAATACTTGTAATTTATTACCCTTATAATAAAAAGACTAATTTTCTCAGTATTGAAAAAATATGCTCACAAGATCCCACTTTACATAGAACCACAAAAGTACTCTTCTTGCCTAAATGTGGCTTGTAAAAGGATACTTAGTTTGGGATAAAGATAACAATACACAAAGCTTTCAAAGGAGGCTTTCCATCTAGGAGAGTGGCATCTGCACAGTTCACAGAGTGTAGACCAGACAGCTCTAATTGGGAGCAACTTGGCAAAGCCTAGCAAGCTGCTACTGTGCAAAGCATTTGAGGCCAGATGTCCTCTTTGCTATGAGCTGGCATGTAAATGCAATTACTCACTGCAATGTCACTTGTAATATTGAAAGATCAGAAACAATCTCAATGTCCACCTATAAAATCCAGTTAAACAGACCTGGCCTGTGAAGTCAATGTACAGCAGCTGCCCACAAAGGCAGGGAAGTCCTGTCTGTCTGTCTGTCTGTCTGTCTGTCTGTGAAGATGCTCTAGGATGGAGAGTCACACATAAGTGGGCAGCGAACTAGACACCCTGCATAGTGTACTTCCCTTTTCAGAAACAACAGCAACGCTGGAGCTGACTTATATGCACAGTGTAAGCTACGGCAGTTGTCTGTGGGTTAGCGGGAGGAGGACTTTTGCAACTGTGTGTGTTTGCACAAAGACTAAACTATGCTCAAAAAAATTATTTTCAAAAGAGAAAAAAAGTGAAGTTCTTCTACTATTCAAGAAAGTTAACTTTTCCACTCACATCCTGCACCCATCTCCAAGGCTTTAGTGTTACCCAAGTAACACCAAGATGTCTATACATTGCCCGTTGTTCCCTGTTATTACTTTGATAAAAATTAAGTGCTGGAAGTTTCAGCTCAAAAGAAATAGTGTGACTCATCATATGTGGGTCCTTGAAGAAGAATGTAAGGGATTTTCAGTGTTTTAGGATGTCACCATGTCACCTCATAGGCAGGAGGCTTTGTACTGACTGACCCTAGGGGTCATCGCCCAGCCTCATTCTCCTATCCCTTGGTCTTCAGGGAAGATGAGTGAGATGAAATATACAAAGATTTGGTCATAATCTAAATCTAAAATGTGAGCTTCTATCACACGGGAAACACCAGGTTGGTTCGGAAAACCCCAGAGGGTGGGATGTGGCCCCTTCCCTGCCGGTATGTGAACAGTGCCAGTGTCCTGGGATGGTAACTCCTTCCCAAGCTTCCATACCTTTTCTGTACTGGTGAGATCCAGTCACCACAGCTGTGCCTGTCATTGTACACAGTCTCATCCCAGCTCCATGACCGTCCCCAAAGTCCACCAGCAGACAAAGAGCTCTTCCGGAAGGCACGTGAATGCGGATTCCCAGAGCTGGTGGTGCCTGGGCATCTGTTTCTGGGAAGCTGTGGATGGCAAAATGCCCAGCATCTTCAGGCTGTGTTACCATGATGGCCCCAGGAGAATGCTGAGGGATAGGGGACAGGGACTCTCAGGACGGCACCAGGATGTGGGGAGGCTGCAGGTGCAAGGAGTGGCAGGAGGAGGAGCTAAGGAGATGTCAGATTTCAGGGCAGTCTAAAGGGTCTAGGGCTGGAGCGTGTACCAGGTGGGATGGGCAGACGATGTGAGCAAACTATCTGGGATCGCTGTCAGGGAACAGGGGTGAGGACCCTGAGGAAGGCCCTAGTGCTCACAGTGGCCCCCCAGACTGCAGTATAAGACTCATTGGCTACTGTGAGACAGGCACCTTGAACCACTAATTGAGACACTAAGAACGGGACCAGCAAGCCCCCTACAGACTGAGGCCAGCACCCTAGAGACTGGCATCAGCACCTGGGATGCTGAGGTCAGATACTGGAGCACAACTGATCTAGTTACAGAGATAAGATCATTGAGAACATGAGCCAAAAGCCAGAATTTCCCATGAATCACCACCTGCTGTTTTTGTACGATACTATCCTGACACAGAAGCCACCAGTTTCCCATTTCCAGTTGTAGCTCCTTGTGCTGGGGCCTGGGAAAAGCTGGACAACTTAGCCTCCGCTCCTGAGAAAACAGGACTTGAGTTGCTGGCTTGTTGGAAACTGTTGCAGTGGTGTACTGATGGTGGGCAGTTGGGCAGCTAGCAATCTGAATAAAGGACAGAGCCTTTCAAAGCAGAAGGAGAACACTCTTATGGATATGCGAGGGTCCTGAGTATCGGAAGCACCTCACATTTCCCTCCTCTGACTGAGCCCTCCCCAACCCCAGCCATACAGACAGACAGTGCAGAGAGGTCTGGATTCCTGCCTGCTCTAAAAGATGAAAGAGACCACGTGACAGGATGCAGGTGGCAAGCAGCAGCCAATCATATCATCCGGAGCACAGTGACTTGGCACACTCCCAGCCAGAGCTGTAATGAAATCCAGCAATGAAGGGAAGCAAACCACCAAGTGACTGGTAGTAAGACAAGATGGGTGTGGCCTCCACTACCCTTCTTCTGCCTCCTGGAAATGGAAAGTCAGACTCCTGAGAGGTCCTGGGTGCTGCTCTGTGGGGCTATCACCACCCTGGTGGGGACATCATGGTGACAGACCTCAGAAGTAGCATCTTGGCCAAGGCCTCCTCAGAGCACAGCAGTCCTTGTCCATCACAGCAGAACAGTTCCTTCTCCGGGCTGCAGGGGGCTGCTGTCGAGGAGGTACCCTGCAAATCAACCTGTCAATGGCCTAGCCTTCAGAACGAAACAGGGCAAGTTTCCAGCAAAGACAACACCCAGCTGGGAACCCCCAGAACTACTCAGATGGCATCAGGAGCTTTGGGATTGCCTATGATCCCTTGATGGCGTCAGCCTCGCTGTGACATTACCATGGGCATCAAAGTGTGAAGGCTATTTTCTTTCTTAGCGCAATGGTGTATTTCAACCCTGCCTGACCGGGCAGCATCTTACAGAGTTAGGAAGGCAATAGAGGGGTCACTGATGAGCTCAGAGGCAAGTTCTGAGGCTGGGGTCACACACCAACCTGCTGCAGCTCAGAGAACCATCCATCTGCTTGTTCAGTCTCACACGGCCACCTGAGACGGGGGCTGGGGATGGCACTGCTCCCAGTGCTCCTGATCATGACAGAACACAGAGAGAGGCTGTCATGTACCTGGCACATCTGACTGCTAAGTGTTCAGGCTCAGCTGAAAGACCCTCCCCGTTTTCTGGAAGCCCAAAAGGCAGATCATCAGAGAGTGGGCGTGCTGCACACTGACCCACTCAGGGCGGTGGCAGATGGCAGGGAGAAGTGTTTATGGTAGAGGAGAACACAGTTAAAGCCACTTGCTAAACTTTGCACCTAACTGGGTGCAGGTCACATTCCACACATGCTGGCTTGTCCGTGTGTACTGTGGCGTATGTCCACATGCTGTAGCACAGACTGGGAGCCGGAGGTCTGGAAGGCAAGCCCTGATTCCGAGCCCTAGACATGGTCCAGCTCTGATCCTCATCATCAAGAGGATCTCCTCCTTGGAAAAGATGGCCCTTCCCTTCTGCCCAAACCCATTCCTGAGAGCCTTGCCCACCCAGCGTCTACTGTGGGCAGCAGACAGATTGCATGCTGGGGCAGGAGGAGACAAAAGCTCAGGGCTCCTGCCTGAGACAGCCTGGCATTGCTCTCACACTGCTGCCATACCCAGTGGAGAAAAGAATGCCTGGCATTTCCCCAGTGGCCCAACGGGGAGTGCCAATTCTAGGGAATGTTTTCTTTTAATTGGACAGTTATGTCATTGCCCAAGTCCTAAATAATTTAAACTAAGCTGTGAAGTTCTTCAGTGCTTGGCTCTCGTGTTGGAGAGGATTGTTCTGCCCAAACTGGGAGGAGTATGTTTGTTGCCGTGGCCTTGGGTGGCTGGGTGCCAGTCTCACCAGTAAAACACAGTGTGCATTTTATGCTGGGATGCTCTATAATAAAACGTGCAGCACAGACGACAGCAACTGAAAGGCCTTACGCTATTGGACTCTCAGGCAAAGACAGACAAATTCCTTCCCTTTCAGGATTCCCATGTTAGCAAAGTGGAATCCAGGAAGGCCATAGCATTGAGCCCACCCTTCCAGTGACTTGGGTCACAAACCCTGCAGCATAGGGGGTGGGTGCCCAATGTTCCTCTGTATTTCTCCTCCCAAAACTTCAATTTTTTTTTTTTTTTGGCTGTGTGTAATGTTTTGCTTTTTGGTTGTGACAAGAAAAAAGAAAAAGAAAAAGAAAAAGAAAAAGAAAAAGAAAAAGAAAAAGAAGATTAAAAACAAACCCCCAAAACATAAAGTGTACCATGGCCAATGTGTTTAAGGTGGAGTTAAATAATCCTAGGTATATTCACAGTGTCATGACAGCAATATCTAGGATTTTTACTCCCTAGGGAACACTGAAAGCCCTGAAACAACCCCCCTGCTTCTCCCCACTCATGTCACCCCACCCCTTGGGCACCTCTCATCTACTTTTGCATTGATGCCTGAGACTTTTCTAGTAAAAGCTGCACAGACATGTTTGCCTTTTTCAACTGGCTCATTTCACAAGGCACCATGACCTCAAGGTCCCATTAACAGTTTTGTTTCCAAAGCCAGGGGCTGTACCCACATATCCCACTGGGGCTCGCCAATTCCTTTTCTGCCACTGCCATCACACTGTTCTAAGCTACAACATAGTATACCCAGCAGGAGTTTTCAGGCAGGGCTTACCCTGAGAGATGCCATTTTAAAAGCAGCATCTCAGCCCCTTTTGAGTGCAAATGCACACACAGAATGACTATGCTTACAGACAGCACCACTTACTTCTCTGGTGCCATCCTTAGGCACAGACCAATACATGGCCTGTTCCTAAATGTAACATGTACATTTCTCATGGAGAATTTTATCAAAGCAGCTTGGCACCATATGAACACATAGGTGAATCCCAAAAATAGTAAAAAAAAAAAAAAAAAAAAAAAAAAAAAAAAGGCCCAAAGAGTGGCTACATGGCTCAGCAAGTAAAAATGATTGCCATGTGAGCCTGAAGATATGAGTTCAATCCCCAGAACTTGTGAAAAGCCAGGCATAGTAGCTTATATTTTAACGCCAGCACTCCAAGGGCAAGGATGACAGATGGTGACAGAAGAATCATAAGGAAAACTAGGCTGGATACAGAGTGGCAGGAACAAAAAAGATGCTGCGTCAATACAGTGACAGGAAAGAACCCACTTCTGAAAGCTGTCATTTGATCGCCACACCTACAGCTGGGCTTTCAAGTGGCCACACGTATATAGACATCACATGTGTGCATGTGAGAATGCCTGTGCGCACACACACATAATAGTAATAAAGAATTGATCTCTGTAAGATATACACACTTTATGTAAAAATGGAGATAGAAGGAAAAGAGAGGGAAAGGAAGGAAGGAACAAATGAACAAAGAAAGGACGCAAGCAAGCCAGCCTAGAACTCACAAAGCACACCAGACTGAGCAAGGTTGCAGCATTCCTACCTGGACCCATAAGAAAGAGGAACGCCACACTACAACAGGGACACCCTCCCTGTATGTATCCTGTCATCTGACTACCCACTGCGAGCATCAAGGAGCCTGCTGGGAGAAAGCTCGTGACTATCTTCAGGGCTTTTGTTCATCTCCGTCTCCACCACAGCTGACACAGCTGCTGTGTGTCTTCCATCTCTCGGTATCCCATTCCACACCTTGCTTATAGCTGCCATGACCCTGAGCCTCTGCAGCTGGGTGGGTTCTGAGGCCTGAGAGCCCTGCCACCCAGCAGCTGTGCTAGATGGTATTATCTTCATCAGCTCAACACCTGGCGCCATGATCCAATCCACGCGGTAATTCTGCATCTGTAGCAGCTCTCTGCCTATCTTCAGTAAGGCTTCCCTGAAGTCCTTGAACCCCATCGCAGCCCTTTTAATCCTTTATAGCCATCTATGACTGGCATGTGGGTGTGTATGTGTGTGTATATATGTACACACACACACACACATATAAAATAACTGATGTGAAACACAGGATCTTAGAGTTGTTATTAGCAGTTGAGATTGGAGTAAAAGAACCAGTGTTTGCCTCAGCCAGCATCCAGGGCAAGGCAGAACTCCTTAGCAGAACGCAGCCAACAAGACCAACTTAGCTCATGAATTTATTTGTACTCAGGGAATTTTAGTATTGTAAGAAGGTGCAATGTGTCTGACCATCTGTGTTTCTGGCATAGCATGCTCATGACTAGAGTTCCCAATAGTGACATGAGGACTCTTACCTGGCACTACCTTGTGTGGCTCCCAACATTCAGAGTTAAGTTTACTATACAACTTGGTCTAATAAAAAAGTATGTTCTTTTCCCCTTTAGTGCTGAGAGGTTCAAATTTACTCTGAAGTGGCAGAACAGACCCTGATGTTGGCATCTGAGACGTTTCTCATGATTCCCACGCCATCTGTACATGTAGAAATGCCAGACTCAAAAAAAAAAAAAAAAAAAAAAAAGAAAGAAAGAAAGAAAGAAAAAAGAAATGCCAGACTCCCTGGGCTTCCATGACCTACCTGTCAGCAGGCTCATCCCAATCCAGAGAAGTCTCTGTTTCTCTGTTAACAGCATTTAGCTTTCCTTCACTCCTTGTGTTCAACGTGTCCTATAAGGAAACAACAAAAAAGTAAAAGTGTGAGAGGATTGTGGCAAAGGAGCATTACTCATTTTAAAACAGCAGTCTCCAGCCCTGCATTCCAGACACTGTCCTCTCTAGGGAGAGCAGTGAGGAAGACAGACTGATGGCCTATGCCACTGCGGTGCGGGAGGGTAGTGCTCTTGCACCATTTGCCTGAGCCTTCTTGTGTTTCTCATGACAGAATGAAGGCTTTAAAACTTAAATTTCTACTTCCTCTGCTCAAGAACACATGAAAAATTTGAGGCAGGGGCATTTGGAGGTGTGACCCACCCCCCTACACACACACACACACACACACACACACACACACACACATGCACATATGCATGCACTACACACAAAAGTTGTTTTCAGGAGAAAAGGTCTAAGTGGCCCAATGTAAGGTGCACCTTGTCCCAGGGCACTGGTGAAGATGGCTTCTGTGACTCTGTGTCTCCTGCTGTCCCTTTTGGAGCATGTGAAGGACAGCTGCCCAGCCTGTCACTCACACAGAGCTCTGCGTTGGCCTGGATCTCTAGAGAAGGAGAAAATACATTCTGAGTTTGGCCACTTGGGGAAAGATGAGAGCAGAGACAGACAAGCAACTCCTCTTAAGGGGCCCCTATGAAGATACCCATCCTCAGGATGTGCTAAAATCCAATAATGTGTCCTGTGGGTTGTGTCTCTGTTCCTGTTGTCTGAGAGAACTTGGGGGTGAGCCCTTTGGGGGGTGTGAAAGAAGGAATGCTCAGCTCTGGCTGCACACACTGCGGTGGGGATTATGATGGGTGGGAGCATGGTACTGTCCTGTCTGAGGCAAGACATGAAGCTGAGGCTTGTGAGCTGAAGGTGACTGTGGGCAGAGCGATGGGCTTTTAAAGCCACTTTGGAAGAGGCTGAGGTCATAGCACATAGACAGTCAGTGTTCCCAAGAGTTCAACTTTCTAGGGCAATGTCACATCTAATTTAAAGCTTCTGGTTGATGCTTCTATTCACGATCACGCTCCAGTGTATTGATACATTCTGAAGGGAATAGCTCGAGTTCATGATCCCAAGCATTCTGTGGTTCATGTGGGGCGAGCCTCACCTGCCAACCATGCAGACCTCTCAGGTATGAAAGAATTTCATGAACTGCTCACATCCATGGGGAAAATACTTACAAAACTGGCCCAAGCCAGAATAGTAAAATGCCTTATTTCTCTGACCTGTTACCAAGTTTCTATGTTCCTAACAGGTGAAGAAAGGACCATCCTGCTCTTGGTGAGAGCTATCCAATTCATGGACACGATGAATTTTAAAAGCAATCATTTTTACATTTTTAGATACAATGTCCACAACTTATCAGCTCTTCCCATCAGGCAGTTGTAAAGGCCCAGGCGATGATGCGTTTTCTTAATGGAGTTGGTTGTTAAGTGTGGGGTAGCCCAGCTGGGAGGGAGCTCAGTGGAGCTCCCTGGGAAGAGTGTTTGCCCAGCATGCACAGGCCCTGGGTTCAGTCCTCAGCAACAACATACACAAACATTTAGCGTGGTGGCACAAGCCTGTAACCCTAGCATTTAGGAGGCTGAGGCAAGAAGATCACAAATTTGAGACCAGCCTGTGGTACACAGCAAGAAGGAACACTCTGCCTCAAAACACTAACAACAACAACAACAACAATAATATGATTATGGTGATGGTATAATATTGGGGTTGTGGGTTTGGCTCAGTTCTTGCCTGGCATTTGTGAAATTCTGGGTTCCATCTGAAACACCTAAATAATGATAGTAGTAGCAGCTGGGACAGTTCTTTGTGTGAAGGAGACCTGGGGCTGGGGGAGCCATGTCCTGGAACTACAGGACAGTCAATCACTGGCCTCAGTTGACTTCACTGTAGACTTGGGCTTCTCTAGGTGTGGTCGCTGCACCTCACCTGATGCAGAGAGGACAGAGTGGGGCCCAAGGAAGGTGTTAAAAGTAGACCACCCTGGCACAGTGGCTACCTCGAGGGTAAGCTTTCTGTGAGTTCATTCTGTTTCAGTGGAATTCCCACAGGCACAATCTTTCTTGTAAGATATTCTTATCAAAGGCAGGAAGTTGAAGCCTTCCGGGAATCTGCTGGTAAACTAGCGCTTATCTTCCTAGGTGCTTCTCTGCCTGATAAACCGCTAGAGCCCAAGCCTTGACCTATCACGTTCTCCCAGCTTACCACGATCTAACTCAGAGTAGCAATCTCAAACTACTCCTTTGGGCCTTCATTTTCTTTCTGTGGCTTCTGAGCACCATCAAACGTGTATTAGATCTGTGTGCTTCCCCTCCACTCATCTATCCTGTGGCACCCGGGGCCCTTTGAGGACAGACTGGAAGCCTGTTCCTTCTATGCCTTCAACCTGTATGTGTTAATGAGGTGAGCACAGAGGCTGCGGATCCAACAGGGGATCCACATCACAAGGCTGCCTCTCCCCGCCCCACCCCCATGCCCCAGCACCTCAGAGGATGCTAGGCAGATGGTGTGTGGAGGACACATGAGTGCCTGTCGCCTGGCTTTTGTGGCTTTGCCCCTTTCCCGAGGCCTTACCAACTAGCATTCCACAGCAGAAGGCTCTGAGGCTGCGGCCACAAAATTGAAGACACTCCTGCTTTCCCACCCCAGGTGGAGTCTTGCCACTTGGAGTCAGCTGGAAACACCTATGCATAAGAATAAGTGGAGGAGTCAGCGCAGCAACACCAGGAAGCACCGACACCCTGTGCCATGTTTTTTTTTTTTATTGACAAATATAATAATTTTATTTTAGCTATAGTGTTTCTTCTTTTATATTTACCTTATTTTTTTTTTATTAATTTATTCTCGTTACATCTCAATGGTTATCCCATCACTTGTATCCTCCCATTCTTCCCTCCCTCCCATTTTCCCCTTATTCCCCTCCCCTATGACTGTTCCTGAGGGGGATTACCTCCCCCTGTATATGCTCATAGGGTATCAAGTCTCTTCTTGGTAACCTGCTATCCTTCCTCTGAGTGCCACCAGGTCTCCCCCTCCAGGGGACATGGTCAAATATGAGGCCCCAGAGTACGTGTGAAAGTCATACCCCACTCTCCACTCAGCTGTGTTTTTTTATCCATGACCATATTTCTGTCACACACTCATAAGGAACAGGGTGACTGTCACACAAGCTAAGAGGGGCTCACTTCTGTGGCTTCCGCACCTTGGTTTCAAATTTGGAGGCTGTTTCTAATTAGTTACATTCAACTCCCATCAGACTGGTGCAGAAGCCTGGGTCTGGCTTCCTGCTCTGGCGGAAGGAGCTGACACTCAAGCTCAGTCCTGGACTTTGGAACTCCTCTGCATCCCACCTCCTGTCTCTCTGGCTGTTCTCCAGCCCCCTGCGACTGTGTTCTGTAGAGGAACACTCGGATTCAGTCGCCTAGCTGAACCTTGCACTATTGTTATCCTCCCGTTTGTCTCCACAGAAACTCAGCTCGTGCTGTGGTTTCCTAGAGGCCTGTATGTCAAGAGCTTGGTCCCCACAGTGCTGTTATTGGGAGGTGTTGGGGCCTTTAAGAGGTGGAAGCCAGGGAGACCTGCCCTCCCAGGGGCGTTGTGGGACCTTTGGACCTTTTTCTGCACCTCTAGGCCATGAGGGATGGCCCTCAGGTGCTGCTTCTCTGCAGTCTAAATCAGCAAGGCCAACTCACTGTGGCCTGGGTTGGTCCAATCTGTGAGTCCAGACACATCTTTGTCACTACTAGGTGATTGTCTCAGGCCTTTGGTTAAAGTAGCCAAAGGCAAGCACAGGGGTTGGGTATAATTATTTTGTGTGGTGAGATCGTGGAAGCTGAGGGAGATAAATTCGCTTAGAAATGTTGGCACCATTAGCAAGCAGAAGAGCCAGCATTCACACTGAACCAGCATTCACACCAAACCATCATTCACACTGAACCAGCATTTACACGTGTTCTAGAGACACCAAAAGCTGCTGCCCAGCTCCACTTCAAAAACATTCCCCTAGACTCAAACTAATCTTACAGTCAGCCTGAGGCCTTGGACCTCGCCCTCCGGCCATGGCTCCTCAAGACCTGACCTAACTATGACTGTCACTCAGTTTACCCTCAAAAACAATGCAAGAGCAGCAGATGAACTGACCTGGAACCAGAATGTGGGTTCCGGTTTTGACTCTTGACAGTTGAATGTGTTCTTTGGACTTCATGTCCACACTGGCTACTAACCACTGCAATGGAGCAATGGAAATCACCATCCATCTCCCAGCTCCTGTGACATGTGGTGCCTCCTCCTAGACAGCAGTGCCTCTTGGCTGCCTCTTTCCCTCTCAGCCTCTCCTCTCCATCCTTCTCCCCTTCCTCCTGCTCTACCTCCTGCTCTGCAACCCACCCCATCTTCCTCTTCCTTTTCTTCTTCCTCCCTCTATGTCTTCCTCTAATTCGATGGAGAAGAAAGGAGCCTATAAGGAGTCTATATGCCAAGGCTGGTGCTGGGATAGCCATTCCAGAAAGGGCCCCTTGTGTTCTTCCATTACAGTTTAGGGCTTTAGTCTGATTCTGTTGCTGCATTCTAATTGGTCTGTGAAAGTTTGTTCAACTATGTAGTTTTTTTTTTAACCTATTCAAATGAACCTTTATTGGGTTATTATTATTATTATTTATGGAATGTAAGGATGTGTGTATTTTAACTTCAGTCAGGCTGTTCAAAGACAAAAAAAAAAAAAACCCAAAAACAAACAAAAAAACAAAAAACAAAAACTGGGTAGTTCTACCCAATTTTCATAAGCTTGGTGATTCTTGAAGCAACGACCAAGAAGCCACCGCCAGAGGGCAGACGAGGACATTACGTAGATGAAGAGAGATGGAAAAACTCAGATGTCAGCCAGCCTATATAGTGAAGATGAAGAGAGGCCAGCAAGTGGGGCTGGCCTCTGAGAAACTATTGAGTAATTCTAAGGGTTAGTGCTGTCGACCCTTAACTATGCTCACCATTCAAAGCCCAGAAAATGGAGGGGTGAACAAGAAGGCAGCTTTGGAACCAGCAACCACACTGTGGACTCAAAGGCCTGCAGCACTCTGGAGAGCAGAGGGCGGTGGAAAAGGGCTGCTAACTTCTGTCCATTATGCAGACTCCACAGTCCATGCTGAGCAACAGCCTCCTTGCTACTCACAGCAAAGGAGTAATTTCTTGTAGCTTCTGACTGACGGTATCAAATATCTTTTTGTCTTTTAAAAATTATTTTTCTTTATTATACATATACATTTATATTATTACACATATATACAACAAACTACCTACAGCAAGAAGAACCACGAAACAATCAGGAATTATATAAATGTTACATTCATAGTGTTTTGGCTATTTGTATTTGGCAGCCTTGAAGAAAACATCTTTCCTATCTTGGTGCATTTAAATTCTGAATGTAAATCAATATCTATCATATTTCATCTTTATCAACTTAAAACATCTATCTAGAACTAAAAAGATCTTAATCGCTAACCAACGAAGCTTAATTGTAAAACCAAACTATCTGGTCTTCAACCCCATCAGAGACTTGAGAAGGAATAAAATTAATTATCTGAGTAGACAGGGAGTGCAGGCTAGCAGCTTCCCAAATGAGAAAATGGCAGAGACAGTTTGCTGCCTGAACAGTCACCCAAAACTCTCTATAACATTGGAGCATCATCTTCAGCCTCCCCGCCCAGTACATCTGATGAACAGATTTGTGAGGCAGGAACCATTGAGGACTAGCTTACCCCGTTTTCGCAGAGTTTGGCCATTGACACAAATATTTTAACATGAGTGGTCTGTAAGTCAGTGGGAGAAGGACTTTGGGATAAAAGAGCAGGCAGTTTTAAAGAGCCATGGGAAAAATATGTAGCCAAATTGAACAATCTTTGGCAGCAATGACATTAAACAAAGGCATTTCCAAGCAGCATCAAGGACAGCCCAATTGTCCTTGCCTCTTAATGTCTCTGGTGATAGGATGACCAGGACACAGACCCATACTGTGAGCTAAAAGGCAGGCATGGAAATACTCTTCTGGATGCTCCTTTGCTTCTTTGTCTGCAGACAGATGAGACACCTAGGGCACTCAGATTTGGGGGTGAGAACACTGGGAGGAGGGGACGTGTCCTGCCAGGGTCCCACACTGGAACTTGGGGCGTGTTTGGTCTAACTTGGAAGGACAGCACAGTCCCAGCCATTCTGCACAAAGTCTGCACTGTAGCAGCCCCTCATGCCAGGCCAGAGGACAAAGCTATGTCCCACGGCCAGACTGGCTTGATTGGTTCAGGCCTTGGAAAGGGGATGTGGGAGAGATGTTTGTACCACATCTTACAGCAGCCTGCTGAGAATAGACTTCAAGGTAGCACACGTCCTCAGAACAACACTAGTACGTTACACGAGAAGAGAGTGGAGAGGAATGCTGGGAGGTGAGATGATGGGCTTTGCCCTTTAATCAGTGGCTTGTGTAGATTTTTCTCCAGAAGAACTGACAGGCAACCTTTGTCCTCTGCCAAAAAGCAGGCATCCTTGTTGGATTGGTAGGAGGGGTGATGGGCATTTCTCAGGGATGGAAGCAGCCTTTGGAAATCTCTCAAATGCCTTCGTGACAAATGCATCTCAGCAGCATCTACTGTCACAATAGAGAGGGCAAGAGTAGCTTGTTTTTTTGTTGTGTTTTTGTTTTTTGCTTTTTTTCCTTTTCCATGTAAGAAAGCCCAGAACTTCCTCCACGGTATGTATGGCACAACAAAGAGAAAGCCTGGGACATGAGCGACCAGGATGCCACAGCAGAGCTCAGACCCTTCCACGGCAGAGTGTTGGGAAAGGAAGAAAGGGTCAGGACATTTCTGAATTTGCATATAGCCATTTTGGGCCGGCCTTTGGGACATCATGGGGACACCCTGATTTACTATTTCAACAGCAGTCAGGTTAATGGTATGGCATTTAATCCAGACAGCTCCTTCAAAATCATCCTGCTGTTCCTCCATTGAAATAAGAGTGTACTAGTACTGTCTTACTCACTTTTTTTGTTGTTGTTACATATTTTAAATGCAAAATTATATGGATGAGATACAGTGCCCCCAAAAATATGCTCCCAGAATGACCTCCCTCCAGTGAGGTGCCACCTCCCCAAATAGTGCTACTAGCTGAGAGCAAGTGTTCAACCTCCAAGCTTTGGCTAGGACAGTTCACAGCCAAGCCATTCATTGTGAGAGGTTGGAGAGGTGGCTCAGAGATGAGGAGCACTTTCTGCTCTTGCAGAGGACAGGATTTAGTTCCCAGCATGCACATGGTGGCTCACATTCATCTGTAACTCCAATCTCGGGGGACCTGATGCTGCCTTCTGAGCTCTGCAGGCACCAGGTGTACACACATACACGCAGGGAAAACATCCATACGAATAAAGTAAGTAAATCCAAGCCAAACTCAGTTGTCTTTTGAATATAGAGTTTACAGTCTAGCTCTTCACCCCCACCCAAGGCAGCTCACCTTTTCTGGTCCTCAGAAACGTCCTCGGCCTTTGCCTCAGCCATGTGCTGTACTAGCTGGTCCTGAATACAACAGTCAGAACACCTGCTTCCTTCCACACTCACTGGAAGACACGGGGTGACAGAGGGACTTGAGGTGGAGTGCACATCATACATGGAGAAAGAGATATTGCAGCAATACTTGTCTAATCAGAATTTTTTTTTTTACTTCTCCTCGATATCCTTAGGAGACATGTTTATTCATGTGGGGATCTTTGTGTGACTGCCTGGAATGGATCAGCGACTCAAGCTACTGCAGAGGAAGTGAGAGAAATCTGGTAGCAAGACGTCACAGCGGGTAAGAAGCCCCGGTCCACCCCAGGAGCAGTACATTCATTATCCAGACTCCTGGGCTCTGTATTATCTCCCATGGCACCTCTTTCTCTTAGGGACCCAAAGGATGAACTGCTCTGGGTATCTCATCCAGTTTCCTACTTTGCCACTCAGAAGCAGGAAACAAATCTCCTGTGGTTATAAAGCAACCCCTTCTTCTTTATAAAAGTGTTCGGTAGTTCTCCTAATTCTAATCTAAAGAAACTTCTCAACCTCCAGAGAGTCTATAAAACTTAGTCTTATTTTGCCTTACTCAGGGAACTAGAGAGTCCTTCCTTCTAGAATTGTCTGTGAGTCTGTACTGACCTCAAGAGGAAACTAATAGCCAGCGGGGGGTTGGGGGGAGGATGAGGGTGGGCTGAGGATGACTTCCTGTGCAAAGCTCCTTTTCAGAGAGGAAATGGAAGAGCCTGCTGGGTTGGCAAATCTACTTGCATCCTGTGTTTGCTGGGAGTCCTTTCAACTCTGCAGACTGAGTAAGCAGAGCTTCTAGGCCCCTGGAGGCCAGAGGACCCTCTGTTGACACTGGTGTCTTATCCTTCCAAGAAGGGCTCATGGTGGTCTCCAACCCCCACCCCCTTCCTTTGATTTTCTCCCTTCTCTGTTTGTTGGGGGTTAAGTGCAGAAATTCTGGGAAAATCTATACTTTGCAGCTTCTCTAGTAACTCAAAGCATATTTGTTCCCAAGGAACGAGTCAGTTTCAATCTGCAACTTGTTTGCAAGCAAAACAAGTTTTCTCTCTCCAACACTGCCCCCCCCCCCACGATGCCTTGTGTCAAATCTAACACCTCAAGTCTAAAGTGAGCCCCAGAGTAAAGACACCTGCCCCTGGGCCTGCTGGCAAACAGCCACATCCAGCATCAGAAACTGATGGCCGCCTTTGCCCTTTGACAGGACTGGATGTAACGGAAGATGACAAATTCAAAGATTGCGGCATCTACACAACTGACCAAAGGCTGCAGGAAATGACAGGAGTGAAGAAAGTGAAATACACAGCCTGATTTGAAGGAAAATGAAGAATCAGCTTCCCTGTCATTAGATAATGATGCCATGACTCGACTACAGTGAGTAGGAAACGCCCATTGCCACAGAACAACCTGGTGGCCTGTACTTCTCCCTTTTTATGACCATGTGAGTGCTGTAGTCTTAAACTGCCCATATCCAGCTGAAGAATGGAATTACTGATTGCCCACACTCTCAGCCTGATTTCCCCATGGCCCGGGATATGCTGGGCGCATCACTGGTATGATAGGGAGCATGGCACGGAGGAAAACCCATCCTGGAGGCCAGAGGCATACTCCACTGATGGTGAGACCCAAATGAGACCAAGCCAGCTGGAGAAGGCCAGGTGTGACACCCTGGAGACCACTCCAGGTGCAAACATTCCATATGTGATTACCGCAGTGGCTTCTTAAAATAACCCATTTAAAAACCATTACCTCAGGTCTTCACTGAGGAGCTTGGCAGGGTCCTAAGTGGCCTTGTGAAGGGAGGAAAGGGGGAAAAGAAGGGACGGCTTCATTTCTTTGCCTGAAATTAATATGTAAGGACTTAAACCCTGCTGAAAGGAGCCTCAAGAGAATCTCTGGAAGGCAAAGAATGAAAATAGCTACCCAACTCGCATTGGTCTTTTCTAAGCTTTGAATGAAAGCCATGCCTTTTGAAAGCACCACACGTTCTCTACTCCGATTCAATGCACAACTTTTGATGTAGATAATAGCTTAAGGGGTCCTTCTTACTGCACAAAAGAGTTAAGGTATTTAAAGTGCATTCAGTTCAAAGGATAGGTGGATACTTGCATGCGAGTAGCATCTCCAGAAGAACTCAGTAGTCTAAACAAAATGGCAAACGTTTGTTTATATAATTCACGGTATAAAGAAAGCAGAACAGCTGCTGTTTCAAAGGCACAAGTGCTTCCCGAGACAGAGTCCCTCTGTGTTAGGATGCTGTGGGTGGCCCTTACCAGCCCCTTCAGATCTGGGCACTAATATATTTGCAGATATGATAAGTGCCTAACAAAAGATACAGGGACAATAACTCCAGAAGGACGTTTGTAGGAGATGCCAGCTTTGCATCCCAGGCCAAACCCAGGTTCTGATTAGTACTGATTATCTCCTGGCTAACAGTCACTTTCAAACTGAGCTTCCTGGATGGGTACCAAAGAGTGGGCCAGCATCCCTCCACCGTCTCACTCATAAGCAGCGCACAGGCTGGTATGTTTGTTGTTAACTTAGGCAGCAATATTGCCAATGCTCATTTCTGCTCTGTTCCTAGAGGCGGCCTGCAGGTGTCTCCCCCTGCCCATCTTTGGATATTCTGCATCTTTTACAGTGTCACTCCCAGCAACAGCCACCCTCAGTATCCCAACATACACAACATCAAATATAGTGTCTGGGCAAATTTTGGTAAATCGCCCGTGGTGCAGCTTGGGGTGGGAGTAGATTCTAAGCCTGGAACAGAACAGACACTCACCATTGGTGGAACTGGAACCTGGAGTGTAGTACTCTAAGGAGAACAGGGCCCAGGCTGCTATGAGTATCTTCCAGCCCATGCCCAGGCAGCCTGCTCCCATGGGTTTGAGACGCAGCATAAAGATCACAGCTGGAGTGAGTGCTGCTGGGAGAATGTCCACAGAAGGGTCCTGATACAGCTAGGCCAGGCCCTCCCTCCTTCCCTAGGAGCCAGAGCACTGAGCCTTCCCTGCTCTCCATTAGCATATTAAGGGCAATGAACCAATGACAAGTCACCTCCTCCCACCCACCCACCCCCAAAGAAACAACCTTCACAGAGGAATCCTGGGCAGTTAGAAGGCTATTCCCTCTTCAAAGGTGAGTATACCCTTAAAAGGACAGAGAGCAACAGTGACTTACTAAAGTATTAAAGTGGCTCTGTGAAGAACAGTAGGGTGGCCTGTCATCTGTTGTGTCAGGTCAGGGCACATTTTTAAGGTCATCTTTAAGTGACAGGAAACAGTTTTGCTACATCTGGTACCCACCGTGGAAAATTTAGGGATGGACATGTACTTCAGTGATAAAGCACGCGTCTAGGTCCTGGGTTCAGTTCCCCACTAGAGAGGGGTGGGGAGAAGAAGGGGAAAGAGAAGGAGAAGGAGAAGGAGAAGGAGAGGTGAGGAAAGAGGAGGGAAGGGGAGGAGAAGGGGAGGGGAAGGGAAGGGAGAGGAGAGACACTTTGCCTCACATAACTGAATTACAAGCGATGTCTATCTTTTCTATCATCTACCATGGTTCTCATTTAGTTGAAAACATAAGTATCTACAATAGTCAAATGTCTCAGTATGCTGCCTCCAAATGCCTTTGTTCCTTTGACCATTTGGCATCTGGGCAGACACCATTCCCCAACCGGTCCCTAGATAGCACCCAGAACCAGAACAGAGATGATGGTAATATTGTAGGGTTTGATGACAACTGTGATTTTTTTTTCTCTCTCTTCATATCCTTTGTGGGTATGATTTAATACTTTTCTTAAGAAAGGCACAACACATAAGTTCTCTGGAGCAATGTATTAGTACTTTTAAAAGAATAATTTTTAAAATTTCTATCTTATAAAATAATATAACTTCTCCCCTTCCCCTTCTTTTCTCCAACGCCTTCCACCTTGCCCTCATTCAAATTCATGGCCTCGTTTTCTTTAGTTGTTGTTACACACACACACACACACACACACACACACACACAAATACACAAATACATAAACACAAACTGCTCAGTCCATATAATGTTACTTGAATCTATGTTTTCAAGGCTGATCTTCAGTGTCGTATAACCAGTTGGTGTGCTCTCCCTAGGGAAGACTGCTTCTCCCACTCTAAGACTTGTTTCTTAATTGCCTGTAGTTGTTTGTCTAGGGCTGAGGCCTCCTGAACTTTCTCCTATGCCCCATGTTAGCATGTTTATTGGTGTTATATTTTTGTTCAGGTTATGCAGAGCAGCCACGCTGCTCAGACTTCATAGGTGTAGCTTCTCTGACATTTCTAGGCCACACAATCTCACAATAAACTTCCTGTTCTTCTGGCCCTTACAATCTTCCTCTCCCCTTGTCTTAGTTATGGTTTTATTGCTGTGAAGAGACACCATGACCATGGCAATTCTCATAAAGGAAAACATTTCATTGAGGCTGGCTGAAAGTTGAAAGCAAGTCCATTATCATCATGGCGGGAAGCATGGCAGCGTGCAGGCAGACATGGTGCTGGAGAAGGAGCTGAGAGCTCTACATCTTGATCCATAGGGAGTAGCAGGAGACTGTGTGCCACACTAGGCCTAATTTGAGGAGCATGAGACCTCAAAGCCCACCTCCACAGTGACACACTTCCTCCAACAAGGCCACACCTTCTAATAGTGTCACAACCTATGGGCCAAGCATTCAAACACATGGGTCTGTGGGGGTCAATCTATTCAAACCACCACAGCCCTCTTCTGCAATGTTCCCTAAACCTTAGGTGCAGGCGTTTTGAAGTGGACTGGGCTCTAGAACGCCACATTTTTTAACTTTAGTTTTTTGTTATGGTCTCTGTCTATTGGGAAAAAAAATTTTCCTTGAAGAAGGGTGGGGATTGCATTTATCTATATGTGTAAGGATAAACATTTAGAATGTAATTCAGGATTATGCAGGTTTAATAAGTGGAGGTTGTAGTTTCTCTTCCAAGATTCTTGATTTAACTATCCCTGGGTAGTTGGCTATGTTTCCAGTCCCGGGCATGATTTCACTTTAAAAAAAATTTTTTTTAAATTTAATTTTAATTTATGCACATTGGTGTGAGGGTGTCAGATTTTTGGAGCTACAGACAGTTGTGAGCTGCCATGTGGTTGCTGGGAATTGAACCCGGGTCCTTTGGAAGAGCAGGCAGTGCTCTTAGCCACTGAGCCATCTCTCCAGCCCCATGATCTCACTTTTATTGAATGGTCTTAAGTTCAATTAGCAATCTGCTGGCTACCAACAAGGTATGTGGGTCACTACTGAGTGTCTTTTGATTGATTAGTATAGCGTACTTGATCTGTATTGGCTTCCTGTGCCCTAACCTTGCTTCCATTCCTTGCCTTTATCTAGAGTGCTTTGCCTGTACTAATATAAATGCTCTGCGATACAGACAGGGGACACATAGGCGCATGTCATGGACACTGTTACGTCCTAAACTCCAGATCATACACACACACACATTATGGACCTACAGTGCAAAAGCAGATTCAGGACAAGACCTGGTGTCCACTGCATGGTCTTTCTCTTCCTCAGATCTGGGGTAAAACTGTTCTTTCTCCTGGGTACCTGTAACTTGTTCAGTCAGCAAGGAGGTCCACTGGGTACTTAGGAGGAATAAGCACTCAGGTCACACTGAGCACTGCATTCTTGATTTGCTCCAGGAACTGGTGAAGGCCCAGCATGAACAGCAAGAGGGACCTTGAGGAGGAGTCACCCATCCTGTGCTGTCCACCTACTTCTGACTCTTTGGCAGAGTCCTTTGCACACTACGAAGGAAATGAACAGCTTAAAGGACAGAAACCCACAGCGCAGAAACTCAACTCATTCTGGTTCTTGCTTCTGCCTGGTTATCTGCATGTTTCCCCTTCTGGCAGGGTACCTCCTAGGATGAGCTACATAGGGTGTTGTCTCAGTAAGGAAGCTAATGAGAGACAGTTACAAGACTGTGTGTATGGTAGAAGTGCTTAGTGTGTTTACACGTGGAGTCATTGAAGGCTTAAGATTACAAACAACCCTGGCTGAGGAACAGAAGGCTGTGTGGGTAGAGGGCCCTATGGTCACTGAGTGGTGTCATGGTGTACTGGGCACACTGGCCAAACCTCCTCTGAGCTGCACAGCAGTAGATGCCACTGAATCCTTTGCTTACATTCATAGGCAAAGCAACTATGCACCCTGTGCTGTTGGGCCCTCATGCCATCAGACCCCGGGAACCAAGGCTAATGTCTGGGTTTTGTTTGTTTGTAGGGCTACAAGTGATGACATATGATGTAGAAATGGACCTATGTGCTGCATTTTCTTTAACTCCAACCACCCAGTGGGGAACCCTTAGGAGGTCCACTGATTGTCCAGGATTGGGTGCTGAGAAGCCAGGTTTTAGCCCTGGGTGCTAGAGTGTAGAATCCAGCATTGTACAGAGAATACTGCTGATCACAGGGACTTGGGATTCTAGGCAGGTAGCTTCTCTTTGTCCCATTGTTCCTGGGCTATCTCACTGATCATCCAGTAGCTTGTGAAGAACTCTGGTTTAGCTTCTCTCTCCCAGAATGCACTCAGTTTCCTCTACAGACTGTAGTAGACCCTGCGAGTCAGTTATTACATACCCTAGACCTTAGATGCACCCCAAAAGCCTACATGTAGAGTTGATCTCCAGCCTTTGGGGATGCTTGGGGGTAGACCTGTAAGATGTGGGCCCTGGTGGAAGGAGGTTCAGTTACTGGGAGTGTGCTGGTGAAAGGGATATTGATGTCTAAGGGATACAGATCGCTGCTATTTGCCTAGCAAGAAGTAAATTATTACATTTACTTATTTGTGCATGTGTCCGTGCACATGCGTGTACGCCGATGCATATGTATATGTGGAGATCAGAAAACAACTTACTGGGAAGTTGGTACCCCCAACTTCTACAGTGTAGGTACCAGCTTCAAACTCAGGGAGTCAGGCTTGGCAGGAAGTAAGTCCACCTACGGAGCCATCTCATCAGCCTTAACCTTTCTTCTTGAAAAGCTTATTATCTCATTTTGTCACAATGAAGGGACACTAACTAGTTTGTTCAATATTGAGCCCATTCATGTTGGGCCCATGATAAAAAGAATTTCTTCTTTGTAGAAGCGCCTTGTTATGCCAGGCTCCAGTGCTATGAGCCCAGTACAACTTGAACATGACAAAAAGTCTAGCGTCCCACTCTAGAAACAAGGATGTATCATGAAAATTAAGCCTAAAGTATAATGTTAAGGAAATTAAAGTTGCCAGACGAGTATGTTCATTAATAAATACATTTCAAGTAATAGTCAAATAATAAATATTTATTTAGTTCTATACAAATATTTTTGTTCCAAGGTTGGTTATGAAATTGTTAGAAAATATACAAATGTAAAACTATTGAAATAAAAATCACGCAGAGATAGCTGGGTTTAGATGTATACTTCCTAGTCTGCACTGTAACACTGCGGACACCAACATCCCACTGGGTTTGTCTCACAAGTAGCACTCTGTCCTCTAGCATTAGGGTATGATGTGGCAGTATGGTCACAGCACAGATCATCTGCCAATTCCATTTTCACTCATGTTAAGAAATGTTTTATTTATAACAGTACTAAGCTTTGATTATAACCTGTATAAGAACGCTGACAAGCAGAAAGAGCAATCAAAGGGAGCAGTTTGGAGCTTTCCTATAGACAGTCAAGAGCACATTGAACTTGAGGACAGTGGTGCTAAACCCCTCCTACCACTGACGCCCAGGTGACCCTGATTATCATCTCCTAGCTGAACATTGTTCTTAGAAAAAACCCCACAGACTCAGGCTCCCTTTTAGACTCTCCATCAAAATCCACACAAAAGCATAGACCTGGGAGTGTGACATTAGCAAAATGGCAGAGTAGAGTTCTAGGACATCCCCACATAGTTCTAACTAGGAAGTTTCTAGCAGCAAGATGACCACCCAGAATTCTCCAAACTCGCAAGTGATGCTGTGTCACCCATTGGGCCACAGAGACATGCAAAACCCTGAGCATGCAGTCAGGGTAAGGACGAGGCTGCTCTAGCCGGCTCACAGTACCACACGTGAAGAAATTGCCTGGATTCGACTCTACAATGGAAAAAATAGATGAGAGCTGGGCATTTGGCTTCCGCACATTCTGACACTTGGCAGGAGACCTGCCCTGACCTGGGTTCTTCACGTGGGGCATTGTGAGCAGAGCAAAGCCATCCTACTGGGGCCACTGAAATGAAAAACAGGCCAAGCCGCACAACAATGAAGGTGTGGGTGCTGGGAGTGCACCCTGGTAGAAATGGTAGCCATCAAGCCTTGCAATGGTTGCAGTGTGTGCGGGAAGACGGAATTTCAGCACAGACTTACTCTACAAGAACAGCCATGGGGAAAAGCCAGGGTGTGAAGGCTGAGATCAGTATGGATTCAAAATATAGATACTGACATCTAACCACAAGGGTCAAGAACACTCAGGCCATCGTAGTAGTAAAGGAGTGTGGTTACCAGAGGCCCGGATGCCTGGGGAGGAGCTTGAAATGCTGCCCAGAATGGGCACAAGAAACCAAGTGTTAGGAGAAGGCACAGAGGGAAAGGCAGGGAATGACTGTGTGGACTGGGTGACAGCTAGACAACCCAAACCATCTAAAAAGACCTCTAGCTTGTACACTTGATATCCCAATAAAATCCTTAAAATAAAAAAGATACAGAATCAGCTGGGTGTGGTGGGGCATGCCTTTAATCCCAGCACTCGAGAGACAGGCTCTCTGTGAGTTCAAGGCCATCCTGGTCTACAAAGAGAGTTCTAGGACAGCCAGGGCTATTACACAGAGAAACCCTGTCTCAAAAAACCGAAACAAACAACCAACCAACCAGAATCTTATCTCTTAAAAACAATGGCTACTCCGCCAACTGGGTAACATTTACCAAGAATGCCATCAGCCACTGCACCCGGTGGAAGAACCAGAGTTCCTGCCCCAGGACTCATGTTGATTTGCTTCTCAGGCTTCCAAGAGCAGGACTTTTTCTGGCAGGATGCAGAGCAGGACAAACTCAGTCTGCAGACCTGATTATTGGTGGGAAGGTCCCTGCTGAACAGGGGTGGGGTGGGGTAGGGGGTGGCAGGGCCATGTGGACAACGGCATAAGGGGCTGCATCAGGAGTTCCTCTGCATTCCTGACCTGACCTGTCTTGTCTCAAGACAGTCTTAAATCTCAGTTCAGGACCCAGCTCCCAGGGATGTGGGCTCTGAGCCCTGGCAGGCAAGATCAGAGGGCATCTTACTGGTCCTAACACCTAGGGAAGTCCTCTCCAAACCTCAGTCTTAAGCAGTCCAGTAAGGGAAACTCTGTCTACAAACTTCAGACACCTTGCTGAAATTTCTCCGCTCGCAGCCTCGCCTCAGGATGGGTTCCACAGAGCAGCTCCGAGTCCCCATAGGCCTGCGCCTTCTCAGTTCCCTCCCTTGACTATACAGCCCTGTGACATACAAGCTCTGAAGACAATGCACAAAGTTGTGACAAGAACCAGAAAGATCACAGCCCTTGATTGCCAGTGAAGGCCTCTCCTCCCCCACATCAGGCCACTGTAAAGTCACCACCATTAGGTTTGTGGCACAGCGGTGTCAGTAGTGACCAGTGAGCCTCTGGCATTTCCGCAGAAATACAAGTTTCATAAGGAATGCCCTGAAAGTTCATTTGCATTATGATCTTGAGGCTTTATCATGGCACCTGGACTGCTTTTTGTTAGAGGCCTTAACAACTAAGGAATCCCTAATTTTAAAATGTTAGTTAAACTAAACACATCTTATTACACCGCAGAAGAGCCAGCGGTGTGGTGGCTCACATCTGCTGTCTCAGCAGGAGGTGGGCAGCTTGAGGTTCCAGGCAAGACCTGTCTAATAAAAATGGAAACAACAACACATAATCCCAACAGATACTGAGAAATACTACTTTTCCTAAATACAAAAAAGACAAAAAAAGAAATGTTCTTCTTTGTTTAATTTCCTTTAAGAAAAAAAATCTTATCCTAGGCAACTTAGGCCTTTACTTTGTTACATGAAAACACTGTTTATGATGCTGCCCCATGGGACGCCTGACATCTCCTTAAAACAGGAAACCTGCTAGGGTGTTTTTGGAGAAGGGGAAATCACACGCTCCAGCGTGAGCCAGCTCCAATACAGGAGCAAGACACAGCCTTGTCAGTTCACAGACATGACGGCCAAGCCCCAACTGCTTTATGCAAAACACTATGTGTTCTATAGAAAGGTAGTTCTGACACTGGAAGAATTATGCAAAATTCTGATGTGTAAAGGACTGAAGACAGAGTTTGGCACAGAATGTTTGCTTAGCATACACCCAGGCCTGGGTTTGATCCTGAGCACTATAGAAAAGTAAAATAATGTATAACCTAAAACCAAGGTGGCCTCAGGCAGAAAATACACAGAAGGACAAGTTCAAGATGGGAACTATGTGGGCTGGGCTGGCTTTCTGGGTCGTTCCAGCTCACAGAGTCCAGTGTCTCCAGGCGTGAGGCTCTGCAGGTTCCCTGGGCTCTCAGGCTCTGCAGGTTCCCTGGG